>OW285216.1:7732500-8982500 GCA_935421205.1 Xylocampa areola
TTGTCATCCAAACTAAACGTTTATACAAAATTTCAGCTCAATCGGTTGAAGATATCTGCTTCAAAATTGAGTAGCAAAATTCCACCAGAACAAACATACATACATTGCAAGTTAAATAAAAGCCTTTAACATAATTATTTTATAAACTTACTTGGTGGGTATTCCCTGTAGCTGATGTCAGAGTAAACTGCGAAAGGCGACGCACATACTATAGATATGACCCATAGTATGAGTATGATCCGTGAAGCTCTGGTCAGACCCGCCATAGTATACAGGTGTAGAGGATGACATATAGCCAGGTATCTCTCTAGAGAGAATGCCGATATCGTCAGCACGGACACGTAGGAAGCCCTGAAACAAATCAATAGGTTAGTTGATTTTGTTCTTGTGTGTAAATAATTATCAACAATGTATAAATGCTAGAGTTCGCTACGTTTGCGCTAATGCAAATTTCTTCCGTACATCGATGTACGTCACGCTCTATATGTACTCCAACTGTAAATGTAAGTCTGTAATAAAAAAAAAATGTGATACCTACAACTACAATTTCACAACTTTGAGGACTGAGTTGCCGCGTCCGTAGGATTGCACCCTTAAAATGGAATCCCTACGCGTGGCCCTTCGTGTAAAAAGGTGGGAAGCTTCGGCCGCGGCTGGTTACCACCCACCGGACGATGCCATGTCGTGAAGCAACCTAGTCATGTGTCGAGATATAGTCTGGTGCAACCGTTGTGGGAGACGGGTCTGGGCAGTTGCGTCATCTCCTCCTATCTCGTTCTCCCCAAATCTATCTAATCCACTCAGAGTGCATAGATTTCTTCTGGTTATACGTGCTTCATCCTCGGCCACACGGTCGCTTACCATCAGGCGAGTTGGAGACAAAACGTAGAACGCGTTTTGATAAAAAAAAAACATCTGGCGAATAGGTGATCAAATGTACATCCAATTTTGATAAAAAACAAAACGGTTCGGTTTCTTTTTTTTCAAACTTCATGTTTCGCGGTCAACGAGGGGTACAGTTGTCGTATTATATATGTGAACGTCTCAAACTCAAACTCAAAACTTTTATTGCGTTCATGTGTACAATACATAGGTGTTAATAAATAAATCGTTTCAAAATGAACCCGGTGAAGGCACAGCAACACAAAATTATATTTATTTATTTTATACCTATAATTAATAACATTTATATAATTTTTGTATAATAACTTTCGTGAGACACATTCATATTAATTATTGTTCAACGGTTATTACTCACTTGCATTTTTCGGGATTGCCCGACTAGTTTCGAACTCGAACGGAGCCCTTAGTCATGAGCTGAGGCCGCAGCGATGTCGCGAGTCAAAACTGCTGTTTTGACTCGCGACATCGCCGCGGCATTTTTACAATTTAATGTAATAACAATAATAATTTTACAATTTAATGTAATTACAATAATAATTTTACAATTTAATGGAATTAAAATATTATTCTGCTACTACTACGTCTCAAGTTGGACGGAAGTACGCTGCGCGATAACCAATTTTACGATAAAAGCGGGAGGGCACCGGACGGTTATGGGCCCGCCTTCTGAGCCACAGGTTGTGGGTTCAAACCTGGCATGTACCAATGTGACATTTTCTATGTCATAAGTACTTTCTTAGTTTATCTAAGACATCACTAACATACGGTGAAGGAAAATATCATGAGGAAACCTGGACCTGATAATATGAAATTGCCAAACCGCAGTGATCTAGCGTGGTGATCAATGCTTGTGCCTTCTCCGTATGAGAAATGCCCCTGCCCTGCAGTGGGACAATTATGGGTAGATTTTTTTTAACAAATATAAAATTAATGATAATATACCTGTTTGCAGTATAAAATAAATTAGATAAAAGAAATATTTCATTAGTTTTGAAATTTTATTACTTAAAAAAAGATAACAAGATACTTTACTATTAGGTTTCTTTTAATTTCGTATAATACTGAGCTTCGAAACAAATCAGGGTCTCGCCCTATGTAAATTAGATCTTAAGAGATTTTAGGCAGAGGTGTACACAGTTGTACACCCACACTTCACCAATGCTGTTATTAAGTTCCCCCCAATGCTGTTATTACCATCTACCGGGCACAATTCCAAACTCCGAGCTTCTACTGAGAATTTTCTAACAGAAAAACGCAATACCACTTTGCCCGACCCGGAAATCGTACGCGAGACCTCATGCTCAGCAGTGGCGCTTGGGACCACTAGACCAATGAGGCAGTATTAACGAATTATTGTGATATTATAATTAACACTTTGACGGATACATGAAGAGATACAAGTGTCGTCTGTCCTTAAATGGGTCAATAATATTAATATACGGTTATTCCTGCACGGAGCAAATATTTGTACGATCCATAGATAATTGCTCCGGGTCTGGGTGTGTGTGCATGTGAGATTATATGTCTGTAAACGCACCCACGATACAGGAAGAAATTCCTAGAGTGGAGCAATGTTTGCAAAAAATAATAATAATATCTATTCATTTATCTAGATTTCTAGAAGTTGCACCGCAGCTAATGTGTGTGATGTCTTGAGTTCTATTCTCTAGCTCGGAGCTTGAAAACGTGCCAACTGCCAGGTAGATGACAATACGCTCACCCCCACACGGTACTTTAATAATTGCAATACTGAAATGTGGGTACACAACTGTGTTATGTGTACTACACCGGCCTACACCTCAGAGTATACAGACATGATGCATTTAGAAATGTAAGTAGCGGAAAAAAAATCTAACTAAAATCCCGCTCACTTATTATTGTTTCTTGTAACAAAACATGCCATTAATAAATACGTAATGTACGTTCTTTGACGAAATTTAATACTAGGTACCTAGTATTAAATTTAGTAATATTCTCAGGTACCTTCTTCAAAACTTATTACGTTTTCGCGACGTCCCACTAACGGAGAACAAGTTTCTCCAATTTATCTTACCAAACTTCCATCTTGTATGATTCCTGAACACAAGCATGATCTGAAATCTGAGTAGACGCCCTCTAAACCTCTGTATCAGGTATACCTATAAATATGTAAGTATTCAAGAAGAATGAATATATATGAAAACTCCACAAGTATTATCATGGAATAACGATCAGTCTTCTTAAATATTTCTAATAAAAGCGGATCTAACTTAAATAAAAATTAATGTTTTGTGTGTTTGTTTGTCGTATATATGTGTTCCTATTCTATTCATCCGATTACGATGCAATTTTTGTGAGATGTGACATTGTGTCACTCGTGAAGGTTGTTGACAAAAACAAAAAACTCGACAAATAATAAAACTAGAGAGAAGTGCTATAAACAATATAAGAATAAATATATAAGTATAGCCGCATCAAAAAAAAATATACCTACTCGTAGACATAAGTATCAATATGTCTACCTTTTACATATATCATGTGTACCAACTTAGAAAAAAGCATTGCAGCGTATGCCGAACACATCTACTGGTCTATAAAAAAGATCAAAAAGTCATTTAAATATAAATAAAATGGACCTCTAAAATCACCAAAGCTTATTTCAAATAACACGTACAAAAGCTATCAAGAAACAAAAACATTATATTGAGGTGAAAGGAGCAAAATATAAATATAGAAACACGTAGCAGTTTTTACGATTCACCAAGAATTTACAAAGCGTTTGAATTCGAGACAGAATTCAAACCTTTTATGTGTGTACGAGTCACTCACATGCTCATAATTTCCATGAGAATAACAAATTATTTGGTAAAGACTGGAATCTCCTTTGTTCTTACCTAAAACGCTGCCTTATACACTACCAACATCCCATCCCAGCCCGCCGTACCCCGCTGTTATTTTACGGATGTCGCCAAATCTATGTATTTATTAGACTTGTTTAAGTATGTATTGGGTTCAGAACTATCAATATCGTATCCTGTTATCCTTCATCAGGGCTCTCAACATTTCTCTCCACATTACACGAACTCTAGCAGTCTTCTGAATTTTTCCTAGGTCTTATTGATAGCGGCGGCCTCTTGGTCAATCGAGTACATCCAAGTTTGTTTCCCGTGACCCAATTATCTTTCCCTGAATGGATACCATGTGAGAGCCATCTTGGATGGGTGATTATCTGTTGCCCTAAAGGGGGCCCAGTCTATCACCATACTGTAGAGTTGGTTTGTTTTGCGCTATTCACTGGAACTACCAGACAAATTTGAAAAAAAAAATTGTTGCTATTTAAAATCATGCCCTATGCAACCTATAGCGACCGAGCAAAACGAAAAAATTCGATTAAGCAAATCTTTTTTTTTTTAATTACGCGTCTTTTAAATCCACGGAGCTAGACTAAATAAATCGGTACTCAGATTACGAAGGCCCAGAAAGATTTTCTAAAAACTAACGCGGGACTGTTTAGTCTATAATTAAGTATTAACTACGCCGGACGGTCTGACTATTAAAGTGACCTTGAACGCCTCTGTCGCTGAAGTTTCATTTCTATACTCCTATATTTTATTTGTTATTCTTTTACAGCTGCCGTTATAGCTTCTAGCCTACAAGTAAGAACCACTTTATGATAAATTTTAATAGACTTGTAGCCGTTTTATTTGTAGTAAGTAAATAAATAAATAACATCGCGGACAGAAATAAATCTTTTCAAATAATTACGTATGCCATCTGAATGAATAATAATAACGATGTGTGAGCGATACAAGGTTGTAAGAATAAACTTAAATTATACAGATCAAAGATTAGAACCCATATTACTAGAATACACGCTTAATTAATAAATTTTAACTGTAGTGCGTATTTTGGCGCGACATTTTCCAGTGGACTTTGAGTGACTAGTTAATATAAATCATTTAATACCTGCTTCAGTACAGTCACGATTTTTTACATTTACGATTTGTTACTATTTCCATCCGCTACGATTCTGACACACCTCACGAGACCATGATTCTCATAGCATAACATAGTATCACGCCTTATCTGTAGGTACAGGTTCACATATCAACGATGCTGTTACTAATTCCCATGTAATAGGTGGTGAGCCAATTGCCATTTACAGGGCACAATTCCCAATTCCGCGCTGCTACTGAAAGTTTTCTAACAGAAAAACGTTTAAATATGAATAATTATTGAATTTGATTCGTGTAGAGTAGTTGGTGGTAGTCGGATTTTCACCGCTTGCGTATGTGCATATATTTGCGGGCGGGCGGGCGGTGCACAGGTAATGCATTTAGATATTGTATTTATTTGCATTCTTATGAATAATTCTCATTTTAAATATGAAGATCAAACTATGACGAATATAATTCTGCAATAATAGAAGCGTACACAATATGTAAATAACACAAGTAGGTACTATTTAACGAAATAAAACAAAACTGGTAATGTTATCTACATAAAACCCCACTTCATGAAAAATGAAACGTATTATAAACTTTTGAGGAGCTTTTTACAAGGTTTCCAAGAAAATCGTTGAATTTATGAGCACACAGATAATATTTTGTTACAAGAGTATTCTGTTTTATTTTTGTATTCATGTTTCAATAATCTTTTTACTAATACTTTTATTGTCCAATCGGAACCGAACCTATGGACTTCTGAAAGTCTGGGTGACATTGTACAGTTACTGAGAAAAGTCGATTAACACACATAAAAACTACATCGACTGTTGTAGTGTCTATAATTATATTGATGATAAAATAACTCTTTAATTATATTAAATGGAAAAATCCATCCAGCCATCTGGAGATGGCTTAGTGGTCAGACTGAAAATAAAGGTCATGTGAAAATAAAGTAGGTACATTGATAATTAAGGGTAGAAAAAAGAAGTACACTGTGTCAAATTAAAGTACGATTTATTTTACTTTATTAATTTGCTTAAACATATTTTTAATTACTTTTAGCAAGTTTGACACACATATTTGTACGGTCTCTAAGGTAAATGTAAATAAGTAATAATTTTTTTATCAGATTCAGATACGCTTTGTTTCTTTCGTCTCGCCATTTGCTATCCATCACAGAAAAAAAACCACAAATCTGAAACATTTGCAAATCGCAGAGAAATAAAGTATTTTCGCGTAGTTTATTATTCTCATAAAGTATAGAGTACAATTACCCAAAATAACGTACAATAAAGTACGGGTGGCAGCCCCATTCACAGTCCACGTTGCAGACACAATAGTTAAACAATTTCATATGACTCTATATGGAGTCATTAAACTGTGAAAGTGTTAAAGTGAGTTACTATATGGCATTTTGCAATGACTACGACGGATTTCCAAGTAATTATTGACTTGTGTCTGTCTCCCCATTATGTTCATAACGGCCCTAATTCAGTTACAAAATGTGATAATGCTATGCAAATATTTAGAGCGCTGAAACTCTAAAAGCTTTTAAACATTAATAGATTCAGTTACCACTAGCGAACGACTAGGAAATGATCAATTGACATTTTAACTATTTAGTTCATCGCTTCCAACTAATGTTGAAAATGTAGTTAGGATAGGTACAGTCACGAGCACAAACATGTTTATATACATTTACAATTTTAAACTACATAACTTTAATAGTTCTATCTATCTGAATAATATACAAGTATTAATGTATGTCTATATGTAGAAAGATCTAGAAATCTTTACTACATACTCGTACCTTTGGGGTTACTCTTGCAACTAATACCAATTCCAATATTAAATAGACGCATTAAAACAACGCGTAATTTTAAAATAAATTTACCTAAATTACAGTTGCCTCAATTTTAAAGCATATTGTCTTCATAAAATCCCGAACCTATAATTAGTTTTTAGACATTTTGGCATTTAAAAGTACGAACTGACATATTTCCAATGTCAATCGAGCGGAATTATTTTGAGCAAGCCCACTAATCTCAGTAATACACACTAGAGATTTTTTAAGTAAGTTTGTAAAAAAAATGTGTTTCTATGTTCGTGCTTTTGACTGCACAAGCATAGTAATGTAACATAACATAGAATCGCGCCTGTTTTCCTCGAAGGGTAGGTAGAAAGTGCACACAGATGTTGATTTACAAAAAAAAAACAGATGATCACAATGATGACCTTTTATTACGCCTTTTAACACCGGCTTATAACATAGCATTACACTTGTATTCCTCGTAAAGATAGCCGTGTACTCTAGTACATCCACATTTCGGTGACACGGTATTAAGTCCCATGTAGTAAGCTTATTGCCATCTACCTAAAATATGGTCATGAGCAGTATTCGAACCTGCATCTCCCGGATAAATACTCCAGGCGATATGCGTGTCGGTTCAATTATCTGTCCTACAGGGACTGAATCGATGGCAATGACGTCAACAAAAGACGTTTTAAAATGTGGGAATACCATTCGCTCTTGGGACCATTGGCGTAGCAAAGAGGGGGGACCAAGTCTGGCCCACGCTAAAATCCTCCCACCCCACCCTAGAATATTAATTGTTAACGAGGAAATAACAAGACTAATCTACAATAATCTACATATTTTCTTTGTAATATTGACTTTCTGGGGAAGTATCACCTTCTCCAGAAAGTCGTGTAGACTGATTCCCCAAGGAAAGTATCGTTGTTACGTTATGCTTGGGACCAATAGACCGACGAGGTAGTTGTTATTATGTGTTTGTAAATACACCCACGATAGAGGAAGAAGTGTGTAGGTAGGGTAGGGCTTTATTTTTTATTTTTTAGGGAGTTTTGTCACGGATGACTATGTCATTCCCATGATTGCATACAAAATCATCTAAAAGCTACACATTTAGCACAGCCACCAAATGGAAAAAAAAAATCTATTACTTAATCTACGATTTTGTACAATATTCTTGCTTCCCACGAGACGGGGTCAGCAAGAATACTGTTACAATAAACTATGTTAGGGTAATCTTTTTTAAACAGTCTTATTTGCTCTGGTTTTTTTTCGCACACATTCCATAATTATGTGGTATACATCCTCCACCGTCCCCCAAACACTACAATTAAGTGAGTCGGCTTTTCTTATCATAAAGTTAAACTTATTAAGGGATAAGGGATGTGTCCGGATCGAAGTCTCAGAGCAATTTCTATGTGTAAACAATTGTTGGCTAAACTAATAAAAAAAAATAAAAAAAATCGTGCTATTTAGTAGGCAACTTTTTGAAAATTTAAATTATGTATTTTCATCTTAATAGGCACAAGATTCCTTAAGTACCTACACAATAACTAACAAGGTTGCGCCCGAAAATCTATAGCTAAGTTACAATATTAAATGGAAAAAGAATACAGTCGCGAACAGGATTCGAACCTGCGCCTCCCGGATAGATACTCCAGGCGCTCTGACCAACTAAGCCATCTCGACCTCTGCTCACCACCACGAATTCTTCTTCCATATTTTAACACGTCTTATGGCGACGTCATTGCAATCAATTCAGTACTTACAAGTGACCGAACCGACACGACTAACTTTGCAGTTAATACAATGTCGTAAAGAATGCAATTACCATAATAATTCAAGATATGTCTTTGAAAAAGCATTAACGCATGCTTAGCGAACTCTAAAGTTACAATATTAAATGGAAAAAGAATACGGTCGCGAACAGGATTCGAACCTGCGCCTCCCGGATAGATACTCCAGGCGCTCTGACCAACTAAGCCATCTCGACCTCTGCTCACCACCGCGAATTCTTCTTCCATATTTTAACACGTCTTATGGCGACGTCATTGCAATCAATTCAGTACTTACAAGTGACCGAACCGACACGACTAACTTTGCAGTTAATACAATGTCGTAAAGAATGCAATTATCATAATAATTCAAGATATGTCTTTGAAAAATCATTAACGCATGCTTAGCGAACTCTAAAGTTACAATATTAAATGGAAAAAGAATACGGTCGCGAACAGGATTCGAACCTGCGCCTCCCGGATAGATACTCCAGGCGCTCTGACCAACTAAGCCATCTCGACCTCTATTTATTTATTTATTTATTTTATTTATTTATTTTAATAACCAACTTATATTTACAGATACATCCACACATATAAGTTATAGGCCACATACAAAATACAAAAATCATGAAATTAGTAAAATAATAGCAAATTAAACATAAACAAATACATTATACATATTACATATAGGTTATTGATTTCGTGGAGAGGGACCTGCACAAGCTGCCCCATTATTATTAATATTAAATAAATAAAAATGAAAATGATGAGGTATATAAGTATAACTTAAACTAACTTATGGTGCTGGGAGTGGCAATAGACTCCAGGTACCGAGTAGCAGTACTTAGGAATCCCAGTTCCGTGCTTGCAAAGGCATCTACTGATGCATCATATAATAATATATTATTAATGTGAGTAAGGGCTAAATACAACGGACTGGTCTTAAGAGTTACAGTACTAGTTTGTGGTATAGAAAATAGAGGACGCTGGCGAGGGCGTAAAGTATGTCTGATTGGAAGTGGGATGTTAAAGGAGATGTGTTGTAATAGAGACTCTGCTCACCACCGCGAATTCTTCTTCCATATTTTAACACGTCTTATGGCGACGTCATTGCAATCAATTCAGTACTTACAAGTGACCGAACCGACACGACTAACTTTGCAGTTAATACAATGTCTATCCGGGAGGCGCAGGTTCGAATCCTGTTCGCGACCGTATTCTTTTTCCATTTAGTATTGTAACTTTAGAGTTCGCTAAGCATGCGTTAATGCTTTTTCAAAGACATATCTTGAATTATTATGGTAATTGCATTCTTTACGACATTGTATTAACTGCAAAGTTAGTCGTGTCGGTTCGGTCACTTGTAAGTACTGAATTGATTGCAATGACGTCGCCATATGACGTGTTAAAATATGGAAGAAGAATTCGCGGTGGTGAGCAGAGGTCGAGATGGCTTAGTTGGTCAGAGCGCCTGGAGTATCTATCCGGGAGGCGCAGGTTCGAATCCTGTTCGCGACCGTATTCTTTTTCCATTTAATATTGTAACTTTAGAGTTCGCTAAGCATGCGTTAATGCTTTTTCAAAGACATATCTTGAATTATACCTAAGTTATTACACTAGTATGAAAACAATACTTCAATTTTCCCAATTCGCCAATGTCAGTACAATTTTAATTGTAATAGAAAATTTTGTTATTCGTGAGAGGAAAATTTACATATTGTTTATTAATCGAATTAATTTGAATGTTTGTATATCCCTGTGTCAATTTGACTTCGTTTATATAATTTAATTAAAAACATTTCAATCAAATTAAGTTTTTAGGTCAGCTAAATCATTTTCAAGTTATAAATTTATTTGCTGTGATAGGTTAATTGAAATATGCTGCCTGATTGGTCGCTGGCTTAGCGTGAGGTACTGGGTTTGGTTCCCAGGTCAGGCAGTTTTCGTATAGGAAATTCTCAGAAGTGTTCTGAGGTTTGGTATTGTGCTCGTTAAATGGCAATAAGCCCATACGATATACGTCATTAGTTAAATGTGTACAACCGTATATACCTCTGCCTACCCATCCGAGGAATACAGGGTTATTAAACGAAGGAGTAATACCTATGTATGTCAGAATATGCTTAGCAGAAGATTAAATTTTATCATAGAAGAATGTGACTAACACTAGCTTATCGAAGAAAAATAACAAAGAGTTATTCTCGTTGGTGTGCAACATGCGAGGTGCCATCAGAGGGCTATGGGGTGGAGTTTAAACTCTGACACTTAGTTTTTCCTGAACTACACGATAATTAGATTTAGTATCAAAACGTCGAAAATGAATGAGAAAATGAATGATGCAAGAGAAATTCTTAGTAGCCGATACTTTTAAAGTAAATAAATGTTCATATATAATTATATTTTTTTAATACATGTTGAGGCCATGTAATGCCTATATTAATTCTATTTTTCAAAGAAACATTGAAAAAATAATAGACAAGAACGGGGCTTGAACCCGCGACCTTTGACGTTCCGTGTCATCACTCTACCAACTGAGCTACCTTGTCGTGTTCAAACCAAAGTAAATCTGTAAATGATTACTAGATAAATATCACCAGGCGTCTCCTTAAGACGTATACAAAGAGGATTGAAAATTCAATAGGTTTGAACACGACAAGGTAGCTCAGTTGGTAGAGTGATGACACGGAACGTCAAAGGTCGCGGGTTCAAGCCCCGTTCTTATCTATTATTTTTTCAATGTTTCTTTGAAAAATAGAATTAAATAAATGTTAATTTTATCATAACTAACTTGGAAGTAACTAGAGCGGTAAAAATGTAATCATCTAAATCATCGTTTCTTAACCTAGGGTCGTGACCCAAATGTGTGTCGCGGGCCATATCGAGATGGGTCACGAGACCCGCGGGACTTTTTGACAAAGCGCGCCGTAATCTCTGCATCCTGACTAGAAATGCACCGTGCCATGCGAGGGCCGGGAGAGGTATGACGTAGGTATCGAATTCGCACCGCAATGACCGATAACCTCAGTGTTCTAGCGTAATCACTTTATTTTTTCACACTATTTTAGCGAACCAAGTTATACTAATTCAAGATAAATCTTTGAAAAGCATTAACGCATGCTTAGCGAACTCTAAAGTTATTATATTAAATGGAAAAAGAATACGGTCGCGAACAGGATTCGAACCTGCGCCTCCCGGATGAATACTCCAGGTACTCTCAAGTTATACTATTATCTGTCTAAGTATTACAGAAAAGTGTATGCTTTAATTATTATAAAAAAAAAAAAAATGCAATACGCATTCTTTACAGCGATTAAATAAGGTATATGGTATCTAATACATTTTTTAGGTTAGAAATAAAATATAAGTATTGTGTTCATTTGTAATAAAAATTTAAAGTTGTTAATTGTCATAATATTTATGGGAATTTTTCTATGGTATAATAAATGTTTATAAAAGGTAGATCTATGGGGTAGGTAATAGAAATCTTAAATCTTCGACTTGTTAAAATTAGGCCGCGTTCAAAACCGGGGTAGTGTTAGTTGATTCCTAAATTTTTTTTTAACTTTCTTTGGGTAAAGAAAATGTAGAAAATTAATGTTTTAATTTTTTATCGGGTCGCGGGCTTCATATGTGGGTCGCCAGCCAAAAAGGTTTTTTATAATTTTTTATATTTTACTTACAAAAGAATATTACATAAACACCACGGAACTCAATCCAATTACTGGTTTATATGCCCGTGGTATGGCCGATCTAATCTAAACTTAATATAAATATATAGATGTGTGTCGTGCATGTTTAGGATTTTGTGAGAAGATGGATGAGAGATGAGATGTTATTTTTATTCTCCTGTTTCAATTTTTATTTTTATTTAAATATTTTTTTATACCTGAAAATTGTTTGAAATTATTCTTATTTTAATGTGTTTTTACGTTTCTTTTTTATTTTAATGTGTGTTTACATCTCTTTGAATTTTAATGTGTTTATATTTCTTTATTTTTTTTACTCATTCTTAATTGTTTTTTTTTATATAACGACTTTTTAAGCTTTCATTTTATTATTTTTTATTTGCACTGTACAACGCTTTAGATGACCATCTGTAATGTTGTTCATGTACGTATAAATAAATAAATATATTATACAACACAATGCACTTTACTTATTTATAAATTTTGGGCAAATAGTTTTTTTTGTATACATTTTTTTTGTTTTACTACCGTTGGTATGCCTCATCTTCTTCCATATTTTAACACGTCTTATGGCGACGTCATCTTTTTCCATTTAATATTTAATCGCTAAGCATGCGTTAATGCTTTTCAAAGATTTATCTTGAATTATTAAGGTAATTGCATTCTTTACGACATTGTATTAGCTGCAAAGTTGGTCGTGTCGGTTCGGTCACCTGTATAGGTACTGAATTGATTGCAATGACGTCGCCATAAGACGTGTTAAAATATGGAAGAAGAATTCGCGGTGGTGAGCACAGGTCGAGATGGCTTAGTGGTCTTTTTTTGTTTTTTTTTTGACGTGGTCTCTTGCAGTTAACCCATAGGGGTTTGATCTGCGTAACCGAACAATAGCTATGGCGAGACAATTTGATGCCTCCAGCCAGAGCATATTTTTATTTACTACAAACTAAGCAACACAGCACTAAGGGCGTCCCCTGCGGGACACGAGCCTCGGCTTAGGGCGTTGCTGAGGGGACGACTAGGGACTAGCTGGATCAGATCAGTTTCCTTATTATTAAGGGTCGAATTTAAAGCTACTAGCTCGGCGCGGGCCGGCTCGAGCAAGGGTCGGGGTGAACATGATGAGACATTTCGCGACGGACGCGGACCTCGCCGGTGAGGTCTATAACGAGGCGGTCGAGCGCGTCGGAGTGTGCTTGTGTGTCTGTTAGACTCTTGAACTACAGTGGTCCTATCATCGGGACGGAGGAGAGCGTGACGTGGTCGGCGGACTTTACTGATCTGAGATGGCCTGTAGTCGGCGGAAGAAACAACTAAGGGATTCGGATGGTTAGAGGCGGAGTCGAAGTATTTCTTCGATGCCCTTTTAATGAATTGCCTAATAGTGGGCATTCTGAGATCGAGGTGGAGTTGAAGGTTCCTAATGAACCATGGGGCGCCTGTCGCTTTGCGAAGGAATCGATTTTGCAGGGTTTGCATGCTATGGATTTTGTAGTACTTAACGTGTGCGAACACGACGCTAGCATAAGTCATAATGGGTCGAATGCACATAGTGTAGAGTCTGATCTTAAGGTTAAGAGACAGTTTACTGCGTGCATTTATCATGGGAAAAAGACGGCCGACAGCGAAAGCCGCGCGGTCGCGGACTATCTTAATGTGCGGACGGAAGGACAGTTTGTGATCTAAGGTCAAACCCAGGTATTTGGCTTGCAGTTCCCAAGGGATTGGCTTGCAGAACATGGTAATAGGTCGAAGCTGGGGAAGAAATTCCTCGGCGCCCGTTCTAGAAAAAAGAACTGCGGCGCTCTTGTCTGGATTGACCTCGATCCTCCATTTCCTGAACCAAGCGCCTAAGGCATTGGCCGAGGTCTGAAGTGATCGAGTAATGCAGTCAAGACTCCTACCGGTGTAATAGATGGCCGTATCGTCGGCGAAAAGAGCCAACTTGGATTTGCCGCTTTTAGTTATATCGCTGGTGTACAGCGCGAAGAGGAGTGGTGAAAGCACAGAGCCCTGAGGGACTCCGGCTAGGATCTGATGTGGGGACGATAGAACGCCCTCTACGCGATAGCGGAAGCTACGGTTAGACAAAAAGTCTCGTATGATGAGTATGAGACGGTCAGGCACTTGGAATTCATACAGCTTATAGATTAAGCCGTTGTGCCAAACCTTGTCGAAAGCCTTCGCTACGTCGAAAAACAACATGCCCGTTTTCATTTTACGCATGAAGCCTGCGCTTATGTGCTCAACGATACGGTGCAACTGATGAATGCAAGAGTGTTTAGCTCGAAAGCCAAACTGCTCGTCAGGAAGAAGCTTATGAGATTCGGCATAATCCTTTAAACGAATATAAAGGAGCCTTTCATATATTTTCCCAAAGACGTTGAGAAGACTGATGGGACGATAACTGGTCGGCTCGCACTTAGGCTTACCGGGTTTAGGAAAACCTATAACAGTTGCCTGTTTCCACGATTGTGGGAAGATGTTGTTGCTCAGTGCCGCATTGAAGATGGCGGTCATGAGTACTATCAGGGGTGCGGGGAAGTATTTAATCACTTTGTTGGTGATCCCGTCTGAGCCAGGGGCTTTCCTGGGTTTGAGGTCCTTCACGATCATTCTAACTTCGTCTACGGTTACTGGGGGCAAGGGAACGTCGGATTCGTCTGAGGGCGGGAGTGCAGTTCTTCGTTTAACTTCGGCCTCGACCTTGGACAGGTGAGCTTGGTCTACTGGTAGAGCGCTTGGCGTACATTGGGCTTCTAAGCTGTCAGCTAGGACTTCAGACTTTTCGTCGTCATCGAAAGCAGGTCGTTGATTAGGTCTATTGAGCGGGGGTATAGCGGCGCATTCGTCGGATTTTAATTTTCGCTGTAATTGCCAGAAAGCTTGATGAGTGGGTTCTATTTTATCAAGCATTTTGTCCCATCTAGCTTCCCGCATTTCCGATATGCGCTTCCTCACAGCACGCTGCAAGGTGCGCATATGAATACGGTTAGCTTCGTTGGGGAAACTGTCGTAGGCACGGATAGCTGCGTTCTTTTCCGTCAACAACTCACGCACGTCATCCGGCAGTTTCCAACGGTGTTCGTCCACCTCCGGAACTTGCCGTGAACATTCGTTCACTACGGATTGCACGTGACCGGTGAGGGAGTCGATCGCAGTCACCGTGTCGGCGACAGACACTATACTATCGGGAATTGAGTCTAAGTGCACAGAAGAGGTGGACTTGAGGCGTTCCTCTAGTCTTCTCCAATCCGTGATGGTTTTAGTGGGGGCAGGTTGATCTGAGTTAGAGGGACCTGAGCGCGGGCCTAATTCTAGGATTACTGGTCTATGGTCAGAGTCGAGCTCTTGTAGCGTCTCTATAGAGCGTAAACCTAGGTTCACGTTCTTAAGAATCGCTATGTCGAGTATGTCAGGTCGGTGATTTACGTTGTCAGGGAAGTGGGTGGGGCTCATTGGAGCGATGATATCGAAATTAAGTTCGATACCTAATCGTTCGAGGTGTCTGCCTCGTGTGGTCGTCGTATTGCAACACCAGGATTCATTTTTGGCGTTAAGGTCGCCAGCAATGATGACTGAGTTGCTCAGAGCGAGTAAGGCTTTAAAGTCGGAAGCTAAGTTAACGTTCGATGAGACTTTAGGTGGAAGGTATGCCGAGACGATGGTGATCGGCTGGTGTCCTGTCATGCCTAGCCGGCATATAGAGGCCTCTATGTGAGAAAGAGGTGGGGGGTCCATAGGGATGCAGTATAATGATTTTTTATAATAAATGAGTGTACCGCCCGCCTGGCAGCGGGTCCTATCATTGCGCACTATTCTATAGTTTGCAACTCCAGGGTTCCTCTGGGCGGGTTTCAGAAAAGTCTCCTGTATGAGGAAGATGTCGATTTGATGGTCGCGTAAAAAGGTTGCGATCTCGTCACGTTGACCATTAATGCTATTTGCATTGAAGAAGCCTAACTTAAGGCATCGGGGCTTGAATTTACAATTTTCGGTAGCCATCAGTTACCGTTAAATTTAATGTTGGCTAGGGCGTCAGTGATGTCTTTGTATTCAAGCATCACTTGGAGGATGGCAAAGCCGTTGCCTTCCTGGGAGCGCAGTGTTTGCGCCAGTGCGCTAAACCTATCAGAACTAATTAACGAGAACACGCTCTGTACCACTTCCAGGTCCGATCCAGTCGTTGGCTGACTACCGGAGCGAGCTGGAGATGACCTAGAAGCGAGCACCTGTTTAGGGGCGGATGCAAGCACGACTCGAGGGGGTTGTACCGGCACAGGTGGTGGGGCGGGGATAGGAGTCTCCATCAGTGATGGAATGGCTGAAGGCGGAGTGGTTTGTGAGGGCCTTAAGGCCGGGAACGCTTGCTGATGATTCAGTGCGCTCCAAGGTGAAGGCCGTTGAGGGCTAAGTCGCTCAGGCAACTTTGTAAGGGGCTGTTCCCTAATCGCCCGCTCTGCATAGCGCTTCGCAAGCTTTGAATTTTTTGATTGTTTTGGTGCCTTAGGGCAACCCCGGTAGTTGGCCGGGTGGCCAGACTCGCCGCATAATACGCAGCTAGGAGGTTCGGTAGAAAGGGTCCTATCTTTTGGTCTTTCACAGTCATTTGTGCCGTGATCACCAAGGCACTTGACGCACCTTGGCTTCGCATAACAATGACGCTGTGCGTGACCGTATAGTTGGCAGTTGTGACACTGACCAATAACGCCCGACTTATGTGGGTTTTCAACTGTGAGTCCGGAAAGGTGGCACAGTGTCTTTAAATTATATATTGCTTTGGTGGCTGCACCTTGCTCGCAGACAACTAACACCATTTCGTATGGAGCGCCGCCGCGACTGCGATGCATACGGTGCACCTCGAGAGCCGGAATTTGTTGAGACTTAAGGTCACTTAAAATCGACGGAGTGTCAATCTCCACGGGTATTCCGCGAATGACTACGCGAATGAGACGGTCTTCCTGTAGTGCGTACGTGTGGAACGACACTGTCTTGTTCTGGAGAAGTTTGGTGAGGGAGCGGTAGTCGCTGGGGGCAGGTACTTGGACTTTTATGCCCTGCTGAGTGCTTTTTGCAAGTGTGTAGTTGATTTTTTTATCAATACACCACTTGGAAACGTCGGTCCATTTCGCCTTATCTTGAATGTAGATAGGCGGGGGGTTAGGTACCTTTTTAGGTGCCTCAGTGTTGACGGGGGAAGGACTAGCAGGCCGGGTAACTGGCGCTGTGTGCATTGGAGACTGGGGCTGAGAGTTTTGGGACAGGGCTGCCTCAACGGTTTTGAGAGCTTTCGCGGGATTTTGGCCAGCGGCTTTTTTAGCCTTGCGGGCCCTCTTTTTGCCGACTACGGTGACATAGCCGTCAGATGAAGTTGACGAACACGAGTCAGAATTTTCAGATTCAGAAGCAGATGACTCCATAGCAACATCCATGAGGTCGGGTTGAGCCGGTAATTCCTTTGTTGACGATAACAAAGGAACTGAAGAATTTCCGAGACCATTGTTTTCGTTGAACAAAGGATTGCGCTCGCACAAAGGCGAAGCTAGAGACAAAGGCGGCGACGGTTCTGCTGATTCCGGAGAATCGTTAACAATAGGCTGCGGTGCAGGTGTGACCGCTTTGGATATGCCGCCGCGACTACCTGAAGCAGGCTTGGGGTGCGCGGTAGCATCGTTACCGGGGCTTTGCGCGTGGACTTGCTGTAGTAATACAGCGAAATCTTTACCGTATTTCCTATCAAAATCGGAGTCCTTTAAAAGGATATTTTTAAGGAACGCTACAATAAGTGTTCCGTCCATTTTAAAGGATTTAAAAAAAGGGAATTATCATTAAAACTCCTAATAAACCTAACTCCCCGGGTGGAGGGACCCGGGGATGTGTAACCCTCCCTGCCGGGTGTAGACAGGGAGGTGTGTACCTATTGGTGAGCCCTAAGCTTGTAACCCGCCGCCAGTCTTATTGTGCGAACGGGGCCCTGACCAGTCTAGTGCGAAGGGTGTAGACACACCCGACCAACACTAGGTGAGTAGCTGAAAGGGAAGCCAGAGTCTAGAGCCGACTAGGAGATCCCCCAAGGCCGGTTATCTAGCTCCCGTCCAATTGACTGCCTCACCCTGAAGGGGTTTCAGCTGGGTGTATCGGGTCAACACCCTCTCGGCTTCGTTGACACCGTAAGGTTTCAACCGAGAACCACGAAACTGTGGATTTTCCCAGAAGGGGTAAGTAAACACTCGTTTTGACTGTACTTTGGAAAAGACAGATAATCAGCCGCCGCCTCGAAAAAGGCAGCTTTTGATTTATAGTGATCGTAGCTAGTATATAGCTACGGAGATTGCTACGGCAGGGCGTAGCGTACAACGATCACAGACACAACACGGTCGATATCACAGGAGCGACACGTCCGTGCGCGGCGAGCGTTGGAGCGAGAGAATGGCTTAGTGGTCAGAGCGCCTGGAGTATTTATCCGGGAGGCCCAGGTTCGAATCCTGTTCGCGACCGTATTCTTTTTCCATTTAATATTATAACTTTGGTATTCTTAATTTAATATTTATTGTAAGTACAGTTTTTAATATTTATATTTTATGTATGTACTTACTTATTAATAGTTTTAATTTTTACATATAACCAGTTACTAAGCAGTAGTTTGACTCTTCCATTCTCCTCTGGCAGTCGCCGTGTTATCATTCACTCCTTATCTTTTCAATCCCTTATCATTCAAATCATCACTCACACACTCCCCTCACAACACACTTTTTTTAGCAACTGGCAATGTAATAATGTACTTTCTTAGTAAATCTAGGACATCACAGACTTTTTTTTGTATACTGACAGACTTACAATGAAAGAAAACATCGACCCACAATTATGGTGATGCCTTCTTTATTATGTTAAGAGGTTTTTACTCCGCAGTGTTATCTGACTTTTGCCGTCAAACATTGATTTTTATTGATTTTCCTAACGATAGATGTTTCGCCGCAGTTGTCTTATTTTGGAAATAAACTCTGTCTTTTCTATTTTTGCCATAAAACATCAATCAATTAATCATTTATTTGCAATGAATGTAGATTAAAATACAATACAGGTGGAGTAGATAGAAGTGAGTCATGTACATTCTGCCTGGTAATAGGCACGCAAAATTTATGAAACATTGTTATGCAGTATAAAAAGTAAAATTACAAATGTCACAGTTAGAATAATTACAAATTAAGGTCACAGTTTAAATTATTATAATTGTACGTACATAAATTAATATTGAAAAATGTCAAATTAAATCGTCATCTATTAAAAAATCATTAATGGAATATTAGCATTTTTCTATTAGCAAGACAATTAACTTCTTTTTAAAGTTTTTAAATGTATCATTTTTTATTACATTCGGCAATTTATTGTATATAATAGGTCCCATACAAATAAAACTTTTCCTCAATAATGCTGTGTTGCCGGACTCGGTTTGTAATAAGTTTTTGTATTGATCTCTGACAGGTCGTTTTCTAGTTTCCAACATCGTGGGAAATAGGTTTTTTATTGGTCGCATTTATAACATCTTAATTATTGACAGTGATTGGCGGTTGAAGCAGTGGTCGAGACACCGGTGTCTCGGGTTCGATTGCTGCACGGTGAAAATATTTGTATGATCTACAGATAATTGTTCCTTTGTAATGTTGTGTGTAATGTATTTGTAAACGCACCGACGATACATGAAGAAACACTTAGTACCTATATCGATTCTTAAAAAATATTGATCAAAAAGTAAAAATACTACTTTTCTATTACCGCTGTGGCCGATAGGTTTCCCCAATATTATAAAACGTGAAAAGTAGGTACCCACATAATAACTTTCGTGAGACAAATTCATATCAATTATTGTTCACCGGTTACTACTCACGTGCATTTTTCGGGATTGCCAGACTAGTTTCGAACTCGAACGGAGCCCTTAGTCATGAGCTGAGCCCGCGGCGATGTCGCGAGTCAAACTGACTTGAGTTTGACTCGCGACATCACGTGAGTAGTAACCGGTAACAATAATTGATAGGTACCTACATATTTTCAACAGATTATGCTTTGACTAAAACTATATATATAACTATAAATTGTACCCGAATTCAGTATATATTAGGTATGTAGTAGATATGTATTTGTATTTCCGCAGTATTACTAGATTGTACGTGCTTATACTCACAACTAAATAATTTGTGGAAGGGAGAGGTAACGTAGATATATTACGTTATTTCAGCGGTATTATCTAGGAGTATCATGATCGTTCTATATAGGGTTACCATCCATCCGGGTTTCCCCGGATTTGTCCTAGTTTAGAGGACGTCCGGGAAGCGTCCGGAGGGGTTTCATTTGCAGTCCGGGTTTAGGCTGCTGACACATCTACCAAAAATACGCGGCCGATATAATGTCTAACGCATTACAACTTTTTTTTAAAATATTAATATGTCTCGTCCTCTATATAAGGTGTAATAGAATGAAAAATGCGTCTATTCGGAGACGCCGATGTGAGAGTACGGAAGTTAGGTCGCCACGCTTAAAGTTTAAGAAACGCGTGCAAAACTTTAAGAAGAGTACATTTTTGTTTTACTTGGTTTAGAGAACTGAATTTTCTGTAACTCTAATCTTGCTGCATAATAATGCCCTGGTACGCAGATGACCCCACAGTAGTGGAAAAATAACCCTTTAAACCCCGTGGATCCAGGTGTTGTGCGAAGACATGGTTGAGCGTAGGTATGAATCAGGCTCTAGATATGGTGGTTCCGATTGGAGCGGCAAAAAATTCGTTAAATTCAACACCATGTAGACTCCACCAGAAATGTTGGCATACCACTGGTAGACCACCTAGAACTACTTGAACTTACTCCAACTCCAACGTTAGCTTTGAACCCTGCCTCGAGTCTAAGACTAAACTGGCTAACAAAAAACTTGGCATCCCCAATAAGATTAGGCGGTACTTGTCACCGAGGCAGTTATTTTAATTATTATTTTTATTTAAAAAAAAAACCTTGCCCCTCACTTCTTGACTGGAATTTCTTCTTGTGTCCTGGGTACGTTTACAGACATATAATCTCACAAGCACACAAACACCCAGACCCGGAGCAATTATCCATAGATCGTACAAATATCGATACATGTGAGGTAAAGCAAGAGGTAAGTCCGATTCGTATTTGGAGTATTGCCACCATTTTGATGGAGTGACAAAGTAACAGCTGGAAGCACTAAGAGGTTGGTTATTACCAACTTGTTGCCACTACTTGGCAACTTGGTAAGTCTCGAGTAAGTACCGCCATAAAGTCGCACGTCTGTCTATTTTCTACCGGATACATTTAGGTGTTTTCTTTCACATTAATGATACGTACTGCACGTGAATGGAACTCCCTGCCGTCTCCATGTTTCCTGAGACATACAATCTAGGCATATTCAAGGCTAGAGTAAATAGATTTCTTTTGGATCTACGTGCTCCATCTTCGGCCACACCGTTACTTGCCAACAGTCGAGTTGGTGGCCGAACATAGTCTTATATTTTTGATGATAAAAAGAGAAATAAAAATCCAGAACTACTAATTGTTTATTAATAATTCTTTAAATTCAACCAACGAAAAAAGAGAAGGCCCTTAGGAGTCGAAGATTTTTTTTTTTAGTATGTGGTGAGTATGATCAGACCCACGAGTGATTTTGTACAGAGAAGTCCGCTTTCGATGATAATTTTTTTATTGGATAGAAGATACTTCAAAATTGTCACCCATAAAATTTTGAACTAAATTCCACCCCTAAAGGTAGATAATACGAAAAACTGTTTAACATAGAATTTAACCGCCGAAAAAGGAAACTGAAAAGTTAAAATAACTGAGTGTGTGTGAGTGTGTGAATTTGAGTCCGCGCCAATTCCATGTTGCATTTGCGTATAACTTTAATTTAATGAACTTCGAAACATCAATGTTTTTTTTGGCGCCGACTCAAAATTAGTTACAGTTAGTTAATATAACTAAGGTAAAATATTTTTTTTTACTTTTCAGAGGTTTTTTTTTATGAAATAGTTTTTTTTTATAATTTTCTGTTGTTGTAATCTATAAAACACATAGGTTCAAACTCTGCTCACGGTCATGTTTGCCTATCTACAAAAGTTCTTTATTTATAAATAATAAAAATAAAAAATAAATTAAATAAAAATTATTTGAATTTGCCAATTACTATACGCAATAGTGCAAAGGCACTATTTACCTAATTAAAAATGAATAAGCAGTAATGAGAAATGCAGAGAGGAGTAAAAACTTAAAAAAACTATTAAATAATAATGTTTTTAAACGAAACCATAAGATTTTGCCCTAACAAAAATCGCTCAAGCACATAAAGAAGTTTACACTTAAAAAAAGAATGTGTTACTTACGCTTCAGAGATGAGCGCCCTTAGTTTGCAGAATACTAAACCCAAGCTGTAGGGGTACTGGTGCCAGTAGACCGACAGATCGTTGGGGAGACCTGAAACAAACATAAAAAAATATATTCGAATATATTTTTAGAACGTAAATGCATGCTGTCTCGTTAGTCGAGAGTTCTTGGGTCCGATTCCCGGGTCAGGCAAATTTTATGACGTAATTCGTAATTGTGTATTATTGAGTTTGGAATTGTGCCCGGAAGATGTCAAAAAAGAATTTAACATAGGGCTTATAATTGCAGTGAATTGTGTACATATCTGCCTATTCCTTCAGGGACTACTATACTATGGGAAAGTGTAATGCTATGCTATGTAGGCTAATCATTAAATAAAAAAATGACTACAATAATTTTAACTGATTTTTATACATGTTAAGGCCATATAATGATTGAAAAACAATAGAAACACTTGATACCTTTATCCAGCCAGACTTCCACTTCTTAAATAGAGCCTTATATAAACCAAGAGCAAACAATAATTCTAGCGTATTACCTAATTACTCTTTTTCCCATTCGACCTTAGAATAAATACGCTATACCTACTAACTTTTAACCTATAGCGGTACATGATATTACTATAAAATAACAGGAATTTACGGGCAATAACATCGGTCCTGTGACCACGATCAGTGCAACCTGGTCGAAACGTCAAGCGATTCAAATATATTTACTGCGTGGTCATTCCTGTTAGTTCATAGTAAAATAGGATATACCTTCTTCACCCCAACATTTAATAAGGACAGGAAAACATTTCAAGTTTCTTTACTTCAGTAATAAACTATATTACCTACATACCTCGACGAAGGCTGCGTTTGACATAAACCTGCGGTATTTCGTATATTTCGTAACATAGAATGTAGGTACAAACCTATGCCAACTAGCTTCTCCATCAGGGTTGCCAGGCGTCCGGATGAAACCGGGCATAGTCTGGCTTTTTTGATGCGTGACTAACCAAATTAGATAGGGTCCGCCTTGTCCGGCCTTTATTAGGCTTTTTACATTTTTCATTAATGTATACCATTTTAAAAATAAACCGCAAAGTCCGTATAAAGCTGAGGGGTCCATCCTTTTTATCCAATTCTACCTAAAAATCCGGCTTAACTATCACACACACACAAATCCGAGAGATTTAAGTAGTACTGTAAAATAAATTGTGTACGCTTTCTGAGCTTAAGTGTCAAAAAACAAAAAAAAAAAACTGGCTGGTCTGTTCGGATATCTTTATAGGTTTTACGATCTGTCAACCCTATTTTCAACACAGTTTTGTATACTTTTTTAAGAATAAAGAGTAAATAGCACGTGTTAATTTTATCGCTAAGTAGAAAATCAGGAGTGATATTATGTTTATAAAAGCAATATAATTTTACCATCTTGTAACTGTCTCACTGCAGCAGCACAGAAGAGGCTTTTGCTCTTCTCAAAGAGAAAAGGGAAGAGCATTAATCAATAGCCCCATTTATTAGAACGTATTTGTTCAAACGGAACAGTTACAGAACAGTCCAACATTTTTATTTAAGCATCGATTAATTGGCCTAGATAGTTAGTGCAAACTAATCTAAACAAACCAAGTTATCTTTAGTTTTAAATATCTATTATTATATTATCATAACATTAACGACTACAAAGGGAATTCTCTACCCCATTAGCTCTAGCCCCGTTAGGGCTATGTCAAATCTTTTCCACTGTCCTTCGAGCCGAACTTCAACAGACGCCGCTTTAAGAGACGCTAGTGTAAAATAAAACGCTGCAAACTTACTACTGACAGGAGTTATTATCATGAGCTTAAAGTTTCTAATTACTTAACAGCACCACAGTCAAAAGGTGTTAAGTAAAACCCTCCTAAAAAATATTATACCTACTGAGGAATTTTTGTACGCTGACCTTGACCAGAAAAAATAATTTTTAACAAAAAAAAGAACCGACTCCAAAAATCTTTCTGTTAAGTAAAATTGCACTAAAAAGTTATAAAATAATTGCATTATTTACTTACTACAATTTATATAAAAATACTTTTTTAATTTTAGAGGATTCTGAATAAATTCAATTTATTAGGACAATAATATACAATTATTATTATTTTTGGAGTCGGTGCCAGACAAACTTTAAAATATTTATGAAGTTTCCTAAAATTTGCAAAGTATATTTAAAGGTACATTAACCATCATTATTTTTACGATAATGTATTATACCTAATTGAACCTATTTACAAATGAACACATCAACTGCCTAAAGCGAACGTAATACGCTACTTCATGAATGTACTTACACGTTTATTATCCTTTACTGGCACCGACTCCAAAAATAATAATAATTGTATATTATTGTCCTAATAAATTGAATTTATTCAGAATCCTCTAAAATTAAAAAAGTATTTTTATATAAATTGTAGTAAGTAAATAATGCAATTATTTTATAACTTTTTAGTGCAATTTTACTTAACAGAAAGATTTTTGGAGTCGGTTCTTTTTTTTGTTAAAAATTATTTTATTTCTTACTTTTTAGTGAATCTTGCGTACCATAACTGATTTATCGGAAGTGAATATGGGTAGACCTATTCAACGCGCTGTCCATATATATCTGTCGCAGATGGATTGTAGAATCCGCTGTTTTACATAATCTCTAGCTGCTTTACAAAACAGTACTGTTTTATAAAACAGCTGATATTAAATGGATAGTCACCATTCAAGTAAAAAAGCGATACTGTATTCTGATTAGATTTTCCGTGGCAGGGTCGACGGAGCCCCGCCTAGCGGGGCTCCTATTTTCGTGTCCGTAAGGTTAGAAAAAACCTAAACACGAAGAGGATGACGGGGGCTGTTCGCTCGCTACGCTCGCTCACGGGCCCCCGTCATCCTCTTCGAACCTAACCTGTCCGTGTCGGGATACACGAAACTCCCGAGCTCGCTTCGCTCGCTCATGGATCAACTTAATTTATTTTCTTTCATAATCCCGATATATTCTCGACTATTATAGTGGTTTAGTATTTACGTCATTAAAAATATTCATAATTTTTTTGCTATTGACAAGTAAAATAAAGTTAGGTTATTATTGTTAGGACATACAGAGCCATATGCGACAATTTCGAACTAAAATCAACAATCTGACAGTTCATTTCACACCGTTTTACATAATCTCTGATCGTTGACCCGCTGCATTGATAAACGCAAAACGTTCATTCTATTCTGCGTGTTATAGTCCAGTAATTATGTAAAAGCGCTAAACGTCGTTCAGCTGTTTTTCATAACAGTACTGTTTTGTAAATCAGCTAGCAGTTTTGTAAAACAGCTTATTCTACAATCCATCTGCGACATATCCATATCAAAGTAGGAAATTTAGATCTGAGGCTATTTCAAAAGAGTAATAAACTGCGTCAAACAGGATGAAATTAATTAAAAAAAAAAAACTGACAAGCGTATGTTACTCACGGGACAGTGTAAGGATTCTAACGATACCCCATATATCGAAATCAGTTCAGGTATTTAGAAGTTATGGTGGAATAGGTAAAGAAATTCACAAACATACTTATATACATACATACTTATATACACTCCGTTTTTTGAGCTCTCGTGTAATAAGAGATGTTGGAGAATGCGGTCATACACTAAAAAGTATTAAATAGCAAAAAAAATATGACGGATTTCCGGTGCTTATCTTCCGGTTTCATCATCATCATCATCTGATGATAAATCTGGAAAATAGTCAGTTCATTAGAACTATTCTAGAGACCGTAAACACCACCGGAAAGTCACAAGAAAGCAAAATACACCATTTCGTTTACTTCGACGACGTATTATTTTTCAGTTATTTTGATTTAAATACCAAACTACTAAACCAATTTTCATAAAATTTTAATGGGACCAATCTGAAAGTAAATCCTTTAAAATAAAAAAATAATTCATAATAGACTAGCTACATTCAATAATCGTGTGTTTACGGAAATTTTCATTTACCTTAGAGTTTATCTTATCCTCTAAGACACTGGCAAAGTACACGGTAGGTACTAGAGATGGGAAGTTCGCGAACAATTGAAAATGAACTATTTCATTTCGCAAAATAAAGATATAGTAGTATCTTAGGTTTTCGCGATCACTACACGTTATAATAAAACAACTTTTAACAGGATTAATCGCGTGTATTATTCGAAACGCCAGGAAAAACAAAAACTAATAATACACGCGATTAATCCGGTTAAATAACGATATCTCTCATTCAGTAGTCATTCAAATGTGTCTCTACTTAATTTAGTTCAGTTGTGGTTCAGTGGGGTTACTCTTGAAACTAATATCAATTCCAATCCAATTCCAATATTAAATAGAAGCCTTAAAACAATGTGTAATTTTAAAATAAATTTACCTACATTCCAGTTGCCTCATCATTTAAAGCATTTTGTCTTCATATTATCCCGAATCTATAATATTTTTTTTGACATTTTGGCATTTAAAAGTACGAAATCCATAAGAGTAAAAGTCTTTTACTCTTAAGGATTACTGCATCATATTTCTGGGTAAGAAAGATTTTTTGATCTCGAAGGACGATGCAAAACTTGTTGAATATATAAAATGTAAACTTGAAACATTAATGCATACGAATGTTATACTATGTTTGCCTACTTTTAAGCCAAAACACAATATTTTGTATAATAATAGGATACAAGCTTTCAACCAACTTTTGTACCTTAATAATTGGACTTTCCAATATACTTATATTTATATAAAGTATACCTATGAAATGTACAGAAACGTTACTGGTGACATAAATAACAAGGCTCTAAGTTGTATTTTCCAAGATTTAAAGTTATATATACAGGCAAAAGTTAATTTATTTTATGATAGTAATAATAATAATCTTAACATTTCAAGCACACAAAAGAATAAGGAGAAAGAAGATGAAACCAGGCACTATTCCTTATTATTTTAAACAAAAATCAATTAAAAAGAAAGTTTTTTTCGCTGATAAAGATGAATCAAGTTTATTACATCAAAACTCTGTAGATAATATATATATGAATGAGCTTAATATATTTCACCAAAATGTATGTGGTTTAAATAATAAGCAGGATGAATTAGAACTATACATAGACAGTTTGTGTTATCCCGTACATTATTTATGCATTAGTGAACATTTCCTTAACAAAAACCTTGTATCCCTACTTAATTTCTGTAAATATCAAATTGCATTATACAACACTAGAGTAAATAAGCAAAGGGGAGGTTCCCTTATTCTAGCAAAAAAACACAGAGACGACGAAGAGCTAAAAATGGCTAAAACTTATATATGGTTGAAAGTTTAGAAATTTGCTGTGTAAAAGATGTGCAAACAAGTGTGTGCATATGTTGCTGCTATCGCACTCCTAATGACAAAAACTTAGATGTATTTCTACAAAGACTTGAGAAATTATTAGAGCACTTTTTTGACAAGAACTGTTTGATTTGTGGTGATTTTAACATTGACATATTGACCTATAGTAAAAAGAAAACGATTTACTTAATTTATTGACTTGCTATAATTTTAGACCTTTAATTAACACCACGACATTTATTCGTAATAATTCTCAATCTTGTATTGATAATATTTTTTCAAATTTGACTGAATGTGACCATAGGAAAAGTGAAGTAGATCATAACGGTTTGGCAGATGGCCATGCAGAATTGCTGTGCAGCACAGTAATAAAGAATTCTGTACCAGGCATACGTAATAAAAACCTTGTACAAGTCACAAAAAGGAAATTTACTAAGAAAATTAAAATCTTTATTTCGGCATCTGTTGTTACAACAAAATTGGTGCAATATGGGAATAAATTCATTTATTAAAATGTTTAATGAAATCTTCACACACAGTTTTAAGAAAAATAAAGTAAAAGTGAATCTGTCACATCCTACACGATTGCAGTGGGTCTCAAAGGGTATAAAAGTGTCGAGCAATATGAAACGGTTTTTGTGTGTCAACAAAGTGACACTGTGCAACTAAAATCAATTGACGTTTCATAAGTGCATGTAATTTTGCCTATTTGAAATAAAAACCTTTGACTTGACTTGACATTGTTAATTATAGGAAAAAGTATCTCACATTATACAGAAAAGTAATAAAAGCTTCCAAAAAACTAACAACACAATCAAGGATAGCGAAATCAAAAAATATATCAAAAGATGTCTGGAAACTTATAAACGAACATAGAAATAAGAGAAATGAAAACAAAACTAAATTAATTCTAAAACATGCAAATAAACTTATAACAGAACCATCTGAAATTGTCAACATCTTTTTAAAGCAGTTTGTGCTATGCTCTAAGGTTAGTGCATCAAATACAAAAGCTGCTATGGATATCTTACGCAATAGTGCTGAAATGATAAAGAACGATCTTATTTTAGACCACTCCACTCCACAAGAGATACACAAAATAGTACAAAAAATGGATAGTAAAAAATCGACTGGTTACGATGACATACCTATAACAATTATAAAAGATAACATAGACGTATTAGCAGACCCACTTAGTATTTTGTTTAATAAATGTTTTGATGAAGGCATTTTTCCAGAACAATTTAAGGTAGCTAAAATATTGCCGATTCACAAAAAAGGATCGAGAATGGATCCGAATATGTATAGACACATCTCACTGTTAACTACTACTACGAAAATTTTGGAAAAATTAATTAAAGACAGGTTATTAACGCATTTAACTCGAAACAAAGTACTTAGTATTAGACAATTTGGATACCAGAAGTTCGTTGGGACACAAGATGCAATTTATACACTTGTAACGGATGTTGTGAGTAGAATGAACAATAAGGAAAAAGTGGCCGGACTTTTTCTAGACTTAAGTTCAGCATTTGACACAGTTAGCCATGAATTACTTTTGGAAAAACTAGACTACTCTGGGGTACGGGGCAAGTCTCTGGAACTTCTTATATCATATCTAAAAGCCCTAAATTCTACACATGATAATACACTTAGTGAGAATACACATAAGTCTAAAATGTCTCAAATTCGTGCTGGTGTTCCCCAAGGTTCCATATTAGGTCCAATATTCTTTATAAATTTCATTAACGATCTTATACAGTATGTAACTAAAACTTTAGGGGACTCTATTCACTTGGTTATGTTTGCTGATGACACGAATGCAGTAGTATCCGCGGGTGACATAAACACTTTAAATGTGAGAGTTAATAAGACATTAGACACTTTTTACAGATGGTTTACCGTAAATAGCCTTAAGGTTAATACTACCAAAACAAACGCAATGCTATTTCGTTCAACTGCCAAAAATAATGAAAAATTAAATTGTAAAATAAACGGCGAAAGCATCACCCAAACTTCGGTAGTTAAGTTTCTAGGAGTACACATAGATGATACATTAAATTGGAAATCATAATTAACACATTTAGAAAATTCAATTAGTTCGGCCTGCTATGTACTCAGAAGTCTTATAAACGAAGTAAGTACGGAACATTTAAAATTGGTATACTTTGCGTTAATTGAGTCTAAATTAAGATACAGCATCCTTTTCTGGGGAGGAAGTTATGAGTACAACATTCATAAGGCGTTTGTTGCACAGAAAAGAGCGATTAGAACTATGGTAAGAATTCAGCAACTAGAATCTTGCAGACCACATTTTGAAGAACTTAAAATATTGACAGTTCCATGCTTGTACATACTAGTTTTACTCACTCATCTATCAAAATATGTCCATGAGTACGAAAGTCAAAAAGAAAGACAAATAAGGGAGAGCACAAGAAGGAAAGATTTACATACCAATTACGTACCCAGTCTTGATGTTGTGAAACATAGCGCCTATTATAGATCAGTTAAGTTATTTAATAAATAGCCTATACAAGTAAAATCATTATTGTACAAAAAGGATTTTCAAAATGAACTCAAGCAGCTGTTGTTAAATGAATGCTATTATTGCACTAATGACTTGTAACGCCTATAATTTATTTTGTGAAAATGACATTACCTACCCAATAATTTATTTTGACGTTCTTTTTTTTTGACATGACTTTTAAATTATTTTTATTTTTTATTTATTAATCAATTTTAATTCTAAATCAATTTGCTATCAGATGTGTAATGTTCTTTTTAATTAATTGTGTTTATTTTTGTTATTATTATTGTATGTTCACACACAATGTAAAAAAAATTTCTTGAATAAATAAATGAAATGAAATATTTCCAATGTCAATCGAGCGGAATTATTTTTAAGAGTAAGTCTACAGTTCAATTTTTCTTTACGTTCGCAAAACGTCAACAGCTCAGTGCTGGGGCACGGTAATGTTTAGATAACTTTACCGTAACGCCCTATTTTCATGTGTGGAAATGTATGACGGATGCCGTGTGATTTCTACCCATTAAAATCATATCCTGATCTTTTCTGGGTTTCCGGATTACAACTGCCTTGTGCTGGGATCGCTTGACAAAAGGAGATTCAAGGAATCATAGATATCATACTCATAGATAGTAACACTAAATTGAATTATCATAACATAGCATCACGTCTGTATTCCTCGAAGGGGTAGGCAGATATATACAAGGTGGCACACCTCTGACACATAGGTGGTGAGCCTATTGCCATCTACCGAGCACAATTCCAAATTCAGGGCTGCTACTGAGAATTTCCTAACAGAAAATCCCAATAATACTTTGCCCGACTTGTAAATCGAACCTAAGACAAGCAGTCGCGCTTAGAACCACCACTAGACCAACGAGGTGGTATGTAATCATAATTAGGAAACAACTATTTACAGACTTCAATAAATCTTTGCAGTACCAACTTTATATTCCTCTCAATGCATGAAAAATAATGTCATAAACATAAGCTCAATAAATTCTTACAACAAACAAAAACAAAGTTGATCCGTTCCTTATAAAATTAGCCATGTTTTGTGCAAATAATCCAAGTGCGAAGGACCAACAACAAATGATAAATGGCGAAAAGATTAAAACTTAAATAGAAAAGAAATTACATTGAGAAAAACATTAGGTTCTAACTTTTATACTTTCATAGCGAAGGCACGAATAAATTCTCGTAGAAAATGAAACGGTTACGGGTCGCTTAATAGACGAAGATAGAATATTTTGTCCTCAATTATTAGACTTTTTATAATCCAACTAATATCATTATCATTATAAGTATAAGGTCCTAATTTATTAGGTAATTTCCGTGTAAGTGATAAGGATTCATTTAAGCCATAATTCAAATTTTGACCACAATTTAATTTTTTTCTTAATGTTCGACGTTTAAGGAGCAGTTTTCGTTTTGCTAGTACTATGTTAATTACAGATAATTTGTTATATCCATTTAATTTTTAGTTAAAGTGAATGTATTTGACTTACATATTACCCCTTTCAAAGGAAATTACCTAATAAGTTAGGACCTTATTTATGATTTTAAAGGATGTTTGTTTTGATGTTGTTCGGCGCCTTACAACTGCAAAGTGGTAACGCTGAGTTTAGTAGATCTGTAAATGATTGCTTAATAAATATCGCCAGGCGTCTCCTTAAGACAAATACAAGGAAGCTTGAAATTCAATAGATTCGAACAACGACAAGGTAGCTCATTGGTAGAGTGATGACACGGAATTTCAAGGGTCGCGGGTTCAAGCTCTGTTTGTGTTTATTATTTTTCAATGTAAAATATAAATAATTACTACTAATTACACTATCTCTGTTTCCATTCTTGTATACAGGAGTTACAATTGCTTTTTTCAGCGCTGAGGGAAAGACGCCAGTGTCTATCGATAGATTGCAGATGTAGGTAATTAATGGCACCAGAGTGGCCCGTGAGGCTTTTAATATTCTAGAGGAAATTATATCCCAGCCTACCGCACAGTCATCCCGAAGCTTCATCACAATGCGCTCAATTTCAGCTTCTTCAACATGAAATATAACTAGCGAATTTGCCGGTGATAAGGTGTCATTCGAAACTGGTGGTTGACTCCCAGTGGGGCCAGAGAGTGTGAATTTAGTAGCCAAGTTCCCTCCAATCCCAGCAAAAAAAGAATTTACGTAATTTGCCGAATCATATGGGTTATCTTTGATATTAAGCAATTCCAGGGCCACTTTTTTGTCGCGTTGTGTATTTGTGATCCTGCGAATTGTGTCCCATGTGGCCTTGGGATTGTTTTTAGCTTTCGAGAATTCCGATTTTTCGTATGCTATTTTGAGTCTACGTAGCAGTCCATTGCAAAAATTACGATACCAAACGCATGTAGTTTTTAGAACCATGTTACCTGGCGATTTGCGATGCTTACTGTGCATTATATCACGGTTACGTATACATCGTAATAGACCTGGTGAAATCCATGGTTTTAGAATTCGACACCTAGAGGAGACTCTTAAGACTCTAGTATGGAGTTTTATTATGGGTGAAAGAATATTGATGAAAATATTACATGCGTGATTTGGATCCCCTAGTTGATAATACCTGCCTGAAGTCAGTGTTTTTAATAGCATTTTCTATTTCTGTGTAATTTATTAATGTAGAATATGCGCTAGGTTTATGATGGGATTTTGCGAGTTTCAGACATAGCAGGTAATGGTCTGTTAAATATGTTTCTACGACTATAGTTGTCGCTTTATAATTAGTTTTGAGCAGGATATGATCTAGACAACTTTGTAGCCTAGTAGGATACAAATAAGTGGGCAAAAGACAGTGAGGCCAAGGTTAGATATTCATTGGATTGCCGGTTATTCGGCATGTTACCAGCCGTAATATCAATATTTAGATGTCCCGCTAAAATTATATTTGCGTAAGATTTAATTGAGATGAGGGCATTGTCAAGACTATTAAGAAAATTTTCAATATTTCTATACGATGATCTATATATACCAACAAAAACAGCATTGTTTTTCAATTTACAAACAAGGCAATTTCCATCAATAAATATGGGTTCAGTTACTGAACATGAAATGTTATTTTTAACGTAAAGGACAAGGCCATCGTTCTAATTATTTACAAATTTTGTGGAAAAGGTAGTGTATCCAATAAGAACTGGAAGAGGATAATCGCGTTTTAGCCAGCATTCGGACAGAAGAATAATATCGAAGTCAATATTAATACTTTCTAGAAGTATTTGCAAGCCATTAAAATTCTTACGAATACTGCTTATATGTATACCTAATCTTATGAAACTGTTCACTTTTATTGTCCAATATTTGTGCGCATTTATCAGGTTGGGAACTATATGAGGATGATATACTAAATGAGTCAATCTCTGAGTTTAATTGGTTTATATTAGCCATTTAATTAAATTTTCTGTCTCTAACAAGAGGCGAAGGAAAATATAATTCCTTTGAAATGTTTTCATCAAGATATAAGTAAAAATTGATCCCCTAATACGAGTGGACAATACCAAGATATACGAACGAATTTTAAATTTGGATATTGGTGCAACTTTAAAATGTGATGAGGGTGAGTATGTGCACTTATAGAGTGTATGTTTATGTTTAATATGGTTATGAATTTGTGGTTGTGTAATAGGAGAATTTGTATAAATTTCTTGTGTTTGTGTAATAGTTATGTAAGATGTCTTGTTATAACTAATAGATAACACAACATGCATAAAGTTATTATTAATACGAAAGATAAAATGACTTTTAAAACAACGTAGGCTTAGATCATGCAAAACAAAATGTGAGAAAAATACTATATGCGAGCTAACTGAATAGAGTCATTTTTGGAGTTTAAGTTTGGTTAAACATTGTTCTGATTTTACCAAACAATGTGGTTTACCAAATTCTTTACGTACGTAGATTCTTCTTCCTTTATACCAGCAGAACTTATATTCATTTTCTTTGGCGAATTCTCGCGCCTGGTAAAATAGTTTCTTTACGCTTGGTGGGAGATATTCAGTAACATAAACAGGTGAACGATGTCCACTGATACCAAGGTATTCAGAATGTAGCTTTTCCGAATTGATTTTATTCTTGTTGGAATTTCGTGGTGCAGAAATAATTGTGTCTTTAGCATGAACAGTTGTAAATTCAGCTATAATTGTTTTATTTCCGACCGCTTTCCCATGTAATCTGTAAATATCTCGCACTTCTGACGGTTGTATGTCTGTCTCTAAGACTTTTCCTACGCACATAAGAACGTTTTTTAAGCCTTCGTAAGATTCCTTCTCTTTTTCAGGAATATTTCGTAGCTCGATACTTGCGGAACGCGGACCGCAATGAATATCGTGAACTTGTTGTTCCAATGTGGATATGCATTCACGAAGATTTACCCGTTCTTTTTCAATATCGCCTATTTTCCTTAACAGTTCGTCGTATTTATCACTTACAAATTTAACATTTTTCTCTATTTCTATGTTTGTTTTCTGGACTTGTATAATTTGTATTTTCATATCAGCTATATCAGAAACCAACTTAGAAAGGGATGCATCTTGCTCCCTCTTCCAAACCCGCAGCATTTGAGTTATCTCATCCTTAAACTGATTGAAGTTAATGCCAGGGGAGCAACATTCTCGTCTTCGCTTAATACGCTGGGAGACGTGAGTCTGTTCGGAGTCCGCAGTTTCCTGTAGCATAGGATCGTCCGATTCTGCTGATATTGATGCTTTAGGTGGGGTGCGTACAACTTTAGGCATTATTAATTTTTTATGTTGCAGAATTATTAATTGCACACTATATAAGACCCTCACAAATCAAGTACGGTTCCGATAGCAAAGTTGCACACTAAAAAAGGCCCACCGTACTTCACAATAACTCCGTTCGGCTGCGGTGGCCGGTGACTCGACGAGACCCGCTAGGTAGCGAGAAAAAGGTCGTAAGCGCCGTCGTATACGGGGCGCTTACGCGTTTCAACACGATAACCCGTTATTATAGTACCGGCGGTAGTTGAAATCATAGAATTAGAATATTTTTGCTACCCCATAGAAGGACAAAAAAGTACAACCGTTTTTGAATTGTCAATGTGTGCGTGCAATAGTGATATACAACGTGGAAATATTGACACATATCGATTATCGATAAACAGTATTTCAGATGTAAAGACTTGGTATACAAAATGAAAATATTTTCAATCAAATTATGTTAATAAAACTAAAATCACAAGCGTATGTAGTATTTAATGCACTTCATTAATTAATTACATTATTATAAAAAACATTTCATGCGCTCATATTATAGTTATATTTCATTGGTAATAGGTACTTTGTTATGAAAGCAGCTTTTAAGGACCCTGAGCAGTGTATAGAGTATGACTGATTGAGATGAAGATTGACTGAATGATTTTTACCTACCTATCCTAATACCGTTGCGGAGGTGGTCTGGACTCAGCGCACCACACGTTTGAGGTGTGCCCTGCCTAGACCGCTGAGCGGTGGATACTAAGAGCCAGTATCGGGCGAGATCTATTTCTGCCGGCAGTAGTGAGGTCTACGCTGGCAGACTTAGGGAACTGGAGAGAAATGGCTTCCTTTTGTGATACTGTTGTCGTCCAGACAGAGGCCGCCGAGCGGGATTGTGAGAGGGCCGACCCCTCTCGGCCAAGAAGGCGTCTAGAAGGCAACCGCCTCGGCACCTAACAGCCGAAACCCCGCCTGTATGATTTAAGACAGGCGGCTTCTTGGGGTCACGGGTGCTTAGAGAGGGGACCCCTTTACAGTCTCTCCAGGGATGTGTCTTAATAGGCGCTGCATAGTGGGGTGCTGGAGCTGGTCTATTAAGTGCCTCCCTCCATGTGCTGATGGTGACCACCGAGGTGGTTTGAGTGAGGTAAGAATCTCACACACCCCGGTCTTATCCATAAAGGACGGGCAAGTTTTTGAAGATTTCCCCCGAAAAAAAAGGTATATCCTATTATCTTTTCTTATTTCTTCTTTTTCATTTTTTTTTCATTTTTTCATTATTTTTTCTTATTTATCTTTATCAATTAGTCTCATCCATTTTTCTTTTTCCTTAGCATCGACAGGAAACCTTTTAGTATAAAAAAATATATCACAGAATTGTGATACTCTCTTTAATTTGTAGTAAAAAATATGTAAACAACATATTCATTACGCTATCACATATAGGCTCAGTACTCACCGCCTAAATGTGATAGCGCAGTAATCACCAACTAGTTTCATTCGGGGTCTGTTTTTAAAATTAATATTAGTAGCGCAGTTCGTTAGATCTTTAATAAACTAAGGTCCGCACAAAGTAGGTTGGCGGTCCAGATTCGAACCGCAATTGGGGACTACTGTAATAGCGTGATGAAATATATTTATTACGTAACCTGGGCCACTAAGCTACGCTAAGTTTCTTATATGTTATAAACGTTCGGACAGACACCGACAAACAGACAGAAACGTTTCCAAACATTTTGGTTTCATCGTATTGGGTATCCCAATTAAAATTTTGGAAAAATTATAAATGTGCAAAGATAATTGATACATCGTACATACACTTTAAATAAATTCTGATATCGGAACTGTTTATTCAAAAATTACATCGACTCAATAGTCGACACTGACTAGTCACTATTTTGTGTACATGAAATGAAAATTTATATTAGAACAACGTACTCAATATTGCTTTTATGACCATTGTTTTTTACTATAGAGAAAATTCACAATTTTCTTGATAGGATTTGGTTTTCAAAATAAAATTTCTAAAGACAGATTTTTCCAAAATATGGCAATGAAAATTTATGTTGTTGTTGACAATTTACCTGTGAAATGAATCTTTTTCTGAATTATTTTTATAAGAAACATCGCAGTCACCAACACAACACGTAGGCATTGCTTATAAATTTTAAAACTGTATAAAATATACAGGATTCACAGACAATACGGCAAATATAAGTTAGCGTGATTTTTGACAGTGACACTGGAGAAAACAACATCTGCCAATAGTGCTGACTGAACCTAAATATGCTTTCTCTTTCTAACATGTGATATTTCTAAGAGATTTCATTCCCATAGTAAGCTTTGTAGGTCTTTTTCTATCCTACGTTTCTTCTTCTTCTTCTTCTTCTTCCTGCCCTGGTCCCAAGCTATTTGGGGTCGGCGCAATATGTTTGTCTCTTCCATTCTTCCCTGTTAGCCGTCCCTATATCGTTCACCCCCTTTTCATTCATGTCATCGATCACACAATCCATCCATCTTTTCTTTGGTCTACCTCTACCCCTCCATCCATCAACATTCATATTCGTTACTCTCTTAGTCACATGTGTCTCATCCCTCCTCATCACGTGTCCGTACCAAGATAAACGGTTTCCTCTTAACTTTTCTGTCACTGGCGCTATTTTCAAACTTCCTTTAATATACTCATTTCTTACCTTATCCACTCTTGTCACTCCACACATCCATCTCAACATTCTCATTTCCGCTACATGTAGTCTTCTTTCATCCGTCTTCTTCATGGCCCAGCATTCCGATCCATACAGGACGACAGGTCTTATAACGGATTTGTAGATTTTGCCCTTTAACTTGAGTGGCATCCGTGGGTCACACGTTGTTCCTGTTACCTGTCGCCATTTCATCCACCCTGAGTTGATCCGGTTCGTAATATCTCGGTCTATTTCACCATCACCTTGGATGAGTGACCCAAGGTACCGGAAGTCGGAACAGACTGGTAAAGGCACTCCGTCTAGAGTTATAGGCATGTGACTGGAGAGACCGCCGAAATCACAGAACATATAATGCGTCTTGCTTCTGCTAATTTTTAAGCCAACACTCTCCAACCTTTGCCACCATGCCTCCAATCTGCTCTGGACCTCAAGGCCACTCTCGGCAACCAGGACAATGTCATCGGCAAACAACATACACCAGGGAGCCTCCTCTTGAATGTCCGATGTAATAGCATCCATTATCACCAAGAAGAGGTATGGACTAAGAGCCGATCCCTGGTGTAAGCCTACCGTCACATTAAAGCTGGCCGTGGTGCCCGCAGTAGACCGGACTTGGGTACTGCATCGACTGTACATCGATCGGATCAACTGCACATACTTCCCAGGCACACCTTTCTCCTTAAGGGCCCACCATAAAACATCACGTGGTACCCGGTCATATGCCTTTTCGAGGTCCACGAAAACCATATGCAAGTTCTTGTGTGCGCCTCTATATTTCTCACACAGCTGGCGCATTGCAAATACGGCATCCGCTGTTCCCCGACCAGGCATGAAACCAAACTGGTTTTGTGAAATTTCACTCTCCTCTCTCAGTCGTCGTTCAATAACTTTCTCCCACACTTTCATACTATGTGACATTAACTTTAACCCTCTATAGTTGTTGCACTCCAGCACATCACCTTTATTTTTAAAGATGGGCACCAGTGAACTGTTGCACCATTCATCAGGTATGGCTTCTTCCAGCATCAAATTATTGAAGAACAAAGCTAACCACTTCCATCCGTCTAGATGTAATAACTTCCACACTTCAACTGGTATCCCGTCTGGTCCTATCGCTTTTCCATTCTTCATTCCATTTATTGCTATTTTCACTTCATCCTCACTAACCTTTCTCACTAATCCTTCATTCACTGGTTTATTCTCAAGCACACCATTCCAATCATTTTCTTCATTCATCAGTCTTTCGAAATATTTTTTCCATCTATCTTTAATTCTCTCGTCATCTGAAATTACCTTTCCATTTTCATCCTTTACACACTTTATTAAGCATACATCCCTCGCCTTTTTCTCTCTAGCCTTGGTGAGCCGGTATAAATATTTTTGGCCGGCTGGACTATCCAGTGTGTTATATAGCTTTTCCTGTGCTTTAGCTTTCGCTACAGCAACAGCTTTCCTGGCTTTTTTCTTCCATACATCATAATCCGTTTTCTTTACTGCTTTTAAACTTTCATTCCCCATCTCCACATTTTGCCATTCCTTGAATTTCATCTTCTTTTCCTTCAACACATTTTGTACCTCTGTCGACCACCACCACGTATCCTTATCGATCGTACCTTTCCCTTTTGACTCTCCCAAAATATCCTTTCCTGCACTCCTCATACACTCTGCCATCTCACTCCAACATTCATTCACGCTTCCGTTATTCATGTCTCCCATTCTTATCATTTTATCCACCACTTTCTCTCTGAATTTACTCGCACAATCATCTTTCTCTAACATATACCATCTTATTTTAGGGGGAGGTCGCTCTTTGGCTTTATTTAGCTTTATTTTTACTACTACTTCCATAACCAGGAGTCTGTGTTGTGGGACTAAGTCTTCCCCTGGTAAAACTTTGCAGTCTTTGATGTGCTTTAGATGATTGCGTCTGACGAGGAAGTAGTCTATTTGGGTAGTATGATGACCACTTTTATATGTAATCAAGTGTTCATTTGTCTTTTGGAACCAGGTGTTAGCTACTACTAGATCGAAAGCGGTAGCGGATTGTAGTAAGGTTTCTCCATCGTTGTTGCGATTGCCAAATCCCCATCCCCCATGTACTCTTTCATAACCCCCTCTCATTCGTCCAACGTGTCCATTAAAATCACCGCCTATGTGCAATTCCTCATGCACTGGAATAGACATCATTAATAAGTCAAAGTCCTCCCAAAACTTCTCTTTCACCATATCATCACATCCTACTTGCGGTGCATACACACTTATAACATTCAACATCACATTTTCTAGCATTACTTTTACGGCTATCAATCTATCATTCATCCTTTTAACATCCATCACACTTCCTTTCAAATTACTATCTAATACTATGCCCACGCCATTCCTTTTTCCATCACTTCCACAGTAGTAAAACTTGTATCCCTCACCAATCTCCCTAGCTTTCCTACCTTTCCACTTGGTTTCCTGTAAACACGCCACATTTATTCTTCTTCTTTTTAATACACCCGCTAACTCTCTAGATCTTCCAGTCATCGTTCCAACATTCCAACTAGCATACCTCAATCTCACTTCCCGAGCTAGCCTCTTACGTTGCACCCGCCGGAATTGGTTGAAATATTAATGTGATTATATTTAGTCCAAATTCGATTTATTTTGCACTTAATTCACTTATTTTTCACTGTGGATTTGACGTAGTAAACAATGTCAATAGATTATCTACTTTAAATAGCACATAACTGTCTTTTTAGATGCAAAATTAATTTTGTTTCGAGGAGTAACTCAATAGGGCGACGCGTACGAATGATGATCTGTTATGTAATTTTAAAATCTCTTCTTTGAAGTAGGCTAAGCTAGCGAACTCCACGATGATTTTGGGAAAGAGGTTTACCATTACCCATCCTCCTTTTTTCTATACATACCTACATACAAATAAATAAAGTTGAAGTGTCTGTTAGTAATGTCAAAATAATAGTTTTTTTCTGTATTGATGATAATTGTATCTATAGATGATGATTACACATTGTTTTAAGGCGTTGATTTAACATTTTAATTGGTATACATTTCAAAAATAACCTATAGTATGTTAGTTTCCGATATCCACGCGAACGAAGTCGCGGGCACAGCTAGTTAGTTAATTGTATAATAATATAAACTAAAATCATAATTACCTATAGTATGTACCTTTGAAGTTTGTTTCATCATATATATATATAAAATTGAATCGCCGAAATGTTTGTACGCAAATTGGATAATTATTTTTTTTGTGTTCGTTACTGTCAGGACAACGTTTGTATAAAAGAAAAAAAAATACGTTACGAAGTTCGCTGGGTCAGCTAGTATTTAATAAATCACATATTTAATAAAAACCTAATTATTATATGATATCAGCCACACTACAGAATCAATAAAATTTGATAAAGTACCAACGTAGATTAAATATCGTTTTCATTCTCCAACATTGAAAACTTAATCATAACTAAAACTAAGTTTCTTGAACAGAAGCTTTTCTAAACGGACTAACGGAAGCTGTACTTAAGAAGAAAATGTCTAAGTTTAATTTAATCATAATCGGGATTATACAAGCTACATCATAAATTACATAATTTAACAACATACACCATAAAACAGCATCACGCCTCTGTACCTAGATATCTACTATTTATTGTACGTTATTAAGTCCCATGTGAGCCTTTTGTCATCAACCGGGCACAATTCTAAACTCCGGGCTATCACTAGAAAAATCCAATAACACTTTGGCCGACCCGAGAATCGAGCCCAGGACCTCAAGCTCAGCAGCCGTGCTTACGATCACTAGAACATTAAGGCAGTCATCATTATATTAATACATGAAGCATAAAACTTAGTACCCCCAGTATATTTGGCACCGTTAAAGTTTATATGGAGAAGGAGTGCAGAAAGGTAATATTTTTATATAATATGCATTAGAAATACATTAAATTAATAAAACAAAACATTATACACACTACCATGCGTTTGACACATATATCTTTGACAATAGAACCATAATAACGTTCAGATATAAAATTTAAATGAATTATGGTCGAATTTCGGCCAACGGGTCACCCACTAGTCAAATTAATTAAGTAAAGACCAAAAACAGGTTGACAACATGGTTTTAAAATTAATTTTGTTGTTATTTATTATCTGATCCTGTTGAAGAGATAAAATGCTCGCGCTATTTATCAAAGGCTCCCTGTAATAACCTTGCCTGTCTCCCTAAAAGCAAATTTGGTAAGGAAAATCCGGAAAAAAAAAATCTTAATACAAGATAGCGCGTAAAGGTGCTTCTCTACCAACGAAGGATTGAATGTTGAATGAACTGAAATTTCGCCAACCAATTTTCACCAAAAATTTTGAGCTCTTGTAGGTTAAAGCATTTACTTGTGAATGGTGAATTTTTTCCAATAATTGTAATAAAACGTCAAATGTCAAATTTCGTCCATTTAAACAGAACCCCTTGGCCGTGGAACTCAACATGACCTGCGATGGCCATCCACAGAGACAGAGCGAGTAATAATCCACATGGCTTATACCAAAAATATTTTATTGTCTTACACATCCTCGCCAATCCAGACCATTTCCACTGAATATGTTTTAAAAGAGAAATTTCTCGTCAAGCTTCGTTTTATCTCGCCTCCCCGCCGCCGGTGGAAAAGCACCTTAACTCACGAAAGGATTTAAAATAAATTTCATTAAAAATATTATTATTTTGTATCAACTGTAGCACATGTTAAGTTTAAGAGTATGCTTAGATGGTTTGGTTATATTGAGAGAATTAATGAAAGATATCTACAAAGCAGGTGTAAGTGGAAATGTATGTTAGTGATTACCAACCATTAGGTCCAAGTTTCCTTACAATGTTCTCTATCAATAATAGTAAATGGGGTCTTATTATGGATCAACATAAAGACCATTGGTATACCAGATATGCTACAACACTCCGAAAACTTAAAATGTAAACACAACAGCTTTTCCGTAGTAAATGATTTGCGTACCAATCATTTAAGTGGCTACATCATCATAAATATCTTATCGCTGTCTATTTGGTCTGGTTATACTATAAAATATCAATGAAACGACCTCCCAACAAATAAAACAACTTTTATGTGATTGTTAGGAAACCTCAACAGTATAGTTTTATTTAAAAACTGTAGAGAAAGCTGCCTTATAAACACTTACAAGTAAGGTTCACGGAAATCATAAACGTTAAAAGGCGAAAAGGCGCGTTTTCAAGGCTAAAACCTAAAATAAAAACAAATATTTTTATCGCCTAGTTCCTACGCACTTAAGCAATGATTTTTTTTATAGCAAGAACTATAAACTTCACCCTCACTTCATCTTTGGGCCGTTAACATAAATCAATCCGATTCGAGAAACACCGCCTCCTAATAAAATGGCGCCTACATATTGTAATAAATCGCGATCGTACTAAAATAATCACATATTTTGCTCATAAAGCTGTTTTTAATTAAATCAGCATCAAAAGGTTACCTCGATTGGGTTAGACCCCATTGCAAAAAAACGTGTGATATTTTTATACATAGGTAGTACCTAATACCAATTTCAAAACTAAAATACGCTTGAAAATAATAATGAATCGCCAAGAAAAATATCGCATAGTATTTTCGCAATACCGTCTAGCTCCAATGAACATGCTCAGAAATGAGCTTAATTTATTAATCCAACCCTTAATGTAGGACTAAAATTAAGAAAAAACAAGAGAGAAATAAAATCTGCGGCGTAGTGAACACGTAGTTGGTTGATTTAGTGCTTGTCTAATTAGTAACAATAAGTTATGTTATATATAAAGTAATGGGCTTTTCAGTCACAGCAGATTTAGTGAGGACCGAATTTAAGTAGAATTGATCTTTGCATTGATTACCTTTATTTCTTCATTTTTACAACGTAATGGAGAAAATAAAAATTGATTCCTGTCCAACTGCCTAGCCTTTTCCTAAATACGAGCATTTTACATGAAAAGACTGCCTGCCTGGACTCCACAAGCACAACCCATTTACTGGACAACATGAACGGCCATAGCCAAGAATATATTTCAGGGAGGGGAGGTTACCCTCATGACTTTATTTAGGGGGGTTGCCCTTTTTTTCACGTATTCCACGTGTAAACCTTATAATTTCACTTCTGGCCTGGAATTTCAGACAAGAAGCTCTACAAAAAGTCTAAAAAGGATGATGAAGAAAGATCATTTGACGACCGGGACCGACGGTTTAACGTGCTCTCCGAGGGAGTATCGATCGACCGTAATTCGGTCACGGCGGCCTATCTCCACCGAGCTAAGCCAAGTACACAAAAGATATTATAGTTCACAAGTGTATGCGCAAACACAGGTGCACTCCCTCTTCCGTCCCTCTCATATTCCGATGAGATGGCAATCCGACACGACGGCTTTACATGGTCTCCAAAGGCACGGGGTGTCACACTACCAACTCCGGGCAGCTACTGAGAATTTCCTAACAGAAAAATCGAATAACACTTTGCCCGACCTGGGAATTGAACCCAGGACCTCACGCTCAGAAGCGGCGCTTGCGACCACTAGACCAACGAAGCAGTAAATCCTACTAATATTATAAATGTGAGAGTTTGTGAGACTGGATGGATGGATGTTTGTTACCCTTTCACGCAGTAACTACTGGACGTATTTGGACAAAATTTGACACACGGATAGTTTATAACATGGATTAACATATAGGATACTTTTGATCTGGGCTGGACCCAATTCTGAACTCCACGCAGACGAAGTCGCAGACAGAAACTAGTACATGAATTCAATGCATTCAATCCCCAATAAATATGATTACAGACTTTTGATACACACTGTATGTATATAGATACTATTCTGTTCATGAAATCAATTGAGCATGCTCAAAAGGGCAAAACATGTCAATTGACCCATATAGGTACTCGTAAAGCAGCACAAATGATAATTTAAAACTAACGTAAATTTACAGACGACAGAACACACAATAATAACAGATGCACTACAAAACTGACATTTATTGCGACCAGATAAGGATGCTTCCGAGTGCAAACAGTTACCTACTATTGATGTTCTGTCGACTATACTAACAACTACTTCATAGTAATTCTACCTACCTGCAAAATTTACCTCAAAGGGCTTTCATAACCTCATTATTCAAAGTAAATATACCCCAGTAAACCCAATAAATATTTGATTGCTTTATAGTTTTGATTCTAAATTACGGTAAAACTATCCCCTTAATTTTTTAATTTCCCTAAACGGTTATACGATTTGGCAAATCATAGTTAATTTAAATCTGTGTCTAGCCTTTATGCATGAATAACTTTAAGAGAACAAATAGTATCTAGTACTATTTATTAGGAATGTAGGTACCTACTCGTTTTCGAAGTAGCTTTTATACAATACTAGCTGGCGACCGCGACTTTATCTGCGCGACTAAAGGTAGCCTACGTCCTTCCCCAAGATACAATCTATCTCCTTGCCAAATTCCATTACGATACGTTCAACCGTTTAGTCGTGAAAAGGTAACAAACAAACAGAGTTACTTGTGCATTAATAGATAATATTTAAAAAGTATGGAAGTATGGATATTAGATACAAAAATTAAAGGTGAGGAAAGCAATACCAAGATTATTTTATTTGATGTATTTCTCGAAACTGAGAAATTGAAAAAGAGTAATTATATTTATTCGGATCATCCCCATACATTGACGTGTAAGGGCTATCGGATTTCATAAAAAGAAGATTCATTACATGCGAGATTTTCATAAATAAATGTTGCTACACGAGCGATATTTACCGAAATGGCTTTTTTAAAAAAAGTGTCACGTTGTATATAAGTATTGTATATATATATATATATACAATACTTATATACAACGTGACATAGAAGTCTGTAGTATACTTTAGGGGTCAATATACCCAGGTATACGCCCAACTTTTACTAAGAGAACAACTTTGAAAGTGAGGAAAACAAACTGCTGCTCCATACATTTTGATCGAGTCATCATCATCATCATAGGCCTCTGCGTCTATCACAGACGATTCATGATGCAATGACGGCAAGACATTGCTTTTGGTGGCTGAACAAACGAATGCGAGAGCGGCAGACTCTGCCACAGGCCTGTCAAGAGAAGTTTGCGGTGGTTGGTGCTAAGCCGCATTGGTGTCGTTTCTGTCTCTTGTAAGCAAGTGACTCAAACCAGGCTTCGTCGCAAAAGCTGCGACCCTCCATTGGACTAGTAGGTATGAATATAAAGCATAAGCCATACGGTTAAAATAATACTCCCGAGACCGTATCGGTGGCGGTTACCACGAACAACAGCATTACCAATGAGGGTTGATATCAGGCAGGCGGCCGGTCATAAAACATTGCCAAAACTTTAGTAGCATGACATTTTAAAAACAATTAGAAAGTGGAAGGTTATACTTGCTGCGCCGACAGCAAACATTTTTTTTTTAATTTCTAATTTCTGTGGCAAGTACGCAGGGGATATTATAGTGCACAAGTGCGTAAACACAGGTGCACTCTCTCTTCCTTCACTCTCATAGTCCGATGGGGCTGCAATCCGACACGACTGGAGATGATAGATCAGGCGCAGGACCAATGACTTTACGTGCTCTCCGAAGCACGGGGGTGTCACATCGCCAACTTCCTAACTACGAGCTGCTACTAAAAATGTCCTAACTGAAAACCCAGCAATACTTTGCTCGACCTGGGAATTGAACCCAGGACCTCACGTTCAGCAGCCGCGCTTATATCCCATTTTTTTGGCCGGGGTGGAAATCCTCGTGGATGTCCTCCGCCTTGGGGAAGGCTTTGCCCCTGGACCCATTCAGGTGGGCTGGAATAGGGCGTTATATGCCCTCCGCCGACGCCCAGTGCGCTTCTGCGGGCCGGGAAATATAGTATAGATTATCTATGCCAATATGATAAAAAAAAAAAAATTGACTATTGACATTAAAACACGTCAAGTCGAAATCTACACAAAATAGATAATATCTACCAACAAAACAGTATTTCTTGATTTACGACTTCGTTGCCCGATTTACATATTATATAAAATATATTCTTGTACCCATAAAAGAGAACGATACCAATAAAACGGATCTGTACACCGATGGACGAATTGGTATTCGTGAAAATGTAATCTTTGAAAACATAAACTTATGGCTGAACAAAATCAAAGCATCGATATCAAATAAATAAAACCTACATAAAATGCATTTCATAATTACTCGCCCAACCCTATACTTAGAATATAGCCAACCCCTAACCGTCCTATTGCAGGACAAGAGCATTGAACACCGCGGTAATTCACTGTGGATTGTTTTTTTTTTAACATTATACTAGGAATATCTTTCTGTATCGTGGGTGTGTTAACAAACACATAATCTCACATACACATACACCCAGACCCGAAACAATTATCTGTAGATCATACAAATATTTGCTCCGTACAGGAATCGAACCAGCGGCACGCTGCGCCAACCGCGCTGTCAACCTAAATAACTTTAACGTAATTTTTCAATTGCGAGGGACTCGTGGCTAAGTACCAGCCGCACAGATCGAACAATCGAGGTTAAGCTGTGCTTGCCATAGTCGGTTTGTGGATAGGTGACGTTCATTTCATATCGAGAGCCCTCCGTGCCTCAGAAAACTGAAACTGTCGGTCCCGGTAGTCAGATGAAGATCTGTGACAGACGTTACGAGTAGTCAGAGACCTGAAAATCAGTGACGACCAGTCTTACCACGAGATCTCGTATTACCCAGTAAATGCGTTGTGGAGGTCAGATGCCAGTCGCTCCATATAAAATACTAGTATTAAACTACATCCAGTTACACTGGAAGCCGACCCCAATATAGATGGATAAAGGCTACGCAGATTGATAACGTAATTTTTCGATTCCTGGATGGCGAGTGTATTGTGTATTACTCAACAAACATTTAACATATTATACATTAACTACTTAAGCAATTATAATAAAATAAAATAAAACGAAAACTTTTATTATATTAAGAAAAAAACTAAATTAAGACTATGTGAGAGCATCGAAAAATTGATCTGCGTAGCTGTCAACAGGGAGCGTTGGACCAGGCAGGAGCGTAAAAGGCTGGCAGCATTGCCAGCATTGCCAGCTTTAGTATGTTTATTTTACTATAAATTTATTGTCAAAATAAACTTATATCCATACAAATAAGAATGAAGGTTATATCTATCTTTTCTACAAAGTAAAGGAACAAACATTTACACTACAAAAATATATTCAGAAGCAGCGCGGCGTTTGGAATTGTGCCAGATAGTCACGCACACAACCACCTCATATAATATGACATAATAACTGCATTGGTGAAATATATGTGTACAATTAAATTACATCTCTGCCTAAACTTCGGGGAGACAAGGTTGGCGCTATATTATGTTCATCTTACATTGAAGCAATCATTAAAATATTCGGCACTGGACGCTGACCGTTTATGAATGAAATATTATATACTACTAAGGTACAGGGACAAAATATAAATAAACTTTCAAACGCATTAACGCATGCGAAGCAAACTCTAAAGATATACATTTTTGTGGAACGAAAACAAAAATATATAACTTTTGAAAGATTTATCTGTATTTGTTAAGGTAATCGCATCTGTACGCCATTGTATTATTAGCAAAGATACTCGTGTCGTTTCAGTTATCTGTATAGGGACTGAATAGACAGATAGTAATGACGTCACCAGAAGACATATTAAAATGTGGAAGAACAATTCGGGGTAGTAACTTAGTGAGCAGAGGACCAGATGTCGAGATGGCTTAGTGTTCAGAGCGCCTGGAGTATTAATTCGCGTGGCGCAGGTGCGAATCTTGCTCACCACTGTATTTTTTACCTGTTGCGTCAGTCATTAGCAGACACAATAGATTTTTATTGTTACAACGTACAGATCTGTACGTTACTGAGCCGAAAGGTTAACTTTAGAAGAGATTTAAGTTAAAAAGCAGATATACGTAATATTACTAAGTAAAATAAACAAGATAGGACTATGGTAATATGATTATAGTACATTATGATACATTTAAATTGATAATTATACACCAGGTTGGATTGCAGCCCGAGCCGCAGGCGAGTGTTATATTGCAACTGAGAGAATAATTTACAACCTACTTACATATTTATGTTCGTAATGCGGCTTGCATTACGAACATAAATAAGCAGGTAGGTTGAAAAACATAATAATAAATTATAAAGGGCCTAATTAACAATTTCAGGCTCCACAGATGTGATGAAAAACTACTATAGATTATAAAATAAATACTAAAACTAACACTGACCCATTTAAATAGTCCAATCTCGGCTTTAAATGTCCCCAAGGCTACCTAAAATTTTTATGTGGTAATTTCAAATTAGACCCTAGCCAAGTTAATTTATTTATGTATACATAAATCTACCATACAAGATAAGGTCCTAAAAGTCGTCACATAAAACTAAATAATTTAAAGCACGATGATACTCGTTCATTAAGACTGCTTTATAGGTTCTCCCTCATTGGTGTAGTGGTCGCAAGCGCGGCTGCCGAGCGTGAGATCCTGGGTTCAACTCGAAGTCGACAAGAAGAAAAGGTCGCATGTTTACAACTCGTTTCACTTTCATACATTCCCATTAAGCGCTAATGAGGATCATGCCATGCCATGAGGAAAATTTTGAGTAGATATTTAATAAATATGGATGGTTACAAAAATAAATGAAGACCAATACAACAAGGCATGGATTGTGTGAATACGGCTAGACAGGGAATGACTATTGATATAACGGCATAAATATCTCTATATGCCGCTAAAGCAACTTCCCTACATCAGCAAGGGGACTGATTACATTCCTGTTAATTGCACTTTTTCAAATGCAACGGTATTTTAACTGCCATATTACTTACTAACGTGAACACAGTTGCATCATGCAAATCCCCTTGTGTTTATCACTTTGAACGTGCCTTCGACATTCCTCTTACCGACGACATTTCTTTGCCTAATCGAGTAAGAAAATACGGGAAGGTCAATAATCTAATCAGCGACGCTCAAGGCTAATCAAATACTGCGACAAGTTCGTTGCGACGTCGGAATGTATTCAAGAAGAAATAAAGTACTTTTAAAAATGATTACTTATAAAGTATTTATTACGTATAATACACTGCCCAGACCAAAGATATGGGAGTTATTATAAATACAATACAATATATTTATAGTACAACGCTAATGATGTACACAAATTTAAAAGCATATTGCAGCATGCCTACAGGATAGGCTTGCTTAGCTTAGTGTGAGGCCGCAGGATATTTTTTATTATTATTTGATTTTTGACAAATAAATTGATTAAAATTCAATACAGCGAAACTTTTCGAGAACCATCTCGCCAGTGTATCCTCATTTTAGTTTTGTTTCGTCTTGGCGGGAGGGCAATTCCATGCCCCCAGCACATTTGTCTATGAGTTTTCTACTAATTAATAAAAAAAAACTAATAAAAAAGACCACCTTAATTTTCACCTTAATTTCCAATAAAAATCTATTGTATCTGGTAATTAGCGAGTCAACAGATAAACTCCGAAAGTATCAATTAAAAAATAGCATAATTATTCGTATGCACCTGTTCCCTATTCCATTATGAAATAATAATGATATAACCCACGATATTATAAAACTATAATTTCATCAATTATAATGGAAATAATAAAATAGTGGTACTCACCAAATAAGAGCAGCAACAAGTCACTAACAGCCAAACTAAAGAGATAATAATTAGTCGCTGTGTGCAAGCCAGGATGCTTTACAATAACCACACAAACGCACGCATTACCCACGACACCAGTTAAAAATATTACAACTAGTACAATACTAATCGGTACTATTTCTTTTAACGGTAATCGTCTAGATCCCATCAACCACCATAACATTTCTTCTTCACTACAGTCGAAAATAGGTGAGCTGTTGTTGTGGCAACGATAGTAGAAATCGTCAAAAGTCTCATTTACTCTAAGAAATAAATTTGATTCCATTTTTGAATCTCCACAGAAAGTTAAAAGTACAACTATTTTTATAAACCTAAATTAAAATTAACGGAATATTTTATTGCACCAATTTTATCCTAATAGATTTCGTTTACTTCACTTATTTTTTTTATTTATATACTGCAGAATTATATTACGCAAAGTTGGTTCAATTCGGAACCGTAGAGAACATGACCGATTCAACCGGATCCCTGCGCGCACTGAAACACAATCTGAACTGAAACTGTGAAACCTGCATGGTATTGGATAGAAGGGGCATACGAACTGTTCTTGTTCAAGTTTTAAATAAAATAATACACAATTAAATTATGATTTTGAAGGAAATGCACATAATGTCTTTTATATAATTTGGACCATTAATTTTAACAAAAGTTTTTTTTTTAAATTAGTAATAGAAATATATTTTTTAATAAAATGCTATATGTATTAAAAGAAAATGGTCTTATTTCATAATCATTTCCATTATTTCCCTAATCATTGTTAATAATGAGGGTGAAGGGCATTAGAATAATTATGTTCGACTTGGAATGAATTTGAAATCTCGCGCTGTATTTTCCCGCTAAATCTCCTTGACGTTTACATTTTTATAGAGTGTAGCCAAGTTATAATCGACTAAATGTTAACCATTTACGATTAGGACGCACATAATATCATCTCTATTTTTTATCTGTGACGGTTTCGCCGCGCCCGCAAACTACCACAGATTAAATACGTCAAAAGATTAGAGTATTTTGGGGAAATAAATATAATAAAATGCTATTTTTGCTCATGTTTACTCAATAAATAACGCTTGAATTGTGAAAGCCTTGGCAGGCATAAAGCTACGAAGCAATTACTATGGCTTCCCAAATAACCGAAGAAATTGCGGACATAGCTATGACAAGCACTGAAGCTGATTCTTCTCAAACACACGGGCACGAAGGTAAATAAACAATTTACAATTATATAATAACAACAAACAATTTCATAAAGTGTGCATATACTACCGATAAGAACGTTCTACTATGTCTACTACTTTTAATTTTTTTGAAAGGTCCCCAATGCATACTGCATCGGAAACCATTGGAGATTTGAAATTACTGTAAACTATTTTCAATTTTCGGAGTTAATTGCATTTATTAAATGTTTTAGAAGTTAAGACACTAGCATGAAATACCTATACATTTTAGTGTAATTTTAGTGTAACTATTATATTCAAACTATAAATAATAATATTGCATGTAAATTCTTCATATTTTAGCAACATCAAGTGTAAATGCCGACGATGCATCGTCTAGCAATGCTGCTACCCCAGCAGGAAGTGAGGGCCAGGCTTCCAGACAGTCCAACCTGCAGCGCATACAGCAGAGAAAGCAACAAGTGTACAACTGGCCACACAATAAGAAACTACTCAAATTGGCTATATATTCAGAGTGCCAGGTAATTTTACTGCAGTGTGGTGCGACAAGTTTTTATTGTATGTAATATTCAGACTACATATCCCAAAACACATCTAAAAAAAGAATTATGAAAAAGACCTTGATTGTTTTAGTAGTGTTTTTTTAAATGGCTATTTAAGTGTATCAATTACAGTATGTAAGAATATTTATTTGCGAAAATGTGTTTGGTGTCCTAGAAACCTCAATTTGTGTTGCAAAACATTTATTATGTCCATTCTGTATGAAACCAGTAAATACTAACAATTTAAATGAAGTTTACATATGTTGCAATCTGAATCATTTTTTTCATAAGATTTATGATGATATTTATTTATTTATAATATATTAATTAATTAATTAATTGATTCATTAACACTTCTTTATTTGGGCAGTTATTTAAAAAGAAATTTATCCGTCTAAGCTTTAGTTATGTGCAAAGTAATCTCTACCACATTGACACAAGATACCTCCCTTTTAACATATAAGCTATGTTTTGCCTCACTGCCGTACTACTTACAACCACAGACTCCTGAATGCACATGCAATGGGTGGAAGACCCCTGCACCCCAGCAAGCAGTGAAAGCCAATCCCCGAGCTGACAACCAGCCTTTAGCTAGTTTTAATGATCCTTGTCGGAACTGCAACCATGTATTAGGTGAGTATTTCCTTCTTGTATATCCTTATATAAAACTGAAATGTTAACAAAAAAACTGTTCCATTTGGCCATTAATGTGTGATCACTTCATACTAGCAAAAGTAACAGTAGACTAGTCCATTTATTTTTATTAAATTAAGATATTGATTGATTGAAAATGTGGTGTATTCAATCCACAGTTTGTCAACTGTTCAAGCCTGCTTATATGCACATATTTTTAAAGCTACCTTAAAATATAAATCTAATCTATTGAACCCCTCAATAGAAAGTCTCAAAGTAGAGCCTATAGGCATTTAAACAATTAAGTTTATATTGTGTCTGGTCTACATTATATTGTGTAGCAGTCAATGGGTTCATATAAGTTTATAAGTATCACATGAATGTACATGTATAAAATTACATTATATCAGTACTACATTTTTATTTGGGTTTGAAATCAGTAATTAGCATTATAATATCATGATTCTGAAACTTCATCAATGTAGCATTGAGGACTGAATATGTTGGTTGACAATGTTTTCAGAAAAACATGTGACCCAGCTACAGGGCTTACCAGTAGCTGAGGTGAACAGGCTGCTTGGAGCTGTAGTGGATGTGGAGAATATCTTCATGTCCATGCACAGGGAAGATGACCATGACACTAAACGGGTCTACTACTATTTGTTCAAGGTAAATTCTAATATTTATATTTCAAATATTCAACTCAAGACTATGAATATTAATTATTGTTCAATGGTTACTAGTCACATGCATTTTCCAGGATTACCCGACTAGTTTTGAACTCGAATGAAGCCCTTAGCCGTGCGCTGAGCCCACGGCTATTTCGCGAGTCTACTGACTTCTTATTATACAAAGATTATGAATAGTGATCTATTATCATTATTACTATGTCAGCTTGATTAAGACTAGTCTATCACTGCATGTAGGAAGAGGGTTTTTATGTTTAGTAAGGTTCTAAATTATTGAACAATAATTATGCAGATTTTGGTGAAATGGGTGTACACCTTTGCGTACCAATTCAGGGAATACATGCGTGATGCTATGATGATGAATTATGCAGATTTTTAATACTTGAACTACAGCCAGTCTTTCTTTGAACTTTAACCAGATCTGTTCGAAATTTAAAAAAATTTGGTTCTGATTTTCTTTATCAAGCCGATATAAGATTCACTTCGAGGCATTTTATAGTTATTTTGTAAATATGTTTACATATTACAAAATATTCCTCCTAACAGATACTCCGTAAATGCATCCTAACCCGATCACGTCCGCGTATCGAGGGTCCATTGGGCCAGCCGCCCTTCGAGCGGCCCTCCATCGCGAAGGCCATCACCAACTTCGTACTCTTCAAATTCAACAGCCTACCACAGAGGGAGTGGCAGACTATGTATGATTTGGCTAAAATGTTTCTACATTGCTTCAACCACTGGAACTTTGAGACGCCTAGTGTTAGGAAACTGGTAAGCTTTATATTTTCTTACTAATACTTTATTTTGTTCATCAATAATTGAATAGTCTCTCTGTTAAAATAGTGGTGATACATCCAAACGGATGCAGTATAATCTAATGTACCTTTGGTAGAACAAAAACTGCAGTGGCAGCTTAGTACTTATCATTTATAAGAATCAATTAAAATATATAAGAAGTGTCTTCTGGATCACCACCACTTGTGTTTATAATAAAAGATATGACATAACCATATTTCTTGCAAGTTTTTGTTTTCGAGACTGCATCCTTTAATGTTGTGTGGCATGCGCCTTGCGGTAGTTTTCTAAGGGCACCACTATTTAAGCAGAGGGATAATACACGGTTTATTATTTATCTAGATAGGCACATTATTACACAAATATGTAATCTTTTCAAGTCAATCATTAATTTTAAGTTTGCATCGTACATGGAGGTAAATTGTATCAATGCTAAAATGATACTAAATACATTAATATTTAATTTCAGCAAGTATCGAATCCTGAAGACATATCCGCATACCAAATTAACTACACAAGGTATGTTTTACTACTATGTTTTATGTGTAATTTGTACTATGATTTTATATGTTAACAATAATTTTGATATCTTACTTGACGCACTAGCCAAACATAGCTTTCTGAGCTATTATTCTTCTGGCTTCTTTTTTTTATTTTTACAAAATAATTCCACTCAGTTACTAGTAATCACACAACCTAATATGCTCACATGTTAATTTTCTTAAAAAAAGAAAGCAGTCTTGTCCTCTAAAATATCCTAGCAGTCATCTGATTGTAGTTTGTAAGAAAATATTTTGTACTATTTATAATACCGATAAAGGAAATAATTGTATGATCACGTAATATGGTAAGATAGGCCTTTTAATATGAAGGTGGCTGAATATTGTAACCTTGGTCTAAAGCTTAAACAATCCCATTCAATCGTAAATAAAGAGGTATGATTTAAGAGTTTTGATTATAATATAAGAATGACGCTTATTTACTACTCTATAGTATTGCATAACATTGTAAGCTTCGTTCAAAATAAAAATGAAATAAAGATTAATTTAATTTCATCCAAATCCATTATAATTTTATAATTTATTTTCATAGTAGAAAAATATGTGTGACATTTACATTATCAATGTCCCCCGTGCTAGCCGTGGAGAGTCCTGTGATACAGGGGTCATCATTTATTTAAATTCTGTAGTTATAGCGTGAAAGATTAACAAATATTCATCCATTCTCACAACCTTTCCTATTTATAATGTTAGTAGGATTTACAAACAAATTAATTTACATTATATAATGTCGTGATGGCTGAGAGGTTACGGGCCTCTTCGCCTCTTTAGCCACAGGTTGTGAGTTGCAATCTGGCATATACCAATGTGACTTCAATGTCATATGTACTTTCTTAGTTAATCTAAGACATCACAGACATATGGTGAAGGAAAACATCGTGAGGAAACCTTGGTCTGAAATCACCAACCCGCAGTGAGCTAACGTGGTGATTAATGCTCGTGCCTTCTCTGTATGAGAAGAGACCCTTGCCCTGCAGTGGAACAGTTATTGACTGGTTATGTTAAAATTGGTGTATTTTTGACTCTTAAAGGCAGTAACGCCTTAAAACGAAATTCATAATGATTTAAACCTGTTAGATGTTATAAATACATATTAAAGTAAGTGGTATATTCCAGATGGCTAGTATTCTGCCACGTACCAGCGTTCTGCGACTCCTTACCTCACTACGATACGTCACTGGTGTTCGGTCGCACGTTATTACGAGCAGTGTTCAAGTCCGTTTGTCGGCAGTTGATGGATAAGTGTCACTCCGAGAGGGACCGCATGCCGCCTGAGAAGAGGGTAAGTCATCTTCAATTTTTTTTTTTTTTGTCTAGTGGTCTGCCGCGTTCTTCTAGTGGTTCGATACGCGACTCCCAAGCAAGGTCCTGAGTTCGATTCCTAGGTCGGGCAGTGTTTTTGGGTTTGTCTGGTAGGAAATTCTCAGTAACAGCGTGTAGTTTGGATTTTAATTGTCTACCGGACAATTAAAATCCATGGTAATAGGCTCAACAACCTATTACATGGAACTTAATAACAACATTGGTGAAATGTGGGTGTGCAATTGTTTACACCTCTGCTGATGTTATATTTATGTCATGTTAAGAAAGAGATAGAGATAAAATGATGATGGTGAGTTGAGAGAGAGGTGATGAGCCTATTGCCATCTACCGAGCACAACTCCAAATTCCGGGCTGCTACTGAAAATTCCTAATCGAATAACGCAATAACACTGTTTAATCTGGGAATCGGACCCAGGAGCTCATGGTCTGCAAGCGCATTTGGACTTCTACACCAACCAGGCTTTGTTTCTTTACAGGTGTTAGTGCTAACGCATTTCCCTCGCTTCTTGGCGTTGCTTGAGGAGGAGATCTTCAGCGCCAGCTCGCCCATCTGGGACCCCGATTTCAAGCAGATCCCACCGAACCATCTGCAGGCTATATTTGATAACAAGAACCGTAAGTTTTTTAACATTTATATTATAGTGAGTTTCGAAGAGTATCGATACCACGTGTCGCGGGTTCGACCCACGTACACCAATTATATGTTGAAATTTGTTGAAAATTTTATTATAAGCCACGATACATAAAAGAATTTCCTAACGTGGGTTATTATGTAACCAAAATTCTGTCTACGTGTTATTGACAGTCTAACCAAACTAGCCACACAAATACATACTTAACATTCTAATTAAAAGAAAATTATTTATAATTATTTCTGATCCTAATTATTGCTGAATCATTTAATTTATAAGATGTACTAAAAAATCTGGAAGAAGAATTCGTGGTAGTGAGCAGAGGTCGAGATGGCTTAGTGATCAGAGCGCCTGGAGTATTTATCCGGAAGGCGCAGGTTCGATTCTTGCTCACGACCGTAATTTCTTTCCACTTAATTTATAACTTTAGATTTTGCCACGCATGCCTTAATGCTTTTTGAAAGATGTATCTACTTTTATCAAATGATTTTTTCTTAATAAATAATATTGTACCTATGTTCCACAGCCGGTAGACGTGGCGAGTTCGAACGGGTTACCGCGTCAGGCGATAGTAAAGATGGCTTCACAACCGTCACACTCTCATCAGGTAATTCTTCGTGTGGATTTAGCCTGGTATTTGAGCTAGTATTAGCAGAGGCCTGCGGAGGGCTTGACAACAGATTTATCGTGCCCTCCGAAGCACGGAAGCGCTTAGATGAAGCAGTCAGTCATCTTCAGACCGCACTAAGTATTGCTGAAGCTCAACGATCAACAGACTACAATTAGCAACAGGGCCTCAATGATATAAAGCTAATAGATTACAAATAAAAAATAACTCTCATCATCAACATTTGACAGGGACAGTCAATTCCCAAACCGATCTTTGGTGGCAATAAACCAAAAATCGTTTTTTTTTTTTAAATAGGTAAGTAATTAATTTAAAAAATAATAAAAAGCATGCTTGCCATGTGTGAACGAAAAGTTGAAAACAATGTACTGAAGAATTTTCATCACAGTCCGAAAATAAGAAAATGTTTTACAGTATTTTCCCCCGACTGCGATGAAAATGTTCACTTATAGTAGGAGTGCTTTATAACTTTTTTTAAATTAATTACAACTCATCTCTTTTTGTGTACCACTGCTACAATATGTATATATATATATATATATATATATTTATCTTACTGAGCTATTTTATTCGGAAAAGGCAAGGATTCTAACAATACCACTAATAAAAACCTCTACTTAATTATACCTTTCACCAAATTCAATGTATACTAACCCAATAATATAAATAAAAACTTATAGCAGGTTCAATAAAAACAGAAGGCGGGAAGAGATCCGGTGACCCCCCGGCTGCTGGCGCGGCCAAGCGACGCCGGATCGCTGATGAACCAGCCGATGATGTCAGTGAACGGACCGTCGCCGATATCGTCGCCACAATCACAGACCCCAACTATATGTGTGGACCTGATGTAAGGAAATAATTATAAGCTACCAAATTTGAAATATGAACATAGCATCACGCCTGTATTCCCCAAAAGGGTAGACAGAGGTGTACACAATTGTACACTGATGGTGAGCCTATTGCCATCTACCGGGCACAATTCCAAACTGAGCTTCTTCTGAGAACTTCCTAACAGAAAAGTAAAGAACAATTGTATGGCTAAAGAGGCAAAAAAACTAAATTCACTTATAACATGCAGTCGTACAATATATAATTCCGTAAAAATGTTGGAATCTTCGCAGACGATTTTTAGTACTCAATTTTAATTTACCTTTTCCTTAATACGTGGTGATCCTATTACCATCAACCGGGCACAATTCCGAACTGCTGGGCTGCTACTGAGAATTTCTTCAGAAAACGCAATAAAAATTAATAGTCATATAATTATGTTATATGACTATTTTTTTTTTTCTTATTATTAATTAGTTATATTTAATATTTCAGGCTTTATTTCAAATGCAAGCGCCTCGCGACGAAGCAGCAAAATTAGAAGAGCAACGCAAATTGATAGAGTTTCACGTGATCGGGAACTCGCTCACTGGACCTGTCAACAAGCAGACCATGCTCTGGCTTATAGGTAACATAAACTTGGAAGTTATCTATCTATCTATGCTATAATAAAACTGATTTTGTTTAAAGATATTTCACAATCAAAAAAAGTTTTTCTTTTTAATATGCTCGATGACAATATTAAAGAACCAAAAATTAATTATTTTAGTGAAAAATATATGCACAAAGGATTTTTAAAATGACCTAGTCTTATTAATAACATTCAGATTAATAAGATTTTCAATAAAATAAAACAATAAAATACTGCAATCGGCCATGTTAACTGAAACGCCAATTACAGCGTATGACGTCACGCCCAGGTAAATATCAATTACCGCCGTACGTGTTGCTTGAACTTTTGTCAAATGTTTACCGATGCGTGACGTCACAAGCGGTGCCATGACATCTATGAGCGTTTTTAGCGCTTAATTCAAATTAGAGATTAAAATGCAATAATTTGCATTAAAACTTAGTTTATTGCTGAAATAATGTGTTTTTCGTAAATAGTAGATGTGTAACTACATCATAAAAGGGGATTTCAAAATCTGTCATCATGCCTATTCTTTGAATTATTGACATTACCGTTGAATGTGCCGCACAGCTAATTTGAAATAAATCCTTTGTTTCAGGTCTCCACAATGTATTCTCTCATCAATTACCTGAGATGACTAAGGAGTATATTTCACAATTAGTATTTGACCCGTAAGTTAATTAGATATAACCGGATATAGAAACCTCAAGGCAAAATTCAGAAGGCTAAAATATCTAAAATCAAAATTATTTCTCATTACAAAAAAATAAGATACTCATAAATTTTTGACATTCTCCAATCGTCCGATAATTTATTATATTTAACACATATTTATAATATTTAACGCCATATTCACAATCGTATTTTAGCTAAAATGTCTCTAAATTTTGTTGGCATCTCTTTCTCTTCTTTAACGTTAGTTTTTTTTATAAATATAATCTTTAGTAATTTCTGTTTATAACACTTTCGTGAGACATATTCATATCAATACCGGTTACTTACTCACGTGCATTTTTCTCAGCTTACGACTAAGTGCTCTGTTCGAGTTCGAAACTAGTCGGGCAATCCCGAAAAATGCACCTTTAGTAATTTTAATTTTACAATTAAAATTACTAAAGGTGTATTACTACAATATTTGTTTATAGTATTTGTTAAAATATCAGGCCACAATATCGGCTCTTTATTAACTGCGTACTACAAAAGATATGTGTTGTTTTATTTCAGCAAACACAAAACACTTGCCCTAATTAAAGAAGGTAGGCCAATTGGCGGAATTTGCTTCAGGACGTTTAGTGCACAGGTAATCTATAAAGATATTATCTAATTATTAAAATTTTATTCATCTACTTTACAATAACAAATATAATTACTGGAAGTGCTAAATACTGACTTTCCTTGCCTTGGTTGGCCTGTAGATGACAGAGCATGTAAACCTTTGATCACGATTATAAGATGCATCTACCGCTAGTCAATATTCGGAGTTGTTCACTATTTAACATAAAAACGAGCCCATATCTGTCCTATTGTAGGGCAAGGGCCTCTTCTCATGCAGAGAAGGCACGAGCATTGATAGCTATGCTGTTTTTTTGCACATTTCTGATCTTCAAGTACAAGTTTCCTCAGAATGTTTTCCTTACTATTCAGTATTGATAGTACATAGCGTGGTGGAGATTGCTACAGTCTAATATTTGAGACTTTTCACAGGGTTTCAGCGAGATAGTATTCTGTGCAGTAACTTCCAATGAGCAAGTGAAAGGCTACGGCACTCATCTCATGAACCATCTGAAGGATCACCACATCAGAAACAATATATTGCACTTCCTTACTTTCGCTGATGAATTTGCTATTGGTAAGTTCCTATCAAAAATTATATTTAAAATATGCATATTTACATTGGTTACTGATAAACTAATTTAACCACAAATTTCTACCAGCAAACACGCTTCATTTATGTTAATTAAAAAAACGTAATTTAGTTATTGATATATGATTCTGTAAGAAATGTTCGTCATTTGTCTCATACATACTTATGTCAAACAGTAGTTACAATAGAAAATTTATTATTAATTCAAATAGTTGAATATGGTTGAATATGAATTTAATATGGTTATTTTCTTACCAAAATGTACAAGTCGAAAGCTTGGAAGTATCTTTGTTATGAAATCGCTTTGACTTACGTGTGTTGTTCGCGTTGCTTACTGCAATGTCTACAAACTTGCAGTATTAAAACACACAATACAGATCTGTAAAACATTCATGTCATTACATTTTATTATTTGAAAATTCACCTACAATACCAAATCAATATTACATATTCACAATTCAAAGACTAACACTCACAAATTTGTTACAAAAATCCCCTCTTCATTCTAACAGGTTACTTCAAGAAGCAAGGCTTCAGTAAAGACATCAAGCTACCTCGTGCGATGTACCAAGGCTATATAAAGGACTACGAAGGCGCCACGCTCATGCACTGTGAACTGAACCCTCGCATCGTGTACACACAGTTCACCTGCATCATACGACGACAGAAGGAGGTAGGAATATGACATATTTATGGTAGGTTTGCATCATATTAAACAAATTTTAAAGTCAGCGGAATCAGTTGAAGTACCGAAAAACCGAATGCCAGTTGTAAAAATTTGTTGTAATTCTATTTTTCAATGAATTAATATAGGCATTACATGGCCTCAACATGTATTAAAAAAATATAATTATATATGATGCTATTGCAACTTAAATAAATCCAATTGCAAATTATAAAAATCCGTTTGCAAATATTAAAAACCCGATGTCATATTATAAAACTCTAATTGCATATTATAAATACTGATTGCAAATAAAAAAAATCTATTGAAAATTATAAAAACCCATAGCAAATTGTAAAAATCCGATGGCACATTAAAAAATCCGATGGCAAATTGTAAAAATCGCTACCGATCCCTGTCAATACAATGGACGCATTACCATAAACAAATCTTTTTGATCGTATCGGCAGGATGTGAGAATGTGGCCGTCTACCTATATACCAAGAAATGTATGTATGGTAAACATGGCAATAAACATTTCCACCAGAATTTTGATATTTTTCGTCGAAATATAAAATATCGAAAGATAAACCTTTTTTTTTTACAGATTGTCAAAAAGTTGATAGACATGCGGCAGAAAGATGTGAGAAAGATTCATCCTGGAATGACGTGTTTCAAAGAAGGCGTAAGTTTTTTTTTTAAATTATTATTATGTCATAGTTCCCCACAGTCCTCCACTCTCGCCACAGGTATATGATTATGACAAATACCTTTATACCTTTTTAACCGACTTCAAAAAGGAGGAGGTTCTCAATTCATCTGTTTTTTTTATATTTTATTTTTACCTATGTCGTTACAATTATAGTGAACGATTTTAATCGTGTGTGACGTAATTTTATGATTGTGTTTAGTTTTTTATGTGTGATAATATTTAGTTAGAAGCCGTCTCGCGTCTGGTCCTCTAAGGGCGCAACCCATCTGAAATTATAAATTCAATCTGGTTTTGAATTTCCTAATACCAACTTACTTACTAAAACAAGTTATATCCTCATGTATTTCTTTTACTGCCTCGTTGGTTTAGTGGTTCCAAGCACGACTGCTGAGCGAACCGGGAATCGAACTCGAGACTTCATGTCTCAAGTTCGATTCCTGGGTCGGGCAGTGTTCTGTTAAGGAATTCTCAGTAGCAGTGCGGAGTTTAGAATTGTGTTGTAATAATAGGCTCACCACCTATTACATAAAACAATAATACTAAGTCGAAATTAATTATTAAAATGTATTAAATATGTAATCGTGAAAATTATATTAATTACGTGATTAAATAATAACTGCTTCGTTAGTCTAGTGGTCCCAAGCGCGACTGCTGAGGACGAGGTCTCGGGTTCGATTCCCGGGACGGGCAAAGTTATTGTGATTTTCTTTTGGGAAATGGAAATGGTAGATAGGCTCACCACCTATATTTTTTTTTATGTTCTTTGGTTCCGTATTAATTATGTGATACTCTCTCGTGCTCTCTTTTGTTTCTCATTTTTGTATGAATACATTTGTAGGGGTGCTGCTATTATGCTCACCACCTATTACATGGGACTTAATAACAGCAATGGTGAAATGTAGGTGTACAACTGTAAATACAGGCTTGATGCTGCTATGTTTTATTTCTTTTAAAATAAAACATCTTTCGTCGTACCGATTTTGTTGATATAAAGTACAGTTTGGGCTGTGTTTGAAACAAAACTTTCTCCTTGTATATAGTCATGCATACCTCGATATTACGTGTTCAGAGGATTAACAAATTAGTTTGTAAGAATTCCACTTTTCATGAATTTGCCCTTTTACAATCAGGTCCGCAGCATCCCTATGGAGTGCATCCCGGGTCTCCGCGAGACAGGCTGGCGCGCCGCCGCCCGCCCGCACGCGCCCGAACACGAACCTGAGCCCGACCCCGCCGCGCTCAGGAATATACTGCACGCGGTAACTGTTCTAATACGAACCTAAATTACCACACTTGAACTTTAGTTTGGTTCATTCAGTATATCAATCTCATTTGAGAAGCTTCCGTTCAAAATTTCGTACCGTAACATAATACATCATACTTATATAATGCGAAAGTTTGTGAGAATTGATGGAAGTTAGTTACTCTTTCATGCAATAAGAATAAGTACTGAATGGATTTGGATGCAATTTGGTGCACAGATAGTTTATAATCTGGAATGACACAGGATACTTTTAGATATATAATTCCACGCAGACGCAGTCGCGGGCAGAAGCTAGAAATTTTTATTTGCATAAATCTAGTAAAATACAAAATACGAATGCTTAGTTTCACACATTTGCCATTTCAGTATTATGGCATGCTAGATAAAGTTAGTCAGTCTAACAAATTTTTAACAAAATTGATTAAGATTGGTACTCATTACCTTTGCAGATCAAAAACCATGCAGCCGCTTGGCCGTTCTTGAAGCCGGTAGACAAAACTGAAGTACCAGATTACTATGACCACATCAAATACCCAATGGGTAAGTAATCTTTATAATGCGAAAATCTAAAAAATTTATTAATTAATATTTTTTTATATTATTTGTCACTGCTGTTTTTTTTTTGTGTGTGTATGGACACTCTAATTATAGTATTTATATTCAGGTTTATGTTAAGTTTCCTGAAAGTTTTTCAAAGGAATACACATACTAAATTTTTGTGGAAAAATTTATAACTTTAAGGTTCGCTAAGCATGCGTTAATGCTTTTCAAAGATTTATCTGTATCTACAATACTTCCTGCTGAAATCCTAGAATGATAAACAATGATGAACTATGCATTGCACTTTGAATGCATTCGTAACAAATACTTTGCTTAGACTTTTCCCAATTACATTGGGGTCGTCTTCCAGTCAAACCGGTTGCAGCTTAATACCAGTATTTTACATGGAGCGACTGCCTATCTGACCTCCACAACCCAGTTACTGAGTAACACGATATAATACGATATCTCGTGGTATGACTGGTTGTCAGACTTTCAGGTCTGTGACTACCCGTAATCATAGATCTTAATTTGACAACCAGGACCGACGGCCTAACATGCTCTCCGGGGCACGGAGGGCTCTCGGTTTGAAGAGTTGGTCATTTATGCACAGACCGAGCGCGCGGCAAGCGCAGCTTTACCTCGATAAATCGAGGCTGTTACTTAGCCACGAGCCAATCATATTGTTCCGAAAAACCTTATCAGGTTTACAGAGTCATCGCTGGTTTCGTACCAAACCTGTGTTAGATTCCGAGATTTCAGAGGGAAGCATTATCCACTGTCTGTAGAGTGCCACGTTGATCTAGCGGTCGCAAGCGTGGCTACTGAGCGTGAGTGTCCGTGTTTGATTCCTGGATTGGGCAGTATTATTAGGTTTTTCAGCTAGGAAATTCTCAGCAGGAACGTACATCCTTATTACGACTTCAGTGAAATGTGGGTGTTCAACAATAGCTACACCTAAACCCATCCCATTTGGGGAATAAAGGCGTGATGCAATTTTATTATGTATGTGTTATCCACTCTATGTATATTACTTCTGGAAGTAAAGGTAAAAGTACTATGTCTATGCCAATCTCTGGTTATTACCGACATACAACTTTGACTTCGACTGCCTCGTTGGTCTAGTTGTCCCAAGTGCGACTGCTGAACATAAGGTCTTGGATTCGATTCCCAGGTCGGGTATTATATTGGGTTTTTCTGATAGGAAATTCCCAGTAACAGCCCGGAGTTCGAAATTGTGCCCGGTAGATGGCAATAGGCCCCCCACCTATTGAGACATGGGACTTAATAACAGCATTGGTGAAATGTGGGTGTACACCTCTGCCTACCCCTTCGAAGAATACAGGCGTGATATTAAGTATGTATGTATCGACATACAAGAATGAGATTTTTTCATTATGTCCTTTATATTTCAGATCTTCGTACAATGGGTGAGCGTCTAAAAGCGCGGTATTACGTGTCAAAGCGACTGTTCATAGCTGATATGACGAGGATATTCACAAACTGTCGGCTTTACAACTCTCCTGATACTGATTATTACAGGTGAGTGCAATGTCAAATAAAGATAAATATTATACCTACCCATTAAATGCTATGTTACTACTTATTGTATGTTTTGAGGCGATCATAGCTCGTTGATAACTGTGATCGCTAAACGACGATTATCGTTTTAGTTTTAGATCGATCGTGGTTAAGGTTAGGTTAAGCAACGTATGGCCAATCGGGGGTTACGGAAGACGCATTTCCTCTCGGGACCTCCGACCTAAGTGTAAGCTCTCCAATACTCAAGGCGAAGGAGATCCATGAGGATTACATTCCAGCAAAAAAAAAACAACATATAATATATAAAGATAACTCGTAGAGATATGCTGCTAACATAAACGCTTTCGGAAGATTTTAATAATTAAATGTTTGGGTCTTTAATTGACCGCCCTTCAAACATGACCCAATTTATTTTGATCCTATTAAAATTAGTTACGTCATGATCTTTGTCATTCCGTGCCAAGGCGTAATTGTAATACTATCTCGACCATAAAATGTATGTTAGAACATTTAAATTAATACTATTATCTTATAAAACAGATGCGCCAACACGCTAGAGAAATACTTCCACACTAAGATGAAAGAGGCTGGTCTTTGGGACAAATGATCGGAGTTCAACTTCGACGCGTTCTTCGCGGTCGAGGTGACCGGCGCGCGGCCTGCTACCGAACACGTAGAGTAGCAGGACAATAGACATTTATATAATTTTATATATGTATTATAGCGTAACTTCAGTCTTGAATTTTAACACAAAATAAGTATCATAAATAATGTTAGTCAAAACCGTTGAATATTTAGAAACTGAATTAGGTACTGGCTTGTACCCATAATAAGAATCATCATTAAAAATTGCATTCTGTAGGTTACTTTATATGCTCAAAGAATGAATATCTTAGTCTCGTTTAGTTCACAGATTATTTGATTCTTCTCGTAGTTAGAATGTAAACTAACATTATAATAAGAATACCATCATATAGCAAAAGAGTTAATAACTGATATAACACATAGAATTTAGAGTTGCCGTATTTTTTGTGTTACTACATAGTAAATCTAAGCTTTTTGTTTATAATAAGACTGATAAGTTTTTGTTTTTACAAAATGGTGTTTTTTAACAGGGGTGTACATTATAGTTATTGTAAATAGTTATTTGAATCGTAGTGGCGGGTTTCCTATTTAGTTAGATTTAGAAATACTAGTGTTTGTATAGATTACGATGTTATATCGTAATATTGTAATTAGCAGGTTTAATTTTTATTTAACTTGCTTAGTTAATAAATCTAAACCATTATTTTAGTGAATTTTACTATTTCTTGTAGGTTCCAATATTATTCTTAACCCTTTAGATACGTTTTCAACGGGCTGAATATCTGATAGGTATATTCACATATTAAATTATTTGCTATTTAAGTGGCTCAAACAATAATAACAAATAGTAGTCAAAATCATGTTAACTAGACAGATAACGTATTATTATATACTGTCAAATTCAATTTAATTAAATGAACTATATAATAAACTGTATATTCAAATAACTAAATTGATATAAAATATATACGTATACTAGTTGGTATTTTGAAGCTTAATAAAATTAAAATTTTCAGGTATTTTGTATGTTAAATAAATTTGGTTTAAAGTAATTACAACAAAATTGTTATTCCTATAAAGATCTTGTTTTATACTTTCTTGTAAATAGTCTATTGGCGTTTCTGTATCTCATGTTTAGAAGTCAATAAAATATTTTTTGTAATACCTGTTTATCATTTATAACTTTTAAATGACCTCTGCTGGCACTGGCCGGAAAAGGGACAAACAATCAAATGCGCGTTCGCATTATTAATATTGGCTTGTTAGCGAACGAGTAAACATCCAAACTTAATATTATAAAATAGCTGTGCCTGCTGCCTCGTACGTCCAGGACTTCGCCAAATAGCACTAAATATTTATATCGTATGAAGTTATGAACTTAGTTTTCAAAAGCAAAATATCTCGTTGACGGAATGAGAAACAAGCACTTTCTAATATGAAATATAGGGAAAGGTAATCCTAAAAATATTATAAAAGCTAAGGTTTGTTAGGATGGATGTTTGTTACTCTTTCACGTAATAACTACTGCACGGATCTGGGTGAAGTTTGGCACAAATATAGCTTATAACCAGGATTAACAATAGTCTCGGGTAGTGGCTAGTAAACACAATAAAAGTCAAATATCAATACTGTATTGGTTTTTATTTCAACACATTGATGTTCACACGTGGAGTTACGCAGAACATCCGAACTTGAACAAGAATGGGAATGTAAACATCATTACACAAATTATCTGTTATTAAAAAGTACATACCAGTCTCCTTGTTTAATATAAAAATCCAATGGATTTAAGTACCTTCTGTCTATTTTTCGTACATAATAACTTAAATGCTCACTTATAATACCTTATAGTACTTTTTTTTCTTTCATTAAGATAAAGACAGTTTGAACGAATTGAATCGCTTTTAAATACAATTTAATGAACACAACATTTTTGATTACTAGAAATTGTCACGATAGTCGCAAAAGCCGCGCTACACCGGTCCTATCTACCTAGGTGTATCTATATAAACACAATCATGTTTGGTTGTAATGTTTGTATATATGATTCTAAATCCCAAACAGTATAAAGCGTGCCTAACCATCTAATTAAGGGTATTGGACTTTCGACTCGAATATACAATCATCAAACCACGTTTCGAAAATAAGTACCTAAACCTTAATTTGTATCAAACTATTAAATCATAAATAACTGAATTTAAAAGCGACTTATCTTCAGACTAGATTTTATTAACTACATATTTTCGGTGTCACGAAATTAGTGTTTAATGTTAACAGTTTCACAAACATTGCACCATGTGGAAGTAGGTACACCAAATATTTAATGCTCCAATAGAACTTTAGCTAAATAGGTACATTATGTACAATTTACGTTTGATGCTAAAAAGAATTCGGCAGCGATATGGCCCCCTTTACACATCAATATGATTATAGTCTTTCATGTTATAACAGTTACTGAACATTTATAGCTTACAATATCATTCATATGGCTGACAATGTAGAAAACACTTAAGTCTAAATCATAAACATATGACTGCCAACTAATATTAATAAAGCAGCCCATACAGGATAGACATTTAAGAAAAAGGATACAGTCTGCTGGGTTTCAACACATCTTTCTACACGTATACATGTTATGGCTTGAAACAGTGTCGAAACAGCAGATGAGGCAGTACACACTGTATTATCTTGTTAGTTATTATCATATGGACGGATACCCTTAATCCCAAATACGAGTTAGAATTACAAAAACAAAGGGCCACCACAACGACTACATTAGTCACACTTGTTGAATATTATTGCAGAGTTAACATAGGATACGATTAACTTATGAGATCATAAACCAATCAAACAAATATTAAGTACTACGATTGATTGATTTCAAATATAAAAGGTCGTTAAATTTTTCTTGCTTTTACAAAGTTGGATCGTAGCGAGAGGTCACAAGCGTTAGGAAGAACACTTATTTCGTTGACTAGGCGGAGTTGCGGTGAATATCCATATACGCTATTTGTCCTTAATTACGAAAAAATATCACTTGTCATCCACCATACAACGAGCGTCACAATCACTGGAGGTTCCTAATGTTTCATGTTAAATTTTAGTTGAGTATTTAATATGAATATGAACACATCACTGTCTCACTGAGCACGCGCTAGTGTCGTAGGCGTGTGGTCACTATCACTGTACACTTGGCACGGCACGTCGCCTCACTCCTGCGCCGCTGTGCTGGTACTGGCGGACTCCTGCCGCAACGTGTCCGCACGAGGCGAGGCCGACGGCGAAGACGTGCAGGATCTGCAAACAAGGAACAATTATTAAAAATAATATTAAAATACATTAACCAACGCTAACAATTACCTCCTCATTTACATAAGGTGACATGTATGACCTAGTAGCGTCGCTATGGCACAGGTCAACTTAGACTTGTGTTACCTGCTAACATGTTGAAGTCGCGGCGAGTCGCAGGCGCGCGCCAGTGACGGCACGAGCTCGTCGGGTGAGGACGCGCGGCTGCTGCGCTCGCTGCCCGCCTCCTCGTACGAGTTGTCGCTCGTTAACTGGAACATTATTATCCCACTCAGTACTTGAACACAGGTTACAAGAGTTTCGACTGGGATATAACGCTGAATATTCAAGTTCCACACCAGTTACCCGTTTAATTGCAATTCAATTTAGGAAAGCCGAGATAGGGCGGCATGACGAAACCTTAAGTAGTCAAGAGAGAAATCGGACTTGTTTCACATACAGAAATCTTAAAAAATAATATTTATTTATTGACATAATAAGATTACAAAAACTGGTGAAGCCCTTGACTGTGCTGGGTATAGACTTGTATGTCAAGAGTCAGCGCCTTTTCCCAATTTTTGCCTTAATTCTAATGTCAACGTAGAAAATAAAAATGTGTATGTGTGAAATCTACAGTTTTATCTGTGGCTACCAATCCATTAGCCATACGATTACGACCTATGATTACGACTAAATAAGGAGTTACTTAACGAAGACCGTTAATGGTTTGGATAATGGTCAAAATAATATAATAATAATAGTGTTAACATTTACGAGTGTGAGCGGGTGCCGGTTACGTGCGGGACTGAGCGCGCGACTGCGAGCCTCCTCCACCTCCAGCTGCAGGATGCTCTCCTGACTGCCCGTGAACTGGAATCATACACTCATTGTGAAAATATCAAACAATTAAACCTAAAATATTTGCGTAATTAAAAAACTCTAAACATTTACTTCGGATATTTTAGCGATTTCAATACCTTACATAACAGCAAGTACAGTCAGCGAAAGAAGTGGTTTAATACAAAATTGCACCTACTGTAGTGCTGGTTATCGTGATATTAAGAAGTAACTTCTTGCATTTTCTGTATTTATTTGATGACAAGATTGTCATGTTTTGTTCTCCAGATAGTTAGATGAATATATTCAAAGCTAAGCCAGTTAAAATATGTGAATGTGTTAAGCGACTTTTGCCGCTGACCGTACCAAGATTCATAGGCAATACTTTGATATTGTGAATGTTTAAAATAAGTAAACTGTTTTAACTCAATATAATAACATGACTATAAAATAAATTACGCACATGTATCATTCATTAGTTTAAACTTTAATATAATGTTAACTAACCACAAAACCGTAGTACTTGAGTATGTCCATCTTGCACATCGGACACGTGCGGTGCTCCAACAACCACGGATCTATGCAGTTCTTGTGGAAGTCGTGTCTGTAACAATAAAATATAACTTATTGAGATTTTTATATAACAATGTATTGAGACTATGAAAAATATCGAGGACATTATCTATTACAAACTCAGAGACTGTATGTCAACTTAAATTGTTTCTTTTGTTAATTCAGGGGTAATTCAAGTGGTATAATGATTCAATTCTATCTTCGTCTGTTATCCAATAATTATTTAGAAACGTTGACTCACACCATCACATGTTGTCAAAGTAATTACGGTGTGACGTCAGTCAACCTAATTAGTCATTATAAGCAGCATTCACAAGTGCAATAATATCAAGTGTAGGTACTACTATCAGAAATAATATCAAGTGTACTACAATCAGAAATCCAATATATTACAAAGCAAGTTAATTTGATAAAATCCAGTTTGACATTCGCTCATTTTACTTCATAGAAAGCACGAAGTTCCCCTTAATGAATCGAACGTTGTTCGTATTTGGGATGTAAATGCAATACAGACCTACAAGGAAGAGATCTAAGTGTTTCTGACACTTTGTACGGTTCTATACAGATGGCGCAGCACTCGCCGTCGCCCTGGACTTCCTGAAACAATAAAACGATGAAGAAGATATTATTATGATTTACACGAGCGTTTTGTGTGGTACCATTGCTAAAATATATATGAAAAACAAGCAAATTTCGAATATTAATAAAATGCCGTATAATTTTTTCCAAAAATAATAGTAGCCTTTAACTATCTCACTGAAGGGCGAAGGCCTCATCTCATACAGAATGTAACATAATGCTTGTTTCAAGCATTTCTTATACGTAACAAAATCAAAACAGCTCCGCATTGTTTTGTTTCTTGATATAAAACTGTTTCCTATTTAAATTATTTACGGGAAACTTTATTGATGTCTTATGGAATTCTATATAGGTACTTATAATAACTGACTGTGTCGTTGGTCTAGTGGTCCCAAGCGCGACTACTGAGCATGAGGTCTCGGGCTCGATTCATAGTTCGGGCAGTGTTATTAAGTTTTTCTGTTAGGAAATTCTCAGTAGCAGCCCGGAGTTTAGAATTGTGCCCGGTAGATGGCAATCCGCTCACCTTAGGACTTAATAACAGCATTGGCGAAATGTGGGTGTACAACTGTGTACACCTCTGCCTACCCCTTCGGGGAATACTGGCATGATGCTATGTATGTATAAATAATAACCATTGAAATATATCGGTACAAATGTAATTAGACGTGCTAAACACAAGGATAAGTACCATATGAATAATATTTGTTACTCACCCTATCTTCAGTCTTTAAACTCTTAACAGGTATTTTGGATAACGCCTTCTTAGCTGCACAACATAGACGTTTCTGAAATTAAATATTTTATATTTTATAAGTATTCATATTATAAGTACTTGATACTACAAATAGGTCATGTGCGTAGTACACACAGCCGGCGCGAATGTATGACCAGATTTATGAACGTAGACGAAGCAAAATAAGTGTGTAAGGATCATATCCTATAGAAAAAAGGTGTGAGTGTACATATGTTCCACATCGTCTGAAGTGGTAATAGTAATGATTCCATGTCTCCTCTGCTTTGAGGCTCTTCCTTTAAGGTTACAACAGGCATGAGCCCACTATGTCCCACTGCTGAAAATAGCCTTTGCGCTCTCGATTTTTAACGAAAAGGTTAATTATTCCAATCACTTACTAAATAGGTACAATGCTTCTTTATAAATCATACGTCACAAAATTTTTAAGGTAGGTGCATGAATACCTACATAACACTTATTTGGACTTCCTGGCGGTTGGTTTACGTCACTTACTTGCATAAACACAATGCAAGTAAAGCAGGTATATGGCTGAATTTAAATAAAGTTAATACATTGTTTTTTTTTTCTTACATGTTTAATAAAGCCACTGACGTTAAGTGACGTCAATATTTATGTATTTTTATTGCCATCAAGGTGCCATTGATCACAGTTTACTGTCCTGTCTATACGCTAATTAGAAGCATGCATATTGCCATTAATTTACATTACAATTCTGTCCGGATCTCTACTTTAAAGATCATTTTCTATAAGGAAAACCGAATAACCACCACCGGTTCGCCCGTTTCCGGAGCACAGGTCGTAAGGCAGGCATTTGTCTACAGAAACCTATAAATTTACAAGCAAGCGGAACCTTGAGAAAATTATTGTGATAAACACAGACTAGAGAAATGACGGTATGGCGCAGTGGTAGAGAGACTGCTACGTCACATGAAGCGGTTCGACTACAGACAATCGTCCCGGGTCTGGGTGTGTGTGTGAGATTATATATCTGTAAACGCACCCACGATACAGTAAGAAATTTCAAGAGTGGATGTGGTCATAGATAGTTGCAATATCTGGTCTTTAAAAAATGTTCGTGGTTATTGAGGCAGATTGTAATTCAATTCAATTCAACAGCCGCTAGCAGCGTTTAGAATCAAGCACCTCGTGCTTCAGATAAAACTTTAAACCGTCGGTCCCGGCTCCTATTAACACAGTTGTCATCAAGCCGAAGATCTATCCACAGAAAAGAAAGAAATATATCGTTATATACTTACAGAGAGTCTGTCTTTGGCATGTATGTATCTAAACCGTTGTATGTAGTAGAAGACGAGCCACGCCAACGAAATCACCATCAGCACGATGAAGGATATGGACACGAACAGCACAGACGTCCTGCAACAAAATGGTGATTTGTTAATAACCAAGTATTGAACCCAGTTGCAAAACGGCAAAAAATGCCAATGTTACTTTGCTACCTACTATTTATTTTTGTCGCATTAGAGAATGAATGAAACTTTCAAACATTTCAACGATCCAAATAGAATAACTTACCTCTTAAATTTAGAATATGTGATGGTTGCGTAGAGATAAAATATTTCTAAAACAAAGCCAGGTCGGTATAAAGGGGATGAAAATATGACCACCTTTTGCACACTTGTGTGCAGTCGCGTAAATTAGTGAAACAATGGGGACATATAAAATTCTGATTCAAATCTAGGTCAATTATTTTTATTCGTAATCTTTATTGCTGTAGAATGACACCTATTCAATTATTTTTTTAATTAGTCGTGTTTTAACTATGAAATATTAAAGTTGAAAAGTGAGAATCGTGCGAGGGAAACGTGACGTCACTGTCCGCGATGACAATATCTCGAGTAGGTATGTTATTACTGGGTGTTTATCACGTTTTGTGGTTCTTTTTGAGTTCCAACGTTATTCTATTATTCATAAAGAAAATCCCTTCAATATAATGTATAAATCGTTAGTTAAACACTCCATACTATACAAGATATCTTTTATAATGTGTACTCTGACGTCAGATAAAGCGCGCAAAGATGGCGGCATTTCAAACGCCCGAAAGTGATTGCAGCTTTGTTTGATAATTTTCATACTCATTAATTATATTTTTACTAGAGTTATATTTTTTAGAGGTAATGTATACAATCGAAAAAATATTAAAAAATACATACATATTCTATATCTTATTCTTATCCCACAATCATGGTGGATCTTACTATCATGTTAGATTTAGATAGATTAGAGACACGATAGAAGCCAACTCTGTCGTATTATCTATTTCCTGCTTATTATTTAAATGGTAATGAGTATTAACAAGGTATCAACTATTATTGTAACTCATTATAATTACCAGATACGATACACCTATACTTTTTTACACGTTCTTTAATTACTGTGGGTACTTCGGAGAGGTTTTTCAATATATGTAATACGTAATTGATTTCGCATAGATAACTGGGTAATTTTATATGTTACATAACTAATTTAATTGCTATTATAGGTACCTACTAATAACTATTGAGTAGATATTGTTATGATTGTTGTTGTTTACGTAATGTTTTTATTTGTATATTACAAGCATAAAATTAACAAAGTCGTAGTTCTTCCTAAGTTTCTGTTTCTGAAGTGACAAACAATTACAGTGCGTACATAAAAGTGCCAATCAAGTACTGTGACGTAGGTATTTTCACCGAGTCTAGTACTGACAATTATATTCGATTATTTAGATGAATTGAAGTTTGTATACAAGAAAATTCGCCTGCGTTTAATAGTGAAAATTAATTGAAGTATTTATTATATGAATATTATTGATCTCTCAAATTCGACAGGAACGGCAAAAACTGCGATTATTAAATTAAACAAAGTCTATAATAATTATGCAATTGTTTATGAACATATCAGCGTTCAAAATGTGTCACGAAGATAACTTACATTACAATTATAAATTAATAACTGTCAATATCCTTCATTAGCACTTAGTTTTAAGCCATTTTAGTGATTAAGAAATAATTAAATACAAGTAATGTAATTAACTTTTATGATTAAATTAGTTTTTTAATTAATTATAGTGTTATCTTTGTTTATGGTGAATACTGTGTTTACTAGGTATAATTTATTGGGCATGCATATCAGAATGTTTATTACTGTGTAGAAGTTATTAATTATTTATTAATGGTATACCAACAGTATACCATGAATATATAATAGCTCAATTACCGCAGCAGAACTAGATCCCCCATCTCAGAATGTCATTTGAAGAGCATTCCATCAAATAGTCGCAATCTTATTATAGGCAAGCACTTTAGCGCTATGAAGTATTTTATTGCGCTATTTAAAGACTGAAAAGTGAAATATGTTTGTTTATTTTGGAATTGGCAACCTGTGCTGTCATCACGAGTGCATTCCGCATACGAAGTGCCCGGTTTATCTTGGCACGGGATAGTAGCGCTGGTTGTAATAATTGTAACAAAAATTGACATCAATATGTCAAATTCAATACATTTGAAATTAGTTCCTCATTTTGCCGAGTGCCAAGTTATATTGGTTTTAGCGAGCCAGGATTTATGTTATATTTATTATTAAGAGTGTTTTATTATCTACCATACCAGTATTTATTGCGGAATGAATAGATAATGTTATGACTATACCTACTCATAAGTTGTGGGTTATCTATAGGTGTTATACGTACCTTTAACTGCTACACGTGGGCTAAAGTTGATTTAACATTTCTAAATATTTAACGTTTTCTCCGAGCTGGGACCTACTATAGGAATATTAAAATATGGTATTACATAAACCCAGGTGGTCACGGGCCAGCAATGCGTTTTTTATTCGTAGATGCTTAAATTAGTCCGAGGCGACCATTGATTGTCTCTTTAGCATATATATTTTGCTGTAGTTAAAAGGCTATTAGTTCATGTCGAAGTAACTAGTGCTATATAGTCAGCAGGAAATTAAACCTCAGGGCAGGATTTAGGGAAGGCATTAATAATGTAGGAGCTTCAGTTCCGGAGCAACTATATGAGGTATTGGCTTTTTTAAGTTAGTAAAATAATGACATCCGTTCTAACAAAGATAAAAGTCCACAGCCACAAAATGAGGAAGTTTTAAAAATTATTCGGGAATTCCATATCTTTGTTGCCCCAGGTTATCCAAACATTTAAGTCCAGCCCTGGTTGGCTTTAACTCGTATACGTACTTGTTGATATTGTTGCTGACGTGAGCGAATGTCCTGCCCTTGATGATGCCGATCATGACCCTGGTGCCATTGTCCACCAGCCGCGCCACCTCCTCGCCCTTCCACTTATATGTGAACACTGCACTTATGTTACCTGCAAAGAAGTTTTTTTTGTTTTGTTATACAGTACGTTGTACAGTGTCTTTTGGGCTTTTGGTTACCCAACTCTCTAGGAAACTCTCTCGATGACTACGCAACATAACATAACCAGATCATAGCTAGCACCTTAGCACGGCAAGGGCCTCTTCTCATACAAAGAAGTCAGGAATATTGATCACCAACCTAGCTCACTACGGGTTGACGACTTCAGATCATCAAATCCAGATTTCCTCTCGATGTTTTCCTTCACCGAAATAATAGGCACATGAACTACTACATGCTAGTATCTTGGTAAAGGCAAAATAACTTTAATTCCTGCAGAATCTCAAAGATTGTCGATTCGTCTATGCCACGAGCCTTTAACTAGAGTGATCATTTTCAAAATATCTCTCGAGGTTTGTAATGCATTTGTAACAAAGTGCTGTGTATGAATTAACAAAAATCACATGCTAACAATGACAATGACGTTGTTAATAATATTAATTACGGAATAGATACAAAGTTTTATCATCAAAATTGATAACCATTTAGCCTCAAAGAATAATCCTAGTTTTCCAGAGATATTAATATCCGTGATAATCCCCCGAATAGCATAAATGCCAAAGGCTTAAAACCCTGCTTCAAAACCATTTTGTAACGACACTTCTCGTAACTACAAGACGTGCTTACGATTGCGTGACGTCACATATCTCAAGAATTATCACTAGCTGTTATCAGTTATCATAAGACGTGTCGTTATCGAGATAGCTCACATAACCGGCTGGTGTCATTTGTTTATATATATGACGAGTTCTGCATGTTGGTTTGTTTATAAATAATACGATATGGTAATGAGTATTTTGATGTGGTTGAGTATAAATAATAATAAATGAGAAGTGATTACGTCAGCGTAATTTATTTTGTATAATTTTGTCATAATTAATCTGTTAAAGAAAAAAAGAGTTTATACCAATAATACTTGCCTCAGTTGTAAATTTTATATAAAAACATGTTTATTTAAAACTGTTTAACTATTCCACTGCAGAGCAAAGGCAGAAAAGCATTGATGACCACACTAGCTCACTGCGGGTTGGCGATTTCTGACCATTACATTTCCATCCACATTAGTACATGCCAGATATGAGCAGTGGCGTGCATTGCATATAGGCAAATAGGCAGTGCTAACCTCAAAAAATAAACCTAAATGCAACCTATATCACAGTTTACTACATCTGTATAATATACAGATATAGTACAACGTATAATATACAGTATAGTGATATATTTGCATTGGGGCACTGCCTATTTGCCTATATGCAATGCACGCCACTGTATATGATCCTTAACTCGAGTTCATGGAGCATTTAACGATGGACCCCAAGACGGCAGCGCGCTACACTGGGCGTGCGCGCCTCTTTGGTGCAAAGACGATAAAACCACGCTCGTGTGTCTGTGCAGGCCAACTGTGACCGGCCTGATGAACTTAAATCGATACGAAAAATAAATAACACTGGACGTTTCCCTTTAATCTTATTATTTATCAGTAAATTGTGCCTTCACAAGTAACATTCTAGACATAAGTTCCTACAGTAAGTTAAGCTGCAGCTTAGACCCGACATGTGCAACTGCTAATGTCCTAATGTGATCATAGCAGTCGGGTTTCACAGTCAAGGCGACGAGTTTCAGCCGATTATACAATTATGAGAGGGTAAATATAGAAATGCGTGGTTCAGGGTTGAACAATACATATATGCGAAGGTCGATTCTGTCTGACGTTAAAAATTTAAGCGTCGCTGATAAAATTTATTATATATACAAACTGCCTAGCCTTTTTTTGGAAGTCCTTCAGGTCTAACCGGATGCAGCTTAATACCAGTATTTTACATGGAGCGACTGCCTATCAGTCCTCCACAACCCAGTTTTAAGTAACACGATCATATCTCGTGGTAGTAATGGTTGATAGACTTTCAGACATTCACAGCCAGCAATTTTGACAAATGGGCCCGAGGTTATTAACGAGCTCTCCGAGACACGGAAGGGTCTAATAGGTATGATGATCACACGTCCTCAGAGCAACCGCGTTCAGCACAGCTATACATCAATCGTTAGATCTCTGCGGCTGACACTTAGTCACAAGCCCCTTGGAAAACTGATCAATAGTGGTTATGAGAAGAGCTACTGCTGTCCATTATTGACGCTGTGCCAGACTCCTACTGACTAAAATTCTTACGTCAATTCCGGGACACCACACTGTCCAACTGGATTCACCAATTCCAGAAAAGTTACAGATAAATCTTTTCAAAAAGCATTAACGCATGCATAACGAACTCTAAAGATATAAATTGTTCTGGAAAGTAAAATACGGTCGTGAGCAGGATTTGAACCTGCCTCCCAGATAAATACTCCAGGCGCTCTGACCGTTAAACCATCTCGACGTCTGCTCATTACTGTCAATTACTCCTCCACACCTGGTGACGCCATAGCTATCCATTCAATCCCTATACAAGTGACCGAACCGACACGAATAGCTTTGCAGTTAACTAACTGCCATAGCGCCTGAAGTGTTTATGTGGGAGGCTTAGGTTCGAATCCTGCTGACGACCGTAATCTTTTTCCATTTAATATACAATAATAACTTGCCAGTACATTTTAAATCTTTGTAACACTGTTTATGTAAAACTATTGGATTTCGGCTACCTTCCGATATAAAACCCTTCCCTACCCAACAAACAATGTACGAGTATATCACGAAAGCAGAGATATAACATAAATGATAATGATTATAATTCATTGTTCACATGAACAATGCAGGGACTAACTGGTCGGCCTTGTGGCCTACCATAATTGTACTGCTAGCCCTATAGCACTATTAGCGAACGAACTGTCTTTGAGTGGTTATTCATTTCATAAAATAAAAGTTAAGTTGTAAATAGATGGTAATGGGCCCTATCACAAGGTGAAACAACTGGTCAACTGGAGAAACAGGTTATTGAAGTGCTTATACAATAGTATTGTAGGTTATGTGCAAACGAGAAGTGTGCACGCATTGGCTTGGTCATTCTTCGCTAGGAAGCACAGTTTGAATTATGCGAAAAATATAATAGGAAACTGAAATTACCAGGAATGGCAATCAGATTCTCTTTGTACATGAAAGAGAGATTACGGAGATAGCTTTCGTTGAAGGGTCTTTATTTCTCTCACATAAATAAAAGCCTTTTGGGCTTCTCTATCAAAATAGTAAAACCTTTTTCCTCTTTCGTGTGGTTTATAGTTGTCCAAGCCGCCGTAGGCCACTGAGTTAAAAAAAAAGGGTTTGTAAGCGAGAAAATCGATAAAAATATTCACTTATGTTTTAAAATTATTTTCGTCATTTGTAGCTTTCAATATCTCACTGTTGGGAATAGGTATCTCATTTACCACAGTTTGAGCCAATTGAAATCAGTTTTTTTTTTCAACAAAATGATTGTATTTACTAATGTAACTTAAGTGTCGCTAATGTCAATAGTTGAGTACCTGAATTAACTTCAAACAAAGGACGAGATCGCTATAATTATTCTGTTGTCTGACGCACAATTTATAGGAGATATTGCACCCGACGGCAGCTGGAAAAATGGTCATACTGTTTAATTATAAGACTTCAGAATCTCGTAATTATAATGTCCGATGTTCACTATCAAAGATTAACAAAATCTAAGCGGGAGCATTGAGCATTGAGAAAAATAATGTCATAACTCGCATACTTATCGATGTAGCGTTTGGTATGATACATAGGTAGATTAGATAGGTATATCCTATTGTTTGTAATAAACATTATGATAATTATTTGATCAATTGAACGCTAAAAATACGAGTATATCTACGATTTTATAAAGTTTAACCTACCTAAAACTACAAAGGTCGAAGGTCGCGTTTCTCAGCAGTGACAACAGCGACAGCCCATAATACTAGTTGTATAAAAGCGAATGTGGTATACCTACATCATAATTATTATTTGACATTTACAGAGGTGTTGATTTATCAAAAACATGGTGCGTGGGAGGACGCCTGAATTCCCAGTAAACAATACGATCATGTTACGTATCATTATTTTCATTAGATTCACTGGGCATTTAGGGATTTGAGACGATTCGAAACGACATCCTCTGGGATACATAAATACCACGTATCTAGTTTGAGATTCATAGTATTTGAGTTGCTACCTTCTGATTTAGAACCCATCCTTACCCGACTAAATTTCAACAAAATATTGCAAGTACATAAAATGTGAAGAGAAGAGTTACAACAATTTTAACTATTGCTTTAAATATTCAACTGTAAAGTTATTATATAAAATGGAAAAAGAATACGTTCGCGAACAGGATTCGAACCTGCGCCTCCCGGATAAATACTCCAGGCGCTCTGACCACTAAGCCATCTCGACCTCTGCTCTCTCTGCTCTCTGGCCTCTGCCTCTAAAGTTATTATATTAAATGGAAAAAATAGGGTACCTTCCGAACTTAGACTGAATAGATAGCAATGAAGTCGCCAAAAAGACGTGTTAAAATATGAATGAAGAATTCGCGGTGGTGAACCCAGTCCCATGTATGCCCGCAACAACGCCTAAAGTCGAGGTGTGTCGTCAGGGGACGCCCTTAGTGCTGCTGTTGTTTAATTTATAATATTTTGGTCTTGTTGGAGGTTTTTAACGTCTTCTGTTATGTCCAATGACGCAGAATAAATATTTTGCCCGAGAGAGAGATGTCGAAAATACATGTAAAACACAATGTTTTTTTTTATCAATATAGTATCTACGTTTGGCCACCAACTCGCCTGATGGTAAACGACGGTGTGGCCGAAGATGGAGCACGTATATCCAGAATATTTCTATTCACTTTCAAGTAGACATTTTGGGAAAACGATAGTTGGGGAGTTGATGCAACTGCCCAGACCCGTCTCCCACAACGGTTGCACCGGACTACATCCCGAAACACGACTAGGCCACTTCACGGCATGGCTTTGTCCGGTGGGTAACCAGCCGCGGCCGAAGCCTCCCACCAGAGTTGTGTTGCCTGTTTTGCACCACCCAGTGGCCACGTGTAGAGATTCCATTTTTAGGGTACACTCCTACGGACGCAGGTAACTCAGCCCCCAAAATTAAAAGAATGTCGGTATCATTAAAATTATATTAGTTGGATTACAGTATAACATAAATAAGTACCTACGTCAATAGGGACAAAATACCTCAGATAGCCTTATTTAGTATTGCGAAATTTTAGCTAAAGTAATAACGAATCTTGTAATACATTTTCAGTACAAAATGTACTTACAATCCATGTCGGATTATCGGACCATACACCATAAACATGCTCTATACAGACAATCTCCACAGATTTAATGCTTTTGTCGTCACACTAGGAAGGAGCGTGAAAGGTTAATCGATTTATGACATGACGTGGTAGTGGTACAATACCACATAAATAACGCAAGCCGGCAAGTAAACCCTATGGACGACGTTGTTCTCCTTGAGAAATGCATTAAGAAAGTTTCAACGTACATAAAAGTGTCCAGTATATCTAGGCCTTGTATTGTGGCGCTAGTTGATAAGGAAAAAAAATTTGAAGCAAGAATTTAAGTTTATAAAATGTTTGTTTGTTGTTTCAGCACTGGTCAAGAAATACTGGACGTACTGTATTGGTGTAATTCCTTCGGATTTTGTTGCTATGAAGAGGCCCTTGCCCTGCCCTGGGACAGTTACGGGCTGGTTATGATATGTATCTATGCTATACAATGATAACAAGATTATAAATGAATATTCTTCGACTATGTGGTAAAGTATTAGATTGTTGTTTACTGAATTTCATAAATACATTCATTGGTTCCATTCTTATTATTAATCCCGTCTCAATTATCTTGTTTTTCATTACTACTATAGCAACAACCGCCAAATCACTTGAAAGGATTATTATAAGGATGAAGATATGATAAGGATTATTGCAGCCTGACTTCATCCACTTCTAAGTACAGGCCTCTATTGGCTTGTACCATTCAGATTCTCCTCAGTGTTATGCCAGTCTCATCCATATTATTTATTATTATCAAAATATAAATAAATATCTTCTTTCTGTACTTACGTCCATTATCAGTGGATAACTTCATCTTCTCCAGAAGAGTGGTGTCTCGGTCGTTGTATATGAGGACCGCGGTCGCGTTTGCACGCCACGCATTCTGCACCTGAAATACATACAAACATTAGATAATTTATACATCATTTATTACCACGCCTCTTTTCTCCGTAGGGTTAGGTAGAGTAGTACTATTGTACTGTGCGTAGCGTGAGCGAGAAAAGTAACTATTGGAGGCTATTATCCAGCTTGAGTTTTTTAAAATCTACCGGGCAGAATATTCGAAACTCTCTATTAATTAAATCAATTCATAGAAGAGAATTTTATAGATGCGAGTACGCGATACGATAGCACAGTTGGTTTGAGAATTGCTACAACAAGTGTCATACGGGTTAAAACCCCTTCGTATATAGTATGGGCATCACAATTTACAAGACCCTAACATATACAAATAAAAAAGAAAAACTGAGAATAAAAAGTACCCTTTGACCTTATAAAGATTGCCCCTTTGAGTGATAAAACAATATTCAATTACAACGCTGATTGGCAAAAAAGTAAATTACATAATCCTTTTTACCTAATACATTAAGAAAAGAGTGAATGCTTCTTATTTTTAGGTAGGTAGAGACATAGATTGGTCAGGTCGGAAAATGGTGTTCGGGTTTCGGGTTTTCCATTAGAATTTTATTGTAGAACGGTTGCGGATCCATTTGTTACAAATGGTAGGTCCGCACCGCCCCGATCACTTAAGATTTCGTTCACACCCTTCTAAATCAAAACATTTTACTCTAAATGTTACAATATTTGCCAACAACGTTCTTTGCTTCGTAACCGGTTCTCATGAGGTTTCTTCTGAGTAAGACCTTTAGTTAGATCCGTACTTGGTAAAGTACATCTTGACGACTTCTTTCTTAGTATCGTTCTGTTATCACTCAAAACGCCGCTGGTTTAGAACTCCTGCAGATATAGACATAAACTAAACTATTGGACAATAATTGGTCGATTTTTTTATATCACTAAGGTGACGGTAAGGGGTAAGTGGTTATCGTAGCTTGCAATATTAGAAGTATTTATAATTCGCGCGCGTTGTCGGCCCTTGTGAAAGGAATCGCAGTGCTGGCAACATAGGGGAAAAACTGTCCTCTACCAACTTTACCTGTGCCTCTACTCCTAACACAAAGCTTCGTCAACGCCATCTTACCAACACAACACTACAAATGAACAAGGTGCAGGTACATCCTCAGTCGGATAGCTCCAGTTTTTCCAAGCCTAACCTTTCTTAGCCTGAACTAAGGACCCATTTCAGATACATATGAAACGTCGAAGCTAGGAACCTGTTAAGGTTAATACGTGAAGAGGTTACTAACATACATTGTAGAATGCATTCTATTCTAACATTTGTTTTCTGTGCTTCAAACACGGTGTCCGACTGGTCAAACCACTTTGCATTTCCTACAACCTTTCACTAGTAATAACTGTGACATTACAAATGATATTACGTTGCTCCTAGACCCACCATCTAGAGGTCTTAGGTAATATCATTTTATCGGTATAATATCGTGTTTATCTATTTTGTGTAATAATGTTTTAGCGTCTAATTTATGTAGGAGGCCAGATTCTCGAACAAAAGTACATTTTGAGCAGACCATTATTATGCATTATCTTTCAAAAGGTTGTGTTTACAAACACAAATCTCTCATTCACACACACTCAGACCCGGAACAATTATCTGTTAATCATAGGAATAAACAATAATTTCATCTGTAGAAGGAAACATTTATGGAAAGAGAAGAAGCGAAGCTATAAACAACAAGTGAATGAGAAAGTAGGAGTCGAGTCGTATCAAAAGGTCACAGTAAAAGGAGAGCATTGAGAGCAATGGCGGTTGTTCCAATCGACAAGAGCTAAGCTAAAAATGTAAGAAGAAGGTAATCGAACCCGCGACACGCCACACAGCCAGCCAATCTCTCGACTATTGTGCAAACCAGGCCGTCAAATTTTACTTTTATTGCCGTTTCTTTTATCTATTTCTTATCAGCTTCTTGCTAAATAAAATAAAAACGTTAAAAACGAATTATGAGTTTCATTGAAACAGACCCAGTGTGCTCTCAGTCGTTGATTAACTTTTTACCGCGAGATACCGGTAATTCCTAAGACTAACCTAAATCTTGGAAGCTAACTGTACCCGGGCTGTATTACCGTACACATAGTTTCTTGTGGGCATTAGTGATCTATCTATTGCTACAAGTTTGAAAACCAGCCTTTACAACCGGTATGCTATGTTTTATTTAGTGTTTGTTTTGGTTAAGGTTTCAGAATTATGAAGAAGTTTGTGTGCTTGGGAGCCATATTTCAAAGGAATGATATAGCATCATAACATAATGTCTGTATCCCCGAAGAGTTAGGCAGGGAAGTATTTTTTACGCGAACCAAAAGGAGTTATGATTTCAGCCCTTATGTATGTTCCGTATGTTCATCGGTTCCCGCATAACTTCGAAACTACTTATTATAATTTGACAAATGAGGTCTCGTAAGTAGCGTCTCGATTGTTCACTGCTTATGGGGTATATGACGTCATTATACTCACATTTCACCAATGCAATTATATGTCCCATGCCATCAACCGGGCAAATTTCCAAAATCTACTACTGAGACTTTCCTAACAGAAAAACCCAATAACACTGTCCAACGACTCGGGAATTGAACCCAGGACCTCAAATTCAGCAGCAACGCTTGCGATCACTAGACCAATTTGGCAGATTTATATTGAAAATGATTAACTACTACTACTACAAAAAATTATTAGCTTCACATCTAAGCATTCTTCTAAGCCTATTGTATCATTAAATGTTATCAACGTAAAACTTCGAATATATTGCTATGAACCCGATAAGCAAGCCCCCATATTGCAAGCTTAACGCTATATCAATACAAATAAATAAAATTGAAGTGTATGTTTGTAATGCCAAAATAATAGGTTTTTTTTTAGGCTCATACTGTTTTGCACGATACCTATGCCTAAAAATAGTTTTTATACTTTGTCTGTCTGTCTTTCTGTTTGTTCCGGTTAATCTTCAAAACGGCTCGACCAGTTCTGATAAGATTTTTTTTTTAGCCTAAAATATTAAGGGGAGCGAGCAAAAACAAACAATATCCTGCAAAAAACGATTTAAATGGAATTATTAGCATGTAGTTGAATAACGTTTATTAATTGAAACAGGGATTCCATTTTAAGGGTGCACTCCTACGTGCAACTCAGCCCCCAAACAGACTTCGAGCTCAGGTTGGCCGAAGTAAGAGAAACATGTTCAGGTGGGGACTCTCGAAAGACCTAAACCTGGATTGCGTATGCGGAGCAGTCTTATCAATTGCCCACATGGTGTCCTATCCTACCTGCCCTGCCACCTGCAGTTCGCAACAGGACCTAATGGATGCCACCGATAATGCGATTTGCGTTGCCAAGTTCTGGGCCGCAAAAATATCTAATATTTGCCATCGACACGCAAAGAAGAAGAAGAAACCCAATTCTTCAGGAAGCTATTCACGCTACGACTATAAGGTCCCGTGCAAAAATAAAAATACCAGGTGAAACCGCAGGGCACAGCTGGTTTATCTATACATCGATAAAGTCCTATTTATTACCCTGGCGATATCACGCGTTATCTTGCTATCAATCTCCAGTATCGCAGTCTACGTGTGTGACAAATAATCCTTATTGTCTATCTTCAAATAATGATAATATTTTATTTGCTTTGTGGTGTTATTAATTTACTGGAGGTCGATGAATTTGTTTGATGTTATCTTGTGTAGATAATCCACTAGACATACCCGTTGTTAACAATATGTTTTTTTCTGATCTCTTTTTCACCAGACACTACATGGTAAGGATACGATACCGAATCGCAAAAACGCAGAAGTGGTGATCAATGCTGAATCCCCATCCATATATAGGTTTACCAGGGGTTCTAATTTGGCCACTTTGGTTGAATCATAAGAGGATCCTAACATGATTCATTTCACAAATCGTATAATTGGACATTTCATGGACAAAACCATAATAAGATTTGCGTGCAATTCATAACCAGTAATTAATCTATTTGACTGTTTCCTACGGAGATTCGTAAAACGGCTCACGCAATAGGAATTGGTAATATGTCAAAGAGCAGAATCTGAAGAAGATAACCAATTCAAATAATGATTCTTTTTTAGGAGAAATGTTCAAAGTGGCCGTTTTAGACCCCCTGATTCCTTGAGTTGAGTGTTCTCATTTTTAAGGATTTCTTGGTTAAAATAAGGGACAAGTAACTTTTATTAAATCAATGTTTACTATAATTTGAATAAATAATTTCAACGTGTATACCATTGCCTGCGATAAATTAGAATATACAATAATTACAGACTGATAATATTAATGTCAGCAGGCGTATAAGCTATCTCGGTTGACATCTAAATGGTCACTTCATGCCATATGTTAATCTTATAACCATAGAATTAGAATATTTTTGGTACCCAATAGAAGGACATAGAGCTCAAAAAAGTGCAACCGATTTTGAATTGTCAATGTGTGAGTGCAATAGTAATGTACAACGTGGAAATATTGACACGATATCAGTTATCGATAAACAGTATTTCAGATGTAAAGAATTGGTATACAAAATTAAAATATTTTCAATCAAATTATGTTAGTAAAACTAAAATCACAAGGATAGGTATTATTTATTGCAGTAAATTAATTAATTACATTATTATAATAAAAAAATCATGCGCTCACATTATAACTATATTTCATTGGTAATAGGTACTTTGTAAAAAAGCAGCTTAAGGACCCTGAGCAGTGTATAGAGTATGACTGATTGAGATGATGATTGACTGAATGATTTTTACCTACCTATCCTAATACCACTGCGGAGTTGGTCTGGACTCAGCGCAGCACACTTTTGAGGTGTGCCCTGCCTAGACCACTGAGCGACGGGTACTAAGAGCCAGTATCGGGCGAGACCTGTCTCTGCCGGTAGTAGTGAGGGCTGGCAGATTCAGTGAACTGGAGAGAAATGGCTTCCTTTTGTGAGACTGTTGGTGTCCAGAAAGAGGCCGCCGAGCAGGATTGTGAGAGGGCCGATCCTGCTCGGAGTAGAAAGCATCTCGGAGGAAACCGCCTCGGCGCCTAACAGCCGAAACCCCTCCTGTATGATTTAAGGCAGGCGGCCCTTCGGGGTCACAGATGCTTAGAGAGGGGACTTTATTTACCCATCGTAATCCCAGAGAAGACGGTGGCATAGTGGTCACGTGCTATCGTGTACAGCGAGGCTTAGAGGAGACCCCTTTACAGTCTCTTCAGGGATGCGCTGCATAGCGGGGATGCTGGAGCTGGTCTATTACGTGCCTCCGTCCATATGCTGATGGTGACCACCGAAGTGGTTTTAGTGGGGTAAGAATCCTATACAACCCGGTCTTATCCATGAAGGCCGGGCGCGTTTTTGAACGTTTGCCCCCGAAAAAAATATATTTGTATATCCTATTATCTTTTCTTATTTCTTCTTTTTCTTTATTTTTTTTTCTCCTTTATCTTAATTCTTTTTAACCGTTTTTTTTTTCTTTATCTACTAGTCTCATCTATTATTCCTTTTCCTTAGCATCGATACGAAACCTTTCTGTATAAAAAATATATCATAAAATTGTGATATTCTCTTGAATTTGTACTAAAAAATATATAAACAACATACTCATTACGCTATCACATTTAGGCTCAGTGCTCACCGCCTAAAGGTGATAGCGCAGGAATCAACAACAAGTTTCATTCGGGGTCTGTTTTTAAAAATAAATATTACTAGCGCAGTTCGTTAGATCATTATTAACAACCGAGGTCCGCACAAAGTAGGTTGGCGGTCCGGATTCGAGCCACATTTGAGGACTACTGTAATAGAGTGATTACGTAACCTGGGCCACTAAGCTACGCTTAGCTTCTTATATGTTATAAGCGTCCGGGCAGACACACCGACAAACAGACAGAAACGTTTCCAAACATTTTGGTTTCATCTTCTGTGTCGATAGTATTAAGTAATCTAATTAAGATTTTGGAAAAATAATCAATGTGCAAAGATACATCAACACTTTAAATAAATTCTGATATCGGAACTTTTTGTTCTAAAATTTCATCTCGACACTGACAAGTCACTATTTTGTGTACATGAAATGAAAATTTATATTAGAACAACGTACTCAATATTGCTTTTATGACCATTGTTTTTTACTATAGAGAAAATTCACTATTTTCTAGATAGGATTTGGTTTTCCAAATAAATTTTGTAAAGATAGTTTTTTCCAAAATATGGCCATGAAAATATATGCTGTTGTTGACAATTTACCTGTGAAATGAATGTTTTTCTGGATTATTTTTATAAGAAACATCGCAGTCACCAACACAACAACTAGGCATCGCTTATAAATTTTAAAACTTTGTAAAATATACAGGATTCACTGACAATACAGCAAATATAAGTTAGCGTGATTTTTGACAGTGACACTGGAGAAAACAACATCTGCCAATAGTGCTGACCGAACCTAAATATGCTTTCTCTTTCTAACATGTGATATTTCTGTAAGAGATTCCATACCCAAAGTAGGCTTTGTAGGTCTTTATCTATCCTGCGTTTATGCTTATAACCCATAGATAGCATGATGTACCTAACATAGCATCATATCTGTGGGTATACAGACGAGATGCGAAGGGGTAGGCAGAGGTATACCTACATAGTTGTATACCCAGCACTGTGCTGTTATTAAGTCTCACATAATAGGTGGAGCTATTGAGAATTTCCTAACAGAAAATCCAAATAAAACTTTGACGACCTGGCAAGCGAATGCTGAGCATGAAGGGCCTCATGCTCAACAGTCGCGCTTGGGACCACTAGACCAACAAGGCCGTTATAAAAAATACTTCTTTAGATGCAAAGTAATGCAAAGTGACAATCATTTATTGTCAACCGAGACAGCTAATATGCCTGCAGAAATTAATTTACTTATTATGACATTAATCTGACCTCTTGAATATTTGAGAAAGTGTTAATATCTGTTTCTTGTCTGCGACCTAATCAATCAAAATTGTTTGCTATCGGCCTAAGCATTTTCTTAGTACGTAGTCTTAGTATCTTCTCATCTTAAAGATTACGAACCGCTTGGAGCGAGTTAAGCTAGGATTATGGGGTATGTCCTTGAGTAACGCTATAATCACATGATACTATCTATATCTAAGCATAGTAACTTATTTCAATCTTCAAGTTCAGCGTATACGAGCTACAGGAGTAGACGTACGATTCTCCTTAGAGCTTCTAAAAAATACTAAAAGTAATAATTTTACAGTTTTACTCGATATAGCGACCAAATCCCAAATCACTGATCGCTGATGATAAAAGTAGCAAGACTATAGAGGCTCCAAAAGGTCATGAAGGTGGAAATGAATGTGCCGTCCTACTCAAGAATACAATCTGCTTTGGTCAATCTGCAATGTCCGAAACGAATGTTGTTGTCACGTCCCCTAGGTGGCAAAGTTAGGACAGTCTTCCAAATCTTGGATTCTCCATGAACGGATAAAATTCACGGTCAAACATTTACATAATCTTAATAAGACCTATAAATGCATGTATGCACTTTTCACTTACTTATATTCGTTACGACATCATCTTCAACATAAGAAATAGATTTTGTGTTCACATCTCACAGCACTGCTAGTATTTACGTAGTAAACAGTTGTAAAAGAAGGGTAAGAATACATTACTCAAGCTTACCATTTCAATATGTTATGTAAGTACATAAAGCTATGTACAATATAATTCTGGAGTATTTACTGTTTACTCTTTATATAGATTTTGAGTAGGGTCTCCATGGAGGTGACAAGTTCATTATAGCGGCAGTTTTGTCAGGGTATAGCCTTCAGACTAGACTGGCATTTAATTACTACGTTTTGATCTGCTTTCATTGATTTTAATAAATGTCATTAGTTACTTGAGACGGTTGTCTGCATTTGTAGTTAGCCAGTTCAGCTAACGAGTAACAAAGCTAATTGCATTAGTACGAGGCACCCGGCTTCATTAGCTTTAGCTATTTAGATATACTGTTGGTGATGTAAATGGCCTGTAGGAGCTACTCGCTGTATAGCTTCTATTGCAATAATGACTGAGCAAATAGTGATAGATACTGAGATTTTCTACTTAATCTGAACATAGATGATGCGAAACAGGTGTGTCCGAACTGTAGCAAGAAGCCTGGAATGGTGGTGCCTACTCTAATGGAAAACAAACGAGATTCCAGGTATGTAACTATGTGCGAGAGCATTAAAGCCTATGTTTCTGCAGGTCGTGTGTTAATCCACTACCTTCCCATCACCCCACCTACAAAATTTCATATGGGCCGAATCGCGAGACGTTTGCGCGCAGGTCGTGGATAATACAGGCTGTGACTACAGCTTTAATAAATCCTGTATCAGCGTGAACAGCTACACCACCGCACCGGCACCTCATCACAGATTATTTTGTAAACGATTGCCATATCGCGAATAACCTACTGAGGGTCGTGTCGTCATTACCTGCGTCACTTCAGCCAAACTAGGGGATTGTATTCTGAATGTACCAGAGATGCTACCTCCTTCTCATGGGCTTAAGATAACTACCGTGTAGTGGTTCGGTAGACCGTAGACGGTAGAAGTATGACATTCCCCTCCGTCTTCACCAGTCAGCACAAAGAAGATTTTCTCTCGAAAAAGAAAGAGTTTAGGTTACAGAACTTGCTTACCTTAATTTCAAAATTGCAGCTGCCTCTTCTAATAACCGCGACCCACGGTTCTGTGGGCAGGGGATCGTTCGGCGCGGCTGCTGACAACAACGGCCAGGTACAGCCGGTGTGGTCCCGCTCCCCCCCTGCACCTTTAGCACGCACGTGCACCGCAACCCCCCGGGAGGACCCGATGTAACCCTCACCATACTTGCCGGACTGGAAATAAAGAGAAGAGTTCAATTTTGTAACAGCAGATAGATAAAAATAGGATCATTTTAGAGAAGATAGAAACGTATTATGCTCCTGCGTACTTTACTACCAAGTATAAGTTATGTTTAAGCATTTCAGGGTGTTGATAAGGTTGAATCGATAATAATAATCACATTATCTTGGCAAATTGTCTACAAAATACAAAAGAATTGTTCAAAATTGGTGCAATTAGAGTTTACGATGAACTCGACTCTCGACTCAATTGACTAATTAATTTTTCATTCAGTAATTTGAAGTGGAAGATTATAGTGACTTTATTATAAGGAATAAATGTACTGTGCAATTTTCCCATAAAAATTTGGTTTAACGATGAAACCTATTCATGTATTCTGCTCCAAAGCTAATCCAGAGAGCAAAATAATTCTGATCCTACTCATCCTACCATGGCCAGTAAACCCAGAAAAACCAGATAGGTAGGTATACTCTTAATACCTAATTGTTATTCGTCGTCATTAATTAATACACAGCCCTCACATTAGGCTGCCTCGAGTGGAAGCCATCTGGCTGGATGCCAACCAAAGCAGTCTGGCTATAAATTCCCCAAGCTAATGAGACCTAACAAGGTCTTACGTCTCATGAATGTCTCCGAGTTTACAAGTAGCGTCAAATGAGGACTTCACTTGCATATTCCATTGTACTGTTATACGGTATTTTTTCATTTTGTTATTTTAAGAGAGAGACAAATTAAAGTTGGTACCAATACCGTAATGAATTGGCAATGGTGATACAAATTCCGAGTTCTAGTTCTTAAAGAAAACTTGTATACGTATAATTGTTTGTAATTATAGTTTCTGACCTAATGACTCAGAAAGTATTTTAAAATTTTATTTTTATTAAATCCTCCCAATAAACTGCTGTGTCAAATGTTTAACATTATATATCAAGAGCATGAGATAGATCCATTAAATGCTGTAGTACGGTATTGTTTTAATTATCATTAAATACCGAAATGCGTAATATCGCCAAATATTTTCTTGCATTTTCTCGATGACTTTAGGTATACATTTTTATTTTTATAATTACTTGTTAATTGATTCGTCACTTGTGTGCGATTTATCATATTAAGCTTATCAATTGATACCTTCTCGTCACCACGGTCAATGGAACTTGATCGAAACGTCGAGGCAAATAAACATGCTTTTAGCGTGTTAGAATTCAATGATTAAGTGTGCGAATCGCGAAAGTAACAAAAGTTTATTCGTTTTCGGTATGGCAATTCAAAGGAGGTGCGCTGTAGTCATTATCAGAAGTCAACTACTGAATGCGATACTTCCTTAAAATGCTTAGATAAAAGTTTATTGAGTAGCTAGGCGCTGAACTACCTAATAACTAGATAGGAAATATCGTGGAATAAATTGATTTTTGAATAATAATATACTCCTGACTGAAATTTAGGTCGAGGCTGCCTATCTCCACAGAGATAAGTCCAGTACTCGCAGGAGACATTATACAAGTGTATGCGCAAACACCGGTCCATCACTCTCATAGTCCGATATGACGGCAATCCGATAAGACCGGAGAAAGATCAGGCGCAGGACCGACGGCTTTAATTGCTCATTGATGGATATTTTATACATTCTTGATGAGCTTGCTAGCTGGGCAGGGACCAGGGGTAAGTAGGAACCGTGTCTCGGTTGTCAATTCATCGTTTTTTTTTTATAACTATATAAAGAGATCATGAAAGATAACTTATCACTACTAAAGATATGGTTCGATAATGTGGGCATTTATGACATGAAATGAATCATCTACTAGAAGGTCGGTCATAAGCACAGAAATAAGGTCGTAAGGCTTTGATCTTGAAGGACATGACATACGAGCAACGATATGAGAACGCTTTTTTTCTTAGATCGATTGTTTTTTTTTTTGTTTTTTTCTTTATTTTCATTATTGTTCATCTGACTGAATAAGAGCCTGTGACTATCAACAGTGCCTACGCGGTCGGTTCACTATGAATGTCGTGACATAAGTGAGAAAAAAGCGGGACTGTGATGAATAAATCCGGATGCAGAAAAAATGCAGGTCGATAAACTTACAATATTCATTTCTAAAACAATTCTAGTCATAATATAATGATATCGACAAATTTCACTTTATCTTATTATTTTTTCGCTTGCTCGCCTCGGCTAGATGAAAAAGCGGGATTTTGGGTGTCCCGCTCAGGGTAGTGGCGGGACGCATCCCGAGAGGCCTGAAAATTGGGATGTCTCGCCTGGCAACACTAGTCACAGCACAGTTCATCTACAGTCTAAATAATGTTTTTACCTTTTCTAAGCATTATTTATACTGTGGCACAGTATTCTAGAACTTACGGATTATAAAAACATAGATAGTATTATCGATGAGGCCATATTATTGTTGTCGCGATATGTATTACATTTGGAAAATATTTACAAGATAACGGAGGAATTTCCGATGATAAATACTAAAACGGGTCATTATATGATTGAAATTTATAACACTGCACTAACGGGCAATATACTAAACTGATAGGTATAGATTTCGTATAGAGACTTGACAACAAGAATTAAAATATTTTTACATCACTGCCCAAAAACAGGAGTGTTATGTTTTAGGGTTCACGTATGTACGTGTATGTTTGAGAGTTGCTTTATTCCACAATTACTTCTAAATGCCTTAACCGATTTAGATGTATGGGGTATCGTTATAATCCTTACATTATCCTGGGTAACAAAGGCTAAAATATGATAATGAGAATAGTAATGTAGTGACTAGGATACACAAAAACCAATGACAAAAAGGTCTGAAATAAAAATATAACACATATGCAGGCCCAATTTTTAGTTAATTTTATCTTTTTTATATTTTAGATCATTATAACTGCATCACACCTGTTTACCCGAAGTTTAGACAAAGGTGTACTATTCCACGCCACCATTACACAATTTTTAAAGAGTGGTGATGAGCCTATTTGTATATACCGGGCCCGATTCCAACCTCCGGGCTGCTACTAACAATTTCCTAAAAGAAAATCCTAATAACACTGCGGATAAGGCAAATACAATGAGGCAGTTATCTAAATCTAATAAATTTAAATTGCAATTTAGGCAGTGGCTCACTGAGAAATGTTTTTATAGCATTAATGTTTTTTTTCAATATAAAGTGTAGAATATTCCTGTTTGTATCCGACATTATACTTTATTCTCATTAATGTAATTGATATTGTACTATTTGATTTATGAATCTATGATTATTTTAATTTTAAGATTTTGCATGTCATGAACTTGTGACCAAACATGTGGAACATTTTTTATGTATTTCAACACCTGTTATGTACCATGTTTCTTAAGCAAAATAAAATTATTCTATTCTATTCTAATAGAAACCCCCTCGAAATCAATTCCTGGCTACGGCCTTGTGTAATTGTATAAATCACCAGAGTGATATGCGTAGGCAGTGGTTTCGACTAGTTTCAAAGCTGTCCGCGCAACGTGTGACAGGTTTTCGAGAAACTTGGGCTTGATTGATGGTTTTGTGGCTGAGTATTTAGAGCTAAGGATGAATTAGGTAGGTACTTACTAATTTTTGTAACACATAATTATATCTGACATAACGCCGTGTAACATTTATCTTCTTTTATATCAACATATGCTTATTGATAATTCCGCCCAAGCAAAAGGGCGGTGCGTTGAATTACTTACTCATTTTTGAGACACATAATTAAATCTGACATAACGCCGTGTAGGTAACATTTATCTTCTTTTATATCAACATACGCTTATTGATAATTCCGTCCAAGCAAAAGGGCGTTGTTAGCTTCTGAGGAATAGTTTTAGGGTAAAATTATTTTACTTTTACTTTATTGACCTTTAATTAACCATAGTTGTATACTACATTATATATACTAGCTTACTAGGTATCTATGAAACCTAAATACGTAATAAAATAGGCTTACGAGAGCAGAAGAAAATATGTTTTTATCTGAACTCCCCACCATGACCACAGTTTAACATAAACAAAACATAATATTATTACTATATTGTTTAAATTCAAATAAAACATCGTGTTATCGACTTCTCGGTACAATTTATCAATTTCTTTTATCGGATACGCTAGTGACGTAATCACGTAACCGATACTTCTGTATTATGTCGATATCGATTATTGGTATATAACAGGAAATTGTAGTAAACTATGTAATATAATCCATTGCTTTATACGTTAAGATGGCGTGGTGGTCAAGTGGTTACGGACAGCTTCCTGGGTTGTTTTGTGAGTTACATTTTGGAATGTACTAATGTTAAATTTTCAATGGTATTTTTTTAAGTTAATCTAAGATAGTAATATCTTAGGTTTGCGCGATCACTACACATTATAATAAAACATCCCCTTACAAGATGCAGGGGTCTACAAGATTGATTGTGATTGTGGGCTATCTTACATAGGGCAAACAAAGCGTAGCATTGGCACCAGGTAGAAAGAACACATAGCTGACGTCAAGAATAGACGCTCAACAAAATCTGCAGTCTGTGAACATACAACAGACAAACCCAACCATTTTCTACGTTTCGATAAACCCCAAATCCTCGCGAAAGAAAACCGATATATACCGAGAATGCTCCGCGAGGCTATTGAAATTAAAAAACACCCAAATTTCAATAGAGAAGATGGTTGGCAATTACCACCTGTTTGGAACCCTGTACTGAAAATAATCAAGTCCCAAACAAAGTCAAGTCACAAGACAAATCAAGATACTGTGAGCGATTATTGCGTGCATCGGAACACCTTTTAGTTTATAATTCGATAAAATTGTATCTCTAAATTTAAAACGACTGTGACCTCTGAGTTTGTTTCGGTATTTCTTCTCAGGGATAGTCTTAGGAAATACCGTCGCGATTTAGTTTAAATATGTATCAGAGACAAAATAATTTTATGAATTTTATCAATTATATGTACGGTAGACTGAAATAATTTTAAATAAACTGTTGAGACACCTGACACCTTAGTCCTCCTGCGACCACGAACGCTGCAAAGTGTTCGAAACGTCAGGAAAAACAAAAAACCAATAATACACGCGATTAATACGGTTAAAAGTTATTTTATTTAATCTAAGATATCAGACGGGTATACTTTGCTATTCTTCGAAAAAAGCAAGGCGACTTTAGAAATAAGTAGAGAAGGTCAGCTAGCAGACAAGAAAAAAAGGAATGCAATGCTTGCGCGGTGGATCTATAGAGTATGGACGAATGTCCGCTAAGCGCATTTTCACCCATAAGCAATAAGTACTAATTTTGTTTAATTATTACTAAACTATAAATATATTTTTATTTCTTCTTAATCTACCACTAAATAACCCGGATTTATAAGGATTAAAGAATACCATTTACAACGCTAGGTACCGACTACCCTGTTTATTTTATCGCGTGACACTGCTTTTCCCTCAGGACAAGGTACGAGGGTAAAAGGCAGCCAGTTCCCAGGAGGCTTCCCGGTTGCTTCCTGTTTTAGCTAAAAGCACGTAGTTTTAACTTACAAAGGAAACAAACACGGGAAGTTGGTCTATTTATGTCCTTTATACATAATTAATTTGTTTCCGAGGAACTTTTGTTTAATGTTTTTAGTTACAAAAAATAGTGTACGTTATAGTTAATACCACTAGTATTGCCAGACTTGTCTTCCTCACGGTGAACAGTCGACAGTACTCCTCGAGGTGGCGTTGTGTTGGCAGCAGTTGTGCCGTATTTTGACCCCTATATTTAGCCAACGCAGCGATACTGGTGTTGCAAGCGGCAATAAAAATAATACAGTTTGCAGATCAAGGCCTTTATTTTCACGTCAATCAATCGTTCATATTACGTCACTGCCGTAGCTTCTGCAAGAGATGGGTGTTTACGAGTTATTTGTTGATAATTTATTGGCATATACCTATAGGCACAATGAACGATTAAGTATATATGTCGGTATATAATGTATATTATTGTGTACTTATGTGCGTGATTAATTTCCACTTAATTAATGGAAAATAATACTTATCAGGTGCTTGTGAATATGCGGAACATATTCGATAAAGACATTAAAAACAGTTCAGTACAGTAGAATGCTGTAAAGTAACTTTTAAATCTCGTGCTCACTTTGTTACTTAAAGGAAGTCAAAATGACAGCACACCTCCACGACACTGGACAGCAACTTAAAATTAAGTAGTCTACAGAGTATCAAACCGTATGTTTATAAATTACTCTGAAAACTTATTAAAATGATGTACATATTAGAAACAAAATCATAATTCGTTCTAATGCTGTTAGAGATTGGTATTGTTTTATTCTAATAGATTACTGTAAGTACTAGTATGTAAAAATGTAATAAGTACGAAAATGTATAATCAATGGGAAACAGGTGTGATTGTATGTTTAACCCTCTTGCTCACTCACTATCGAATTAGAAGAGAGGTCAGAGGGAGTGACGTCATATGACATAAAGAAAAGGAACATCTTAAAACCATTAAAAACATAAATAAATAAAACGAATTATATATGTATATTTATTAATTTTATTGCGATGATTTCTGATGCAGCTGCAATGACATGACTTACATAGTTCCAGCCTCGCAGCGAAACACGATACGCATATATGATTTAATGACCTCGCACCGATATTTTAATTGGATTATAAATATGATTAAAATATCAATTAAGGCTATCAATAGTTCGATAACACTTTTTTGTGCCTTCTTAATGTGTTCGATTTGTTTAATTTATATAATTTTCTATAACTTAAAAACATAAACTTAACGAAATATTGCGAAATTATCTCTCATTTGGACCGCAAAAGAGGCGATTCTTTAAATTATTTATTTATTGTATTAAACACCTAGAAAATGGAAACAGTTTATTTTCTGCTATGTGTACCAATTGGTACGCACATAATTAACAGTACCTATCACTCAAATGTATAATGTTTTACATTATTATCAATGATTTATGTAAGTAGGTACGACATTGATTAAGGAACCGATTTAGATTTCCCGAGTCACATAGGCTAGTAAGATTTAAAAGAAAATGTAATATAGTGGCTATGGTGGAGAGGTAGACCAAAGAAAAGATGGATGGATTGTGTGATCGATGACATGAATGAAAAGGGGGTGAACGATATAGGGATGGCTGACAGGGAAGAATGGAAGAGACAGACATATTGCGCCGACCCCAAATAGCTTGGGACAAGGGCAGGAAGAAGAAGAAGAAGGTAGAAAAAAGGCGTAAAATAAAAAGTAAAAATAAAAACATGGCAGGAGAGCTTTTTAATTTTTATCGTCTTGTTATTTAGTATGGTTATGAGTTAACCTCAATTGAGTTAACTAATGTCAGATTTTTTCAAGCTGCCCTGTTGTTGCTGCCGATTGTTGTGGACGCTACGCCTCCACGCCCTACGTGGAGGCGTAGCGTCCACAACAATCGGGACCAACACACAGTTTAACGAGACCCTCAAATGAAAATATCTACGCGCAGTCACCCATCTACAGATAGTTTACAACCTGTAAAGAGCTCTTCAAACTCTTTTACAGTCGAGTTCAGCCAAATGGTTATTAGGCAGGCCTGTTCAGCTTTCAGAAAAGCCGTACCTCAATGTTAACTTTTATTATTTCATAGATTTATAAATATTATTGCAATCAATTCAATTATTATTTCATTTCAACAGTGTCAAGATTAAGTCAATTATATTAATTTTCTATCATCGATGTAAAATAAACGTGTAGTGTTAATCTAATTTGTAGGCCTTAGAACGCAAAACAAGACGCTGATTTTCAAAATTAAATGTATTAATGTAAAAATGCATGTTTTATGACAAATAAATATAAATATTTTTGTCTGTTTGTAATGTCGAAATAATAGTTTTTTAAAGCTCATACAGTTATTTGCACGATACTTATGGCAAAATATCAGTTATTAAAAAAGAAACTGTCTGTATTCGGCTAACCTTCGAAACGGCTGGACCGATTCTGATAAGATTTTACTGGTAGGTAGCTCACTATATAAGGCGTACCTGAGGCTAATCTAACATATATCTTATATATAAAATTCTCGTGTCACAATGTTAGTTACCTTACTCCTCCGAAACGGCTTTACTGATTTTTACCAAATTTTATATGCATATTCAGTAGGTCTGAGAATAGGTCATAGGCTATTTTTTATAAGGGTGGCCCTATCCAGAAAATTTATATGGCAGAAAAACGTTTGCGGGGCACGGCCAGTTATAATATACACGGGTCGGATCGGCTTTTAGGTCCAAAACTCCAGCTTTTATATGTGGTAAGATTTTCGGCTCAATACGGCGGGGGCCCCAAACTTATTGTCTGACTTTGAGTATGTTATTCATCCGTTTGAACGTCCTTAGTGATAACCCAAATGTGAACGAAAAAACTTAAACAAAACGAGTAAAATACACACGTAAGTTGATACAGGTTTGTTATTAATAAAGCTGTCAGTTTTTTTGTGTGTTTTCGTGTTAGTCTTATGTAATCCGATGTCAAAATCCGCACTGACAAGGTAATAAATAAAAAATATAATCAATGTAAGGCAAGGTGGCTTATGTTCGGTGACTTTAGACGACCATCAAAATGTTCAAAATAATCGGATTATTCCATAAAATTTGAGCCTTTATTAACGTAGTATAATTATTTTTAAACATATTATGGCCCTGTAATACCTATACTATTTTTAATTTTTCTAAGGTTTAATAAATAATAGTCAAGAATGGGGCTCCAACCCGCGAGTCTTGTCATACCGTGACATTGCTCCCTAGAAAAATACGAACTTCAAAGTTAATAGATGCGAAGGCGAACAAACGACACGATAGCTCAGTTGGAAGAGCAAAGTCACGGTATGACAAGGGTCGCGGGTTCGTGTCTCGTTTGTGATTAATCTTTTTCAGTCATCCTTAGAAGAATAAAAATGAGCCATAAATTAACTTTTCCATTGCTTACTGACGTTTAATATCAATGTCAGTGCCTCCCTTGAACCTCCACAACTTAACTTGCTGGCAGTCGTTGGCACAATCCCATATCGGTTTATCTAAACAGAAACCAAAATTTATAAATAGTCAAAAATAAGTTTTTTTATTTTTATTTTACATTTGCTCATTGGTCTAGCTAGAGGACGCAAACGTGGCTGCTGAGCGTAAATTTCTGGGTTCGATTCACAGGTAGAAAAAGAATAGGCTCACCTATTACGTGGGACTTAATAACAAGATCGGTAAAATTTGGGTGGACGAACAATACCAAACCTCTGGTTACCCGGATGGTAGCCAGATGTGGGATTTGCGATGGTGTTATGTTTTCATCATTTAGTAACATAGCATCAATCTATACCCTGAAGGGGTAGGCAGAGGTGTACACAGTTGTACACACACATTTCACCAATGCTGTTATTAAGTCCAATGTAATAGGTGGTGAGCCGTAGGGACATTGTATCTAATAGTAGCACCCCTACAAATGTATTCATACAAAAATGAGAAACAAAAGAGAGCACGAGAGAGTATCACATAATTAATACAGAACCAAAGATTATAAAAAAAATATAGGTGGTGAGCCTATCTTTCATTTCCATTTCCCAAAAGAAAATCACAATAACTTTGCCCGTCCCGGGAATCGAACCCGAGACCTCGTGCTCAGTAGTCGCGCTTGGGACCACTAGACTAACGAAGCAGTTATTATTTAATCACGTAATTAATATAATTTTCACGCTTACATATTTAATACATTTTGATAATTAATTTCGACTTAGTATTATTGCTTTGATGTCGCCAACGTAAGCTTAATTAAGTAGAATTTAATTAATAATTATTATCCACACTTAGTGATGTCTTTGATCTTTAGGTATATAATAAAACAGGTTTAATTTAAATAAGTTGCTATTACATTTTAAAGATTAATTTGAAGATGTGCTCACCGTGTAGATGCGGGTAAATAATAATTAAATCATGATAATAAGGGAAACCGAAATAATAATCCTAAATGCAGATAAATCTTTGGAAAGCATTAACGCAAGCTTAGCGAACTAAATAAAGTGTAAGCGAAAGTTTAGGATTATTAAAGTTATAATTTTAAATAGAAAAAGAATACGGTCGTGAGCAGGATTCGAACCTGCGCCGGTACGGTAGTCCGGTACCTACCTAAATTCCTAATTCAGGAAGTTTCCACGCAAAAACCACTTTCGAAGCTTTTTTAGTGTAACATTATAATTATAAAATATCCTTTGGTGTTAACTGTACATCAATAAGCCAGTATTATAACAAAGAAACATAAGTCAGTTTATTTCAGTTTCCAGTGTCCCAGAAGGCCACAGATAAGGCCTTGAGCACTGATGTTTATTCAATAAGCACGCCGCCACACATCCGCGCTGCCATAACCAAATTTAAAATTACAATTCTAGACCAACCGAGAATACCTTTTGAGAAATATAGATATGTCATTTTAGTTCATGTCCTGCTATAATTCATGAGACTAGTCGACTTGTTCTGCACTCATAGTATTTTCGTCGACAACTCTATTACCTACAGGCCATGGTTATTAATAACTATGATATGGTGCTTTGTAATTCCCATACCTAGCCTACACACCAAAACCAACTCATGCTTAGCAAGGGCGAGATACATACCTACGACATTTAATCAATTTTATTTTATTAGGAGTGACGCACACCCATACATCGCGGTGGATCTTAGCATAATGTACAATGCAACGGTACAACTTACTTGAATGTATGCGGAGGGCCTTAGTAGGTCCCACTCAGTCTGCACTAAAGTTTCGAATTGTTATTTAAATGCAAATTTAAATTTAAATATGTATGGCCGCACTAAATGCGACATTTTTCAGCTGAACGTACTGTTTATTTGTTAAAAATATAAATAAACATGACATTACATACAGATTAGTTACACACGATATGCGTATGGTAAAGTTGATACTGAATCATGGTGTGGACCAAAGATATTAGACGGAAGGATTATTTTTTATTTCTAAGTTGTGGACGATGGTAGTTGACAAATATATGGGACATAACACATCATTATTTTAATAATTATTATGATATTGCTAGAAAAGGAGTGACTACCGAGATGACGGCTGACAGAGATGTATGGAGGAATAAAATATGCAGCGCCAACTCCAATTAAATTGGGATAAGGGCACGGGGATGATGATACATAGCATCACATAGCATCGCACGCTTGTATATGTACATTTAGAAAAAAAAAACATCATCAACATCATCCCCTCGCCATGACTGCCTCGTTGGTCTAGTGGGACTGCGGAGTCTTGGGTTCGATTGCCAGGTCGGGCATAGTGTTATAGGAATTTTATGTTAGGAAATTCTTAGTAGCAGCCCGAAGTATGGAATTGTGTCCGGTGCACCTATTACATGGGACTTAATAACAGCATTGACGAAATGTGGGTGTACAACTGTGTACACCTCTGCATCCCCTTTTCGGGAAATATAGGCGTGATGCTATGTTATGTTAATATCTTTACTTAGTTATAATATTTACTTCAGTTTGTTTGTATATTTATTCATCTCGTAAGTTATGGACTAATTATAGTAAGTTGATAAATTTTTTTCCCAAGTTATAAGTGCTGTGTTCATCTCTATACTATACCAACCAACAAGTTTTTCACGAGGCGACTGGCTGGATGCCGCTTTTATTTTTCGCAAATTAGCTTTTAGGCAATTACTTGATTCAGATGAGTAGGTATAGCTCATATGCTAGAGAACATCGACGAAATCTAAATAAATACATTTTACTGACCCCATTTAAACCCCACCTTCAAGAAAGAATATTTAATGAGGCCAAGTTTTTTGTTTAGAAGTGTAATACCTACTTCAACTACAGAAAAAGTTATGAAGTAAAAACATTCAACACAACCACCAGGAAATCGTTTAATATTTACCAACACTAGTTTAGCGAATACTGTTTACATACTTAAGCACTAAACAACTTTTAATGTAAATAAAATACATAACTAATGCATGCTAATTATCCTCATCTCAACCTTAAAGTGCAGTGACGTTGTCGTGATTAGATTTTATATTAATATTAACAAGTTGTGTTGACCTGAAAGTGAATTGATGTGTAATGTCCTTATCCATCAATATGTTTAATGCTCATGTTTGTTATGCAGAAGGCTGATGTATTTAGAAGGGTTTGCGAACCATGGCATTATTCCGTAGGGATTTCAAATATTTTGGTATTAAATTAAGTTTAAATTGTGTTTGAAAACTTTTAATTAATTCATTTAATCTTGACATTCGTTTCGTTGAAGATCTGGATGTTCGAAGGTTGACCATCCCTGACACTATTATGTATTGTAGTGTCGTTTGTTCACCGTGATCGTAATGTCAAATAGATCGCCGCGTTTACGCTTCCTTACTTGGTGCAGTATAAACAAACTGTAACCACAGAATAAATAATATAGAACTTACAGTTTGAACAACGGTAAAAGTTGTCACGTTTATAAGGTTCTCAGGATATCAAATAGAAAAGTAGGTTACAAGGGTACAATTTTTTTTTAACTATCAATTTTTTTTTAGTTTGCTGGAATACGCTTGGTTTCAAGAAAGTCGTCCTCGACTCTTGGTTTTTACATAATGTTGGATGTACCCAGTAAAAGGGGATATTTTATCCATATTTTCCCGACAAATTCTTAAATCTCACAAGTCTCAAGGAAAATGTTTTAGCAGTTTTTTTTTTATTAGAAATGCTGGCTTTTTTGAAATCTGATAATAGTCACAAATTACGAATTATTTGGAGAAAAAAATGTCCTCCATTAATTGAAAGTTGATCAATAAAAAACAGCTCAACTTATATTGCAACTTCGTAGTCGGTTTCTATTTAAACGTTTATGGAAAAATAAGGTTTTTGTTGAATTAAGAAATAAGTTTTACTTAGCAGTTTTCCCTATAACTTCATTCATCATAACAAAAATACTTTAGCTGCCTAACAAAGTAAACGAAATGTTAATTAAAGACACTAAAGTTATTGTTTTGTTTTTTAGTTTAATTTTCAACCATGGCATTAACTGGTTTCTGATTAGTACCTAAAAAGACGGAACAATAAATGGTGTTATACGATGCGTGAAGTTCAACTTCTCAAAATTACTGATAATTGTTTGAACAAAACAATACGGATTCCTTACGATTAGTACGGTAGGGTTAATCACAGCATGACTCATGAATAACACACGATATACCAACGTCTATACAATCCCCCCAGAAACTTACACAGCTAAATTTACTCTAAAAACATCCAGACAAACAATTATTGGTCCTAATACACAAGGAATAAAGCACAATTTCCGATCACATGGGTCTTTGTTATGATGGGCGCGTGCGACGCTGCATACGGCTTATGCGCATACGTTTATTATTGTGAACGAAAACAATACAAATGAAAGTATTGGATGAGTGATAATTAGCCACCGCTGGCAGACCTCCGACGTAGTCAGGAATTTAATATATTTACATATCATTGCAGTTTCAGCCTGCAATTAAACGAATTACATTTTACCTACCAAGTCTATGTTATGTATGGAGGACCACTCAGTTTTGATTAATACCTAATGAGGATTGATACACGGGGTGAACACTACACTGTAACAGTAATCATCCACCCTTCTCCTAATTATGCTGAATTGGATGATGAGCAACAATTATACTGAATGATTACTTCGGAAAACCTTTGTTCAAAGGCTTTTATGGTCATGCAATTAATGCTCTTATATTTTTGTCATAATGGTAGGATTTCAAATGTTATTATACTAGATCGTTGACAATGTCTAATTGTACAATAATCTATCACTTCGGTCTATAGAAGTCCGATACTTTTATTGTATGATATGGGTCGGTTAAGTGTCTGCCAGAAGATACGTCACAACATTGGCTCTTACGCATCCCTTATACATAAACTTTAATTTGCGCACCCAAACCACAAAATAACTATATTTAGTTTAAAGATGGTTGCATAATTAAGATGTATGTAATAGGACTAAATGGGGCTTCAAATTTTAATTACTGCGTTAAGTCTAATCTACCTTTTAATGAGCTACGAAGGGTAAAATCCGCGCTATATACAATATTACTTATATTTATATCAAGAGTTTGTATAAAATAAATTTAATGAAGGAACAGTATGTCTCCTGAACTTGAAACTTGTTTGTATTGATATTTTAAATCGAAAAACATCGCACTTATTAGAAATCGAAATTAACTATCGGAAATAATTTACAATATGCGGGACAAGGAAAAGCTATTTACGAGGAGCATTTCCCCGGAGGACGCTACAAAGTTAGCCTTCTATTTATACTAAAAATAGCGCGGGTCTGTCCCTAGCCGAGCTGTTGCGTTCCTCAGGTCATTAAATCAGAACTACCCATAATGATATTTTACGCTAAGTTACGCTTATATTGTGTCACTACAGGAAGTTAAATGACGAACTGGTGATGGCATGTTTTGCGTAATCTCAATAGTAAATCGTTTTGTTGAATAATTTATCTAGCTTCTGGTGACAGTAAGTGATGCTCGGTTTTAAACCACTTTCTACCGATGCTGTCTGCTCATGAATATAAAAATTTTAATTGTATTAAGTATAATGCTATGTCAAAAATGCTGATACTACGACAATCACGGTAAAGTGTGTTATACGATGCAACACGCCCTAGAAAAAACTTCATTAGTTGCTAAAATATAAAAAACTATTCTGTAATTATTCTAAAATTAGAATTTAAAGCTAGGACACGAACTTTAAAGCCAATGTTACGCAATCTACTAACACTGAATTATTTTATAAAATTAACAGTCATTTAATATTTATAAGCGAACTAACCCAGATATCACTGAACGGCAACCGAAACGGAACGGAACGAATCATTGGAACACGCGTACGGCGTAAATTCGATAATCCGATTCTTTAAATAAAATGATACTTGGACTATCACGCAAGTAACCATTGCGGAAGTGATTCATATAATAATTGTCTTTCTATTACGATAATTTCCCGAAATAATACAATAAATGTTATAACACTTATAACAAGTGTATAAAAAACAATGGATTTCTTTGTTTTAGTAACATTAATAGGTTATGTCCAAGTACTTTTTATTATGTATTTTTTTATATACGAGTATCATAGGTTACTCAAGTATGATCGCTAAAATAAGAAACACACCTAGAAATAATGAAAAAGCAAAGTAACATTGACATGTACAGAACATTCCCAATAAATGTTTGATGAAATTACTGAGATAATGGGACATTATTAGAAATATATTGAATGAGTACAATGGTAAAATAATGGTGCTCTTATGGCATAAAAAATTAAGGACAGTGTTTCCGTTTCCTCAGTATTTCCGACGCTCTTCTATTGTGTTTTACTAAAAATGACAAAATATGAAGTTCACTCGCTCATAAAGATTTTCCACCCTTGAATAAATAACAATTTCCTCCGTATTGAAAATAAACGGAAACGCGATGTTTCCCTCAAAATATTTATCGAAAGATTGGTCTCAATCATCTATACTTATAATAAAATCGTAACTCGAAAGTCCGAAAATTTCAAATTCGCTTTTTGTATTTTTTTTCTTTCGTAATGTGTTATTTAATCGATACTAATGCCAAATCCGTTGTTTTTAAAATTTGAGTATTTTTGTCTGTTTGTATGTCCGAGGTTGGCGTCCAAACCAAGAGAAAGAAACAACTGAAAATTTGTAAAAAAATATCGTCAAAAGCCGGGTCAACTTATAGGCTATTCAAAATTGCGCATTTCCTCAAGGGAGCTGAGCTGTGATGTTAAACATCTCACGCTCAGAATCTAAATTGGACGGATTTCAATAAAAATTGCACTGTTGTATAGCTTATCAAAAATGATAAGCACTTCAAAAGGTATCATTGCGCTTTATCACATAGGGACCAAGCACTTACCGGTTTTGTATTTCGATTAGTAGATTGTGAATGCCTATTTTAGCAACATTGTCAACTGAGTAATAAGTTGCATACAGTACATAGGTGACTGGCACAGAATAAGTATGTCGATCGAATCCCGGTACAGGATATTATTTTTGTATATTTTTAATTTTGGTAATACAAGGTTTATCTGTTATTTCGCAGAAAAACCACGTTTTTTTAGTTTTTCGTGTCTTTTTGTAATATAAACCCACTTTTTATGTGTTTCTCTTGCTGTCTCATATCAATATGGTGAAGCACAGTGAAGATGTTAAACGTTAGCGTTATGTAATTTTTTTATCAATCATATCTCATCATTATCATGGTACTTCTTTCCATAGAAAAGTCATTTTTATACTCTGTAATAAATTATATAATTTTTTTTTTATATAAAATGGATCTACGTTTGGCCACCAACTCGCCTGATGGCAAGCGACGGTGTGGCCGAGAATGGAGCACGTATATCCAGAATAAATATATTCACTCTTAAGAAGAGTGGATAGATTTAGGCAGAACGATAGTTGGGGAGTTGATGCAACTGCCCTCTCCCACAACGGCTTCGTCCGGTGGATGGTAAACAGCCGTGGTCGAAGCCTCCAACCAGAGTTGTGTTGCCTGTTTTGCACCACCCAGGGGCTACGAGTAGGGATTCCATTTTAAGGGTGCACTCCTACGGACGCGGGCAACTCAGCCCCCAATACTTATTTAGTAACAAAACTACACATTTCCTCAGCCTGGCCTTAGGATTAATTTAATTGCCTAATCCTTAAGAAGGTAATAGCGAAACATCAAATAAGCATTACTGAAGATTTTGTTAGAGGCTGTCCAGCTATTGAGGTGGTTGGAGAGTACATTCTCGATGATATCCAATAAAATATCGTGTAAAACATTGCTTAACCTCAGCGAATGTTTACTAAGCGGAGATTGGAACAGACTATCAGTACCTGCATCTTGGGCATTCGTTTTATAGATCGGGTATTAAATGTTGGAAAAATAAACAACAAGCCAGACCCAACTGCTCTACAGCTCTACTGCAGCTCTACTGAAATCTCCATTATGGAACTCAACGACACTTTTTTCGACCTGGTGATTAAACTCAAGACTTACCTACGCTTATACTCACTTGCAACTACTAGACTAATAACTCAGTTTTTCTAAGATTCTCTTTACACTGCACAAGATTGATGATCATTAATATTTTCATTTTTAAATGAAGATGCAGTGACAGAAACTGAAAATATTATGCTTAGAGTCATGTTGAAAAGACCTTACACCTGCCTCAGGTGTAAGTGGAAATTCTGAGATCCCTAAATGGATATAAATTGACCCACCGAAACTCACTAAAAGTCAAAAAAGTAGTGCTCACAACCAGCACGCGTGTATTAACAGGCGTATGAACGTGATAGAAGCAAAAAGAGTATGTAAGGATCTTAGCAGGTGGCGTTCTATAGTGTCTGCCTACCTGAAGCCTAGGCCAAAGACGTGAATTTATGTATGTACCTATGTATGTGACATTATCATTTTGGCCAACACATATTGTCATGCCGTCAGTTCTGCGCCTGATCTCACTCCGGACGTGTCGGATTGCCGTCCCACCGGAATACGTGAGTGAAGAAAGAGGGAGTGCACTCCATAGAGATAGGGCGCCGGTACAGTCATTCGGGAACGTTCAGTCGTACTCCCGGTATCGAAGAGGTGGTAAAACATCCCGGTATCTCCAATGTATCGGTAACGGCGGCTTATCAAATTTTTCGGTAATACTATTGGGAAACGGAAAATAACGTAAGATCATCTATGTCGCACCTAGCTTTCAGCTGATTGGCCTGCTGCCGAATTCGTTCATCATCCGTGTTTCTCAATAAATATATATCTGATGGTTTTCAAGGCTCAAGTGAATAGGTATTTAGTGGTCAAGTGTGTTCCATCGTCAATTACATCATTGCTTAAAATCAGGCGAGTTGGCGGTCAATCGCAGGCCCATTGAGATTATGTAAAAATCTAATTCATGAGTGGAATCCTAATATTACATCGTATAATCTACACCACTTCAAAAGCTGTATCCGACAGCTGATATAGCGCCCCCACATATATACAGACAAGTCGCGTGTGCTGTGGAAAAATCCAAGCAGGAGTCAGACCCTAGACACCCACTGTATGACGGCCAGTTACCAGTACAACACCTAACCACCTAACAAGCCCGGCACAGTTATTTAAAACTGACCGAGGTAGTGTCAGGATGCCCAGTCGAGACTCACCGCAAAACTGAGGCTCGAATTTTTTCCACCACCCGCTAACAAATTAAGCATAAAGTGAACCTACCTGAACACAATTTTGGACACGGCAAGTGTGGATCTAGGCAACCAAATAATTAAAATTGTACCATCGACATGAAGATGAAGAATCGTTTAGTAAAGTAATCCTAATCCGGATAAATGCTCCAGGCGCTCGAAGAAGAAGAATTCGCGGTAGTGAGCAGAGGTCGAGATGGCATAGCGGTCAGAGCGCCTTGAGCATTTATCCAGGAGGCGCAGGTTCGAATCCTGCTCACGACCGTATTCTTTTTTCCACAAAAATTTATAACTTAAGAGTTTGCTATGATTTATCTGTATGAGTTTGGGTTGCTAGGGCAACTGTCAAGTATCTGAAAAGTCACGGCTGTCTGTATGTGGGTGGCGTCAATGAGGATAGACAAAAATAGAATAATGCAACAATTATTACCAAAAAAGGAAGGGGTGGAGGGTCTGACTTCAACGAACGTACTGGACCTTCTCAAAAAAGGCAGGTTAATAAACTGAACCGTCATGCATGCATGCATTCTTCATGTATGTATGATGAAATCTATAGTTTCTGCCTACTGGAATGGGAATCAGGTGTGAGTTGGTTTGTATGATTAATTGAAATCTTAGTTTGGCGTTAAGACTACTTTGACGTGAGCGAAGCCACGGGTACAGCTAGTTTGTAATAAAAATGCATTTCAAAGTTATCGATTGCTCAATTTTAACATCATTCCCATATCAGTTAACGTTAAACATATGAATTGTTCAACGAGTAAATATATCACTCATGTCTTCATACAGTAATATCTTCAGGTTATCTACTAACGTATCAGTGTATTGCGCCTATCACTCGTTTAAAAATTTTAGGCTGGGTTACACCAATATAGGTAACTTTAACCATGACCCACGTGTTACTTTATTATTTTGACAGCTTTTCTATGTAAATTCTGTCAAAATTACACACTAACATCTTGGTTACTGTTAAAGTTAAGTTGGTGCAATCGAGCCTTAGTGGCAACAATTTCAGTCGTTTAACTAATACCCTTAATCAAGTGTGATTAATTGCCAAGAGCGACACGGTACTCCCCCCTAATTGTTATATTTCTAGCCTGTAAATAACAGTAAAGTTATCACGTACAACTAGCAGTAATTACAATTATGCGTGGTTTAACAGTAGTGGTTATGTCGCAACTCATTGTTACTATTGTTATGTCCACTTGTTGATTGTTAGTCCCCTCCCCCCTCGGCCTACCACGTTACATCATATTCGTATTGTTTCAGCCTATAATGTAATGAATTTATTGATTTGTAAAATTTTGTATTCTTGTGCCTCATTACTACCTTACGGATATTACAATTCCGTTAATCTAGCGTGACGCGATTCAATGTGACTTAACCAAAGATCATCATAGCCATGTGTTAAAGAAGCGTTGGATCTATAGTATTCTGACGAATATCTCCAAATCGTGGTCTGTAGTGTTTGGCGATGTACAAGTTTAAATCGGCAAGTCGATAATAGTTCAGTGATTATGATAAATATGCATAAATGAAAGGAAAATCGTGCTTAATATATTTCGTCACTCATAATACAGTTAAATATGTTGACTCGGGGTAAAGGAAGGTACCATAATAGATGTGTCATAAGAAATTACAGGAAAGAGAACTAACTATCGGTCTGCGTACCTAATATTTCACCAGGCACCATTTAGTCTGCATCGGTTTGGACTCTGACGGACATACAAAAGTTCCTTTTGAATTTTAAATACTCGCTTGACATATTTTCTTTACTTTTCCAACTCAAAAAGTACATTAAAACAAAATATGCTATGGAACATTTCCGCTATCACCTTTTTATTTATTACTAGCTGTACCCGTGGCTTCGCTCACGTCAAAGTAGTCTTAACGCCAAACTAAGATTTCAATTAATCATACAAACCAACTCACACCTGATTCCCATTCCAGTAGGCAGAAACTATAGATTTCATCATACATACATGAAGAATGCATGCATGCATGACGGTTCAGTTTATTAACCTGCCTTTTTTGAGAAGGTCCAGTACGTTCGTTGAAGTCAGACCCTCCACCCCTTCCTTTTTTGGTAATAATTGTTGCATTATTCTATTTTTGTCTATCCTCATTGACGCCACCCACATACAGACAGCCGTGACTTTTCAGATACTTGACAGTTGCCCTAGCAACCCAAACTCATACAGATAAATCATAGCAAACTCTTAAGTTATAAATTTTTGTGGAAAAAAGAATACGGTCGTGAGCAGGATTCGAACCTGCGCCTCCTGGATAAATGCTCAAGGCGCTCTGACCGCTATGCCATCTCGACCTCTGCTCACTACCGCGAATTCTTCTTCTTCGAGCGCCTGGAGCATTTATCCGGATTAGGATTACTTTACTAAACGATTCTTCATCTTCATGTCGATGGTACAATTTTAATTATTTGGTTGCCTAGATCCACACTTGCCGTGTCCAAAATTGTGTTCAGGTAGGTTCACTTTATGCTTAATTTGTTAGCGGGTGGTGGAAAAAATTCGAGCCTCAGTTTTGCGGTGAGTCTCGACTGGGCATCCTGACACTACCTCGGTCAGTTTTAAATAACTGTGCCGGGCTTGTTAGGTGGTTAGGTGTTGTACTGGTAACTGGCCGTCATACAGTGGGTGTCTAGGGTCTGACTCCTGCTTGGATTTTTCCACAGCACACGCGACTTGTCTGTATATATGTGGGGGCGCTATATCAGCTGTCGGATACAGCTTTTGAAGTGGTGTAGATTATACGATGTAATATTAGGATTCCACTCATGAATTAGATTTTTACATAATCTCAATGGGCCTGCGATTGACCGCCAACTCGCCTGATTTTAAGCAATGATGTAATTGACGATGGAACACACTTGACCACTAAATACCTATTCACTTGAGCCTTGAAAACCATCAGATATATATTTATTGAGAAACACGGATGATGAACGAATTCGGCAGCAGGCCAATCAGCTGAAAGCTAGGTGCGACATAGATGATCTTACGTTATTTTCCGTTTCCCAATAGTATTACCGAAAAATTTGATAAGCCGCCGTTACCGATACATTGGAGATACCGGGATGTTTTACCACCTCTTCGATACCGGGAGTACGACTGAACGTTCCCGAATGACTGTACCGGCGCCCTATCTCTATGGAGTGCACTCCCTCTTTCTTCACTCACGTATTCCGGTGGGACGGCAATCCGACACGTCCGGAGTGAGATCAGGCGCAGAACTGACGGCATGACAATATGTGTTGGCCAAAATGATAATGTCACATACATAGGTACATACATAAATTCACGTCTTTGGCCTAGGCTTCAGGTAGGCAGACACTATAGAACGCCACCTGCTAAGATCCTTACATACTCTTTTTGCTTCTATCACGTTCATACGCCTGTTAATACACGCGTGCTGGTTGTGAGCACTACTTTTTTGACTTTTAGTGAGTTTCGGTGGGTCAATTTATATCCATTTAGGGATCTCAGAATTTCCACTTACACCTGAGGCAGGTGTAAGGTCTTTTCAACATGACTCTAAGCATAATATTTTCAGTTTCTGTCACTGCATCTTCATTTAAAAATGAAAATATTAATGATCATCAATCTTGTGCAGTGTAAAGAGAATCTTAGAAAAACTGAGTTATTAGTCTAGTAGTTGCAAGTGAGTATAAGCGTAGGTAAGTCTTGAGTTTAATCACCAGGTCGAAAAAAGTGTCGTTGAGTTCCATAATGGAGATTTCAGTAGAGCTGCAGTAGAGCTGTAGAGCAGTTGGGTCTGGCTTGTTGTTTATTTTTCCAACATTTAATACCCGATCTATAAAACGAATGCCCAAGATGCAGGTACTGATAGTCTGTTCCAATCTCCGCTTAGTAAACATTCGCTGAGGTTAAGCAATGTTTTACACGATATTTTATTGGATATCATCGAGAATGTACTCTCCAACCACCTCAATAGCTGGACAGCCTCTAACAAAATCTTCAGTAATGCTTATTTGATGTTTCGCTATTACCTTCTTAAGGATTAGGCAATTAAATTAATCCTAAGGCCAGGCTGAGGAAATGTGTAGTTTTGTTACTAAATAAGTATTGGGGGCTGAGTTGCCCGCGTCCGTAGGAGTGCACCCTTAAAATGGAATCCCTACTCGTAGCCCCTGGGTGGTGCAAAACAGGCAACACAACTCTGGTTGGAGGCTTCGACCACGGCTGTTTACCATCCACCGGACGAAGCCGTTGTGGGAGAGGGCAGTTGCATCAACTCCCCAACTATCGTTCTGCCTAAATCTATCCACTCTTCTTAAGAGTGAATATATTTATTCTGGATATACGTGCTCCATTCTCGGCCACACCGTCGCTTGCCATCAGGCGAGTTGGTGGCCAAACGTAGATCCATTTTATATAAAAAAAAAATTATATAATTTATTACAGAGTATAAAAATGACTTTTCTATGGAAAGAAGTACCATGATAATGATGAGATATGATTGATAAAAAAATTACATAACGCTAACGTTTAACATCTTCACTGTGCTTCACCATATTGATATGAGACAGCAAGAGAAACACATAAAAAGTGGGTTTATATTACAAAAAGACACGAAAAACTAAAAAAACGTGGTTTTTCTGCGAAATAACAGATAAACCTTGTATTACCAAAATTAAAAATATACAAAAATAATATCCTGTACCGGGATTCGATCGACATACTTATTCTGTGCCAGTCACCTATGTACTGTATGCAACTTATTACTCAGTTGACAATGTTGCTAAAATAGGCATTCACAATCTACTAATCGAAATACAAAACCGGTAAGTGCTTGGTCCCTATGTGATAAAGCGCAATGATACCTTTTGAAGTGCTTATCATTTTTGATAAGCTATACAACAGTGCAATTTTTATTGAAATCCGTCCAATTTAGATTCTGAGCGTGAGATGTTTAACATCACAGCTCAGCTCCCTTGAGGAAATGCGCAATTATGAATAGCCTATAAGTTGACCCGGCTTTTGACGATATTTTTTTACAAATTTTCAGTTGTTTCTTTCTCTTGGTTTGGACGCCAACCTCGGACATACAAACAGACAAAAATACTCAAATTTTAAAAACAACGGATTTGGCATTAGTATCGATTAAATAACACATTACGAAAGAAAAAAAATACAAAAAGCGAATTTGAAATTTTCGGACTTTCGAGTTACGATTTTATTATAAGTATAGATATACGTGCTCCATTCTCGGCCACACCGTCGCTTGCCATCAGGCGAGTTGGTGGCCAAACGTAGATCCATTTTATATAAAAAAAAAAATATATAATTTATTACAGAGTATAAAAATGACTTTTCTATGGAAAGAAGTACCATGATAATGATGAGATATGATTGATAAAAAAATTACATAACGCTAACGTTTAACATCTTCACTGTGCTTCACCATATTGATATGAGACAGCAAGAGAAACACGTAAAAAGTGGGTTTATATTACAAAAAGACACGAAAAACTAAAAAAACGTGGTTTTTCTGCGAAATAACAGATAAACCTTGTATTACCAAAATTAAAAATATACAAAAATAATATCCTGTACCGGGATTCGATCGACATACTTATTCTGTGCCAGTCACCTATGTACTGTATGCAACTTATTACTCAGTTGACAATGTTGCTAAAATAGGCATTCACAATCTACTAATCGAAATACAAAACCGGTAAGTGCTTGGTCCCTATGTGATAAAGCGCAATGATACCTTTTGAAGTGCTTATCATTTTTGATAAGCTATACAACAGTGCAATTTTTATTGAAATCCGTCCAATTTAGATTCTGAGCGTGAGATGTTTAACATCACAGCTCAGCTCCCTTGAGGAAATGCGCAATTATGAATAGCCTATAAGTTGACCCGGCTTTTGACGATATTTTTTTACAAATTTTCAGTTGTTTCTTTCTCTTGGTTTGGACGCCAACCTCGGACATACAAACAGACAAAAATACTCAAATTTTAAAAACAACGGATTTGGCATTAGTATCGATTAAATAACACATTACGAAAGAAAAAAAATACAAAAAGCGAATTTGAAATTTTCGGACTTTCGAGTTACGATTTTATTATAAGTATAGATATAGATAGATATATAAAATCATCATGACTTGGATATCAATGATAGCTACTACTTTAGCAACTTCAAAGTACAGCTTGAAACTTCGGTAATTACCGGTTGTTAAAGAATATTTCTATTTAAATCCTCGTAATTGCTAAATATAGAAACATAATATTGTAAATAACTCTTCACTATTACATAATACAATGAAGTAATAAATATCTAGGTATTCAATTTAACCACAGACAATTATTTATGCATATTTATTGAATGAAAATGCACACACCTTATTGCATAATTTAATTTCATAATAAAACAACAACCTGAAGTATACGATATAATCATATTAATGTACGAGTACATAAGTAAGTAATGAGTAATGTAGGTACATACCTCTAGTTAAGAATATTAAATTAATTCGAATACTTTTTGAAAAAATAATTAAGTTATAGGTATGAATGAAAGGAATGCATTTTACGTAATTGACATAAGACATATATTCGCACTACGAGATCATGACCCAACTTTTCTCTCAATCGTGTCATTGCCGTTCCCCACATAAGGCTTAAAGACTTCATGAAAATGACGTCATCTAGCGGTACTTGTTGCTTAGGGAACTAAAAGGCTACAGGGCAAAATTAAAATGAATAGAGCCTTACCACCATTTTTGTTTTTTTTTGTGTGGTTGGAAGTCAAACTAATGTCAAAGATGTACCGTGCCTCGCAAAGCACGAAGACGCTGAGATAAAAAATATTCTGGCCCACCAGTCTGTTATACTAACCACACAAGCCTTGCTTTACCTCAACTCTATGAGCGCCTCTCTCAGGCTATGAGCATGTTATCGCTGCCATAAAATGAAGTACCGGAAAAAGGCCACAACACCAAAGGATTTAGTAGGTGGACAGAGGTCAAACCCCCAATGCGTGAAGATAGACTTCAAAGTTATACAGACCCAAACCAAGTTGAGATAACGTGAGGATCACGAAAAAGATTAGGATTTTATGAAACGTATTAAGATCAGAGCTGTCTCCATTCCAGAAAATAATTTTATAATGTGCCGTGACCTGCTCATGAGAACATAATCATTTAAATGTGCGCTTGTGTATCTAGTGTAGGTACCACCCAATAACTTAGCTTTGTGAATTATACATGTTCAAGTTCCCTTTGAAGTTTAATTTTAATTAATTAATTTACGGTTTGTGAATAGGGATGATATTTGAAACCTTAACAAAAACATTTCTATTCAGAAAGGTCGGCTCCTAATCAGAATTTGACCCGTGAAAGGCACTGAGATCTGAAGAGCCAAGTTCTGTGAAAACTTATGAAACAAAATGTTGAAGGTATTGAACGTAACACTGAAATTATTAATACTGGATTCATAGCGTACTATCTGAACGTTCGTTTCTCTTTGATCTTGAATAAATAGATTGTAGTTATCATACAATACCACAATATTGTTTGGTCACTATTCACACCGTTGGAGAACTCTATCAATATTAGTTTCTGCAATAAATTGTCACTTGCCAAGTTATTGTCAACTTTCAAATAGGTCTCGTGTAGTCGTGTACTCACGTGGAATTCACAGAAATCAACTGTAAGTATCTATATTGTTGAGGAGAATTACATTTAGAAACATCTCAGCAAATATTCCTGCTCTGACGTAAATAGATTTATTTACATAATTTTCAAATGACTAGGAGAGGAAGCATAAGCAACAGACAGAGCCAAGAGATTAAATATGCCTATTTATATATGTATATAAATAAATTATTCATAATCAAAATATTATTGTCGTCATTGATTTATAATAAAAACATCCTGAAGCCATCATGTGACACTGGATCAACATATCACAGTCCTTAATTCAAACCTTCGATTGTTAGTACGGTACTTATATTTTATGAGTAAATAAACCTATATACGATAGTATTAGCAGGTGGTACCTTATTAGGTTGGTCGAAGAGAACATTAAACCCGGTGATATTGCAAATAAATGGATGTTTTGCTATTTTATAGTCAATAACTTTATTCCTAGTGGAATGTGTTGAGCTTCCTTTGATGTAGACCTTATGTTAGAAGACGGGGAAACTGTGAATAGCATATATTGTATACTTCTATTGATTATGTATTTCACTAAACGTAATAAATATTAAAAATATTGGGCTATAGAATTGAATACTCTATATATCATTGATAATTGACTACTGACAATAAGACAGATGGGTAGGTTAATTGGATGTAAGGGCAGTTACCACAGAATAACACGTATTCTATCCTTAATCACTCATTTCCAGACTGCTGTCATATTTCCAACGTTTTCCACGTCGATTCGCTCGGGCTGTTGCATCGTCAACCGTCAGATCGCATGTCATCCCGCGCTTACAGTAAACATCACTGCATTCTTGAGGACATACCGCGCACGCGCAGGCTGACGTTTTCTACGACTGACGCATTTTAGTTGCTATGTTATTTTACGTTTATCGCTATGTGGGTCAGCATTTCGCGTTATTATAACACGAGTAACAGTTTTTAATCTGCTTTTTTATCGTTGGCTGAACTTAAGTTTAACCTATGTATGTAACATTAATTTAAATTAAATGTTAAATACCGATGGAAAGCCGGCTCTTAATGATTTTTGGGCGATGCCAACTGGTGCCGGGGCTTCGTCAATATTTCGTAGGTTCCTATATTCGTTCAATATCTTACAGTTGACATCACATATCCAGCCTAAGCAAAAACAACGGTAAATAAGATCAATGCACCGTATAGCATCACTCTAACCCTAAAAAATACAACATCGCATAAGGAATTATCAGTTACCTATATAATATATAGATTACATCTTGTTTTATTTCGTGATAAAAGACAATAGAACAGCTGTACTCGGCAGACTTAGCGGGGTCACTCCATAGCCCCCTGGCCCCTATTAAAGATATTACAACAATGTAAATGAATCTACGCCAAACTAATAATTAAACCCCAACTTTCAGATGTTCACATGGATTAGATAAACCACAGATTTATACAAAGGATATTAAGTAAATAACAAGGTCAGGAGAACATGTGCGTAGGTAATTAAATATAATAATTGCGACACATAATTGATTTGCTTTATTACAAAAGAAAGGAAATACAAAATGCGTCATAGATTTGTGTTCCCACCTTACTAACAAATGCATATAAATATTATAAAGAACGCAATATTTTTGAAGCCGGTATCTTTGTTTGGTATCGGTTTTTGAATCATGATCCTTGTCACATAAAATGCATGTATTAGGTATAATTATCAAAGAACAATGGATGATAATAAAGTGTCATCTAAAGTGCCACGGCCTCTGTCGATTAGGGTGAATACCGCTGAGTATCCTGGAATTCCGGTAAAGGTTATTGGAGGCACTGCGGATCTAGTCAGTCGACAATAAGAAACCAGAATCCATTAGGTTTCCCACACGTAAAAAGAGTCCCACACTTTGCCAGCAGCATCCTATGAACTTAAACGAGCATGAAGACGAACCGCCTACAAATGCTAGGCGCTCTAGGATAAGCTTCAATTGGCGAAGTTACTGGTGTTGTTTCACGATATCTGATAACGGATCTGGATCGAAGAACGTGAATCGTTTTAACTGAAAATATGTTTTATGGAGTACTCCTTGTCCTGAGCTGCAAAGATATATTTGCCTTTTTCGTACATACCTTCATGTTATTCCGTATTTTGAAATTAAAGCAATTTGTAATCAATAGCTAGAGATCAGCGAATATCCAACCACAGAGATAAATGGTCTTCCAAACATTTTGGAATCTCATTCATACCTTCGTTTCAAAAACAAAATCCAAAGAATAAATAAATTGTGTGTTTCCTAAGACTACACTATGTTATCATATTATAAATATGAAAACTACACATAATTCTGTTTTTGTTCTACCTACAAAATTTACCGTAATCATGAAATTATGTAAGTAAACCGTATGTTTAGTAGATCAAAACATTATAGAGATATAAATATTATGATAATTTGAATTAACAGTATCTTAATATTTACTAAGCTCTTGTGAATGATAAATGGCTTTAATAACCGGTTTCGTAGAAAAGTTTAGAAAACACACTTTTGTAAAATCAATATTTCACTTGGTTCTCTCTCAGATAAGAAGAAAAACCAGTAAACGCGAATTGACATTATGTTCAATTTATTCATATGAAAACGAAAGTACTACGTACGTGATATATGTTACCTACGATGTTTAATTATAGATACATCTATTAAAAGGCAGGTGAAATATTATAATAGAAATAAATTATAACAAAAAAAAAGTTTGTCAAAACTTCTACTACTCATTTAGTAAAACAATTCTAGTGTTTTGATATTCACAGCTGGAGAATCATACGTCGTATCTATACATACATACATCTTCAATGAACAATGCTATCCCTTCAAGGTAAAATTTGCTATCACACTTTTTTCTCATATCAGTGGTTTCTATGAAAAGCCTTACATAAAGAAAATAAGGTCACTCACCTCAGATGTCTCAGTGTACTCCTCCCCATGTTCGTCTTTATACGTGATATTGATGTTAGCGACTGTATACGTGTCACTGATAAACCGGTCGTCTGTGGGTCCGTACCTCACGGACTCCAGCTCGCTGCCAGGAGTATGGCATCCCACAAATGTCACCACCCACCCCAGCGCCGCCAGACTACACCACAAACTACGCATTTTTACAACATACACTTCAAAAATGGTCCACTACACAAGTAGGCACGCTTACTCGACCCGTATACGAACACACTTGACTAAAGGTCGATATGTTTTTAAACATTGGCGAGCGAAACGATATCAGTCGAACACCAGCACTATTTTAACACGTCTCGGTAGATGCGCGACCGGCAACGGTGTGACGTTAAATGAAAAATCGACAAGACTTTATCAACGCTGCTATCGGTTAACGAAAACAGACGCAATGGATTTAGTTAAGAATGCGATAACGTTATCATATACGATTCTTGTTTGCACAACACTAGCTTCCTTCAGGAACTCTTTAGTGCTACGCTGGGTGCAAAGTTCTTTGCGTTCCACTTTCAAACGCCGATTATTTTCTTTAGTAGGCAAAGGTCATGATAGTTTGGGCCAGTGTTGCCGTATTATCTTTGGTTGGCTTTGTGGTGTATTGACGTTGTTAAAGTCGATTGCTGCCCCATAACCAGCGAGGAACTTCACAGCATCAGGCAACTGGAACAATACAATGGTGATGTCAGAATTATAGTACATAATAATAAAATATAATAGTAATTGTGTTTATGGTCACGTAGGCAGAATAGGCAGTAATTTCAATTACTTTGCTTTTATAGGTTATCCACATATGATAACAAGCGGTACAATGTTTAAATTATTGTGTAAATGTGTACAATTAAATTTTACGATTTGTGAAGTGAATTCAGCCATCCGAAGCATAATGTGGAAAGTACGCGGCGAGACTTCTCTTTATAATGAAACTTTGTATAAGTTTAGAAATATTTTTCTGATATTAATTGATGGTTTGTAGTAACAAAACAAAACGGGATTAAAGATAAAAATACTAGCGCTACCTACAATGGCTTTTTACAATGAATATTTAGATTTACTATATCCTCCTGAATATCATTTGATTTTATAGTAATGACATTGTTTAATGACTTCAAAATTAGTTATAATTCTAGATGTTATAAGTAGACAAATAAAAATATAAATTTTTAATTACAGTTAAGACCAAACAATGATAAAAACAGGTCATAAACTCAAGTAACGTCAGTACTTTACTTCCAGATACACTATCTTCCTTGTTCGAGTCAACAAGACTATTCGCCTGTTGATTTACACTTAAAGAACGGGCCAAACGATATAAATTACCGTATTTATTACTTTCAAAACAAATTAAGCCAAGTTTAATGAACGGTCAGTTTGTCAGTATCCGGAACTCTTTATGGTGACCTTACACGGCTGATGCACGTTAAGGTACCCCAAAAAGGTATATTTTTATGTGTGCTGAATTTAAACTAAAATTAAAAATTGCATAATTTCCTCATTTATTTTTTCCAGCAATCTGTGCAGGAAAAAATTCGTATCGTGTAAACTGCCTTGGTCGCAGCGCTCGCAGTAGCGCAGTGGGGTCCGTCACCACTTCACTTTTCATATACAAAAAAAAACTTTATAAAAATAGTAAAAACCACATAAGTACTATTCTTTTAAGTCTTTATCACATTTCTCCATTTTAATTATTCTTTGAAGTAATTTATAGAAATATAAAAGTTTCTGTACCTATACGACCGTCACGCACGACACACGCTAGTAATAAAAAACAAAATTTTACACATAACCGTTTGAGATAAGTAGGTCAATAGAATGCTGTATATATTCTAAGAACTAGTAAAGCAACATTTATATTATAAGCCCGTATCTAGAGATAAGCAATGCTTATAAAAGTGTAGTCTAGATTTTCTATTAATGCATAAATTCCTGTAGCTATTTATAAAAATGCTTCATTAGGTCGATGACGCGCGGTCACTAGCCACAAACTGAATGAAAAAATATCGACATTACATGATTCATAGCAAATGTTATTGATTTTCATTGTTATTGGGTGTATGCAGTCATTAATTGGCATGTCAAAGGTCTTAGATTGGAATCTAAGGCCCGCACCATTTTTCAGACTTTTATAGTTCATGTGCGTATTACAAATAAATTATCATTTTCATAAACGGTGAAGGAAAACATCGTAAGTAAATAAGCACACTTAATTGTCATCGATGGCGTGTAAAGCCATTTCAGAGGCTTACAAGTGGTTAAAAGTTAAAACTCTGATTCTAGTAGTTTATCAACCACACAATAAGAATTTGTTATTGTAAGTATAAGGATGCACGTAAAATATTCGCGTGAATATCCTGATGAGTAGAAGTAAATATCACTGACCGGCAATGACCGTGATCTCTGACAATAAAATTGTAGCTTCCTCCATAATTCTTGTGTCAGTACTGTTTTTATTTATAACTCATAATAAATATAATGTATAAGAAATAAATAAGCAAAAAGTAATGAAAAACAACCTATCATGTAACTCAGAAATATTTCAGATCGATTCATAGACAGACTATATATAACTTTTGAAAATTAACTTATTCACACCAGCAGACCTAACAACTCCGTAGAGCAAGGAATACATAGAAAATAGATCATAGAGGTCAGCACACATATCGTGGAGATAATTTTTCTATATAAATTCCAATATGTAGGCGGAATATCAATTTTTCAGACTTATATCTGTCAAGTTTTCCAAAGCCACTCGAGATTCTTGTTCCAGATTCATGGAAAGCTATTTATTACTTGATCCTCGGGTTCATTGACTTTCTAACAAGGAATAGTTCGTACGACTAACAGCTCTTAACCTTGCAAAGTGGGATGGAAGTTCATTACCATCGTCTATAAGGGAAATTAGAATTTATGGCTGTGGGCGTAATTACAGGGAACAAAAAGCCGTAAGGTCGGATTGGCCTATTGCCAGGACATTGTTCCTTTGGGAAGGTGTGGCAAGTTCGTTTCACGTCGACGGTGATATTTACTATCAGAATCATCAGTAACTTTATTATGATGAAAAGCATATTTACATCATTTAAAAATTTGTTTTAATTAACAGTTATAGTTATGGGTAGATTGGATCATAATTATAGGTAGGTAGCATCATCTTCTTTATCTTATATATTTTTTTTTTTATCATTTTTCTACGTTTAGCCATCAACTTGCCTGATGGTAAGCGACGGTGTGGCCGAGGATGGAGCACGTAGATCCAGAAATGAACCTATTCACTCGTTAAATAAGTGGACTGGATAGATTTGGGGAGAACGATAGTTGGGGAGTTGATGCAACTGCCCAGACCCGTCTCCCACAACGGTTGCACCGTACTACATCCCGAAACACGACTAGGTCGCTTCACGGCATAGCTTCGTCCATGGTATGATGGTAACCAGCCGCGGCCGAAGCCTCCAACCAGAGTTGTGTTGCCTGTTTTGCACCACCCAGGGGCCACGTGTAGGGATTCCATTTTAAGGGTGCACTCCTACGGACGCGGGCAACTCAGCCCCCTATTATTTATTAGAAAACAATGAAAAGAAGGATGTTCAGCAAACAAGCTACTGAACATCCATTCATGTCCATTTACATAAACTTACATAAAAATAAAAACCCTGTTGTTTGTGCAGACCGTTGTATAAATATTTTGATACATTTTTGCGTATACGGCTTTTTGTTTACCTCTTTCACGCATTTCTCAGTCTAAAGATCAAGTTTGATGCTGACAAGTGACGTCATGGTACACATCAGTTATGCAGTAGAAGTATAATTAGTAAAGCATATTTATTTTAGAAAATTTCAGACATAGATTGTGTAGTCCATCTCGGTGTGACGCACGCATTGTTACATACTAAAGGTATGAGATTGGTATTATCCCTCTGTAGGACAAATGCGTCCACCAAAAGCCGAAAGAAGTATGGATCACCATGCTTGAAGACCTGTTGCGTAAGAAAAGTAACCGTAAATTTCCGAAAAACTAAGACGCATAAAGACAGTTGTAAAAATCTACCATAAAATTGTGCTGATGCGCTGACCTCTTAGGGGATCAGTCAAGTAACAAAATCTGTGTTAGTGGAACCCATATAATTTTTAACGTTATGGCAAGCTCCCAATGTGTGTCATTGGAATAAATACTAACTTCGTTAAATATCCTAGCCATTGATAGTAACCTGCACCCAATTCACGCTCTAATAATAAATTTAACGCAGCAGAAATAATGAGGGCATTCACAGTATCGATAATTCTCCGATAAGAAATTTGTACTAGAAATTGGATTAAAATCAGAACTAAATATCGATAGCGCATGGTATTGAATGCTAAAACGCCAATGGAAGATAAGCAAAGAATCGTAAAAATAAAAAAAAACACTTGAAAGTCTTGAAACCAAATTCATAATTCAAACTAGCATCGCAAAATGACTGACCTTAAAAAAACGCATAAAACCTTATCGTCGAGCTCCACATAAAGTGGCACATGAAAAACAAAACTTTTAAGGAAATCGCTCGTGAAAAGGCTATAAAAAGGCAGAACACACCGCGTCGGTGACTGACGGAAATTGGGGATGTGAATCGTAAAAGAAAATTGACATTGTATGTACACCCGGCTTTCATAATTATGTCGTATGGCTGCAGTATATGTGTTTTAAAAATAGCCTGTTTTGATAAGCATTGTTGTGATAAAGACATTTGGATTCGAAAAGACTCTTGTGTCAAAGAAAGGTTATCCATATATTTATTTCTATGCACGGGTTGGTCGCATTGGTATTGCGCGTCATATTTCCGTTGTACGTGAATATCGTACAACCGCTTGAGAAGGAGAATCATGTTGTTTGGCTACTATCAGGATGATGATTCAACGATAAAGCATAATGGATCGTAAAAAAATGTGGTCACTGTTTACTTTAGATACAGCAAAAGCTAATCTTATTTCCAAGGAAATCTTTTTATCAATTAGCTAATTTATCTCCCTCCGATTCCTTGCCGTTGAAGCGAATTTTATATTTAATATCCAGAACAAATACAATTTTCTCTTTTAAGCCTTGAATTACACGTTTCTGGTTATTAACAGCTAAAACTAGCAACGTCAAGTATAACTTCCTCATAAAGATTACATAAGGTGTTACATTAAATAGTTATCTCATTCTTTTATTTGTAAAAGATTTAAATTAAATGTTATGCGATATGATAAGAGAGGCTGTTGAGGAAGAGACGTATAGATTTTTATGTTAGCCGGAATTAAATAATACGTTTTTCTTTTTTATTTGTATAAAATCTTCTTGGTTTTTGTTTGAACTACCGCATTGTTATCAAGCACTTGGCTTAAATTGAGTGATCGGGTATTGTTACTTATATGAAATGGTACTTAAGTAATTAGTTTCTTTGAAACATAAATCATTTTGGTTGAATAACAGTATAGTCTAGAAGTATCAGTCTAATCTACACTAGACTGATACTTTTAATCTGTTATTAATCTGTTAATGTTCTTTTGATGACTTTACGAGTAGGTTATTTTAATGTTATACTGTGTAATTAAGCACGATTTTAATCGTGACGCAATATGAACAGTATAAAGTCTAATCTATGTACTTATTCAGTTTCTTGTTCCATGATTTTATATTTTTCAATTTTAATAGTAGCTATAATTGTATTAATTACCTTTCACCGATTTTAGTGTTTACAGAAACGAGTGTAATATAATACTAATAATACTGTCTATCTTACACGCAGAAAATTACAAACAATTGAAACTATACTAAAAGGTACCGTGTAGAACATTTTCAATTAATAATAAATCATACTAATTAAGCAGCTGAAGTCGAGATAACAACTTCTTGATTTTGTGTATTTTTGCCGCCGTACCTTGGGGCCAAAGTAAAACATAAGATCCAATTAATTGTTTGGAGCAGAAAGTAAGTTTTGAATCCGCCATTTATACTGAAGTATATACATAGTAGAAAAATATAGATAGAAGACCATGTACCTCTATTAAAGACATAGTAAGTAATGAATAAAATCTATACGAGAGGATGTGGCAGACATGTATGGATGTGGCACAGGCGTGTCGTGGAAGTGGTGCAGTCTTGACGTTGTCTAGCGTCAGATCTTTAGATCAGCGAGCCTTTCGCGTCCCATCGCCTGTGTAGGCCGTAGATTACAATAAAACACCTATGCATAGAAATTATCATGGCAACAGAAATTATCTGCAAATTGTGTGAATCTCAAAAAGGGATTCTACAGTACCTACATAGAAAAAATGTACTGGAATAATCATCGCTTAGACGTGTGATCATAACGCGCGGTCTTAAGTAAATAATGACGTAATTATATCGTAACAGGTGGTGAAGAATACTAAAACAATATTTATGTAGAATATATTACCTACCTATAGGCAGCAGGTATTCCAATAAAATCCATAGGTAGTTAGTTAGTTCATTTTTAAGTTTGTTTAACGTCATTAATTACAATTTTATCTAATCTGTGGCTAAACATAAAATAATTACCGAAACTGTGTCACGCATGTTTACATTATCTTGTTATTAGGTGAACGACTCTGCATCAATGCGAATGACCCCTTACGATGACGTCGTGCTACGAGATAGATAATGTAGAAGTACCATTCGACTCAAAATGCGATGAAATGTTCAGGGCGTTCGGTGACCGAATTAATAGTAATACTGGCAGTTAGCATTGCCTTTTCGCAACAATATTTTGATTGGGTTACAATTTAATGAAATTCAGCGAAAATATAAGTTCTACACCTATACGGCCAAACATACGAGAATCTTCGATATAATGTCCCAGGTTCGAATCTAGAGTCAGACGAAGTGTTATTAGTTCTTTCTGGTGGGCAATTCTTGGTAGCAGTCCAGTTTTTGGAATTGCAGTATCGTTCGATAGTATACAAGAATAAATACTCAACACGCGTTTTACTCTTGCATTTAACTTTTACCTTCTGCATTTATTTATTATATGACAACTATTCTGCTACTTGGAGTCTGTTATCAAAACGACGTCGTATTATTAATAAAATATTTACCAAACTGTATGTAGTGAATAATGTTTACGTTAGCGTGTGGTCGGAATAGGCGCGCCAAGTTTTAGAGTTGGCAGCTGAACAAACTGTATTCATTTGATTTGTAGACGATTTTTACGATGTTGAATTAATAATTACACGTTCATCATTAATCTCAGCTGGACTTAGGCTTCTTCTAGGTCGTGGTATAAGCCTGCACAAATTGAGGGGTCCATCGAAACATTCACCTGCCGGGGTCACGGCGATTGCTGCTGCGATCTCAGAACCCTGATAAAGGTTAATAGAGGACTGTGTGGTTAGTCGGTAGTAACTAGGAGTCCGGCACGACATCCATAAACGATGGCCACTCCTTAAAACGCGGTGGTATAGTATTCTGTCCATCTACCGCAGATTTGAATAGTAGGCGGAGTTTGTCAACTTTGAATTAGCCAGCTTATTTTTTTTACTGAATATTGTATTCTCAAGTTTACCTACCACTTTGAAATCAAAACTGCTGTCACATAATCAATATCAGCTGGTGGCCACGACGTCGTCTGCGCAACAAAAGGTATTCTATATAATTTTCCAAAGTCAAATCTATCTCTGTACCTAAATTAATCCAAATCCGTTCAGTAGTTTTTGCGTGATTGAGTAAGAAACATCCAAACTTTCACAATTATAATATTAGTAGGATACCTACATACAGATTCGTGAATAAGGTTATCCCCCTATAGAAGTTCAACATTTGATCATTAACATTAAATAAAACCAACAAGCAATTGAAATGCTCATTCCAGACAGACAAAAAGGTTCAACGATCTGATGCTCCGAATTGTAATTAAACTTTAATAAAATCAAAATAGGTCAATAACAAAGCGCAAAAAGGCTAATGTTTCTCGGAAAAACAACGCACTCGTTATTCCACCTTTCCGAGTTAATGTTATTTAAATTAAACATCGGGAACCCTGGCAATTTCGTTTGTATGTACGATTTGGATTTCATGTAGGTACTATATGTTTATTTGTATCTATGTAGCCCAGGATTTTGTCGGAAGAAAATACATACATATTGTTTCATTTGATTCCTTAAGAGGAAAGAAGCAAATCTATATTTACTAACAATTGCTTTTATATGTACTAATTGGAGGATATTCCAAGGCAGTGTTACTCTGTACCGTGGGCAGGTGAACACCTAACAGTAAATGCATCCATGATCAGACATGACCCGATGATGAAGGTATCAAATCAAAAATGATCTCATTGACTGTTTACAAAATCCAAATAGATGTACTTTTCCAAGGACGGGACGGTTGAAACACGGAAGTTCCGAATATTATGGTGTCTTGACAAGGTTTTAATGTGACCGTGACAGTAGCCTTGTCCTTGGTGAAGCCCAGAGGTATTTGTGGCTTAATCGTGGCTGTAGAAACGTTGGTAGGTTTTATGTATTGATTCTGCATATAAACACAGACCTGAAAATGATCGGTCATTTGTTTACAGTTCTTGGATTATAATTTAAACGAAACGTTATTTGACGGTGGAGAGAGTAACAACTTCTTTCTTCTGCACAATCAATATGTATTGGATTCGACAAATTTATTCGCACATGAAACAACCCCTGCCGTGTATGGTGAAAGAAGAATTATTTGTGTGTTATCAATTGGGAGATTACATAAATGCCTCTGTACCGTTTTCGGCAAACCGTTTGGTGATAGCAGTATGTTGTTATTACCAAAACAAAGACGACTCATTTTTGACAGGAATCCATAATCTTTTGTGACAACGAGTGGAGAAGGGACAGAATTAACCTAAATGTTAATCAAATTTCCTATTTATCAAATGATCGCAGTAGAAAACAAAAAGGTGCAAAATTAACTCGTCTCAGGAAGAAACATGTCATCATGAACAAAATCACTTAACTTCCACAAGTTTTGGGTTTGGTTAACTTCCACAAGGGTGTAAATACGGAAGTCCATAATGGCACGGTGTAAGACAAGGTTGTATGGTGACCGTGACTCCGCCTGTCCTTGATAGCCGGCCCAGGGGGTATTGTTGCCTTTTTGGAGGTAAATAGAGATAAAGTTTTTGTAACCATTAAGCTAGAATACTGCTAAGTACTTATGTAGGGTAACTTACTGCGCAATAGTTTGATTTACTTCCTCCCCTTGTATGTACATATTCAAAACGAATATCAATGGCTTTCGGCAAATTCGGAAGACATCGCGGTTAGCACAGTGGTCGAGAGACCGGATGCGCCGCGTGTCGCAGGTTCTATTCCTGCACGGAGCAAATATTTGTATGATCTACGGATAATTCTTCCGGGTCTGGGTGTATGTGCATGTGAGATTATGTGTTTGTAAACGCACCCACGATACAGGAAGAAAGTCCTAGAGTGGGGCAAAGTTTTTAAAAATCAAAACAAATTGAAACATTAAATAAATACCTAATAAATAAACGGAAATCCTCCGGGGTAGGTTTAACATATTTTGACATTACAACATTCAACGTCCAAAGTCGGGTGAAAACACGGAGGGTCATAATGACATCGAGTGACAAGACGACGGTTTTTGTGATACTGTCCTTGAGGAAGCTTAAAAGTAATGGTGTCGTCGTGATGGAGAAGATATCAGTTTGTTTTCTCAGTTGTTGCTTCGAACTTTAGCCCTGTTATGTTTGGTGTGGTCTTGTGTGTCTGAGTCATAACTGTTCATGGCCTAATTATATTCGTAGGCTGTAATGATGATCCAGTCAAGACTTAAAAGAAACTCACTCTTCTAATTTCTCCTTCCTTCATTTCACCATATTAATAGCAATAAGTAACTTCAATCAACGTAAAATTCGATTAACACAATCTCCCCCCAAATAAACACCATGTCACATCAGTTAAATTAATCGCCTTCAAAATCTACTGGCAGTGTAAAAGCATTAAAAATAAACCGGTCGATACAATCCGAGCCCCTCGCAAGGGTCGTGGCATCGCGTGACTCCGTTCGATCATGAACTTCAGTCGAAGGCTGGGCTGAACTTGGGAGGCTAATGGGCCCGCTGACATTGGGTCAACCTTCGACCATGTACTATGGGAGTTTTACACCCCAGCTTTTATGGGGTGTTTCGCTAAATAGGTTTTGCGATTTCAGTGCAGGTTATGTGGCGTGGGTGCATGCCATTGGTTTGTGTTGTTAATACTTTATGCAGCAGCGACGTAGATTCCTTTTAAATCATTTTTTGTCGATAGTAGCACGAATAACTCTTTTGTTGGTTGACCAATGTTTAATTTATGAAAAAAATCGTTTAATGTACAAGCCAAATTGCCTCCTACTCAAAATAAACCACCACACCAAACTACAGAAACTGCTACCATCTTAAATCCATGACCACACTGATGACGGGTTGAACTATTTAACAAAATACTTGTCATTTTGTGGTTTACTTAATACCACAAGCTGACAAATTAAGTATTTTAACAGGTCAGTTCCAGAGTATAAAATGATTCCACAAATTGCATGTCATAAAAATTCTGCAGTAAAAGAAGAAAGCCGAACGTGAAACTGTTTGTAATGGTCTCATTAAGATGATGACGGTAAACATTTGACGAAACGACCGCGTTGCACGCATCAAATTGGTACTAAAACTTTATTTGCAGACAAATAACGTATGAATCATGTGAAAAGTAACGTTAAATGTGGCGGTTAACGTTTGTATATGTTACAGACGAGATCAACAGTATTTTTATGTTAACAAACGAAACTTTCCTTTTATAAAAGGAATAAAGTGAAAAGTATATCCTCTGTTTTCATTAACAATATAACAATAAAAATTGTCGAAAACATCAATTAATCTACTCTAGTAGCTACCAAGCGACGACGGTCAAATTTCCCATTGTATGTCCCATCATCATCAGTCGCCCGTAGATCACTTCCTCGTGGCACGTTTTTGCGTCAACACCAACTAATCACTGGGAAATGGAGCGAAGACTCATAATTGACCTTTTTTTGCAGCGACGCTACAATAGGTTCCCTACTGAAACGTAAACAAGTATTATGAGTTGGTTGTCATGGGGATGAATGGAACATTTCAATATTTCACACTGCTGAACATAGCTGAGATTAAGGACTAAAAGGGAGTCGGAACGCTATATAGAAAGGGGTGGCGCTTCTTATATGAGATTGATATAAAGAAGGAAGGAAATAAGTTTATTAAACCAAAATACCAAAGAACATAAAAACAACAAATTTCAAAAAGGCAAGACATAAATAAAACTAAAAACAAAAAAGCACAACAAATAACAATTAAGAAATTAGGTACAATACTAATAATAAAATACCAATCCGTGGGCAAAGATGCAGTTTGTATTCTACTGCGTGGATCTGACTTATAATTTATGCCACTACCACATACCTACGTGTTATTGCAATAGAGTCACCGATTAAGGCACTGAAAACCGAGAGTGCGTGTTTTAACAATGGATACGAGATATTTTTACGCAATATTCTAGCATGTACTTATTTATCACCGATGCAATACGTGTACGCAACTCACTCTTTCGTTATCAAAGTGTTAAATGTAGTAAACAAATTAAATTATAAGCGACCTCGTCGACCACCCAGTTGTTTGTCTTCGATAGGTCAGGGCAACTGCCCCTCGGGGTCATGGGTACGATGATGTTTTCACAATTCCATTGTTTGATAATGTAGGTAATTCTTTAATTAGGTACGGTGTATTGAAAGCATCGAAGAGTACAGTTGTCGTATTTATTAAGAATAGATGACGAATGTTTTGTGGTTGAATGTCCTTATTGTATTTAAATTCTTATTTTTTAAAGTATTCTGTATTGTGACGATCTCGTGACGATAATGCTGTTGAGGAACTTATTTAATGAAATGAAAATGTGTGTTTCTTACTTTACTGAATTTAATTTTGGAATACTGAGAGCCAATTAAAGGATCTTGTACAGTTAAATGTATTATTATATTTCTTCTTACTTAGATAAATCAGTGCTTCCTATCGCACTTATAAATAACTTAAAAAAATCCTTTAATTGTTTGCACTTTGATGGATTTGCCAATAAAAATATGAAATACCGTCAAACACAGGCACTGCGGTAAAAGCCCCCACACGATCTTTTCCGAAAAAAAAAATGCGAAATATGAAACGCAATGGATGCGAGCGCACTGTAAACTTTGTCCGTTTCCTGCAGTGAATGATTAGATTATTATAAATACACACCTAAATTTCTATATTTATTCGGTAACGGGTGAAATTTCAGGACGTTGCTAGACATTGGAAAATTCTATTTATTGTTTAGCTTGATCGAAGCAGTCCTGCAGGCAACCATAATGTATGTATGTTTACTAGAATAAATTGAAGAGTGTGTGTAAACACTTAATAGCACTGCCTACAATATATTGATTGCTATTTGTGTTATTGTTCAATTTAGATTAAGTTAATATGTCACTGACACTATAACTGGCAAAGTGAATCATCATCATCCCCCTGCCCTTATCCCAATTTAATAGGGGTCGCGCTGCACGTCTTTTCCTTCCATACATCTCTGTCAGTCATCATCTCGGTAGTCACTTATTTTCTAGCCATATCAACTTTCACAAAATCCATTCATCTTATTCTCTGTCAACTGGCAAAATGAATGATTATAGAATATACATGTATAACGTGTATTTTTGATAATGATAGAAGTGATTGAATAGCCTTATTCAATACCTATATTTTCATTATTAGCAACAATTTGGCAAAGGCCACTGTCACGCGGTTCACAGCAAACGCACAAGGCGAGTAAAAATCGGAGTATTTCTCAAATACCGAATTCAAAATTCACTCTACATATTTTAGAGATTTCTTCCTAGTTCTGAACTTTTGGTTTTATGAGATTTTCGTGATTGTCGGTCCCGTATTGGTTATTTGGATCAGATAATTGCGGCAAGCCATGTCACCAACCTTTATGGCTCTACACCGCGCGAGAGCAAGTCGGCAAGATTATCCGCAGACCTCGCATGAAACCAAGAGGAATTATCAGTGCGAGAAAAATAAAGATTCAAATACACAATATGAGAGTAGGACATAGAAGGAGAAAAATCTCTGCTATATCTTCTTCTTATCGTGTGGTCGATGAACAACCTAGTGTCAGAGTTTAAACCACCCATAGGTCTCTGACATGGTTTTACACACCATCGAGAAAATCTCTCAGGTGTGCTGGTTTCCTCCCAATGTTTTCCTTCACCGTTTTAAGCAAGTGATAATTAGATTATAATACGCACATGACTTCGAAAAGACAGTGGTGCGTGCCTTGGATTCAAACTTGCGACCTTTGACTTATCAGTCCAACGGTCGTACCACTAGGCTATCACTCCGCTACATAATATAATGAGTACCTAACAATGGATTATTTTTGGAATTTTCATACTGACTGTCAGATACATGCTCACTATCATCCATCATATCACATAATCTTCACGCCTTGAAACGCTCATGGAAAAAGGGGATGTCCAATTTTCTATTACCTATCAGTTATCTATGCATCATTTTCTAAGTATCAATTAGGTACGTGTATTCAAGCACGTATTCACTAGACCGTCTACCACCTATTTATGTTGTAATAATATGAGATAGTAATAACTAATAACTAACGATTAATTAATTTACGTGCGATTTTCCTTTTAAAGTTGTCTTTGTTCGAAAGATCGAGATGAACAATATAATTGTAAGTAGTTACAGACGTACTGTGAGAATCAATCGGCACATCGTGCATCGGACCAATTAGAAGTTGAAACAATAGGAATTAATTAGCGGGAACTATGAAAAAAAAAAAAAAAATTTTTGTTTGCTACAAAATAGTTTCCTACATACATAGAGCATTCTATTTGCATTAGCATGAACTTACTTTTAAATTTTAAAGTTAAACAGAATTGCCTTATCTTACATAATATGTAACGAATTTCATTTTAGTAGCATTACTGTGAAATTTTACTTACCGGCCATGATGTTCCCCTTAAATACTCTTGTTTTTTAGTGTTATAATTGATTTGTTTATGATGCGGTTTTCGTGGTGCATTATTACGTAACAGTTGTGATCAGCTGGTATTTATCCACTTCAAGTTGGGTAATTCCTCATTATTTCTAGACTTTTTCAAATACAAACCAAAGATTCATTTCTTTTCTTTCTAACTTGAAGTAAAATATATGTATGCTTTGACTACCTTTTTCCTGCGTTAGCATGAAATACCTTATACAAGTATCTCTTTAGCTCGTTCAAAATAATAGGATATGGATACTATCCAATATTGTAATATTTTTATTTTTCTAAATACTTTTGAAGCTAGTTAGAGTTACGTCAATAGATATAAAGATGAGATAAAATCAACTTTTATTACATCGTTAATTATTTTTAGTAATCAAATGTCACCTTTAAAACGAATGCAGTTTATTATTAGCAGTTATTTGGCGACAAGATTCGTATAGCTATTTTGAAAAAAAAAATAACTAAAAATAACTCAGAAATAATAGTAGTCTGCTCATGTTGAATACCAATTCGACGAAATGTCTTGAAGGTGAACATATTTCTTACAACTTTTCAAATCTATTTTATTTATAATTCCTACACCCTAGTTCTCTTCTGGTCTTATAAATATCGTAACAAATGTAGCCACCGATAATCTTTATCAATTCCAGATTTTATCATCTTCCTATCGGCCATGACCTCTCTTCCTTTTACCCGTTTCTTCCATATCATGGCGATCTCGTCCAGGCTTACTGACAGTCGTTTATGACGTCATCAACCTATCTTGCCATCATTTCTGGTAGGTGCCTAGTAGGTGAAGTAGGGATGCACTGCAGACTTTTTAAAGAGACTTGGAAACAGCGAGCCTTGAACCTTCAACACTTGTCAAACCGTGCCAACGCTCTTAACGGAACAACCGTATCCGCTGCTCGCAATCGAAACTATCAAAAGATGATATTGGATATTTCTATAATTAGGCCTATATATTCGACGGTCTATAGTCGTGCTATCAGAATACCACTTAAATATAACGTGAACTAATTTGCATAAATAAACATAATGCATATTACGTAACTGTGAACTGTGGTCTTTAACCCGTTTGCGTTATATTATTAGTCTCAATTTATGATGACTATCGCCGATTGAGGATTTAATTAAATGGTTATGTAACTTGTTACTAGTTGAAATATTGAAGAAGTTTCTTCGAGGTACACAGACTCCTTCCCTTTTATATAGCTACCTACCTATATCACTCGACTTTGTGTCTGTGTACTGTTACTGTACCTACTGTAATGTACCGCTGTGCCTCGTTGGTCTAGTGGTTCCAAGCGCAACTGCTGAGCATGAGGTCTTGGGTTCTATTCCCAGGTCGCACAGTGTTATTGGGATTTTCTGTTAGGAAATTCTCAGCACCAAGCCGAAGTTTTGAATTATGCCCCGTACATGGAAATAGGATAACCACCTATGCAGCTTAATAACAGCATTGGGGAAATGTGGGTGTACAACTGTGTACTGCCTTTTTTATGTGGGGAAATTCATCATGGGCGTTGTGCTGGCCTCCTACCGACTAAACCCACACGGTCCGCCTCTAACCGTTACCGGGTTCCGGGAACGCAACGAACACCTCTGCCTACCCCTTCAGAGAAAACAGGCGTGATGCTATGTATGTATATTACTTGGACTAGGATAGTTACTGTAGACTTTATCGTTTTTCGTATCCAGTCTCATCCGCCATGTTAGACTGTCGCCTTTGTGAATGTGTGAGACTATGTGAGTTTGACAGTCTCTACGGATATACTGTCAAAAATGTGTCTATCTTCTATCTACGCAGGTATATTTTTTGTAGGTGGTTTGATGGTTTGTAGTGGCAACAACTTTTACCAATTCCGACATTCAGTAGTATCTGGGGGTGACAAGTAACGCGAAATGGTTCGTGTAACACATCGGCCGTGCGTCACCCGTTTCTTTCCGAATTTGGCGAGCACACTGCCGTGTGTCTCGAAGACATTTTAAACTAAAACATGTTTAAAAATAGGTACCCTACACACCTCCTTTAGCATGTTTTCAATGTTTTGTGTTATCAAAATAATTGTTATTGTTATCGTTTGTTTCTACTGTAACATTTACGTGTTATTTAAAAGCTAAATATCAATACAATTGTTGGCTGTGCGCAGTTTAAAATTATGTGAACTACAACATGGAAGTGTACAAAATTATGTATACGAATACATATAAACATAAATGGTAAGTCAACAAAATAAATAATACAAATTACCTACAAGTCAAGTCAAAAAAACGAAAACATAATGCAAAAGAATCCAATAAAGTGAATTGAATATCTGAGTGCACGGTAGTGACCCCGCCAAGACGAGCCGAGATACGACGAGACGATATTGTTAGAAAGCTGAAATTTTCAGGATAAGATGTCCTCAGTAAACTTATCGATTGCGTGACTCACTGACTGACTGATGATCATCAAAACCTCTAGGTTACTTCCTGAAGTCCTAGAAATCAAAAATTTTGCATGTAGGCTAAGATTTGCTTATAAACAACGGAAAAATTAAGAAATTGGAAACTTTACCCCTCCATAACCTTGTATATAGAAATGTGATTTAACAGCATGTACCAATGTGACATTTTCAATGCAATATGTACTTTCTTACTTCATCGAAGATATCACAGACATACGGTGAAGGAAAAAATCGTGAGGAAACCTGGACTTAGTAGTCTGAAATCGCCAATCCAGTGAGCTAGCGTGGTGATTAAGCTCGTGCCGTCTCAATATGAGAAGAGGCCCTTGCCCTGCAGTGGGACAGCTAAGGGCTGTTTTTTTTTAAATCTGCTTATTTGTTTGGCTTTATACATAGCATCACGCCTGTATTCCCCGAAGGGGTAGGCAGAGGTGTACACAATTGTACACCCACATTTCACCAATGCTGTTATTAAGTCCCATGTAATAGGTGGTGAGCCTATTGCCATCAAATGGCAATATACACTTATACATAATTTTTTAACAGTGAAAGCTTTATGAACTTAGGGGTCTTGGCAACCAATTACACATAAAATGTTTTTGGTGTGATTCTATCAAACACTATACAACTGGTTGTACAACTTAATTAAATGGTGTCAGTTGAGTAATCCTCTGTCACGTCATACTCATGTTAGAAGGCTTGCTTGGCCTATAAACGTAAACTAGCCAAGGTTCAAACTATCAACTCATGAGATAATTGCCCCATTGTGTGGGCATTGCGTTGATTCCTACTATTATTGCGTCTATACAAGGCATATATCGACAACCGAGCTTGTACCAACTCCCACGCTTACCTTGGAAGAAAACTATAGACGATTTTACTTTTAGTTGTAGACCTACTGAAACAGGTAGTAGATGAGAAAATGTGATAGTATAATTTTTGACTACAATAACTTGTTTAAGGAAAGGAAACATGAACAACAAAATCAAAATATCTTTTTAAAATTATGTAGACTAATTTCAATTTATAGGCAGTCAATTACTGGCAGATGTTGGTCTAGTGGTCGCAAGCGTGGCTGCCGAGCGTGAGGTCCCGGATTCGTTTCCCAGTACGGGCAAAGTGTTATTGGGTTTGTCTGTTAGGTCATTTTTAGTAACAGCCCAGAGTTAGGAAGTCGGTGGTGTGACACCCCCGTGCTTCAGAGAGCACGTAAAGCCGTCGGTCCTGCGCCTGATCTCTCCGGTCCTGTCGGATTGCCGTAACTATGTGAGTGAAGGAAGAGGGAGTGCACCTGTGTTTGCGCATACACTTGTGCACTTAATACCTCCTGCGTACTTGGCTAATCTCCATGGAGATAGCCGTGACCGAAATACGGTGGGGAGTATACATATTATATTAATTCAACTGCATTCTGTAACACCAAACATCCATAAAAAAGCCCACCTTTCATGAAATGTAGCCCAAATTTTGTTATGACGAGACCAATGTGTTTTCAATATAGCCCTGAGCCGAAGATTTGAATGGAGCAAAACTTTGGTACGACTCTGTTGGCTCATTTATTACCAAACACTGATACAGATTTTTATTGTTATGAAGTTCAATTTTGTACTTCTCCGATTCAAAGAGACTTTCGACGTTACAATATCTGCCTACAAGGGTATTACAGCTTTCAGAAGACCTATAGTAACAAGAAGTATGATACAATCAGTATAACGAAAATGTAAATTGGAAGGCGAACCGAATGAAACTGATTGGAAATACATAACAAATTACAAAACATAACCTAGGTACTTGTTATTCAATACGCACTTCACTTATTCATGAAATTATGAAACCAACAGCGAAAAATACGGAACTGAAAGGAATTCCGTTCCGATGCTGAATATAATCAGCATTGCATAATGTTCGCAAGGTGAGAACCGAGTAACGTCTGAACAGCTAAGTGCCGGGTTTATTTTGGAATTGGGAAGTTAACTATAAATTATTTTATTTTAATGCATAGAATCCATATTACATTGACCACGAGCCATTTATTATTTATATAGTTTTTTAAGTTTTTTGGACATTTTATGTAATTAGTTAGGAATTATGTCTAGTAGATGTTTATAGGCATACAGTGTATTACAAGGGACTCGTTAACGACATCGGTGAAATGTTGCGGTACTTACAACAGTAGTTAAGAGTACCTCCGCCTCTGCCTATCCCTTAGGGGCCTACAGATAGATTGATGCTATATTGTATTGATTTTTTTTTCGTTCAGACGACCCATGTCATGTTAAAATCGTTTAATCAGGAAGTTGTGACGATACTTAAGAGGTTTTACATAGACATCTACACAAATAAAAAATAAGTATCATAAATCTGCTAAACGGCTTAACATAACGTGTACAAGGAAGTGGAGATACTTCCTTACATAGCTATAAAATGGCGGAAGCGAAATAGTTCATAAATCAATAACGTCACCGTAAGGCCTAGCACACGTCACGACAAAAGTTTTGTCACGATTTCAGCAAAAAAAAAGCTGGTCACGTATATTTATGTATGACTGTTCTAGCTCCCATCATCATCGTCCTTAGCCCGACTTCACCCACAGCATATCATACGCCTTTCTCTGCTTTTGCCGTCTCATACAGGTTTTTCCAGCTATAGTAACAAATTCATTTCTTGGACGCCACTCGATCGCAGCTTTACTTCAGCTGTTATCATTACGCCTTGACAGTGTCCTGCCCAAGTCTGTTTCAGTTCCATCACTTGTTTTCCGACATCAAACACTTTTGTGCGTCTTCGGATCTCGACTTTTGAAACTTGATCTATACAGTGAGTATAATTCTTCTGTGATCCCAAAACCGAGCCCCATTTCCCGCACAATACACTTCATCATGTGTACCCATCCTAACGCCCCAGTTACAGTGTTGGCGCCCCACTAAGATACGGATGCAGATATAACCAATCTTATCACCTCATGATACAATGTGTCTCATAACTAGTGTTTATTTATCTGTCATAACATACCCAGACCTTCAGATGTATTAGTTGACAAGGCTTTGTCTTGTTGTAGTTTGAAATATTCTGAGTAGCGTGGGTTTACCCGTTTATTCGGGTTCTGTCTGGATGACACATCATCGTTCAGAACTTGCCCAATCTCTGTAGGTACTTCGAAAATAATATAATCTCAATGTTTAATTAGTCAATCAACTCGTCGTACTGTTTTTAAATACAGATGATAACTATATGTTTGACAGTCGCTTCTGAATCATAACATTTAGAGGCGCGAAATCAAGAAGCCAACCCTAGAGACAGCGGATCAAAATAATATTTTTGACCACATTCTCGCTGTTGTAAGCCTACTAAATATTATGCAAATATTGAATTGTTTTATGGTAGGTACTAGGTGTTTACAAAGTGCTATGAAAACTCTGCTATCAAAAGACTAACAAAGAGATGTCGAGCACCGAGAATAAATTGAGGTTAAAACGATATTAAAATTTGATATACACACGAAACTAGACAAAAAATATATTAGACTGAAAACGTGTAGTTTATTGCATTGTCATTTCCAGATATATGAGCAACGCATACGGTTCTAAAGACAATAAAAAAAAACGACTAAATAAATATTTTATTTTATATCAGACAATTTACATGCATTTTAGAACAGGTGGGTTTAGCTACACGATACAGCTCAATCAATCCTAAAAATAACTCATAAAATCCGGCAAGATCCGTATAGACAACGCTAGACAGAGGACCTTAAGCAAGGTCTGATGGTACTAAGGCGATTTATACCTATTGTATCACAAAGAATACCATAATCCTTGCGACCTTTCACTCCAGACACCAAACATTTTATTAACAGTTAGAAAACCTCCGTAATCCGATACGCCATTGTGCGCCTACACAATCTCCCTTCGTCCTTTTACACTGAGCATAATACATGAAACAGAACCCTTTGCTTTCTAAGCAAAACATTACAATCTGAGTAACTTAATACAGAATAATGTATTTATATAATATAGTACATCATGCTCTCACAGGGGCAAAGGCCTTACAATGTGGTTGTGTCGACGTTTCGCGTTTTAATCTCGCCTTGCAGAATATGTTATCAGTATCGGCGAAGCAGTATTCAAGTAGTTAAGGGCTCGGTTACATAGAATACCTCTTTATGATAACCCTGTGTCCATTTCAGGGTTATCGTACACGACTTGTAGTATATATCGCTACTACAAGTCGTGTACGTGTGTGTGTTTATTATAGATTTGAGTAGGTATTAAAACAACAGCATAATTTTCTTAAAACATGATAAATATTATAGGAATGGATGTGTATTCAAAAGTTATTATCTTATAATACAGCATTTTTAATCACCATCTGATCTATATCACATAGACAAAAGAGTAAAGCTTTAGGCCACCCGCATACTTAGATATGTGATCCAATCATACAAATTAAATTGTTTTATAGTTGCGTCGTTCAACTCCAACTCCATTTTTATTTATTGTATTTTAGTATACTCCAGTGTAGTGTATTTTTAATTAGGAGTCTGACTCATGAAAAGTAATTTAGTTGGGGCCTCGAACCTTTTAATAGTCCAGCCCAGACTGATTGGTGTCATTCACTTTTCTACTATTCTTAGCACTTACATTTCTGTAAATTGGCAATTCATTTTATTAAATAAAATAAAAGAACGTGATTGGCTTTGACATTGTCGAATTTGAAAAGTTATTGCCATCGTTTGATTAGCAGCAGTAACAAATAAATAATGACCTAAAACATACATCATAGGCTAATTATGGAAATATTTGTAGTACTTTTTATTGCTATTTACAACGCACGGTACTAACTCTACAACATAATTTAACAGTTTCTTACACACACATTAACTACTATTAATAAAAACTTATAATCTTAATATATATAAATCTCGTGTCACAATGTTTGTCCTCAATGGACTCCTAAACCACTTAACCGATTATAATAAAATTCGCACACCATGTGCAGTTCGATCCAACTTGAGAGATAGGATAGTTTAAATCTCAAATTATAGTCGCGTGCGAAGGCGGGACGGACCGCTAGTAATTACATATGTATAAGGTACTGCAATAGCTAATATAAATATGTACTGATATTGCCAGATTATTGTGATTTTCTCTTGGGAGCAGCGCCGATAAATGTACAAAAAATTCTGTATCCATTTTAACACATTTAAAACCACAGTTAACACTAGTCCTTAATTAATACATTACATTGTATAAATATACTGATTAGAAACTTAATATGCAATATATTCTGTTGAATCATATACTAAATGTCGTCAAGTAGTAATAAGAGCCTCACATAGTACGTCGACGTAATTACGTTCTTTATATTTTATGGATATGGTCTTCAAAAAAGTCTTCCTGCGATCATTTTGTTGCCCACCTGTCACACTGACAAGCTGCCTTGCAAACAATTTTAGCATCAAATCAAGCCACGTATTGTCCATACATTTCACTCAGCTCCAGAACAAGTATTCACACAAACAAATCACATACACATGTCCAGAACACACATTTGTAGGCCAAACACATTATTGTTCTTCGCAATCTTGAATCTAAATTATAGCTGCTTTTATAGAAAATGCAAAACGATTCATCGTGTGGTCCTAGACTAACTATAGACCACCTTGTCTTTCTCGTTGGTGTTTTGAGAACAGTTTTGGACAAAATTTGTAGCTCGTTCTTTAAAGAATCTGTTATAAAATGGTCTTTACTTGTGCACACAATGTATAATCGGTTTGGTTTTAGTAAAGAGCAATGCAACATACAAGTTCATACCAAAGAAAGAGAAACAGACACTACAGAGATGTATGTATGTATGATGTACAGATAATTCATCCGGGACTGAGTGTATGTGCATGTAAGATTTATGTGTGTAAAACGCACCTACGATACAGGATAAATTCTTAGCCTGAAGTAAAAAAATATACTTACATAAAAATAATTATCATAATCTAAAACCAAAGAAATATTGATATAATATATAATTGAATTCAGCCGGAATAAGAAGTATCTGATGTATTAATCCAGGTAATAAACTATCTGAATGCCAAATTTCATCCAACTCCGTTTAGTAGTTATTGTGTGAAAGAGTAACAAACATCCATTCTCATAAACTTACACAGTTTTAATATTATGGGATTAATATTATGGGATAATAAAAAAATACAAGCTTATTCTAAACTTTATTTTAAAATAACACGACATAACGACAGGTGTAATTAGTACACCAACCAAACAACTATCAGCTAGCAACAGTTGGTCCAGTAAAGTGATTAGCATCAATTATCCGTATTGGCATAAGATTAGCCTTTATTTTAACAAAACACTGTTGTGAGTCATATATACAACGTACACAACGTAATTACATATGAATATTTAAACCATACTTTAATTAATCCCTTATATCCAATAAAATATCCACTAAGATTCATAAAAGTCATCAGCATTATCCTCTACAGCTTCTTGGTTAATTCAGATACGACTTGACCCCATCGGGAATTAAAGGAACTTTCATTCTTCTTCGTGTCCATAATTCTTTGATAAGTTTTGATAATTTCACTAACTACAAGAAACCATATTCTCCAAGAATTGAAGATTGGTTTTCAACTTTTATTTTCACAGTCGAATAACAGTGGGTGACTGAAATTTCATGCCACAAGTACAGTCTACTAGTTAAATGTTTTCTCATAACACTACGGAGGGAGGTAGAGGATATGCTATCAATAATGATGTAGATGAACCTTATAATATTGACCCAACTAATTAATGACAGGTAAACAACGTAGAAGAAGTAACAGAAGGGTATGGAGCTGTATCTCATTCATAAATACCAGTAGAAACTGAAACAGGTGACACCCTCGCTTTATGCGAGAGGCACAAATCCGCCTAGTTATGTCAGACTACGATCTCAAAAACATATTTTCCAGCTTGCATTTCTTTATCCCAGCAGCTGATATTTTGCCATAAATTTCTCTTGTTTTTCTTAATAATTAAACTTTGCGGAATCAAGAAAACACGTTTAATCAAACGTTAAAAGTTACGTGACAGGAGTCAACAAACAAATATTGTATTCCTATTGTTCGGTGGCAATCGAAAACTTATTGAATTATTCCAAGGTCGTCGGGTAAGTCTCATGATAGAGACGTTTGACGTTATTGTTAGGTATCTTTTTGCTCGATTTGTAAAGGAAAACCTTCAGATACATTCACTGTATAACGAAACTCACTTTACAATATTCATTAATAATGTAAGTGTTTGTTTATAAAATTCTTAGTAGATAAATATTCAACTTGTTCGATGCTAAGAAGCCTTAAAATTAATTTATTTGAGTGAATTTCTTCATTCTATTAAATCACACACACTCCAGTAAACAGAGCAACAACGAAGCCTCAAGCATTCGTTCTAATATTCTAATGTATCTCATTGTTCGTCATTAATAATATGCAATAAATACTCTATCATCGTTAAACTGAGCTCTATCTTTAATTCGTGATGTGCTTTCTATCATAATTAATCTTGTCTGCTATAAATTAATTTTAAACAAAAAAATGAAAACCGCCTTCAAAAATCTACTACACTAAAAAGTTCAAAATAATATCAAAATTTGCTTATAATAAAATAATTTTAAAATAACAATATATAATAATAATCTGTTAATTTTGGAGTCGGTGCCTGTACTGGGAGAGGGTTATTGTTTTCCTCTTGTTAGTCACTTATGTTCGTTGTGCTGTGGTTATGTTACCGGCCTTTGTATCTGGTTGTAAACCCCACATACATCAGGCACCGACTCCAAAATTAACAGATTATTATTATATATTGTTAATTTAAAATTATTTTATTATAAGCAAATTTTGATATTATTTTGAACTTTTTAGTGTAGTAGATTTTTGAAGGCGGTTTTCATTTTTTTGTTTAAAATTAATTTATTTTAGTCTTTTTAGTTTTAAGTGTAATATATATATATATATATTGTATAGGTCATATATAAGTTTGTATACTTCATAAATTAATTAATTTAGTAATTTAATAATATGGGTAGGCTTTCGAAAGCCGCTAGGACTTAATTACTGCATCGGTGAAATGTTTGTGTACAACATTGAAAACTTCTGCCTACCCCATCGGGCAATACAGGCATGATGCTATGCATGTATTGAGTGGCATGAACTATACATGAACATGCGATTACAGCAATTGAGAGTGATTTGCTGTAATTCATTGAAGAGTTCCATTGTCTAACTTCGAAGGTCTTCATCGGATCTTTACTAAATTTAAATGGAACCACCTCTGGGGACTACTCTTTCAAACGAAGATATCGACGAACATACATAACAAAACATGGTAGCTACTGTAAAACGGTGAGGAGTTCCCTTGACTGTCCTTAGTCTTCATCATCAGACCCCTAATGACAGTCACAACCCATCTAGGTGTAAAGTTCACATCAATACAAATTAATCAAGCCCAAACACCAGGTAATTGCTGTAAATCTTTAAAGTTCCCTCGACTGTCTTTCAGCTCCATCATCAGATCGACTCCAGACCTTTATTAAATAGTAGTGCTTTAAAATACTTAATGAAAAAATTAACAAATGCACTAGTCGCCCCTACAATTTTCGAAGGTTTCCCTCAATTTCTCGGGGATCCATCATCAGATCCTGGTTTCCTTATCATGGTACCACCGTTGAGATATCTTCTTTCCAACAAAAAAAGAATTATCAAAATCGGTTCATAAACGACGAAGTTATCCCCGAACACACATAAAAAAAAAAAAAAAAAAAAAAAAAAAAATATACGGTCGAATTGAGAAACCTCCTCCTTTTTTGAAGTCGGTTAAAAATATGTAGGGGTCGATTGTTATCAGAACAGTATGCGGTCAAGTCGATGTACTATAGGTATAATAGATTTTTATACCACAAGATAAAAATAACATAATATCTATGATCATCTTGCAATCTAATAAAAAGCATGACAAGAATAAAATTTAAATAAAGCAGTCGTGACATTTGAATTTTATCGAGTATAATTATTGTCTAAAAATAAATATGAATATTACTATTATTATCCATGACTTCACTAGTTTCCTCCGTGGCTTCGTTACACAGAACAATATTAACTTAAAGTACACGTTATTAACCATACTTATAATAAACCTATGAATATCTATGGTGTAGTAAATAATTGCAGTTAACTAGGAAGATCCTTGGGGCAGTAGGAAGTGATAAGTATTAAGCGGTTTCGACATGAAGCCACATTCTGCATCTACTTCATGCACACAAGCCCATAAATGTACACCACAAGCAAATATAAGTCGTCTCACAAGAATATAAAGACCATTTTTGTAAACTTTACCTACACCTTTATTTATGTACGTTGCGTACGAACATATAACACCAATGCACTGTACAAATGTGAGAACAGATCGTATATATTATGTAAATTTTTAATACGGAAAACTACCTATCTATAAATATTCTGATTGCATATCTATAAAGTATTGGGACATGTTTTTTTTCCTCGATACCTCGTCGTGTCTAATCTTATGAGATGGCGCAACACTGGCTGCCCCGAGTGTGCAGTTAAGCCCTCTACAAACTATTCAGATGTAAGTACCGGAACATTTTGAAGTCTTATAAACCGCGTTCGTATTAGGTCAAGCGTGTGTAGAGAGCTTTTCGTAAGCTTGTGGCTGTTCCTAACTCTTTGAGTTGGTCTTTTTCTTGGTAAACTCGTATATTTTTATTGCGTGGTTATTTCACACGTAGTTAGCCTTAGAATTTAGTGCATTTTAAGATGGTCTTAACTTGGCTAGTACGATAGATTTAAAGTAATTTTGACACACCACATTCCCTTCTTGTAAACTCATCATTTCTCTCATATTCCGACATCCTATCCATTCCATACACCAGTCTCGTCCCGATACCCAACATATACGGTTAAAACTTATTACTTAATTTCCTTTTAAAAAAACCTAAACTCCTAGAGAGTCATAACAGTACCCTAATGTGAGCATGTGAGGTATTTTGGTTTTGCATAACGATAACAAATAGTTATTAGGATTAGAAATGCGTGGTAGAAGTTGCATAGAGAAGCAGCTTTATATCTAGGGATTGCTATTTTCTTTACTACATATTAATATTCTATTGAAAAAACTGTAATAAATTATAATCACTTAAGCACCACACAAGATACCTCGTCAATTAATGTAACTCGAAACATGATTGCCTATTCAAAAGAAAATCGTAATCGGATTCGATAAACATCACTTCAAAAGCATTGGTTGATCGAAAGTAAGACCGGTTTGGTACTCTATCGGACTTGACCGTAGCAACAAGCGAGGTTAAAGTAAAAACATCTTATAAATGCAGTGACATACGTTTTTAACACTATTATGAAAAATATAATCATCAAAGATTTTTTTCTTTCTTTGAGGTGCTAGAACTGCTGTCAGATTCGTTCATGCTGCCTGAAGACTTGGATTAATAACGACTGATATAATTATATTGATACATTCTCTCCGAAGTACGGAAACTCTTTAATGCTTGATGGAAATTGTACTAGATCACACCCTCCTTAAATTGAAATTGCAATGAGCTATGAGCGCCTTACAATTACTAACGAAATTATTCTATAAACTTATCACCGAGCACGTGTCGTGTTAATGTTTTCGGAAACACTCCGTGAATCCCTGAGAGGGTTTCGCACCGAGAAAATATCCCCGTTCATAAAAGTATAGTAACTTGTCCTCCAGACATGTTTTATACCCACATCAAATCCGTGTAAAGGTTTTTTCGACACATATACACCAACACTAACACTTGATATAGATGAATAATAAGTTTATGGAATTCCTAGAATACTTTCCAACATTTCTTACTTCTTCATTGAAACCTTTTAGCATCAAAATCAGAAAATTCATATATAACATTTCGTTTCGTAGCGAATCAATTGAAGAAACATATTTTTAAAGATTTGATAAGCCCTTTGCGGCATAACGACATCTGTTTTAATAAATACCATTCAGAACAAAAAAGTCGACGACAGACTAATATTTATTCTTTCAGAAAATGTTTTAAATATAAACTGACAGAGCGTGCATATAATTGATTGCACCGAGTTGATTGTAATCGACACAAATTAAACAATAATTGGCGATCAGCTACTAAATGACGCAAGTAACGTTGTAACAGCAAGAAGCAAGGGTCTTATCAAAATTATTGCCGTTTTTACTGTGTTGTTAACGTAAAATTTATTCTTTAATAATAACACGTTGTTAAATTGCGTTTAAAATGTTTTATTCTTTATGTATCTGTCTGGCTCAAAGACAGAAACGAAATATGAGAATCGAAATCGCATGCGTTATCCAAGTTCAACCAAAGTTATACCAAAAATCTTTAAGTTTTATACATCAAATAATTTTAAATTAATAATCCCTATGATTATGGATAGCCTAGACATGGTAAAAACAGAGAGAGGTCTATGCCCAGCGATTTTACTGTGAATAATAATTATTATGGAAGTTCTATGATGATTTTTTTATAAATACAAGAATAACTTCGAAGAAAATGTAATTAATCAACTAATATCAAGGAACTTTTCCAGTTTAAAATTGTAGAAAATGTTTACGAGCAACAATTAAGCGGAAGAGAATCTTTAAAGTTAATTAAGAATATGCAAATGTTTTTAATTTTTGTCTTGCCAAATGTCGTATTTTGTAACAGATGTCCAAATTCTTAAACGAAAAACACAATATTTACGTTTTTATTCAACAAAGTGCGTCTTAAAAGATCTAAATACAAATAAACCCGTTGATTCCTGAGAGACGAATTTTGTTATTTTTATCTTTACAAGTGTTTGGAAATCGGAGGAAACTAATAATCATAAAATATGTACTAAAGATGAACGTTTAAAAAGTTTAATAGTTATGTTTGTTCGTGTGTTCCGTGCGGCATTTAATTATACTCACGATAACAAACATTCGCTTGTTACATATTAAATTGTTACCTCATGAAAATGTAATAAAAATACTTCCAATATGCGTGCTAACGAATACGTATGATACATTATCTGCGATACAATACGCCCTTGGGTGGAGTAAGTACTATAAGGGCACTTCCCCACTGTGTTGTGTACCACTGCGATGCGTTGTTCAACAACTGTCGTGTCTAGCTGCTCTCATTGGGTCATGCCGACCGCAGTTTTATAAAAAATACAAAATTACTATCTTACAACAATCGTAGACTATTGTTAAAGTGTAAACGCTGCTTAAATCATCTGATTAAAATGACAAAAGGCCCATGATGATGATGGTTTTTAAATCGAGCTGTGGTATTGTGAACAACTTCATTTAAAATAGTATAAGTATCTATCGCTTAGATTATGTACCTATTCTATGTCTTTATTCTGAGTCAAGCCACGACACGACACATTACTTTATTCTGTCGTCACAAACTCACAACACTGAGAACGCGCATGGTGTGAACATTGAAGGAGGATGAAAATCACGCGAACCCATAAAACCATAACACAGGCACCTTGACCGAATTTGAAGTGTTTACTTTCACTGGGAGCGGCATTAATTAAATTAAAGGTCATGCGTGCTTCGTAAGCAGTAAATTTTAAAATCAAGAGGGTGTGAAGACTTAATACTTATAAAAGTAGAACAGGCACGAAACATTATAATTAATGGAACATGACTTCTTATGCTAGGCACTCCTTTAATGAGTATTTATTAAATTCACTCAAAATCAGAAATTAAAATATTACGTAATCAACAACAAAAATAAATGAACAGTTTGCAACCTCTGCAGTTTGCAAACCCCGTAATTGGAAAAGTCTATTAGCCTGAGTTCCAATTAGTCCTGTAGTTGTTCCGGTATCCCTAGAGTATTTTCCTGTAAGGACGATGTAAGCTAGATTTTACCGTAACGTAAAAATAAGGCGTGGGAAGTGTTTTAATTTTTAACAGCTTCCCAATAAACTCGTTTAAAAAGAACAACTATCATTAAGTAAGTAGAATCTAGCATAAAATATTAAGTTTAGCTACCACTACATCAGCACTGTAGGCTCAATTATTAGTCTTCAAATCAGGCATAGGAAGGAAATTATTCAACCTCCGAAAGAAATGCTAGTCGCCAAAATATCCAGTAATGTGGGTATCCTTTTCGGTTTCGACTTCGAAAATCCTGACATAATAAATAGCGTGTTTAGTATCAACAAAGAACATCGAGTTATTACCGGTGTAAACGAAACTAGACCGAAATCTAGTTGGTGCTATATATAATCTTAACAACTGTGTTTAGATACTAAACGTTTTGGTGGGAAATCGTTACTGGTTTTATGTTTTGAGATTACCTAGATTCTAGTGTTCTACTGCGTTTTATTACACATCCAGCTTGACCTGTAAATGAGAAAAGAAAATAGTTACATGAACTGTTTTCTAAAAGATTTTTTTTCGTACTTTCCGTAGCTTTCTGCCATATGGATATCAACATTTTAATCCACCTAAAAGCATTAAAATTAAAACGATATTAGGATGACATACATTAGATTAGGCCCACATTTTATAATGTACGAGTCTATAAGAAAAACAGTTTTATTTACATCAATAACTGCGTCAGCTTTTTTTCAACCCGGATATATATGAAGGTTTCAGTTCTTTGTCTAATCGACCCCCACAGAGGTTCGAACCTTTAGCATACCTTCATAACACGAGTCGCAGTCAATCCCAGTCAAGTTCAGAACTAATAGAGTACGCGAGGTCGTAGGAGGTCGATATTACAAAGGTGGACAGAATCACGTACTTTGATAGCCGCAAATGTTTAGGGCTGGCCAAAGTCCAATTGTAATTGATTATTTTGTGTGAATATTTTATATTATAATGTACAAATTATACAATGAGCAGGCAGTTGCCGTTTCAAGGTTTTATTTAAATTTTATCGTTAGAGTTTATTTACCTTTTATTTTCCAGCAATGTAGTCATACAGCAAGTTAATTACTACCATAAAGGAAATATATTTTTTACAGGTTAATTCGACGTCTGTTCAGAAAAGGATAACATAAATTTTGAGCACGACGTTTAATGGTCAATTAAACGGTTGAATAAGCGACTGTCCGTACAACCCTACAAATGTTCATTGTTACGTAATTCCACAGTGAAACACTAGGAAATAATGTAACACAACCTGAGCGAATTAATCACGTAACGTTGATAATTGATACATAATATCGCAATGTCACGAATATGTTTGTCACACTATAGTACGCGTCTGTAAATAAAACGGCCGTTTATAAAGTGCAGGTCAAAAACCTTATAAAATGAAAATTTTTATACATCGCCAATGCAGCTGTTTTGGTTATTTCTGTAGTACGACATTACATGTGTCGTTTACTAAAATTTATAGTTGTCTTGAAAAATCTGTCTTATTATATTCTAATTACGAATTATCATCACCTTTAAAATGCATAATAAACTATTTATCTTAAATAATTCTTGATATATATATATCATATAGGGACTGAATTGATAACAATTACGTCGCCTTAAGACGTGTTAAAATATTGAAGAATTCGCGGTAGTGAGCAGAAGACGAGATGGCTTAGTGGTCAGAGCGCCTGGAGTATTTATCCGGGAGGCGCCGGATAAATACTCCAGTTTCCATCGAATCCTGTTTGCGACAATAATCTTTTTCCATTTAATATAATAACTTCAGAGTTCACTAAGCGTGCGTTAATAATGCTTTTCAAAGATTTATCTTGAATTAAATATATGTATTTTTAAGATATGATACTTATGACGTCAAGTTCCGTGAAGATGAGGCTTTTCTTACTATTGTCGCAAACGTAGTTTCTGATGTGACGATTCGTTTGTAATGTGATGCGTACTTAAATGAGATTGTTCATGCAAAGAGCGATGTCTCAGATTTTTTATCTCGTATATTATTCATCTGATGTAACCGGGAATCATAATTAACCATATTATATACCCACATCAACAGCTTTGTCATGTCTGACTCAGTTTCAAGAAAAATTAAATCATTAACCTGGCAGAATTATCGTCTGACACTTTAACAACTATATGTGCTTAGAATTCTTGAGAAATAAACTAATGACGTTGATTTTAAAATTTGTATTAAAAATAGAGTTCAAAAATATAGTAGCATACAACATGTTTGTAATGTAGAAGTTTTCTTTGAAGAACTTGTATACAAAGAACTCTTCAATTGGCATCATAATCATTTGTCCCTATCACTTCCTTTACAAACGTGTTTACATGCATTCAAATTCAATGTAAAATATTACACATGGGAAAAACAGTCGCTTGTTATTTTCTCATATACATATATTTTACTTATTTATAATACATCGAAAACTAGTTTGTTTACTAGTTTGTATGACTAGTTTCTTTTTAATCTGTCTACTTATGAAGACGTCAGTAAATTAACATTACCATCGTAGAAGGAGTGAGCTGGTGTTATTGAATATTAATAAACCTATATAATATACTGAATGTATAAGTTCCTTAATGTCAAATGATCATGCAGTGCATCAGAATTAGTTGTTGTATGACGTCTTTGATAACTTTGTACGCCTTTGACCGAGAGACGCTTAACTTTACGGGTTGCTATGTAAAACACAACTTTACCTTTGTATGTATTGAAAATATAAATTGTATTTCATTTTCCATCTTCGCCTCGAATATAATTCTTGTTAAGACAGTTTTTGCTTTTAATTGCAATACACTTAATATTTCGTTTCTTTTGATATTTAATTAATTACTAATGTACAATAGACGAAGCTTAAGAAGTCAGAATTGTAGCAGGTGGAAATCTATGAATAGATTACGGAAAAAGTTCATAGTATTCACGTTGCAACACTGGTTAAAGACTATCTAGTAAATAATAACACAATAACAATCAGCGAAGTGCAATTCCTATTCATTGTACCCTGGTACCAAAGAGTAAACATATGGAGTTGCCAACACATTCATTAATTGTAACAGAAGTCTATTCCAGTAAGCGGTACCTTAGTGTTGCTAGAGCAGAACCGACTTAACAACAACAAACAATTGCTGTGACAAGACGCGAAGAGGCAGCGGTTTGCGGTTGCGTTTGCGCAGAATGCTCGATCAATGTTTGATAGTTTGTTGACCTGTGATTTGTGTGGTTGTTCCTGACCTAGCCCATTGTGTTTTAAAAATAAAGAAGTGTTAGATAATTTTCAAACATTTTGTTAACATTTCATTTATTTATCCGGGAGGCGCAGGTTCGAATCCTGTTCGCGACCGTATTCTTTTTCCTTTTTCATTTAATATTGTAACTTTTTGAAATTTTGTCTAAAATACTTGCTAGCTAGAGGTACAGCTACGGAGGGGTTGTAATATCGGCAATGCTTTTAACGCGAGTGCCAACAAAATCTGATCTAACCACTGTTGCGGAAGAAGAGATTATTATGACTTGCATAAAACCGCAACGAGGCGAAATAGCAGTGCCAAGAAAATATTACTTCGTATTGGTGGAAAATCTTCCTTCAAGGTTCAATGGAAATGTGAAAATAAAAAGGAAAATTTTGTTTGGACAATGCTGTTCGTAGGTAAAAAATATTGGGCTTACTACTGCGTCAAAGTGAAATAAATAAAATACAATAAACTTTATCAATATACAGTTGGCCATTACAACAATAATAATTATAAATCATTATCGTTTAGCACTTTGCGCACTCAATGCATATCTATGCAATGCACCACTATGGTTATCAGTTTCGTTACGATAACACGATAACATTTAGCTAAGTAAATATTCGCGACACAACTTGTGCAGCGCTCAAATAAGTAATTTATTTCATTTCGACACAGACCGATAGCAAGTAATGTTAAAAAAACACAACCACATTTTAATTTATCTATCGACCTAAATTCTTTAAAATTCGCTGTATCTAAGCGTGTGTTAACAGTTTAATGATTTCCAAACAGCCACAAAAACCTCACATAAAACCAAATCCCACATCGGCAGGTAGGTTTAAGTATGTAATCTGCAATGCACTCGCAGCATAAGCTTTTAATGTAGAGCATTGGGCGACAAACAAATTTAAACCCAATGTAAACAGATTTCAGTCTAAAATAGGGTATCTAGCGGGAGATAAGATCGGCCTAAAATAAACGCTCGCGTTTGAATTGCATCACACGTCATGTTACTATGTAACTGTGTAGTAGTATTTGGATGAAGTATAAACTAGTACATGTACATAATACTTAACAACACAGTTAATTCAAGGATTTTGGTTCGAGTGGCACCCATTAGTTTATGAACTAGCACTTGTGTGTGCGTGCACCTTAATAGAGGATAGAGTAGTAAATATACGAGGAGAGCATGTAAGGCTTTTATTTATTTTTGACCGTGTGTGAAATCTGTAGGATGTATGATCAAATATTTCGAAATTATTACTACGATTCGATACACAAGTTCAAATATTGGCACAGGTGAGTACACAAATAGATTTTTAACGTTGGCAAACCTCTGTTCCCTGAGTTATTCTATTATATATAAAGTGTTATATTCCTTTCTTTTTACAGTTGAATTTGGTAGCCTTTCCTTTTCTTTTTCGACGAGAAGAAAAGGAGAGGTTTCTCAATTTGAAGTCATTTTTTATTGTTTGACCACGCCTATCTTTTGACAGGGTAATCCGATTTTGATGATTCCTTTTTTATTGGATAGAAGATTCTTCCAAATTGATTCCATATAAATTTCAATCATAAATTCTACCCCTAAGGTTGGATATAGGAAACATTATTGTTTGTTCTCATGTCAACCGAAGCTGTTGAAACTTTGCATACATCATGTTTTTTGATGACACTACAACATAATGGAAGCCTGGAGTTATTCGGATGATGGAGACGAAAAATAGTCAAGGGATATCCTCAACGGTTTAAAGCAACTACTTTGTGTTTGGGCTTATTTAATTTATCTTGTTGAGAAATTTAGACTTATCTGTTTTGGAAGACTACAGCCACAGAAAATAAAAAATTAAATCTTTTTCACAAAAATGTTACCGCCGGTGGTTTTCGGCGGTTCAGTATTTTAAGTTAAAGTGGACAAGCTTTTTTCACTTTAAGATGACAAAATAAAGGAAGTTCAACAGGAAGCCGAACGTGAATCGTGATGGATCATTACGTGTGATATGAAAAACTTCGTAATTGTATGACTTCGTGTTATTAGATAATTAAAATAAAAGTAACGAAATAAAAACAACATTTTTGGGGTCAACATTCAGTCACCATCTCAGACACTACATAACTCTTATCACACATTTCGACATTACATAACTCTCTATCAAAGAGTCTATCAAGTATAAGGCACGCTCAACAAAACGTGCTATAGTTGCTAATATGTGGAACAACACAGAAAATGCTCTAGCCCACTAGGCAGTCATGCGACGTCCGTCGGATTGACTGACAATCATGGCGGCGAGCCTAGCTGTCTATTGGCTTAGGATTGACAAGAACTTGACGTTGGTTCGTCACCTATGTGGTTGAGTCAATAGTGCACTGGAATGACAAATGTATCAACTGTTGAAATGAGCGACAGTGATACTTCGCGAATTGTAGCCGAAATACTTTTCTCTTCCATTTTACGACCTATTTTCCTCGCTTCAGTGCCTTATTAGGTATATTTAAAATATTCTGTCAGCCAGATGGCTATTTGGTTCATGGAATCAATATAGTGTTGCAGTTCAATTGCCATGAATATGTAAACATTACATAAGCAGTCTCAAGTGCCCATGGTCGGCGAGCCATGGCCAATAGTCTCAGAAATTATGCAATCAGAGTTGACATACTAAAGAGCATCAGTTTCCTAATCAAATTGATTAGTTTATTTATATAAAGAATATCTTCAGTTCGATTCCGTAAGTACATATGCTGCGTCGTGAAAAAATTAAGAAGCACCGGTTGCACCAACGTAGCTGTAACCGTAACTGACTTGTTACTTTATCATTTTGACAGATCTTCTATGCAAATGCTGTCAACATGACACAGTAACACGTCGCTTACAGTTAAGGTCATGTTACTGCAACCGAGCCTAAGTACTGATTTCCAACATACCTAAATACATGGAAACAAATAACGGATTATTTGACAAATCTACTGTGTGTTTAACATTCTGCTTCAATATTATTACAAGGTTATGTTACTGAAGCAAATATGTATTAAGAATGCAATGACATTCACGTATATTAAGAATCGTATATTATTACACGCATATTACACCAAATTATGTCGTGATCATCTTAAAATCGATGTTCTAAATAAGACAGGATTATTATTTTTTTGAACTTATATCTATGGTTATTTATTATTTATATAGATAGAACCTATGTATATGTTATTATAGCCCGGTTAGTGGAGTGTGATATTAGGATAACATCAGAATCTGGCGCATGGATAACATTTGGTGAGACGTAGGTATATAGAAGGAGACCGTATCGGTGGCGGTTATCACCAACAATAGCATTCCCAAAGAGGGTTGACGTCAGGCAGGCGGCCGGTCATAAAACATAGTCAAAACTTTAGCAGCATGCCAGATATAATAGGTATGCTGCGCCGACCCCAAATTAATTGGGATAAGGGCAGGGGGATGATGATGATGATGATGATAGAACCGTTAAAACTAACCTGTAAAACGATAACGTCTGATACCAATATTCTATTTATTGCCATCTTGATCTTTTCAAGAAAGGGATTATTAATGGAAGTTGTAGTATAAGACCGTTCGATAAAATCAGGTTTGATTGTTGTGATGAAGACCAAACGAAAGTCGCTGAAGGTAAAGCTATAGATAGCAAAAACTCGAAGTATATTGTTATAGATTATCCTAATGAGCGCACGGTCACTTGGCCAGTCTTTTACAGTGAAGCAGGCCGAGGCATTAGGCTCGGAAACGCGAAGAATATTAACATCACTTCAAATTACACGTCATAGACTGCTTACTCCTTAATTCAATACGAGCATGAAATACAAATCAAGTAGCACAACGAGCCAGTTAATAGTCTAATAGCGAATACAACGTACCATTGTGTAACTCGCACATTCTACCTGTCATGTCGATCCTTTAATCTTTGCTAATACAACCCAGAACGCTTGCAAGAAACTAAAGATACTAGTGTTTGTGTCCTAGTTAGCGAGAATTGTTGAAGCTATTAGATCTATGAATTAGGGAAGATATGTTGCAGATTGTGTGAATTTGAGTTGCGCTGTAAATCCCAGACTATGAGAGTGTAAGCCATGTTAGGGAGTTAGGTATGTTACTTAGTTAAGGACTCGAGATATGTTTAAGTTTACTAGAGACTACGGAGCTTTTCCGGTTTGGTTGGGTACAAAACCCAAGAATGGGATTTTATGTTTTTCATGGCAAAACTATTGGTTTGCCATCCAAGACAAAACTAAGGACTATGACTATCATATCAATTACTTTAAAGAAAGTTGTTTAACTTTTGAAAAAAAAAAAACTGGTTAGACGTTGAAGATGATATATTATGAAACTGGTAGTAAATGCTATGACGGTGACATAACGGCAGTAATCTGAGATAGTTCATAAAGTGTCAGGCATTGTTGGGCACTTCAATACAACGAGTCAGCGGCCTGCCAGCGTAGGTAACTGGCGCCTCTTCAGTGTCCCGGTCAAATGACTAGACAAATACATCAGCTTCAACATTTCAAACAGGTAATGACCCAATGAGTGTTCCTGAGACATCGTTCTTCCGGGAACAAATTCACCAGTTATCCGTTCAGCTTTGTTCAAATGGGAAAGGTCGGTTTATGAAGCGTAACCAACAAAGCAATTAAACTGATTCAAATTAGTTACCTTACTGGCTTTTTGACCTATGTCAAAAAGCTCCGGGATTTACGTCGGAAAAAGTCCAGAAATCTATATTTCTGGACTTTTTCCGACGTAAATCCCGGAGCTCTACAAAATGTTCCGAGAGAGCTTTATGATTATTTATTTCTGCTGTGGTGTTTCGGATTAAAGTATAAAAGGTAGTGCTAATACCACATAAGTGATAAGACTTCAGACTTGTCTCGAAATTAAATTAATGACATTTCTACTAGTCACGATCACGCGCCGTACTTCGCAATAGTACCTACGTATAATTACAAAAAGTAGAACACATTTGGCAAAAATAAAATGTTACTAGTTGTTATTGAACTCACCTAGGTCTGTTTAAAAAAATGTATTCCTTTTGCCTTTTCGACAATATACAATATACTTCTAAATTCTTTTGAGAAAAGTTATCAAAACATTATCTAACGTTGGTAAATGAACAGTGATCTGAAACGTTGCTTATAATACTATCGAAAGAGTCGAATTCAGGTATGATTTTCACGAAATATGTCTTATGTAGGTAAACGTGACGGAACTCTGATAAAATTACCAAAACCGTCTTGAATTTTATATTAAGCAACATCAAACGTGAACTCATGCATCTAATTAGGTACAGAAGTGGCCTGTTCTTGATCCAATTTAGCGAGACACGATCATTTGTGCCAACTAGTATCATCAGAGGAGGGCCAACCATATGTTTAGTAAAAATGGGTTGATACCACACCCGGTTTACTGCGGTCTCCCGGCGACAAGCAGAAAAAATACCACATGCGGTGCCTCCAATTAGGTGTCATGTGGTTGTAATAAAATTAGGGCACTTTTTCTTTTATAAATGGTGTGTGAAGATCAAATGTTGCAATAATTATGTATTATTTTTTGAGATAAATTGATTCGTCATCATGAACTTTCAAACTCATTAACGCAGGCGTAGCGAACACGGGCGCAAGCAGATTTTGAACCTGTGCCCACCGGATGAAAAGAGGTCGAAATATCTCATTTGGTAGAGCCTGGAGTATTCATCAGGAGGCGCCGGTTCAAATCCTTCTCACGACAGTATCTATCTTTCCACAAAAAATTATGACATTATTGAACAAGTGACCCAAAATAAGCTAGAAATAAGCCAATATTGGATAAAGGAGTTTTTTACGCTACGCCTGGCAATATATTAAAGGCGATCCGTCCGTTGAATGTAATAATAAAGAAAATAAATGCTATATCAACAAGTGATGAAGATTTAAGTAAACAGCTGCCTGGTTCCCTTTCATTCAACGATGAAACCAAAATAAAACAAGTTCCATAATTTAATAAGAACGAATAAAATATATTATCCTAATATAACGAGGTATAAACAACCCTCGGCTTGATTCTCAGTACCTAATAAAAGGGGACTATACAAGGCTGATTCTACTGGATATCGGGTCCAAGGAAAACAAGGATACATTTGCAAAATCCATTAGCGTACATGAAAGCATTGAAAGTAGTGCCAAGTAATAGCAATTGCTTCTGATGGCCAAATATCCTTTCACGTTAATTAAACACTAATTCGTGATCGTATCTAATAGTTGCGGTTGTGGAAGTTTGGACGTGGTCATTAGCATTCCTAAAATTACATTAACGCGGACTGTTATTCTCGAACTTCGAAAACAACGCGCAACTGTTGTGTGAATGGATAAACATAATAAGTTACATTACATACGCTGGAATATTATAGCAAATGCGGCATTAAAATTAATTAGATATTGGTGCAGCATATTATCTACCCTTGTAGGCAAAAGGTCCATAAATAGCGTAACCAAATCGAATGATTATTATTTATTTATTTAAGTAATAGTTCTTACATTTGAGTCATTGCCCCCCAAAACCGTGTTGTCAGTTTGGCTGCGAAGCGAATAAATTGATTAAATGTTTTTTTTACATCTAGCATTCATAACTCTATTTAGGTAATTTTTTTTTTTTTTCAGTTGTTAGAATTACACTATGAATTAACACCTTTGCAACTGCCGTCTTGCTTAAGAAAGCAAATATTTAATAGAGTTCATGTTTTAATACAAGCTTCTCAAATTTAACCTATAACCCTTTTTTTTTTGTTGTCGGGGGGAAACATTCAAAAGGCACCCGGCTTTTGGGGATAAGACCGAGGACTGTGGGATTTTTACCTCACTAAAACCACCCCGGTGGGCACCATCAGCACGTGGAGCAAAGCTCCGGGTCCTCTAAGGAGACCAGCTCCGGAACCCCCCTGTGCAACGCTTGTTTAGGCACATCCCTGGAGGAACCTATAAGCCTAGAAAACAACTAGGTCATGCAAAATAAGCTGATCAGTTGATCATCATTTCCAGGTACTAGCAAAACCAAACACGTCCAAACGTTTTGATGTATGCAATCAGAAACTAGGCTGATTGACGAAGCGGCAAGAATACAACAATGGAAGCAAATTAAAATTTAGATTGAAAGCTGTCTCGCGTGGTTGGCAGACGACTGCCGTGTGTCATGCCAAATGGTTTGTTTGGACTTTTGAATTGAACCTTGCTAAACACTGCTGACTACATGGCTGTGCGACCTATATCTGAAATGTCCTCAATTTTTCATACTGGTATGTACTTAAGATGTAGGTATGCGATTATCGGCAAATTATGCGACATTTGAAGTAGGTTGATACTTTAGATAGGGAAGTGTGACGAGGATTTTGTATATGTTAGGCAATATTTTCGTAATTGTGAGAGAGTCCTTGACTACGCTGATATAGAGATAGTCCTTTGTCAGAAGGCACCAAAACGTTTACCTGCCATACTCTAAGAATTATAGTAAGGTAATCGATAAATACTTCACATAAATGCTACGCTTCAGGGAGGAAACATTGCCCAACCCTCGTATGAGACTACTGAGTAAATTATTGCTTTATTTGTCCTGAAGTATGTGACTTTCCTCTTAAATAAAGGGGTAAATGACGGTTACCTTACGACGATTGCCTTTAAACATCATTTCATATGCAACTGTAGTACCATAACGCTTAAGTTCAATATTTATTTCCGATAGCAGGCAACGCCACTCAATATTCCATTTAAGTATCGTCACCGAGGTCATGGTGCTTCCGTGCCGCCATATTAGTTTATTTATAGTCCCCATCGTAGGAAGTCTACTCAAAAACAGTTTCTTAATCTTAAGATGCCATGCGCGACCGAACGGAACTTACAAACGCTTCCTATTGATAAACGATGCTTTTAAATGGCTCATTCGAATTTCAAACAGTCTTTTGTTTTTTCGGTTACATGGCATCAATTAAAATACGTATTGTCCTTTTAGGTACCTACTATTTGTCTATAGTTAATTAGTAATTCTAGAAGCTAGTAGGCAGAGAAAAGCTGGATGTCCTAATAAATAGAAAAAAAAATGCTAGAATATAATTATGTAGTCATTGAAAACAAAAAGCAAATGCATACAACATTCAAATGCAATGATGTTGGCTACGTGGAGAGGTGAGGCTACTCTGTAGAAATTAAACGTATTTTTCTCGTTACCGGTTTTTTCCGAATACTCATATTGTAACGTCGCATACATAACAGTAGTTTAATGAAATTAAAAGTTGAAAATTTAAAGACACACCCACTTAAAATTCACCGCTGAATGTATTGAATCACAGCGTGAATCATTAGTACCTATAGGTAGATAATAGATATACACTGGCGGATGTATTCTTTATGAATTATAGACTTTTAGAAGTGTAAATGGGTCAGACGGCTATAATTTGTATTATGTTTACTTACATTTTCCTAAATAAAATGTGAGCTACATTATGTTGATGTTTGCGATATCGAAATTCATACAACATATTTGTATTTCGGCCAACCGATTTAGATCGTTGCGGTGTCATTCAACTCGTTCGGATACACTGAAACCATTGACCTGTATAAGATAAAGCTTAAAACTGGGCTCGAGCCAGTTTATTGCGACATTATCGAATATCGACCAGATCGGTATCTGCAACTTCCATGCGGTTATCGACGGTAAAACACCGGGAAATTGAATGTCCATTAAATAGGAGGCATCCGAACTGCATACTTAATTAAATTTGGCATGTTAATTAAGGAATGAGCTAGGTATTTAAAAAAAACAGTTACGTTTGGAGCCAGTCGGAAATATAATACGTGCTCCATCTTCGGCTACACCGTCACTCAGGCGCTTTAGTGGCCAAACGTAGATCCATATTTGATAAAAAAATACTAATACTAATTAAAAGAAAACAAGAGCAGTATATCGGTCACACAATAAGAGTATGAGTAATTAATTTTATTATATTGCTATAATAACAGCACACTTTTGCCTTTACGTTTAGGTATAAATATAATATTCTCGTCACATAAAACACCCTTTGGCTTAGCATTATTCCTGTTCATTGACTGCCTCGTTGGTCTAGCGGTCGCAAGCGCGGCTGCTGAGGGTGAGGTTCTGGCTTCGATTCCCAAGTAGCAGCCCGTAGTCAGATGGTGGTGTGACACCCCCATGCTTCGGAGAGCACGTAAAGCCGTGTTTGCGCATACACTTGTGCACTATAATATCTCCTGCGTACTTGGCTAATCTCCGTGGAGATAGGCCTCCGTGACCGAAATACGGTCAGAAGAAGTATTATTCCTGTCACTGTCACACTACTGTTAAACTACGAGTACAATATAGAGATGGGTATATTAGCTAAGTCACAACACGTGATAAGTAATGTTTTTTTTCTTGGCCCAAGAGTTTCTTGATTGATCTTGGGGCAAAATTACTCATCACATTGAACCTCTCAATCTTAATAATTAATTGGAAACCCGGGTGAACAGTTCCTCTTCAAGATAACCTCTTATCCGGTCCTTGTAGACGAATTGGAATGAACAAGGAAATTCATTTACAGAATATTTATAGCTTATCGCGTACCGAGACTCGACCTCAAAAGTTACCATGAGGATATTTAATGAAGATATTTCGATCCTTTTTGAGCCTTTGAAGTATATAGACAAAAAAGTTAGATAAACAAAATTTTTGATGAAATACTAGTGGCTAAAGCATTTTAGTAATAAAATCATTATAATATTCTACGACCTTCTTTAACAATTTTGAGGTTGCAATAAACGAGTACGCCCGACGTGATGTTGCAATTTCCAGATTTTGTTTATGTTTTTCTACTGATAATAATCAACTGAGCTATAAATATCTATAGTCCATACCGACCCCACATAAATTGTAACATAATAACATAATGAAGCACCTTTGTTGGTCACGAGGAACCAGAAATCTACATCCACTCATTCAGCCAAATGTCGGATTTCAATCCAAATAATTGTAATGGGCTGACATATCACATGGAGTGTCGATGTGCTATTTTATGGCGAAATACTAGTCAATTAGTAGTGACACTCAATTCTCGTGCTGTCGCCTCGCCTTGAAGTTTAACACACACAGCACGACATTTAAGTAGTAAGAAATGTTTTGTAGTCTAAGAGTATTCGTCCGTTACGTTAAAGTATGATAATACTTCATATTTAAATTAAGTAATGCGGTTTTTACTATAAATAAATCTTGTCTCTTGAGCAATCTTGGAACATCGCAGACCAAATAAAATGATCCTTGCCAAAAGAAATCCTAACTTAGTTATTCTACCAACGGGCTGGTGATTTGCAAAGAATGCACCACGTACATGACATTAATCAAATCAGAGCTCGAGGAATCCTCAGCAATGCTCACATGTCACACGATAAATAAATCTCATTACAATATAAAAGCTTTTTTTAGAACCGTCGCACAATATATTATTTTCATTATTGCTTTATTTCAGAGATTACTCATTATAGCATTACGAATAGATGGATAAAAACTCAGTAAACCAGACTGAATCGACTTGATGACTTTTTTGTCATTTTAGAAGATATACGTAAGTAGTGTATTTTTCAGAGTTATTAAAATAAGCAATCCATTAAAAACGTTTTTTTAAGTGTTTTGTTTTGTATGCACCGAGAAAAACTTATCAACACAACAAAATAAACACACGCATAACAATGTAGTTACATACAACGGATGCATTAATTACTATTTTCATAATTAACGACGACACGCATTGTCCTCAAGACCACATCCTTAGATAATAAAGAGTCCAGCGATCTGCGCGTGCGCATGATACACAAATATGGCGAATGCAACATGGCCGCCGGTAGCAGGGATTGCGTTGGGATTGCATTATCCATATTCGATACGAGGTGTGCCGTATACGTGACTGGCAACATGTTTTGATTTTAATCACGATACGGTGATTGCCAATGTCTCCACATCTTAGGAAAGTTTAACACAAGCAAGAATATCAATGAATACTTGGAATTGTATCTTAGCTAGGTCGGAGTCGTGACGAAAACAAAAAGGGATGAAGTACGGTAAACCTTTCAAGTTATAATAATGTTTGTGTGTGTAATACTAATACGTATATTTGGACCTAAGCCTGGACTTAAATCACCTGGACCACCCCGTAATCCAATTTAACAGAACATGTGCTACATGTGCTAATTTGCTTGACAACGTGACTTTCACGAGTTACAGTACGGTACACCTATAGTTCAAAGGCAGAGTAAACATGGTTGACTTGGAAATGTTATTAATATACTTTCCACAGTCACAAACACAATATAATGGTACCTTGATGCATTTTATTGTATCAAATATTTCCAATAATTAGTATATTCAGAAAAATCGAATGGAAAAAGTTGTCGATCAGTAATTTTACTCGTGTATGTCGACACACAAAGACGAGAACATAGGACCTTAGTCACGCCTTACAGTTTTTAATTCATCTATTCTATACCAACTTGAAGGAATTAGTACTGGAGTAGTTTCAGCGGGGGTACCCCTCTCGCCACTGGCATATGATTGCCAATCAAACTTTTATACTTTTTTACCTGTATGGTTACAATGATAGTACACGGTTTTAATCCTGAGTGACACAAATTCATATTTGTGTTTAGTTTTTTTATGTGTATTAATACCGTTAATGAAGAGAGCTATTGTTGCTTTAGTGCAAGTTTTTTGTGATTGTGTGTTGCCTCACCCCGCGAAAAGTGGTGAGCATATTTGTTCTTTAAATAATTGATCACAAGCAGTCTCCTGGCGGGTCCTCTAAGTATACCAAAGACAATAAAACAGTGGATATTGGATTTCTTTCTTTCTTTCTATGCTCGCTAATTTATACCCACCGCAAAGAATCCCATATCCTACTATTATTATAAACGCGAAAGTTTGTATGTATGGATGTTTATTACTCTTTCACGCAATAACTACTGTACGGATTTGGATGAAATTTGGCACACAGATAGTTTACAACCTGGATTAACACATAGGGTATTTATGCCGGTTGGACCTAATTCTGAAGTCCACGCAGACGAAGTCACGGGCAGAAGATAGTTCTACGTAATCTGTGTCAAATATTTACGAATATCTTTCCAGAACACTGCAAAAAAATACATCTAACGTGCATATTCTATAATAAAAATAAAATCTATATGGTAAAAGGCTCAATGAACTACGAAAAAGTATAGATTTACATTTAAAATGTAAATAAATCATCCATAAATAAACAAGCATTTGCGTGTGGCCGAAGCTTATTTTTAATCCAATAAAAATATAATCATGTTCGGGCTGAAAGTCGGGCAATGCACTCATTGAGAACAATAACAATTCCGCTATAAATTAATAATAGTTTCTAGCTATTTAATCAGCTGAAATACATTAAAAACTCGACACCGAATAAATGTTTGCGCCAAATAGAATCATCGATAAAAATGAAAGCAACGTTTGTTTAAAACGTTCAATACGGTAACAATTATTCTAAAACTAGCATTTTTAGATTTCATTGTTCTAGAAAAGGTTGAATCGAAAACGATATAGGTATTAAGTACTTATCAGCCTTGACAGATTTATGCCGTTTCAAGTTTCAACCGTCATTGGAAGCAGTTAAGGCCAGATATTATGGGTTCAGTAGGTAATTCAGTAGAAAATACTGTAATGAAGCAGTAATTGCCTTCTAGCAAGTCGACTACTGCACCGTAGTTACACCCCACTTCTATTGATTTTTTCGATTTCTACTACTTGGTACAAACAACAAGCCTCCTTCTATTTCAGCGTATGAGTACAAGATCGCAAAATGACCTAAGTTTGAAAGGTCGAAAATTTCCAACATAAGGACTGTTTGCTTTTATCTTTTATAAAAATTAAGGTTTAATTTTCCACGTAATAGAACAAATTTACAGTTCGTTCTTTCAGATATAACGATGACATTTACTGCCGAGGAAACTGGTTCACAAGTCTCGCGCTCCATTACTCCGCCATAATTCTGTTAAAGCAATCAAGCATCGGAACTAACACAATTTGATGAACCTTACCATCCGGGAGTTCTCATAGAATAGACTAAATAATGGCCTTACACTAACTGAACTTCAATTATTGCAGTTAGTGATAAAAAGTTAATTGAATGGACTGAGAAAAAGTTCGCGGAAGAAGTAAGAACCGTGGAAACTACCGTTTGATGTTATAACAGGTGTAGTTAATATACAAAGAAAAAAATATGAATCGATAAATATGATTTGATTATAAAAATGGAACCGATTATGAATGTATCGTCTAACGGAGTTGAGATTTAGAGATGACGAAATTTTGATCATTTTGATAGCCAATTGAAGGAATACGTACTTTTAGAGATGTTCAAACCGAGTGCATTTTAATATTTAATTTAATGGACAATATTTATGGTATGCATGTTATTTTGTATTTAACGAATGTGTTAATCGTCTACTTACGGTTAAGTTAATATCTCCTATTTTTATGAACTAAGGGTTGCCCACTGGGCAAAATTCCACCATAATTCATTAAAATTAATAATTAATTTAATTTTATAAAATATTCCACACACTACCATGCGTTTTTGACACACGCATCTTTGAAAATAGAACCTCATCGTTCAGGTTCTATTGTCAAAGATGCGTGTGTCAAAAACGCATGGTAGTGTGTGGAATATTTTATGAATTTAATGTAATTTTAATCCTATTATATAAAAATATTGGCTTTCTGCACTCTACTTCATATAAACTTACTTTAACTTTTTTTCGTAAAAAGAAGTACTTACAAAGTTTTTGCTTCACGTATTAATTTATATAGTGATGATTAAAAACATGTAGGAAAATATGTTTTATTATCGCAAATAACTAAGATTACTATAGTTAACTACTATTTAGTTCAAGAATGACAATCAATATAAACCTATACCACTGTTATTCAAAATTGAGATTAGTAATGAAGTGAATCAGAGCTGTCACATAATGCATCATAATTTTATAATTATGATCATCGGCGATGTAAGTGTCTGCCCCTACGCACGAAACCCATCTGAGTCACGGTCTGACACATAGTTTCAGTGTCGGATCTCTCCTTTCGTTTATTTTTTATATTGGCAATTAGACGGAATCATAAACTAATTAGGTTATCTAGCCATTCATTAGTCTAGTTACTCGTATTACACTTTAGTCATGGCATTAGAATAAAATTGATATTTTAGACAAAAAATAAATTGTTTAACAGGAAATGGTTTTATGAGTACAATTGGTCACGCAGGTCTCGTTGGAAGATAATAAAAGCGTTAAATTTTGGGTTGTTTGTAAACATTTAACTATCTAGGCAGGCTCAGTGCTCAAACTGTGACCGACTTTCTGAGCCACGCAGGAAGTTGAGATAAAATGAGAAAATATGACCCATTTTCAGAATTTATGGACTTGTGTTAGATCATGATCACTAGATATCTGGTACGGGTCGTGATTTAAATCTACGTGTAATATTGTTTTATGTGTTACTATACAAAATATATTATGTAAAATAATGGTTCCACGAGATAGTTACAGGTGTCTGACAGAAATTTAAATCTAAGCAACCGGTACTCGTATTAGGTTTTGCGTCCATTATTCTTTATTAACAAAAAAACAACAAAACTCTTAGCTACTCTAAAGTTACAATATTAAATGGAAAAAGAATACGGTCGCGAACAGGATTCGAACCCGCGCCTCCCGGACAGACACTCCAGGCGCTCTGACCACCAAGCCATCTCGACCTCTGCTCACCTTGCTTAATATTGTAACTTTAGAGTTCGCTAAGCATGCGTTAATGCTTTTTCAAAGACATATCTTGAATTATTAAGGTAATTGCATTCTTTACGACATTGTATTAACTGCAAAGTTAGTCGTGTCGGTTCGGTCACTTGTAAGTACTGAATTGATTGCAATGACGTCGCCATAAGACGTGTTAAAATATGGAAGAAGAATTCGCGGTGGTGAGCAGAGGTCGAGATGGCTTGGTGGTCAGAGCGCCTGGAGTGTCTGTCCGGGAGGCGCGGGTTCGAATCCTGTCCGCGACCGTATTCTTTTTCCATTTAATATTGTAACTTTAGAGTTCGCTAAGCATGCGTTAATGCTTTTTCAAAGACATATCTGGAATTTATCGTAGTTTTTGTTAGACATTTGACAAAGATGATACTAATACGTACTTTGAGTGTACGAGAACTTGTATAGTTGAACAGTACGCTAAAGCTACTTAATTATGTCGATCAGGATAAGTAGTGTACCAAGCCAAGGATCAACTAGGTAAACTGAACAATTTTTTTTTTTTATTCTACTTAGAAATTAGAATACACCATAGATTGTAAAAAATATCCTTATTTGTCCCCAATTTAACATCATCAATCGAAATAAATAAAATTGAAGGGTCTGTTTGTTTGAATTGTCAAAATAATAGCCTTTTTAAGCTTATTTGCACGATAAAATAAAAATGTTGTCTGTCTGTCTGTTTGTTCCGGCTAATCTTCGAAACGGCTGGACTGATTCTGATTAGATTTTATTGGCAGGTAGCTGACTATATAAAGAGTAACATAGGTACCTAATTATAACATAATTATACGCGTAATGAATAATAATACTTCACTTTGACCAGGTATCAAGGTATGAAGTTTATTATTTATTCGTGACACAATTATTCAGTAGAGAATCCATAAAGTAATGGTCATTTCATTTATGTACTGCTAATTAGTGAAAACGATTTTTTTAGGTTTTCGCGATAACTACACATTATAATAAAACAACTTTTAACCGGATTAGACGCGTGTATTATTGGTTTTTTGTTTTTCCTGACGTTGGAGGACTGAGGAGTCGTCCTGCGACCAGGAACGCTACAAAGTGTTCGAAACGTCAGAAAAAACAAAAAACCAATAATACACGCGATTAATCCGGTTAAATGTTGATTTATTATCAAAACGAATTTGTATTATATGAGTGAGCATTTTCAAATGTTCCACTTAATACCTACTTACCTAGGTTGCTGAACCGTCGTATAATTAATTGACGACGTTGTCCATAAGTTACCTAGTCAAATCATCATTAAATAAATGATATAATTCTAGGTAGGTATGTATATTGTATAGGGGTATGTAGGAACCTACTTCTACCAACTCATAAATCGAATGTAATTTTTTATCTCGAAAGGGTCTAGTCATTTATGAAATGGGGTGAATGTTTCGTTATCTTTTGAAAGCAAGTAGGTACGCCTATAAATTATGATTGCCGTAGAGTGAGAAACATGGATAAACTAAGTAACAGAGTAGGTAGGTACCTCAGGCACACATACATTAGAAATGCTTGTATTTTTTTTCGCAATCTAAGGTAGGTAGATATTTTATATCATCTGAGTCCGTTAAGAAATTATGGTATCAAAATGTATTCAATTTTTTATTAGAATATTAATGTTTCTGATAACGTAAAATACCTACCTATATGTATTTTAAATGTTTAAATTATCGATTTGTTTTACATAAATACCGATATGATATTTAGGTAAGTATATAGCTCGTTTGGACCGAAGCAAGTTTAAAAAAATACGTAAACGTTTTGTTTTCTGTGTAAGAATTCAATTTTATTATTGACGCATTAGTAACAATGTTTACTAATTTTGACAATAACGTTTCAAAAACAAAGGACGAAAGTACGCTACTAAATACTGCATTTTACACGATATGAGCGCTTCAATTACCTTGGATGCTTCAAAATTAATTACCTTTATGTTCAAAAAAGCTTAACATACTCACAATATGAAGCATACTATGCACAGACAGCTGTTGAATTCCCTTCTCTTTCCGATAATGCCCAACGCCGAACGCAAACACAACACTGATGTTTATTTAGTCTATTATAAACAAGCTCCAACACCCCTTTCAATTACTTCATTATCATTATCAATATTCCGACGCACTAATGATATCTAAACAATTGCATTCAGCGTTATTATTTATTTTTCTCGGCTTTAAGAACTGCGAACGCACAGTCGTCACGATAACGACGTGACACACGTCTCGCTCGCTGATGTTCTGAGAACGAACTATTTGATTTTATTAGAAAAATTACGGTGTTTTTGATAGAACGAAGAATGAAATATCAAATAAAAGAACGAACGATGTTGGCAAAATAGAATGATTGCAAGATCTATTTTGTAAAATGTTGCCAATGTGAAATCATTCAAGTACTCATCTATGGTCTCAAATCAATTTTCTGCCTTGAAGCCAAAATAGACTCTGAATATTTCCTATCTATTTATGAGTATGATATTTTGAAAGGAATAATTGGCTGTGGCATTTTCCTTCTGAAAAGGACATTATAAAGATAGAATGTCAAAGAAAATTGACAAGTTTTTGTTTAATAACTTTTGTGAAACACATTCATAATAATATTGTGTAACAGTAATTTTGGTTGTTGGACACTTCCTCCTGCCTGGAAGCTAGCTGTGAAGTTTACCATTCTACATTATGCAGAAGTGAGTGAAGTCTGAAAAACAATACAGTTAGCGCCGTATGCACCATGGACAACACGGGCAAGACGAATGATGGGAAAACACGAACACTCCCGATGCCTAGTACATCATCGGCCCGAGCCAGTTTGACTCGCGACACCGCCGAGGGCTCCGCTCATGAATAAGGGCTCCGTTCGAGTTAGACACTAATCGGGCAATCCCGAAGAATGCGCGTGAGTAAAAACCGTTAACCAATAATTAAAACTGTCAAAATTACGTTTTTGGCTTTGGTTACGAGCTGTGGGAATGCTGGAAGCTGGGTCTGTTCAGCGTAATGTTGCTGAGGCCATAGGGACCCACCAAAATGTAATTTCAAGATTGTGGACACGCTATCGTGCCATAGGTGAAGTAGCGGAGAGGCACCGGGGGCCAAGTCGCATCACTACCCCCAGACAAGACCGATTTTTGCAAATTACTGCGCGAGCTCAACCAAATGCAACGGCGACTCAATTGGTCCAAAGGCTGCGAGTGGAACACCAAGTGCTTGTGAGTGACCAAACTGTAAGAAGGCGACTGCATGAAAGCAATCTACGCTCTCGTAGACCACTCCGGGTCCCACCTTTACGGAGAGGCAATCGTGGACGACGATTAGAATGGGTTCGGAACCACGTGGACTGGGGCCGTGAACAATGGTCCAATGTGCTGTTCACGGATGAATCCAGGTTCGGCTTCCATCCAGATTCACGAAGGACGCGTGTTTGGCGAGTTCCTGGACGATGGAGCCGTCTTCAGAACCCTCAGGAAGTTCACCCATACCAAGGAGGAACAATTATGGTTTGGGCAGGAATTCGTCTTGGAGGACGGACGGATCTCGTTTGGGTGCGGGGCAATATGACGGCAGAACGATACGTCCAACAGGTGCTGGGGCCCGTAATCTTGCCCCACAGAACACAAATGGGGCAAGATTTCCTGCTCATGCACGACAATGCCCGGGCACACACGGCGAGAACGGTAGCAGCTTGGTTACATACACACAATGTTAGGGCCTTAGACTTGCCTGCTCAATCGCCAGATCTAAATCCCATTGAGCATGCGTGGGATATGCTGCAAAGAAGAGCTCTGAAGGAAGTTCCTGAAAATCTGGCTACAGAAGATCAACTTTTTGCGCACCTCAGAAGGACATGGGACAATATTCCGCAGCAAGTCATTGACAACCTTGTTCTGAGCATGCCGAATCGTTGCCGATGTGTTATGAACATCATGGGCGCTTTCTCAGACTACTAACTTCAAGTTTATAAACACAAATTAAATGATTTTTCTATTTTTTTCAGTTTTACTCATAAATTAAAAGTTAATTCATATACGGTTTCCGTCTATGCTTAATTTTTTTTCCATAAAATCTTGAAATTTTAATCGAAGTACCTTAACCATTACTAGAAAATGGTAGAATATTAAATAACGTATCTTTTAAATATATACATGTCATATAAATAAATAACATATTGATAGTAATTCGCTTTTTTAAAAATATCCCTAGACCGTGTTGATGTGTTTATATTGACTTTGACGACTGAAAAAGAGTATTAGTTCGTGGTAAATAGGATATAGCCGTCATAATGAGGAGTATTCTAATTTATTTTTAGACTATCGCATTGCATGATATTACTTTGAACTAGCAGGAATTAACCCGCAATAAACTTATTATATGTTACACATATATTATAACTTATTGCGCTTTAATTCCTGTGATTATACAGGGCTATTCATAGTATATACGAAACCTGAAACTAGTTTGTTTAGAATGAGTAATAGAATCGATTGTAATATTTTTTACACCATGGCATATTTTCACCAAATAATATCTCTCAGTGAGTAATGGCATGTCGGCGCGGCTGCAGTGAACTCAACCCGCGCTGGCTTCGCGCTGGCTGAGGCCTAACCCCGCGCCTGACCCCGCATCTCAGTCGCCCGGAAGCTAGGGATAGATAAGTACGGATCGCTTGCACCCGTGCCTGCGTTCTCACTATCGTGTCGTGGGTAAATAGTTCGCATGTAAATAATAATAATGATGACACCATGTAAAAAGGATAAATAATTATTGTAAATAGTGTTGAATAACATTTAAAACACGCTAAGATGGTTATCTGTATGAACGTGATGGAAAATGTTATCAATACACAACTTACAACGACTCTGTATGATACCTATTGGATTATGAACGTAAGGTGGTGAGCATATTTATAGGAGGACAAGGAGGCAACAAAACAAGCTTGTAACATTGTGAGTTTTCATTCAATATTTTATATCAGTTCTGTAAATGAAAATATTTGACCCGCGTCGCAGGTTTCGTATATACTAAGAATAAATATTATAATCTATGACTAACTTATGATATCAACCTAAGGAGAGAAGAACGCATAAACCAAACATTTTATTCAGTTTCTTTAGAAGAGCCCGGGTAAACATGTAGAGCCTTAGCGTACAGCACATTTACAGGTACAAATATACAACTGCCTGCCTGCCTAGCCTTTTCCCAATTACATTGGGGTCGGCTTCCAGTCAAACCGGATGCAGCTTAATACCAGTATTACAAATATACAACTGCAAGACAATATTATGTTGCTTTGGACTCACATTAAAACCAACTCAAAACACGAATGAACACCACGCACTACTAATAAACGCGCATATAATACTATTAATAAAAAGTAGACAAATCTAAATATCTTACCTTTTCTTCGTCAAAAGTTGGTAAACTTTCATCATCCCAAATCCCAATGCATCACTAAAAACACCATGTAGCTGCCTTCATCTAAGTCGTACAGATAAAGTCAAGTATTTGGGTGTTCAGATAGATGACTCATTATCATTTCATAATCATAAGTCTATATGATTATGAAATGATAATGAGTCATCTAGAAGAGATTTTTAAGAATCTCCGCCATGTGGCCGACCCACAGTTGCTTAGACAAATATATCTAGCCCTCTGTCAGTCAGTTGCACAGTACTGTATAGTTGTTTGGGGCGGGACAACAAAAACACATTTGTTAAAACTGGCACGTGTCTAAAGAGCGATCCTTAAAGTAGGTTGGTCCCTTCCTTATCAATTTCCTACCACCGAACTTTATAAAACTTGTAAGGTCCTCTCTATTCGAAAATTGTTGATTCTAAATTTAATTCTAACAGTCCACTCCCGCAATTCCGATAATCCCAAAAAGTACAAAGCCTTGAGACGAAAGCACACAGTGTGTTCTCCTATTTCTGTTAATTCAAAACTAGCTCAACGATTCTTTTATTTCCTTGGTCCTTATGTATACAATAGAGTTAATAGAATCTTATATATATATTCAATGGTTATAAGTAAATGCTAAACTACTGTAAGGAACTGGGAACTTGATTTGGAAAATGAAGGTACTGAAAGTATAATTATTTATTGAATGCTTTGGCCATTAAATAAATAAATATTTTAACATACATCCCACAAGTTTTTACTAATACGCGTAAACACTGGCACAGGACATACATGCACATACACAAAACACCCTCACACATTCACGCATTACACACACAATCCTACAATAATATCACTTTACATTACACTTCACAAATATAACTATACTTCTATTATAGTTTTACCTCTCTATCAAATTATTTAATAATAGTGTTATGTATAATCAGAATTAAGATGCCGTAAACAACGATTATGTTTAAAAGGGTGCGAGTCTGGAGATATGTCATACAGGTCACAAAAAATATGTAAATAAATATCTACAAAAAATTACTTTTATGAAAGAAATATATATTATATATATATATATATATATATATATAACTATGTATATATTGATTTTTAATTACTAAAAAATGAATGTACAAAACTCAATAGGGTGACCATGATAGTATGTGAGCGGTCGGACGTGTTATTACTAGACTAATTAATGTCCTTAGAGTATACTCAGCATAACAAACTTCTCTCTATTTATATTGGGACATTTTTTAAGGTTTCGTAAATGCATCACAAGACGGAATGATTGGATGGCTATAATTGCACGTTGTTATCCTCACAACATGAACAAAACAAGTTTACCCCGGGGAAGGATTTTTCCCCGGTGAGGTCTGGCTCTGCTTGTCCCAAGTAGAACACACCTCCAGCGTTAGCGGCAACTATCACAGGCCTATGCGTCATTCGGAAGCCAAAGATACTATGTCTTAAATAAATATGTGCAATTTGTAACATTTTCTTTACTCTTCACTTATATTAGGTACCCTATTACTAAACCTAAACCGTATATCTGTCTGTCAGCTTTATGGCTATATCTTTCATTTTTACAAGTTCACACTTTCACAGAATGTGTATGTTACTATAGCATCAATTATAGCAAATCTTATTATAAAAATGTCAGTAGTGTATGTGTTCTACTAATAAACACAAAGTAATAAAAACGATTGGTACGGAACTATATGTGACTAACCATAAACTTTAAGTATTTTACTAAAATAGTTAAATTTTGTATGTTCTGAAATAAGATAATCATCGGCTAGACACTCTACTAGAACGAGATAGATATACCGCAAAATAAGACATAAAACTATTTCAAGATCATCAAAACTGTATTCACTACATATTTGGAAGAGATCTTTCCACTTTTATATGTAAACTTCTTGGTTATATATAATTAACATTAAATTAGTCTATAGTATAATGTGCTCTGTGATTAAAATATTCTAAACTAATATGAACTTGGAATATTTGTGGCAGAGAGGTCCTAAAATCCTATAATAAACTTAGTTAAATATATCAATACATTATAATAAAAATATCTATTTGGTTTTGGTTTTTTTTCTTTTGATTTCTAGTTTCTAATTTAAAGTTTATGTAGGTATAACTTAAATAAAAATATTTTGACAGTAATTTATGGTTTTATGCTTAATTATTTTTGTGTCTGGCAACATTAATCTTCCGTCCATTTTCATTTCGCAAACTTAAAAAAACGACGACGAAAAAGAAAAGGCATTTCTTTTTGTAAGATTTATTATTGCTTGTTGCTGGATAATGTGAGCTAATTACCGTTTATGTTGTTTAGTTTTAATATATTTAGTTTTATCAAGAGGACACATCAAATACAGCTTGATAACGGTAAGTTTCCTGACATTTGATTGGATTTGTTTGTAAAGTGAGAAAGTGACCGTTTGTCGAGCGTTCTAAGCCTGCGGAGATGCGATCCAATTTCACATCTCGGTGTAAAACGGGCACGGCTATAAATTAACCGGCTTGTAATTAACTATTTGTTCCGCAATATTGGCCAGGTAGCCATTATTATATTCGAAAGCAGGTGTCGTTGAATCGTTTTAAATCGCCGTTTTTACGTATTAACGTATTTGTGATTCATTGAACTGATCGTAAATGTTGTAAAGGTACGCCTACGCTTTAAGAAAGTTGGTACACAATAGATCCAAGTTATTTACTAATTAGTTACACATTGCATGTTGTATGAGTCAGTTATTATTCATTGATATTAAAATTCAACAATATATACGTAGCTCTGTTACATGGTAATTGTTTATTATAGTATTGTTACACGAATGATATCGAAAACTGATATGATAACAGAGCTTTCACATAATTATAGATTTCCTTCTATTCTTACATAGTAAGAAACAATATGCTTCTCTGACCTTGTAAGGGAAACTGAAGTCTTGCACTAAAAGGTCAAACGCAAATCGCAAATTATGCACATGTGATTGTATTCAGGGATAACATGAATCTTTTAAAGGAAACATGTATTAAATACTCAACTACCCACTTATGGTCTTTTTTATTTTTACCATTTTAAAGTGGCATACAGCTTACTAGTTAATTTGTAGTCAAATTTGGTTTAATGAAAATTACATTGAATATATAGTCATATACAGGCTATAGTTCCATTGTTTTTGGCCTCATCCTCTCCTAGTATATTTTATGAATACAGAAATCCTGTTCAAACTAACTTAATTATTATATTGAATAATATATATAATTCATAGTGGGATATTAAACATTCCAATATTATCTATACTAACAGATCTTAGTATAGGTATGTATAAACAATTGTTTTTTTTACTATAAATCCTAAATATATTTAACTGTTCATTCTATATGTAAAGTATTCTGATTATTACATATATCACAAATGTTTTGTGTATATTAAAAAATAATAATTTAAATCTTATTTTTTCATCTTATTGTCTCTACATATAAATTTTACTTTACTAATCTATCTTTATACTTGAGAGATTCACATATTCCTACTGAAAATGAAGTTATCATCATCTGAATATATTTTGTTTCTCCAGTTTAGAACCAAAATTGACAAGACTCGCTAACACAAAATGGAGGATGAAAATGAATACAAGAAATTGCCGACAGAAGAGAAATGTGTTCACAAGTTATGGAAGGCTAGGGTAGCGGGATATGAGGAAGCAATCAAGCTCTTCAACCAGATTGACGATGAGAAGTCTCCAGAGTGGAACAAATACTTGGGACTGATCAAGAAGTTTGTTACTGACAGCAATGCTGTGGCACAGGAGAAAGGTATGTCTTCTATAATTTGTCTATAAATAATAATAACTGTAACTGTCATGTTTGCTCATCTCAGTTAGATGTAAATGTACATCTATAGCTTTAACCCAGTAAGTTTTCGAGCTGACCATGCTGGCTCGGAAGGATATAGAAATGTATACACATTACACAGCGCTATTAGTTCAATAACAGTTACTTAGTGCAATAATATTTGCTCACTACTGCACTTGTATGAAGGATCATTATGTACATACAACTGGTGCTAGTAGTGAACATTGTATTAAAAGATGAGTGTTTTTACAAATTATTATATTATACCACTTTATAAATATTAACATGGAGTATCTACTAAATCGAACTATACATTTGTCCTGACTACAAAATGAGTTACATTTTAAATTTAAATGTGCTACCTTGCTGTATTTACTTACATTCCTGCTATGCACACATATTTTTGTGATACTTAAATGCAAATTGTAAATGCTTTATACCAACTGATGGAATAAATTATTCATTTGATTGTGAAGAAAATTGGATTTGTATATTGTCATTGTATTTTTTTTTAAACTACAAGTTTGTCTGTGTGTCAAAAAGCCTACAAAGTTTAAAAATAAAAGTAAGCCCCCATCAAACATGTTCTATTATTGTGAACAAAATAATGATGTTTCAGTTTTGGAAACAACTATCAAATTTGTACCATTTATAGTGTCATTATTTAGAAAACCTTTTACCATGTAAAAAGTTTCATAATAATCATGCCTCTATCCCCAAAGGGTTAGGCAGAGGAGTACTGTTATACATGGACCAAAATATTTATTAAAATAAATACAAATTCTACAATACAATACAATATCTATAATTGTCTGAATATGGTTGTTACAGGTCTTAAAATTAGATAATTAGTACATAATATTCTGCCTGATGGTGCGAAATTTACAAATAATTTAATTACAATTAAAATATAAAGTCAAGTTTCAAGTGATAATATCAGCCAGAAATAGATAATAATATTAATAATCAAATAGATTAATAGAAACACACTTATTATTTATAAAATAATGAGATGTAAATCTATTAACGTTAGATTAGCCTATGTCAATGTATCATTCAAAAAGTCAGTAATGCTTTAATAACATTTACAATTCAATAAATCTTTTAATTGCTTTCTAAATAAATTTAAATTTAATTCTTTGTTGTTTTTAACAACTGTTAGGTAATTTGTTGTAGATTTTAGGTGCTGTACAAAAAAGGCTTTTCCACATAAAAGCAGTTCTAGCACTGCAAATACATAGTTTCGAATTATCGCGTCTATTACGAATAACAAAATTTGACAGCCGTGGCAAGAAGTGAGGGTTTTGTTTTACAAAAAGAGGAACTTCCATTATATAAAGAGACGGCAGTGTTAGAATTTTATGTTTTGTAAAGTATTGTTTACAACTGTTAGTTATTTGAAGCCCAAACATTGCCCTTGTGCATCGTTTTTGCATCCTAAATACTACCTCTTTATCTGTGGAGTTACCCCAAATAAATACTACCTCTTTATCTGTGGAGTTACCCCAAATAAATACTACCTCTTTATCTGTGGAGTTACCCCAGAAAATAACGCCATATCGCAATAAATAATAAAAATCTTATATAATGTTACACAAACCTATGAAGCCTCTGAAACCTAAACTAAGTAAAAACCTGTATGTCAGGAATCAGCGCCTTCTCCCATTTTGATTTCATTTTTATGTCAAACAATACATTCTACAGAGTATGTTTGCAGGGTAAAACCCTTCTAGGGTAAAAAGTAAAGAACAAATAAATTTTAAAGATGACGGCATGCAGTAATTACAAAAAGCAATTTTACTATAAAAAATAGTCAAGTAAAAGTGCGTGAGTGTTCGCATGTGTCCGTCTGTGCGTGTGTGTGTGTGTGTGTGTTTCTGTGGTGTAGGTGTGTATGTGTGGGTGATTGAATAAAGATGCTACGAGCCCATGATATGCTGTAACTAGTGCATCCATACTTACGTTTGGGGCTAGTTTATATAATGCGTATGAGGCAGTGCTAATTCTTTTACTTAATGCTTTAATATGTGCCTTCCAATTGAGTTGCTTGTCAATAACCAAACCAAGAAACTGAGTTTTTTCAGTCAATTATTATGTTGCTCTGGTAATTTATTTTAATTTTACTTATAGTGGGGTGTCTTTGGCTGAAATACATTATTTTTGTCTTTAGTTAATTTATTTTTAAATTGTTGTTTTGTAACCACTTAATTATAGATGTTAGGCATTATTAATTTCCGTTTCAAACGTGTCCAAAACTGTATCTGTGATTGTTAACGTGCTATCATCAGCAAAGAGAGTAATAGGATGGTTAGTTGCTTTAGGTAAATCGTTAATATAAATAATGAAACAAATAATAAAAACACTACCTTGTGGTACTCCAAATGATAACGTACGTTCTTTAGTTAACTAGACCTACTCTATGTTAATAACCAAATGTCATGATAGTATGTAATTTGATTTCATATTAGATGTTTTTTATAAATTGCTGTGCCCTTACAGGTTTCATGTCAGGTACTGGGGTTTGTATGTAACATCAATTTTCCACATGAGTACAATAAATTATTTGAATTTGTTATTGTATGTTCATATATCACTGATGCCATTACTAAGTCCCATGATGATGGGTAGTGAGCCTATTGCTATCAGCCTGGTACAATTCCAAACTCTGGGCTGTTACTGAGAATATCCTCACAATAAACGTAATGTCACTTTGCCCAATCCAGGAAACGCTCAGTACCAAAATATCGTCAAAACAATAAAATTATATATCTTTATGTTGTCTATTCATATTACAAAGAAGGTTGTATATTTCGTACTTAAAAAAACCTTTATTTTTAAATCATGTTACTCGAAGTGACACATCTATTATTTACATATTTGGTGTAGTAGTTTTACTGGCTATTTTACATAATTCATAGCTCAGGAATGTTTTTGCATGGACTGTCTTGATAACTCTGTTTGATAAATGTCTGTTCGTCTAAAATCCAAACATTTCTTGCTACAACCTACCTACCAACAGCCCTGACTGGACAGTATCATGATTCTAAAATAGAAGCCTGCATGCATACAATGATAATATGTAATTACCAGGTAAACTCAATTGAGTCATGTCTGGCTTAGGAATTATAACTTCCTGAAGTTGCTATTAAAGTATTGTGTTATATGTAGACGTCCACCTTGAATGCTAGATAGAGTTAAGATAAATATAAAACAACTAATAGGATTAATACGCCCATGTATTATTGATTTTTGTTCTTCCTGACATTTCAAACATTTAATTTGCAGCAGTCGTTGACACAGAATGACTAAGGTGACAAGCTAAATACTCATAACATTTTATTAAAATATATTTTAGTCTTCCCTACAATACGTTTAATTGATAAAATATTTTTGTCTATGTATCTTTTTTTATTTAAACTGTACGTCTAGTTTAGAAAAAAAGTTAAAAGTGGTTTTATCACAATGTGTAGTGATCGCGAAAACTAAAGTCGTAATCCTAAGATATTACTAGAGTTAATTTTGTCTGTTACTGGTATATATATATATTTTTTTTACTTACATCAAAACTCTCAGACTTACGTTAAAATCAAATTACTGCAAAAATATGAAAAAACATTGAATCTGTCTTTCAATTCGAATTTACGATTACAAATCTGTATCAAAGTACGCAATAGCATAATCCATCATAGTTAATAGTTTCAATTGTATCGCATTTTTGTAGTTACCGTTTAGAATATTATGTGTGACGGTACTATACGCCTAACCGTGACAAAACGTCGTGATTTACAACTGTTTCACTATTGCGGTCACAGATCTTACATTGTAAAGAGAAGGAATCTTATATTGTGACTGAATCAAGAGCTAAATCGACAAGTAACTTGCAAATACTACAACCTTTCTCATTTTTAAGTAGTCCTCCCTCAAATCGAAGGCGCCGCGAGTGCGTGAACTTCACGCACTCCCGGCGCATTAGATTTGAGAGAGGTCGTGGAGCGTACACCAAGGAGAAGAGGCTGATGAGAGGGCTACTTATTAGCGATTTGTGTATTTGGCCATAAAGTCATCATTTGCAATTATTCTATTGCTACTCTCTAATCAAACTTCTTCTCGTAAATACATAATACACTTAATACAAGTCACTATAAAGAGAAAAATATTAGACATTTCTATCTTTAAATGAATAAATTAATCCACTTTCTATTTGACCGTAAAAGTTCATTGCACTATCGTCATCAACTAGTTTGAGTCTAGAACGAGTGCATGACTCATTGAAAACTGTGTTATAATCCAATTCAGCTGTCAATGTTCGTACTTAACGTTTTTAGTAATTATGTGCAAGGTTTCTTCAGTCACATGTTCGATCACATGGGCAGTTGAGTGTCTTTCATTGTATGGTATCCAGCACGTGTAATGAATTTACAAATAAACATAAAGGTATGAATGGAGTTTAATACTTGATCCAGTTAGAGCCCGTTAGAGGTTGCTTTCATTTCTTTGACCTCTACCGTCAGTATAGGTTTTTTTTGTGTAGGGGCATCTCGCAGGTCAACCTAAGAAGTTGTCGACTGCTTCACCGGACTTTCCTTAAGACAATTAAGGTCCCCAGCCAGGGCGTTAATATATGGGCATTGAAAATAATAAATTGCATTTTAAATACTACATGTGGCTTAATTAATAATACTATGAATGCAACCGAAGCGCATTCAAAATTTTTATCTATAGTAGATAGCAAAAACAAAAAGCGACCAGAATTTTGACTTTTTGATTTGAAATTTGAAATATTTTACGTTACGTGAAGTCCGCGTTAAACAAACTGAAACAATAATTGGTATGATTTGTTCTCATTTAATATAGAAAACGTGGATCGATGTTTATTCTTCATTGTTTGTGCGTCGCCAGTCGTTACAACTAAAGGGCATTGGCCGATAAATATTTTCACGGAAACCCTTCATAGTCACGCTATCGAAGTTACACAAGTATTTCATAGGGTGGCTGAAACTTATGGCCATTACTGAGATGCGTTTTATACAAAGCATCACGCTAATATTCCCGAAGGGGTAGGCAGAGGCGTAAACAGTTGTACTCAAATTTCACCAAAAAATGTTATTAGATAAGTTCCATGTAATAGGTGGGGAGCCTATAGCCATCTACCGGGCACAATTCCAACTCCGGGCTGCTGAGAATTTGTAACGGAAAAACCTAATAACACTGCCCAACCTGAGAATTGAACCCAGGACCTCATGCTCCGCAGTCACACTTGGCGCTACTAGTCACTAGACCAACGGGGCAGTTTATAGATGCGTTTTAGTAGTTTTATTTTTGGCTCCTAACGGCATTATATATGCCTCGCCGCTCATATAATAAAAATTAAGACACCTAAACACTCCGATTTCGGAATCCTATTTTAGGAAAATGGGAGACTTTTCGGATGAATTGGATTGGGTTGATTTCTAAATCGGAAACTGTTTATGCGTAGCTTTAAAACAAGTGTTGATTAGATTTTCTGGTCGGCTCCTAAGGGTGATGATATTAAATAGTCTAAATAATCTTTCTCTAGAATTGAGCTATCAAATGCAAAGAGATAGAGATGCACGCAGGGCGTGTCGCTAGTAGTTGTATTCTACAATATATTTCATGAATGTTGTTTTTTATTTTTACTTCTAACCAGGTCCGGGGGTAACGGGCGTAAATATTGATGAAATTGTATAACTTCTACAAACTGCACTTTCTTATTTAAGTTGCCAGTCAAGCCTTCCGTATACTCGTAGTAGCAGAATCCTACCATTTACTAATAAAATACACTGTCGACAGCAATTCGCTAGCGAAGCAGGATCATTGTGGCAATATTATCCACACTTATATCAGCGCGACAAGCCAAGCTTCAGCAATTTCCATATAACAAGCTGTCATGATGAAGTTTCCTACCTATACCTTTAAACATTTCTCAGGTCTGGAAGCTGCGCTGGTGTTCGTGGAGAACTGTGGCCATGCCGGCAAGACGACCGGCGAGGTGATGTCCGGCATTGTCGCCAAATGTATTGCCGCACCCAGGACCAAGACTAAGGACATCGCGCTACAGGTCAGTTGGGGTTTTGAGCGATAATTATCAAGATAGGTTGATAAATGATTTAATGGAGAATATTAATTGCCCATGTTTTATTATTAAAAATTGTCGTATTAAAAAAGTTTGTGTATTGCTATACAATTATTGACATATCATAAAATCACACCAGTATCCCTGAAGTACGTCTCTGCTTAACAAAGCAGAGACGTACTGTTGTACACACGATGCCGTTATAAAGTCCCAAATAAGAAGTGGTGTGCTATCAACTGGGCAGGAATTATACACACTACAATTAAAACTCAAAGTATTAAGTGTAACCACTATTCCGTTTACAATTGTAACTTATTATATTAAGTTGACTTGGCCTGGTTTTATTTTCAACAATCTGTAACCTGGTTATGCTTCTATGGATTATAAAGTTCATTACCCTGTAACAAAGTAAATAATGTAAGTATTTTTAGGTATCAATATTATAAAACCAATACTGTATTAATTCATATAACCATATTTCAGTATTAATTCCAATTTGGAAATACGCACTCTTCATATTTCTGGCGTAATATTAACTGTAATAACAGACTTCTCGGTTTCAAGATAGAAAGACTATGGTCGCTCCGCCCTAAACCGAGTGCTATCGAAACGTAATATGTGTGGTTTAACTGTAAGTTGATTAATAAATAAATAAACGTTGCATTTGCAAAGTTTTATAAATCATGTATGTGGTCTATTTACCTTATTAAAATACAAGACACGCCCAAAATGATGCTGAAAACGGGAAGGTGTTTTGTATGTTTTGTAAAATACAGCACAGTTGGCCACTCTAGCCACTATCGAAGAGCAGAACTTTTAAATTTAAAGCGCAAAACCCGCAGAATCCATATATTCTCTGCACAGAAACTTAATCGGCAATCTTTCTTTTTCACAGATCACACTAATGTATATAGAAATAGAAAAACATGAGATTGTGGAAGAGGAATTGATCAAAGGCATGGAACAGAAGAATCCTAAAGTAGTCGCAGCTTGCGTATCTGCTTTGCATACGTCATTGAAGCAGTTCGGTAACAAAGTGATCGCCATCAAGCCGATGGTGAAGAAGATACCCATACTGCTGTCTGACAGGGACAAGGGCGTCAGAGATGAAATGAAGGCACTCGTTGTTGAAATGCACCGGTATGTTGACATATTAAAGTAATATATATAAAGTATACATTCCTTATACATTGGTGTTTTTATTTTTTATTATAGTATAATCTATATTGTATGGTTGATGAATAAGCTAGTGTCAAAGTTAAAACCACCCGTAGGCCTCGGACATAGCTTTACACACCATCGAGAACATCTCTCCAGTGTGCTGTTTTCCTCACCATTGTTTCCTTCGCCATTTTAGCAAGTAATAATACATTCTAATACGCACATCACTCGAAAAGTTAGTGATGCTTTGGGTTCGAACTTGCGACTTTTGACTTCCCAGTGCAACGGTATGCTACAATCATTCTAAAAGATAAGATCACCCTGTAAATACCTCGTAGCCCGGAAATAGTAACTAAATTCTCAATTGAAATGTATAAAAATAAGACTTAAGATTTCTTAGGTTTGCGAGCAGGTGGTTGTGTGATTCAGGAAACCCTAGTTTAGTTCACTAAGCAAACATCTGACTTCGCAGATGGATTGGAGCCGCCATAGAGCCCCACATAGCCTCCCTTCAGGCCGTGATGCAGCAGGAACTAAGAGAAGCATTCAGTTCGGGCGGTGGGGGCGCTCAGCCAACACGCTATCTTCGATCACAGCAGAACAGGGTACGTGACGCGCCAACGGCTGACTGTGCTGATGGTAAGTCCCTTTAATGTTGAAAATAGTTAAATAAATACTAAAATTACTAATTCGACATAAAATTTAGCGAATGTACAGAATCTACGTGTAAAAAATTCCATTTACTTAAATTAGATCGTTTCCGTTCGTATCTATCTAAATAAAATTAATCTCATAGACTAAAATATTACTAGGCGCGACAGAAGACGACGACGCCGAAACCGGCGGCGGAGACTCCGGCGAAATGGACCCTTATGACCTACTCGACCCAGTGGAGATCATATCCAAACTCCCTAAGGACTTCTATGAAAAATTGGAGGCCAAGAAGTGGCAGGAGAGGAAAGAGGCCCTGGATTCCTTGGAGAATTTGCTCAAGACTGCTCCTAGACTTGAACCAGGAGACTACGCAGATTTGGTCAGGGCTTTGAAAAAGGTAACGTTTTGTTTAAACTTTCGTATCTGTGTTTTTACATGCATAGCTATGCTTCATCGGTTTGCCAAGAAATGGGATATTTCTTGGCAAACCGATGAAGAGTTACGAAGCCTTAAAATTTGTTATGCGGTTTTTATTGGCACTATTTGTCTCAGGGTCCATCCATGTGGGATGGACCCTGAGACAAATAGTGCCAATAAAAACCGACTGATATTCGCTCCCAGAGGTATTGAGTTAGACAAAAAGAAAATATACTTACTGGCACCTGTTGGGGTTATCGGACACAAATCGAGGATATGTTATGATGTATAAACATAAAACCTTCATTCACACTTTCAGGTGATATCAAAAGACACAAATGTAATGCTGGTAGCGTTAGGCGGACGTCTCCTAGGCTTGATAGCCAGTGGGTTACGAAACAAGTTCTCGCCGTACGCTTGCGCGTGCGTGCAAGCAATTCTCGAGAAATTTAAAGAGAAGAAGACTAATGTCGTTACTGCATTGAGAGAAGCTATCGATGCTATTTATCCTTGTGTAAGTATATTCAATCCTCCAACATAAAAAATAGGCCTAGTTGATGATTATTTGGTTTCTCGGTTACTGTTCCACACATGACAAAGGGCTCCTTTATCACCATGCTAACTAACTGCGGATTGACAAATTTAATCCAGGTTTTTCCTACAATGCTTCTTGTGACTAATATAATACTTAATTTCCCCAGACAAATCTAGAAGCCATAATGGAGGATATGCTAGCTGCCTTTGACAATAAGAACCCTTCAATAAAAGCCGAGAGCTCCCTCTTCTTAGCCAGAGCTTTGTGCCATACACAACCTGCTGCCTTTGGCAAGAAACTCGTCAAGGCATATGTTGCTGGCTTGTTAAAACTGTTAGAAAGTGCTGGTAAGTTTTAAGTGATTACAGGATCTTATAGATATAGACTAAGCAAGATCTTATAGATATAGATTAAGAGGAGAATGGAAGAAAATAACATATTGCGCCGACCCCAAATAACTTGGGATCAGGGCAGGAAGGAGAAGATAGATATAGACTAAGCATTTTCATATTAACTAGTTTCGATGTATTCTGCAGGTGTATTGGCTATCTTGGTAACGATGGTAAGGTCACTTTATAGTACATTGTGTCGTATGTTACAGTTTGACTATTATGACCAAGAATTTTAAAATGCATATGGCTAATTATACTAGAAAGTAAGGCCAATACGCCTGCTAGCTAGCTCCCTGCTATTCGAAATGAGTAGATACATATGTACTTGATGATAGTTTCAAGTAATTGATAATAAATAGACACAATTTTTGACAAAGTTTAGTTACTTCTGGTCTTACCATAGTAACTTTATTTTTGTATAAAAACTTTCGTGAGACATATATCAATTAATGTTCACATGTGGTTACTACTGACGTGCATTTTTCGGGATTGCCACATGCCGGTGAACATTAGTTGATAGTAACTTTAGTTTGTAAATATCGTTCTACAGTAATAAAAAACCTTGTGTCGGTGGTTATAGTGGTGGAATATTAGTTTTGATGATTAATTCAAATGGGGTGAACTTGTAAGATCCAACGAACTAGGACAGTTCCACAAGGGATTTCACCTTATTTTCCGACCTCATAATCTTCTATTGGCTTCTCATATTTATGAAATCCTTTCAGATCCTTCCGTGCGTGATGCCGCAGCAGAAGCATTAGGTACAGCCACGAAACTAGTTGGCGAAAAGAACATCGCCCCACACATCGGCAAAATAGACAACCTGAAAGAGCAGAAGATCAAAGAGTTTGCGGATAAGGTACGGACGACGGTTAGTGGAGATGTGCAATGATGAGGTTGTAGACATTAGAAGTAGTGTCGTATATACCGTCTCATTGTGTTGTCGTGGGCACAAGAATGTGTCTTAATGTGATCGCAAAACCAAAAAAAAAAAAATGTTATTGGGCTTTTGTTAATAAACGTAAATCCATTTTCAAATTGGCGACAGTCACTCGTTTGTTTTATACAGTCGAACTGTGGGTAGGCCGATAACATCAAAAACTACAGTAACCAGTACCAGCGTTAAATATTTTCATAAACCATGGTGAAACGGGAACGCAGTATCGGCGTAAACTACTTACATAACTTAAGACTAAGGCTTACTACTCTAGTATACTAAGCAAATAAATATTAAAGCCTTATTTGTAATGTAAAATTTTCAGGCTGTAATACAAGTTAAAGTCGCTGCTCCAAAAAAGGAAACCAAAGCGAAGCCGACGGCGTCGCCTTCAGGTAAAGGCGACGCTAAACCACCAGCAGGCTCTTCACAACCTAAACCTGTTAGACGACCAAACTCTGGTAAGGGAAGCCACCTATTCATGATAAATTATACAAAAAATTGTCTTGCGGTTCTGTTTGTGCATGCATTTACTGGTTTAGACTATGGATTTGGTTGTGCTGTGCTATTTTAATATAATTTATGTAAGTATAGACGTATAATTAGACCCTCAAAGTTCATTATGAAATCCTCATGGCATGAGTTATGCATTAGAGCATCATTAAGTTACAAATAATGTAAATAAAATAATGAAAAATAGAAAGTATAATATGGTCACGAGCAGGATTGGAACATGGCCACTCCCGGATAAATAGTCTAGGCGCTCAGGGGTCAACCTGCGCAAGGTTCAAATTTTGCTCATGAACGTTATTCGCTTTGACAAAAAAAAAACTTTATAGTTAGCTATGCATGCAGTAATGCTTTTGTTTTTTTTTTTCTGTCGGACATTATTTATTATATTCATTTCTTATGACAGTGTAGCAGTAATTAATGTCATGTTACAGCGAAGGCTCCGGCAAAGAAAGCGCCAGCATCCCGAGCTCAGCCCAGCCCGCCCAGAGAACAGGAACTGTCGCAGGAAGAAGTCGATGCTAAGGCTGAGCTGCTGTTCCCTGGTGATGTCGTGACAGGTATGATATGAAGTTACTTTCGGTTGTTTAATTCCCTATTGGTATTTAGAAGGAAACCAAAACTGTTGAAACCAGTCACTTAAAAGCTGCATTTTATTGACTACTTTTTGTTCATCATCACACAAGACAAGAAATATAATTGATAAAACTAAAGCTTTTTTACCTTGCCCTCTGAACCACTGATGTCAAGCGACGTTTAGTGCTAATGGTAGGTAATTACTAATGCTCAGTTGCACTAACATTCATTTACTACTCTGTTATTTTGACAGATTTTACTTGTAATTACTGCTTTGCAAGTGAGTGTAATTTTTTATTGCGATGTGGAAGTTTTCTTTAATGAAAACAAAGTGACTGACTTTGTTTTTTAAAGAGCAAGTCTGATATTTAAACTGGTTTAAAACATATTTTATTTAGTTAATCAAGAGCTCCATTGCTTTTTTTAGGTCTAGGCGACAGCAACTGGAAGAATCGCCTATCATCAGTTCAGAGCTTCCATTCGACTATCCAAGGTCTCTCAACTAGTGACGCCACCTCACAAGTTCTGTACCGGACGTTAAACAAGAAGCCTGGCCTGAAGGACACCAACGTTCAAGTATTAAAAGCTAGGCTTGAAGCTTGCAAATATATTACTGAGAACTTCCCGGTTTCTACGTAAGTTTTACTTGAACTCCTTATTTGTTCTTTGTATTTCTATTATTTGTGTAGCGCTCTTTGTCAACCAAACTTGATTGACAGTCCTACTAATTTGATTGAAATTTACCTCAGTTTGCGTCGCGTAAAAATATTCGTCGTTTTTCGATTGATGTAATAAAAATAAGAAGTCTTAAAATATCTAATATCCTTTTTCACACAGGACGGCCGCAGACTTCGTTCTCCAAGACGTAGTGACAAAGTTGGGCGAGGCATCTTGTTCAGCCATCTGTGCTGAGTGCCTAACTTCCATGGCAGAGGCCTGTGGACTAGAACATGTGCTCAATGAAGGACTGACGTATGCTATGGACTCGCAGAAGAACCCTAAAGTACAATCTGAAATGTTTAACTGGATGGCCAATGCAATCAAAGAGTTTGGGTTCAAGTATGTCGATCATGTTTTTCTTAGTCTTTTGGCTTCTATAACTTGACCAAGATTAAAAAAATACATTACTTAGCATGTGCTTTGGCTATATTCGTTTCCATCTCTATCTTGCACTTGTAGTTTAAAAGTTGTGTGACAGTGACAGGAATAATGTTATGCCAAATATTTATTTATCTTGGCCTTAGTCTTTACCGCCATAGATTAACAGATAAACTTCAATAATATAACATTTTTGTTACAGTATGAACATAAAATCTATAATAGCACATTGTAAGAAGGCGTTAACAGCGACAAACCCGAATGTTCGTACCTCTGCAGTCAATTTCCTAGGCATTCTATCTTTATATGTGGGGCCTTCACTTATCAACCACTTTGATACGGAGAAACCCGCCACCAAGCAGCTGATCAGCCTGGAACTCGATAAACACGCCAACAGTTCACCGCCCACGCCGACCAGACAGATTGGCACCGTTAGCAAGGTAAGATAACGGATAGAATAGAGACAAGTATTCTCGATGTATAGGGTTTCAAAAGACTTTCTTGGCTCTATTTTCATAAAACGGTTCCAGAGCAAGTGTATGCCTTCAAATTATGTTTAAATAATGTTTGAGTCTGCATAATTTGCGTTATTAGTATTTCAAGTATTTTAAAAGTTTTTTTCATTTTCCGTATGCAAATTAAATTCAATGCTAATGTAATTAAAAATGACTATAACTAATACTTTGTAATAAACATAAGTTTTGAAAATAAAAACTCGTTGTTTTAGTCTGCAAGCAAAGCATCAGTGGGCGACGATATAGAGGAGGCATTCGAAGACGCCGCCGAGGATGAACCAGTTGTCTTGGACGATAATAGACCACGCACCGATATTGTGCCTCTTATCACTGATGCGCTCATAGCCGAGATTAACGATAAGAACTGGAAGGTAATCATCTACAGCACGATACATAGTGTCTCTGCCATAAAAAGCAAATTCATTATTCTCAAGAGATCTCAATTATTTGACAATCAATGTTTTTGTACGCAGGTCCGCAACGAAGCATTAGACAAGGTGAAGGCGATAATCACTACTTCTGCACCAATCAAACCTTCTTTAGGAGAGTTGCCGGCGGCTTTATCAGCGCGGTTAGTGGATTCCAACTCGAAGTTAGCACAGAGTGCATTGCAAATATGCGAAGCCCTGGCTACTGCGATGGGGGTCAAGTCCAAATCACATATCAGGACGTTCTTCCCCGCATTCTTCCAAGGTAAATAAATAATTCATGTCTTACAACTTGTAATTCACTTTTTTATTCTATGAATCTGCTAAAGCACAGCTGCGGTTTTGAATGTCTGTAACTCTGTAGGCTTTAGAAAAGATCCCAACATGACATGTTCAAGAAAATAGTCTTATTTTGGCGATGGTTTAACTGTAAACCATCATCAAAATAAGATTTCTTTCTTGAACATCCTAGTGAGAACAGGATAAACACTGGCCACTGCTCCATGGGCATAATGAACACCTTTTGCGTGCAAAGATTCCTTAATTTTGACTTGTTTAACATACATTTGTTTGTTACCAGCTTTCGGCGACAGCAAGCAGTGGATCCGCGCGGCCGCTGTGTCCTGTGTGGAGACCTGGTGCCGCGAGGCCGGGCCCCACGCGCCGCTCGAAGGGGAGATGTTACTGGACGCGCTCAAGTCGGGCAGCCCACTGCTACGTGCTACGCTACTGCAGTGGCTGGCGGAGCACCTGCCTAATGGTGAGGATAGCTAAGTGACATGGACACGCTCAAGGTCATTTTTTTCAGAGAGGTCCAAGGTGTGCACCTTGGACCTCTGAAAAAATTTATACTGACTGTAGTTACTATTTTTAGGTTTTATAACCCAAGTCTTTACCTGTTGCCTCCACTCACCAGCCTGCGGTTTTATGTGAGTTTTCTTGCTCTTCGAAATGGTGAAAATGAATATTACAAATTACAAAACCAGTCTGTACACTCATTGTGACTACTTACCTTTTGTATTCTATATAGAAACATCTCCACAAATACATATCCAATATATATGTTATTCTTCTATAGTGCCACCAAAAACCTTCCCCCGTGAAGAACTGACAGTATGCCTGCCGATACTCTACGCGTGTCTAGAAGACCGCGCCGTTGACGTACGCAAGGTGACCGGCGACTGCGTGTTGCCGTTCATGTTGCATCTCGGGTACGAGGCTATGCACAAACAACTTGACAAGTTAAAGGTAAATAATTTAACTGAAATTGTTAAAAGCTTATTCATATTCAACTTGGTCAAGCTGCCCGTAGATCGCTAAAAATATGGCTATCAAGTTAACTTGGCTCCTAAATATAAATAAATCTGATTCCTTAAAATTTTAAAAAAGCTTTACTGTACTGATACAAACCCGAAAATTCTATTGCCCGGAATTGGTTACAAAATTCTCTTGCCCTGTGGACTATTAAAAAGTAGATTGAAAAAACTTTGTGGCTAAACTTAGTATACCAAGATTGTATTAAAACGACCTTCATATTACTTACCACAATAAAAACTACACAATTTGCTTCATTACTTTTTATAAATACAGCCCGGCTCCAAAACGGTAGTACAAGCCGCTCTAGACAAGGCTCGTCCAAGCTTACCGGTACAACCTCTACCAACGAAGAGCAAGAAGGAAGAACCGCGCGGCGTCAAGTCAGCTGGTGCCGTCAAGAAGGAGGCTGAGAAGAAAGGCGTCGTTGTCAAGGGCAAGGTAAGTCCAATAATTATCATTATATTTCAAGAACGACGTGACCTTAGATGTTGTCGTAATAGAGATCTATTATGTCAGATTGTTGGCCTGCATTTACTTACGTTTTCTTTTGTTACGTTCTATATACAACCTTATTTTATTTGTATACTTTTGGGCGGTGTCTTCGTCTGAATATATCCTTTTTTTTTGTTATACATGGGGAATGCTTATAATATTCCTAAATAATATATAATAATAATTTTCCTGGAGTATTTATCCGGGAGGCGTAGGTTCGAATCCTGCTCACGACCGTATTCTTCTTTTTCTATTTAATTTAATTCATTAAATGCTAATAATATTTGTGAAAACAATCTTAACATTCCGTGTTTAAAGTTTTAGTATTAACTGCAAAGATAGTCGTGTCGGTTCGGTCACTTGTATACGGACTGAATTGATAGCAATGACGTCGCCTGGTGAGCAGAGGTCGAATCCTGTTCGCGACCGTATTCTTTTTCCATTTAATCTAGTAGCTTTTGAGTCCGCTAAGCATGCGTTAATGCTTTTCAAAGATTTATCTTGAATTGTTAAGGTAATTGCATTCTTTACGACATTGTATTAACTGCAAAGTTAGTCGTGTCGGTTCGGTCACTTGTATAGGGACTGAATTGATAGCAATGACGTCGCCATAAGACGTGTTAAAATATGGAAGAAGAATTCGCGGCGGTGAGCAGAGGTCGAGATGGCTACTAAGCCATCTCGACCTCTACCACTAGGTCTGACCACTAGGTCAGAGCGCCTGGAGTATTTATCCGGGAGGCGCAGGTTCGAATCCTGTTTGCGACCGTATTCTTTTTCCATTTAATATAATAGCTTTAGAGTTCGCTAAGCATGCGTTAATGCTTTTCAAAGATTTATCTTGAATTATGTGTTTAATTCATTCATAACTTAGTATAGCTGCGGTTTGATCGAATTTTAATACATTTTTATTTAGATATAACCAAAGTAAGTGAAATTTGAATTTTAATAAATAAATAAATAAATATTTCACAACTATCACACAACGCCGAATTTTAATGTGATTCTCTCAGTATTATTTTCGTATCGTCTTAGGGTCCTGCCAAACCAGCTTCAGCTGCAAGTCGTGGCAAGAAAGACGACGAGGATTGTTCTCCTCTACTTCCGAACAACAACGCTAAGAACCAGCGCATCATTGACGACCAGAAACTTAAAGGTTAGCTCATCACATTGCAAAGAAGTTTTTATTTTATTATTACGTATGTTTTAATTTCTTCATACTAAATACTGCTGCGCGTGACAACGAGGAATATGTGGTTACACTGGGAAATGACACGTAAGAGAAAAGTTGAGGTATTCAGTTATGTATTTATTTTTAATGTCGTTCTCGTCTATGGATGTTTGTTTCTCATTTTGAAGTGTACAATAGTAGATTAGAATTCATAACACTTGCTTTTGAGACGAAAAATATAAAGCTTACCATCGAAAAATATTTTCTAATTGTAAACAGGATAGCGGAAGCCACACAAATATTACATGCAGACATAAATATTTGTGTAAATTTAAAGGTAAATTTTTATTTGAACTATTCTAAATACTTAGTGTATATCTGTCTCAGTCTTGAAATGGAACTTCACAACACCCCGTGAGGAATTCTTCGAACTTCTAAAGGAGCAGATGGCGACTGCTGGACTGAACAAGCAACTCGTCGCCAACATGTTCCACAATGACTTCAGGTGACTATGAAATAGATAATGATGCTTCTTGTGTAAACTTTATCAATTATTGTGGAATGAAAAACAATCGTGAGCAGGATTTGAACCTGCGCCTCCCGCATAAATACTCCAGGCGCTCTGCCAACTGAGCTTTGTTCACTATTCTGAAATCTTCCACATTTAAAATACGTCTTATGGTATGAGAAGAGGCCCTTGCCCTGCAGTGGGACAGTTATGGGCTGGTTATTTATTTATGGTGACATCACCGCTATACATATATTCAGTCTCTATACTTAGGGACTTATTAGATGCCCTTATCATTTATTATAAACCTTCATAGATATTAAATATGAACAGAAAATTTAAAATACCTTATAAATTGTCTACTCGCTAATTGATATGGATTAGCGATTTTATGTATGTAGAATCTGTTTAAATTATCGGAGTTGAAACCAGTATTAAACAGAAATAGTTTTTTAATTACATTACTCGAATTCACATATTTCTCACAGATACCACCTAAAAGCAATAGAGGCTTTATCAGAAGACCTCCATGAGAACGGCCAAGCATTGATGGCGAATTTAGATCTTGTTCTCAAATGGTTGACGCTGCGGTTCTTCGACACCAACCCTTCTGTCATCCTGAAAGGTCTGGAATACCTTTCCATTGTGTTCACACATCTTATGGACAGTGACTACACCATGCCTGAGTATGAAGCGAACTGCTTTATACCTTATCTTGTGCTCAAGGTAAATATCATTATTAGACAATCATATGTATTTCTGTACATAATTCACACTGATTAGAAAGGTATCAGTAAAGATAATTGATAATGCTTTATTATCTGGTATGAATTGGCATTGATATGTTTGTATTTTGCATATTATGTAGAATTGATAAAGTTTATCTATCAACAAGTATTTTAATAGAGTGCAAGTTCAGAAAGTATTTTCATTTTTGTATATTTCTTAAAAAATAATCAGTATAAGTTCCTGCTACTCTGAAAGCCAATATTTTATTAATGTTTGGTTGATCATAGGTCGGTGACCCTAAAGATACAGTTCGTAACGGCGTCAAAGCACTCTTCAAACAAATATGTGTGGTTTATTCCGTCACCAAGTTGTTTGGTTACTTGATGGAAGGACTGAAGTCTAAGAATGCAAGACAAAGAGCTGGTAAGTTGAATTAACTAAATTATAACAGATTATTATGTTATGCAATAATATTTTCAATACTTGTATATTCAAAGAGTAACACATACTCAGAAATCTGAATATTATAATATTTTGTGAAACTAAAACTGAAATTATTTTATCGGGTCAATTTGTCATTAGAATCCTTTCTCATCAATCATTCCACTAGCTTCCATTTGCAGCAGTAGAATTCTTTAAAAGTCATGAAGATCAAGGATAGATTACATTACTGTTTTGTTTTTTTTTTAATTCTTAACCTATATTCACCAACAATTCTTCCATAGAATGTCTAGAGTGCATTGGCCACTTACTAGAAACCTATGGTTCGACGGTGATGGGCAGTGGTTGTGGAGGCGCTCTAAAAGAGTTGGCTCGACACATTGGAGACAGAGATAACGCCGTACGATCCGCTGCCTTGAACTGCGTCGCTTCTGCCTACTTCTTGGAGGGCGAGAAGGTGTACAAGATGATTGGACAGGTATGTGGAGTTGCTTCATTGATATAGATTTTAGTGGATGATATCGCGCTTGTTGAGAGTACATTCCTGGGTCGAGCAGGTATTTATTTTTCTTTATCACCATCTACATGATACTTATTCTATAGATGGGTACAGGTCACAATCATAACTCCACTCCCACCAACAAAGACATGGGTTTAAAGAAATATGGGTGAACATAATTACACCTCTACCTTACCATTTGGGGAAAACAGATGCTATGTCATGTTGACTTGAAATTACTTTTTTGTGTCTGAGTAATGCTTAATTGACTGCTACCTCGTTGGTCTAGTGGTCCCGCGCGCGTCTGCAGAGCCTCTGATCTCTAGACCTGAGGACCTGGGTTCGATTCCCAGGTCGGGCATAGTGTATAATTATGACAATAGGCTTACCACCTATTTTATGGGACTTAATAACAGCTTTGGTGAAATGTGGGTGTACACTTCTGCCTACCTCTTAGCATACAGGCGTGATGCTATGTTATGTTATATGCATAATTTCGCGTTGCATGCGGTGTTCGAATGATTCAAATGTAGTAAATCGTGCTGAGGTTGTAAGTGCGACCAAATTAGTTTGATTTATTCAATATTTGAATAGTTAAGTTAAAAACCAATTATCAACTTTTTCAGCGTTTTACGAGGTCAGTCTTAGCATATTTTACACTCTAGGAAAATCATCAAAACGAAAACTGCTCTTTATTTACGAATACCCTGCAGCATGATTTCATTCACTCTAATTTAAATACATATTAAAGCAATACTTTAATTCCAGATATCGGACAAGGATTTATCGCTACTGGAGGAGCGTATCAAGCGAGCGAGTAAATCTCGAAGTGCAGAGGCGCGCCGTTCTATGTTGGTGCCGCTAACAGCATCGGGCCGACCCGTGCAGATACATCATGAGGTAACATTCAATTCAAAAATTATTTAATTATTATTCGATAGGCCTACACCTAGTTGGCATTTTACAGAAATCTAATATAACTGCAGGGTTCCGCATTACTCTACACCTAGGAAAAGATCCTTCACATTACGTATGTGAAACAATTTATGCTACATAGTGCACTTTGGTAGTTTATACTCCCGTTTAAACACTCATTAACAAATGAAATAACTAGTTTTAGACAACTATTAAATTTTTATCAGAAGAACAAACACATTTACTTGTTCTATGCGGGATTCGAATCTCGGATCCGCGGCATAAAAGCTTACCTTCGACATCTATAAAGTAGAAATTACTGGTTTTGGTATAGTTTATTATTTTTTTGTCAGTAGAAGAAATACAACTTACTTTTTTTGTGTGGGAATCGAAACTGCGAATACGCAAAAGCCAACTGTTCGACCATCGCGCTATTTATGTTGTCTCCATGATAAAGTTATGTTTTAAGGAGCCTGAACCGCCCAGGCGTGTGATATCAGTGGACACGGCTCCTGTGGAGTACGAAGAAGAGGAGGAAGAGGAACCACCACCACCACCTGCTCCTGTGCCGTAAGTAATTGATTATTATATAAAGAGTTAAGTGATTGACGATAGTTAAGAAGAAGAAAGAGCCAAATGTTGTAAAAATAGATATGATGACTTGAATTGTAAACCTCTTTTTCTGTTTTGTTAGTTGATAAGTAACAACATTTGGTTGTCAAACATAACATAGCATCACGCCTGTATTCCTCGAAGGAATAAGCAGAGGTCACATTTTAACAAAGCTCTTATTTGGTCCAAATAATGGGTGGTGAGCCTATTCCCATGGCACAATTCTAAACTCCAGGCTGCCACTGAGAATTTCTTTACATATAAGCGAATAATACAGCACGACCCGGGAATCGAACCCAGGACCTCACTCTCATTGACCAATGAGGCAGCGGTACTAAAAACAACATAAATATAATATTGAATATTTCAAATAACATGAAAATGATGTTCAGCATTTTTTTTTTATAGTACATTGTTGAAAAGAAATTTGCTCTGCAGTACTGCTCCGGAACCGAGGATCATAACCGGTCCATTCGGTCTAGACCCCGAGCTAATCGCACAACTAGATGCGGCAGTGCCAGTATTACGTCAGCCGGACGTCGCTGAGATAGACCTCAAGTTCCTCGATGACCCTATTCCTACTGGCGGGTTCAGGCCACAACTGACGCATACACAGCCACCCAAATCTAGGTGAGAATCATTAATAGTTAAGTTACATTATATAGTAAGTTGACATATCATAGCATCACGCCTGTATTCTCCGAAGGGGTAGGCAGAGGTGTACACACTTGTACACCCACATTTCACCAATTCTGTTATTAAGTCATGTAATATGAAGCAGTGATAGCCTAGTGGTATGACCGTTGGACTGACAAGTCAGAGGTCGCAAGTTCGAATCCAAGGCACGCACCACTGTCTTTTCGAAGTCATGTGCGTATTATAAATGCTTTATCACTTGCTTAAAACGATGAAGAAAAACATCGTGAGGAAACCAGCACACCTGAGAGATGTTCTCGATGGTGTGTAAAGCCATGTCAGAGACCTACGGGTGGTTTAAACTCTGACACTAGGTAGTTCATCAACCTCACGATAAGAAGGAGATGGTGGTGAGCCTATTGCCATTTTTTTTTAATGCCTTATTACCTAACAGAAAAACTTAATAACACTGCCTGACCCGAGAATCGAACCCGAGACCTCATGCTCAACAGTCGTTAATACGACATATTAATGACGATATTATATTTTCAGCATGGTAGCAATGTCCCCCCCTCGTCATACGGTGCCACACCCGCTGGTATCACAACAGCCGCATTCACTCACTTCACACGTGGACGATTCGCAGCTAGCCGATACCATACACTCTATAGCTAGCCCCGACTTAAACGTGAGTATCATTACTGTAATGGCTTGTAAACAATACTGTTAGCCTATAAACAGATTATTCCTATCCTATCGTGAAGCATTATGACTATTAGCCACTAGATTTAGCTGTGGTCAAATTCTAAAACAATATTGTTCTTTTAACCATTCAGATAATAATCTTTTTGGTCATTATCATGTGTAATTCTTTTACGCTTTTAACTACTAAGGCTGTCTTAAGTTTTTCGTTCGCGAATATTTTTTTGTCGTCTTTGCGGTCAAATACGATATGACGTGACTTTTATTTATCATTAATTTACAAACAAAAACTTTTGATGTTCTTTGGACGTTAGCGCTTCGTGTAATTATTTCATTGAATAGTTCCGATAACACCTTAGATTTTTATATTTGTACAGGCGGCGATTCGTGCGCTCTCGTTGATCTCGGGCGCATTAGTGTCCGGCCGCGGCGGCGCGCTGGCCCCGCACGAGGCGCGGCTCATCGGCGCTATAGCGGCGCAGGTCCGCAGGCTGAGAACTGCGCCGCCACAAGACGCTCTGCCCGCTTATAAGTACCTCGCTAGTGCGCTTACTACCGTGAGTATTCATATCATTTACTACTGACATTACTTGCATAAAAACTTTCGTGAGACATATTCATATCAATTAATGTTCACCGGTTACTACTCACGTGCATTTTTCGGGATCGCCCGACTAGTTTCGAACTCGAACGGAGCCCTTAGTCCATGAGCTGAGCCCGCGGTGATGTCGCGAGTCAAACTATTATTAGTCAAAATATCCGTTCGAGTTCGAAACTAGTCGGGTAATCCCGAAAAATGCACGTGAGTAGTAACCGGTGAACATTAATTGATTACTTGCATAATTATGTAATTCATCAAGTATCTAGGCTACCTTGCCAGTGTTACTTCCGTGACTACCTCATTCCTTTCAAATTATTTAGTACAAAATTATCGCTCCAAATGTTTCTCAGTACTGCTGTTTGGGGTTTGAATTTTAAAAATATTATTACAGATTGATGTCCTTAACTAACTATCTGAAAAAAAAAAACTATTTTAATTGAGTTCTGTGTCTATTATAACGAAGTATATTCTTTTCCGCTAGTTTTACGAGACAGCGGGTTGCGGGTCCCACGTAGGTGAGGCAGCTTTATGCTCTTTAGTGGGCGAACTACTGCGAGTGCTGGGTGCCGGGGCCGCGGGTACGGGGGCGGACGCGGAACGACTCGTGCGGATACTGAATAACGTCTGTGTCAGGGTGCTGGAGCATTCGCCCAGGACACCTCTCCTTTGGTAAGTAGCTTTTAACAAATCTACAAGACATTCTGCTTTAGTAGTTATTTTTATTTTTTTATCCGAAATGGGTCTACGTTTGGCCACCTACTCGCCTGATGTTAAGCGACGGTGTGGCCGAGGATGGAGCACGTAGATCCAGAATAAATCTTTTCACTCTAAGTAGAGTAAATAGATTTGGGGAGAACTACAGTTGGGGAATTGATGCAACTGCCCAGACCCGTCTCCCACAACGGTTGCACCGGACAACATCCCGAAACACGACTAGGTCGTTTCACGGTATGGCGTCGTCCGGTGGGTGGTAACCACCCGCGGCCGGAACCTCCCACCAGAGTTGTGTTGCCTGTTTTACACCACCAAGGGGCCACGTGTAGGTATTCCATTCTAAGGGTGCACCTACCTACGGACGCGGGCAACTCAGCCCCCTCTACGAGACAGTCGTCTGTAGTAGCTACGCCACCGCTCTACGAGACAGTCGTCTGTAGTAGCTACGCCACAGGTCTACGAGACAGTCGTCTGTAGTAGCTACGCTGCCGGTCTACGAGACAGTCGTCTGTAGTAGCTACGCCACAGGTCTACGAGACAGTCGTCTGTAGTAGCTACGCTGCCGGTCTACGAGACAGTCGTCTGTAGTAGCTACGCCGCCACTCTACGAGACAGTCGTCTGTAGTAGCTACGCCGCCGCTCTACGAGACAGTCGTCTGTGGTAGCTACGCTGCCGGTCTACGAGACAGTCGTCTGTAGTAGCTACGCCGCCGCTCTACGAGACAGTCGTCTGTGGTAGCTACGCTGCCGGTCTACGAGACAGTCGTCTGTATTAGCTACGCCGCCGGTCTACGAGACAGTCGTCTGTAGTAGCTACGCCGCCGCTCTACGAGACAGTCGTCTGTAGTAGCTACGCTGCCGGTCTACGAGACAGTCGTCTGTAGTAGCTACGCTGCCGGTCTACGAGACAGTCGTCTGTAGTAGCTACGCTGCCGGTCTACGAGACAGTCGTCTGTAGTAGCTACGCTGCCGGTCTACGAGACAGTCGTCTGTAGTAGCTACGCCGCCACTCTACGAGACAGTCGTCTGTAGTAGCTACGCTGCCGGTCTACGAGACAGTCGTCTGTAGTAGCTACGCTGCCGGTCTACGAGACAGTCGTCTGTAGTAGCTACGCTGCCGGTCTACGAGACAGTCGTCTGTAGTAGCTACGCTGCCGGTCTACGAGACAGTCGTCTGTAGTAGCTACGCTGCCGGTCTACGAGACAGTCGTCTGTAGTAGCTACGCTGCTGGTCTACGAGACAGTCGTCTGTAGTAGCTACGCTGCCGGTCTACGAGACAGTCGTCTGTTGTAGCTACGCCGCCACTCTACGAGACAGTCGTCTGTAGTAGCTACGCTGCCGGTCTACGAGACAGTCGTCTGTAGTAGCTACGCCGCTACTCTACGAGACAGTCGTCTGTAGTAGCTACGCCGCCACTCTACGAGACAGTCGTCTGTAGTAGCTACGCTGCCGCTCTACGAGACAGTCGTCTGTAGTAGCTACGCTGCCGGTCTACGAGGCAGTCGTCTGTAGTAGCTACGCCGCCGCTCTACGAGGCAGTCGTCTGTAGTAGCTACGCCGCCGCTCTACGAGACAGGCCTTGCTTTTTATACTGTCGAAAACTTCCGATCCCGTCGTTAAACGTTCCTCTATTATATTACAACTTAACACAATAAAATAAAAATGTACTTTTCTCCACAGTGCAATAGTATCACTCCTCCACGAGTCCATTGGTGTATCAGACCCCGCCTACCCTCGGTACCAGGACCTGCTCCTCAAGTGCTTCTGGAAGACACTGAAGATGATCTCCACGTGGGACGTCAACTCTATAGATTACGACGCGGTGCTATACAGAATACACCTGTTCTATAAGGCATACCCTAACAGCTATTGGAAAAAGAACCCGGATATTAGTGATACGCCTTACAGGTAAATAAACTTATTAAATTAATTCAAGATACTGCTGCCTATCTAGTGGACTTATATGGGCCCTCCATCGCTTTTTACGACGTAAACCGTCCATCATTAAAATATACAAATATAATATTTTCTGTTGCAGGACAGTAAAAACATTGGTGCATACTCTAGTCAAAATGAAAGGAGCTTCCATTACGAACCATCTCACACAGATACCCGACCCCAACGAATCAGATCTGTATCCATATCTACTCAAAGTATTAAAGGTAATTATTATTTTCATACCACTATAAAGTTTTGATATGAAATTTAGAAAAAAAGAATGTTTACTTGTCGATACTTTTCACTATGGAAGGATAATGAAGATTTTAGTTCTATATGTTATAAATAGGTATAAATCCATTACTCTAAACAATTTTTCATTATCAAATCATACATGATTACCCACAGCAACTAAAACTCGATGAGAAGAAAGAGAACACATCAGACGCGTTGAATGGCGGTTCAGTATTAGCATCAGTACCGCCAAACAACGCGGCGTTAGCGGCCGGACGGCTACCGAGAGCTGTTCACGAAGAACTAGCGCTCATACTGAAGAGGATCGGCACTAAGGAACATAATAAGGACGCGTTGTCACAACTGTATGATCTTAGGGTATGTATCACTATTTTAACATTTCTAACGTACTTAGAGAATCTTTAGCTCACAATTACCATAAGACTGAGGCTAAAAGTAAAATTGAAGTTAAGTGACTAAAATTTCCAAGCAATCATATAATTTTCATACATATAGTTCGAGGTGTATAATGATTGGCCACTGCTAGCCATCGCACTTTTCTTACTGAAAAAGTTCGTTCTGTTTCGCTCAAATATATTAAACGATAGCCATTCTCGAAAACAACGAGTTATGCATAATTTTTTTTTCAATATACAAATGTTTTGTACGAAATATTGACGAAAAACCCTATTTCCTTGATAGACCTGTACATATATTCTATTCTGCAGGAACGTCACCCAGAAGTAGACATTTGGACGTTCATGCAAGGTTCCTCTTTCTATTTCCGCAACTACGTGGAGAGAGGTCTGCGAGAAGTAGCTGAGCAGAGGAAACTTGCTTCAATGCCCATCTACAAACACGACTACAAGTCTGAGAATATTGGTGAGTGAAATGTAAACTGTTAATTTACGACATATTATAGCTTCAAAGCTCATAGTAAGATATTAAATGTTGGTATAATATTGCTCTAAGGTTAATTGAGTTGGTGCGTAGATTAGACATCACAATTTAAGATGATTGGATTGATGTTATTTGATGAATTTCCGTCAGAGCTGATTGATTCGAGTATTATCTGGAGCGTCTATAAATTTTTAGGCGTTGTGAGAAACTGCTGAGCTTTATAATGTTTGTTAGCATTTACCGAAAGAGACCATTAACAACAATTTTTTACCGTGGGAGAGCCATGCTTCGGCACGAATGGGCCGGCTCGACCGGAGTACCGATACCACGGCCTCACAGAAAACCGGCGTGAAACAACCGTTGCGTTGTGTTTCACCGAGTGAGTGAGGGTACCGGAGGCCCAAACCCCCAACCCCCCCTATGATGGCGCAGTTGAAAAATCGTTTGCTACCCCAGGAGGGTACCGACTGCGCTAGCGTTGGAGAATCCCTCTCTGGACGTCCGCGTTCAGGACACAACGCACCTAAACGTGGACGCCCAGGCCGCCCCTCGTATTCTGGGGGGGGCAAAACTGCGCTCACAAACGCCCGTTGCAAGAGCAGAAATACCTTGGCACCCCCTGCCACGCTAGCCGTGGACTTCTGCAACATCAGGGGATTACATACCAACCTTAATGCTGTTCATCACCATCTAGAGACAGTAAAGCCAGCCTTGCTCTTCCTGACCGAGAGGCAGATATCGTCTCCAGTGGACACTACCTACCTTACCTACCCTGGGTACGGACTTGAACATTCCTTTTTGTTCAAAGCCGGAGTGTGCGTGTATGTCAGAGACGATATCAGTTCTCGTCGCCTCGGGAATCTTGAAGGTAGGGACCTCTCCACCTTATGGCTTCGTATAGATAGTGACGACCATCCCCGCGTCTATGCGTGCCTTTATAGGTCCCATAGCGGTGATACCGAAACTGACCGACTGATTGAGCACATCCAAATGGCTTCGGACTTTGTGCAGCAGCAGATCCCGTCAGCAGAGATCGTTTTGCTTGGCGATTTTAACGCCCACCATGCCGACTGGCTCTGTTCCAGTAAGACCGATCATGCGGGGAGATCTGTTCACGACTTCGCCCTGGCATATGGCCTGACACAACTGGTTACCACGCCCACACGAATACCAGATGTGGAGAGCCAGAAGCCTTCACTGTTGGACCTTCTGCTGACTTCTCATCCGGACGGCTACCACGTAGCCGTAGGCGCACCACTTGGTTCCTCAGACCATTGCCTTGTCCGGAGTACTGTGCCTGTCACGTGCTCGCCGCGATCGCGAGATGCACGCAGCCGCCGTGTGTGGCACTACAAGTCAGCAGATTGGGATGGGATGCGGTCCTTCTTTGCGTCCTACCCCTGGAGACAAATATGCTTCTCGCCGGATGATCCCAACCGCCGTTGCCGTTGCTGATTCTGTCGCTGATGTGGTGCTACAGGGTATGGAACTTTTCATTCCATCCTCTGTGGTTCCCATTAGTGGCAAATTTAGGCCTTGGTTTGGTCCATCTTCCAAAAAGGCTTCTTGCGGGAAGCAGGAAGCTTACCAAGCCTGGGCTGATGCAGTGGTGGCACGGGATGAAAATACCAGCGCATTAAAAAAGGAGTATAACTTTGCCTCCAGGTCCTTCAAAAGAGAAATTGCAAGGGCGAAGTCTAAGCACATCGGCAGAGTTGGCGAGAGGCTTGAGCGCCTTCCTTCGGGAACTCGTGCGTTCTGGTCTCTCGCCAAAGCTATCGAAGGAAATTTCTGTAAGCCATCCTTTCCACCTCTACACATAGGAAATGATTCGTTGGCCCACGACGCAAAGGAGAAAGCCGATCTTCTGGGCAAACTCTTTGCGTCCAACTCGACCTTGGATGACGGGGGACAAGAGCCGCCTACCATACCGCGGTTCGAGGGCTCTATGCCGGATATCCGGGTCCACCAACGCGCAGTGCGTTTAGCACTTCTATCCCTCGATATCCATAAGTCGAATGGGCCTGATGGAATCCCTCCTATTGTGTTGAAGATGTGCGCTCCAGAGTTGGCACCAGTTTTAACACGTCTTTTTCGGCTCTCTTACTATTCTGGCATAGTCCCGACATCATGGAAGACAGCATTAGTCCACCCGATCCCTAAAAAAGGCGACCGCTCAAATCCGTGCAACTATAGACCGATAACCATAACCTCCCTTTTCTCGAAGATAATGGAGTCCATTATCAACTGCCAGCTCCTTCGATATTTAGAGGATCATCAGCTGCTTGATGACCAGCAGTACGGTTTTCGTAAAGGCCGATCGGCTGGTGATCTTCTAGTATACCTGACACATCGTTGGGCACAGGCGATTGAGACTAAGGGGGAAGCCTTGGCGGTCAGTTTGGACATGGCGAAGGCCTTCGATCGGGTCTGGCACAAAGCGCTTCTTTCGAAGCTCCCTTCCTATGGGCTTCCCGAGAAATTATGCCAATGGGTCACCAGTTTTCTTGCAGACAGAAGCATAAAGGTCGTAGTTGACGGTGAATGCTCCGACTCCATGTTTGTAAATGCTGGTGTCCCTCAAGGCTGTGTGCTATCGCCTACTCTGTTCCTCCTCCATATCAATGACATGTTGCAAATCAGCGGCACTCATTGTTATGCGGATGATAGCACAGGCGATGCTTTCTATACCGGTCGCGCTAATATTTCTCGGGAAAACGTCATCGAGAGCCGAAACAAACTTGTGTCTGAAATTGAGACCTCTTTGGAGAAAGTCTCAGATTGGGGTAGACTTAATTTGGTCCAATTTAATCCCACAAAGACACAAGTTTGCGTATTCACCGCTAAAAAACTGCCATTCGTTGTTTTTCCTCGTTTTGAGAGCACCCCATTAACTGCCTCAGCCAATATTGGAATACTTGGTGTCGACATATCGAGCGAAGTCCAGTTCCGCGGCCATTTAGAGGGTAAGACTAAGCTAGCCTCCAAGAAGCTTGGTGTACTCAATAGATCGAGACGGTATTACACTCCGGCCCACCGCCTACTACTTTATAAGGCGCAGGTCCGGCCTCACATGGAATACTGCTCTCATCTTTGGGCAGGGGCACCCCAGTACCAGCTTCTCCCTCTGGACCGCATCCAACGGAGAGCGATTCGTATCGTCGACTGCCAAGATATTTCAAACCGGCTAGACCCCTTGGCGCTGCGTAGAGATGTGGCCTCGCTTTGCATCTTCTATCGCCTATACTATGGGGAGTGCTCCGAGGAATTGTTCGGACTGATCCCTGCCGCCTCTTTCCGCCATCGTTCTACGCGACAGCAGTTCCATCCCCATCATTTAGATGGTTGGCAGTCCACAACTGTGCGTTTCTCTAGAAACTTTCTGCCTCGCACAACAAAACTGTGGAATGAACTGTCGCCTGCGGTATTTCCGGACCAATACGACCTTCAAACCTTCAAGAAAAGAGCGTACTCCTTTTTAAAAGGCCGGCAACGCACTTGTGACTCCTCTGGTGTTGCGGGTGTCCATGGGCGGCGGTAATCGCTTACCATCAGGCGAGATAACATAAAAAAAAAAAACCATGTGTTAATGACAATATTTGCTTTTTGTTATAGATATTAGTAACGAAAACGATGAAAAATCTCACGTTATATTCTTGGAAAGACTTCGCGCTTTGCAGGTACGTTCCGTCAACTATCTTAACTACTAAAAAATCTCAGATCCATGAAGTATTATTGTACAATATCATTCATTATTATGCTTATAGGCCAAAGCGGGTATGAAAACGGAGTCATCACCATCGTCGCAGCCACGTACGCCTATCGGCGACAACCGGACGCTCGCGGACTCTATCAACGAGAACACGTTGCCACGAACACACAGCATCGACCCACAACTTGACGTAATTGCAAAACATTATTTTTATGTAGGAGTTTCCTTAAATGAGATAGACGTCTCGTCAATGTATCATAGACTGTTTCATAGCGCCCCTATGCAGTGTTAATACTGGTGTGCATTTGTACGGGCATGGCTCGTTAGTACACAACGCCTTTATTTACGTGTAACCTTTTTACATTGATATAGAGAGGAGCGCCATGACTATGTCTAATTTTAGTAACTTACGTGTTTTTTTGTTTCATTATGAACTCACTTCTATCTCTCAGTTTGGGTATCGTAAAAGGTGACTAAAATATATCAAGTAATTGGCGGCTGCATCCTTCATACTCTTAATAACATTTTCAGGAGACCCATCATTTGTAATAGATACATATTTATGAATTTGTCATAACCATTATTTTCTTCGCAGCTACACACAACGCAGACGCTATCCCAACGAAACGAAGCCGAGGTGGATGCGTTACGCCTCAAGCTCCAACAAATCAAGAGCTCGTCTAAGAGATAAGATTGCTCATACACACTATCCACGGATTTGGTAGCTCTCTCACATGTCATCGATTATCCTAGCACTATCGCGTTGCAATAAAACTAGGGAGGAGTAACGTCGAACAACCTCTAATTTAGTCGAATATTTGACCCGTTCATACTAATCGACTAAAAGCTAAATTAACGTACACTCCCGTTTAAAATAAGTCGCGTCTACACCATGCTTGTTTGATTTCGTAAATTGACTATTTCTCGGCTTGCCTGAAAATAACTCGAAATTTTTAATCTCATTTGATACCATTTAGACAATTTCATGTCATGTAGTTTCTAAGACTATGTTAGATTGGCCTATGCGTGTTCCATTGTAGCGTCCATTGTTGTGAGCCCTTACTGAGAGTTGAACATGACAATATGATTAAACAGTATCGCCTAGCACAGGGTATCGGCTTTCATGTATAAACTTGTGTCTTGGTAAGGGGTCATTGTTACTAAGCCAATGCTATAAACACAACTAATTAAAAATAACTTGATTATGATAAAACTTTTTAGTATAGCAAGACAGTTATTACGAAATTACAAACGTAATAAGAGACTTCGAAATAATACTTTATCAAAGTGCAGTAAAACTCGTCATTTGTACATCCCAGGATGAAAACGTCATAATGAGGTGTTTGAGGGAAGTATTGTGCTTGTTATGTCTTATTTCTTTTTTTCTCACACATTTCTTCATTTCCTCTCTAACATAGGCAGAATTGTAGTCATCAGAAGTCGGCCATATTGAAGAATTCAATTGAATAATCCCTGTTCCAGTATCTGGTTATGATGAACAATCTATTATTTTCCATACGTTGTGTTTATTGGCGTTGGCTTCGTGTTATAAATGTTATGAGGTACAGTCTTGTATGCAGTCTCTGTTTGACAATTTTATTGATAGTTTTTAAGAAGGGAATGTGGTTAGATATGACTTACTTTGTTATTGGTTGTTTATACTGACACTGAGTTAGCTTACAGTGACGACCACTGACTCGCTCCAAAAGTAGCTCACTGTACTCACTCTATTACAAGTCGTCGTGCTCACGAAAGGCAAACTTAAAGTCATATCTAGTTCACAGTCTCGAATCAAAGAGTATCTAGTTTAAATTGAGTGTTGTATTATATCTGTATTTATACAAGCACACGTGGAATTATTGGAAATAATGCAATGCATGATCGAATGAATGATCTTTCAAACTATACTAACTTGTTGATAATTTAAAAAATAGTTACATCAGATTTATTCTAATGTTCTATTGTGTAAACTTCAAGGATATATGTCTTGCTGACCATACGTGACGTTGCCGTAAAAGTTTTACTATGTTCGTGAAACAGTGAGATATTGGATGTTAAATTAAGCGTGTACCATGTGTAAAGACTAGATGTTCCTTCTTAGCACTTTGATAAAGATAAAGAGGTAATTCCCTAAAACAAATTAACAAGAGATGTTGAAAAAAAATCCATTTTACGAATATTACTATAGAAAACTGTGCTACTAATTAAGGCCCAACCCACACTATAAAGCACATTTAATGTGTGTGAACCACATTCACGAATGTATATTCCACAGTGTGTCATTGCACTCATTGTCGCACTTTCACGGAGTAGTAAACAAACTGAGTGCTTAACGATAGTCACAGTATTTATGAAAAAAAAAACCTTTACCAGCAGTTTTTAATACGACGCATTACTACGTTAAGCGCAGATTGAGCCCTCCATCCACTTGTTTCTTAATCTGTGTCGCACATATGTACCGTGTATTTTAAGCAGTAGTGCCCCATTCATGTTTTATACATTGAAAGTAAACTGCAATGTTAATTTACTGTTATCAAATTAAAATATTGCGTTATTCATGTTTTGTATTGTTTGGTTTTCTGAGGTAACTGTAGCGTCAATGTAACATTTTTTAATAATATAGTTCGAAAAGAAAAATAGTTTTGCTGTGTATATACTGAATTTATTCTATGCATATTAGACTACCGGTATTTAAAGGTGATTATAACTAAAATTGTATGGTACTAAAAGCTGTGGTGTAGAAAATTTAATTCCCAATATAACCCAAATTATGTAAATGACATAAAATGTTAGCCAGTGTTTATACGATAACTTAGTAACCATTTAAAGCGTAATTATTACGTATCCTTAGCCAATCCACACAATAATTAATGTTTTTAATAATAATTAATATGTATATGAATGATATAAATAGTCTAGCAAGAGTCTTGACTAGTTTTGTATTTATGATTGTTCAATGTAGTTTTCATTAAATTTGAAAACTATTATTGATGTATTTATCATGTATGTACTAATGACATGTTACGTAAGTTCATTTTGTATGTATTTTTTATTGAATTTGTGTTGAGTTGTCGGTTGTTTGTGTTTAAAGACTGTTTTAAGAGTTTGCGATATGATATATCAATACTCATTTTAGGTGTACATACATGGTTGTTGGGCGGTATTTTAATTCTATATGCACAGATTTGAAAAAAATTGTGTAACTCACGATATAAATCGTAGAAGTACGAGGTGTTGGGGATTTGAGGCGTCATTCTCGTCTTATCCCATCGCCGCTCCGTGTGAGTCTAACAACAACCATCTGATTCACCTTATTATTTGTTATTTTTACTCATTGATTGATGTTTGAAGTTTTTGAGGAGTGTTGAGTTTAGTTGATGCGCGACCAGTCGTCATCCAGTAGGTTTGTTGGAAAACTTTAAGAGCTGAGATGAGGCCATATATATTAATTTAATATTTTAGTACCCCCACGTTTCATGTAACCCGCATAAACGTAATTGAAACATTCCTTGCAGTATTGGATTTGTATGCAAAATTTTTATCCACTTTCATCAAACTATCTGCCATTTATTTCATTCATTCACTTTCCTATTTCATTGCAACACAAGTATTTTACTTTGTTATTTTATAATACCACTGTTATATTATAATAGCGATGTCTTATTGAATGTATAAATTGCCTTCCATACTAAAGGGTTTGAAATTCGATATCTTCCCCAACGTTTTACACTGTGATTCCCATTTTTGACTGTCATATCTATAGTATGAGTTTGTTGTAGTTATTAACATGAAGCAAAATGTACTACTTGATTATGTTAAAATATTCGAATTGCTTATAGTTATCATCCTTTTACGATTAAACTTACGCTGTAAAACCTAGTAAGCGATTCATTGATTCGTTATCGTTTAGACTTATTTTTATTCAATACAATAATATTCTTAAATCCAATTTTCGTTCGTTAAATTAGAACTCTATTATTGTCTTTAGTTTAAACATTCGCTTTTTAAACATGACTTCATATTGATTATTGTGCGCATTTATTTATTGTATTATGTAAATTAATGTTTAAATCATGATTTGTAATATTAATGATAAATAAAGTTCATACAACACTGAAGGCTACTTTTATTTAATACTTCATAGTACCCGAAAAATACTATTGTAGACAAAGAAACCGAAAGCGTAGAGAACAATCTTAATAATCAAAAAAAAAAAACATAAATTTGTTTCATTGTTTTTTTTTTAAGTTATTTTCATATATATATAAGGTCCTAATTTATTAGGTAATTTCCTTTGAAAGGGGTAATATATAAGTCGAATACATTCACTTAAGCTAAGAATTAAATGGATATAACAAACTATTTGTAATTAACATAGTACTAGCAAGACGAAAACTGCTCCTTGAACGGCGCACATTAAGCTAAGTATAAAGATCAATCTCATTTTAAAATATCGTAAGATACGTACATTACACATCTCTGATTGAAAAGCTGCGCACCTTTAAAATGGCGCTTACTCCTTACCTACGTACTTACACAAAAAATCCAAACTAGTATTAATACTCTGTCTGTTTGTTACATTTTCAAGACAACCTTAGTGGTTGACTTGAAAATAAACCAATAATTTTGCTAAAGCAATATGTTTGAAGGACATGATACTTTTAATTATTCTACGGAGACGGAAGTCGCGGGCAACAGGTGGTTTCCTATATTTCATCAAAACTTATAAAACTACTCGCCTAAGTTTGGTTTAATAATCTCGAATAATATTAATAGGGCCATAAGTCAAAAACAATACATTTACTTTTAACATTCAAGGGGAATAGACGATTAATGGAGATTGGAGGGTGAATATTTGACCGTTAGTCTATAATAATTATAAAACTATACCCAAAATATCTTGATCTTAGAATAAGGACTAAAAGTTATCTGTAGGCTAAGGGCTAAAAGGTCAGGATCAAGGATAGCTGGTCGCTTACCTCTAACTCTGCTTTGAAATGTTAACTGACTTTAAAGTAACATACTTTACAGTGACCTACTGAGGGCATCGGCGGCGTAAAAAGTAGGTACAAAAGTGAGAATAAATTGGCCCAGTTAGTGGAGTGTGAAAGTAGGATAACATCAGAACCTGGCGTATGGATAACATTTGGTGTGACATAACTAGATACAAGGAGACCGTATCGGTGGCCGTTACCACGAATAACAGCATTCCCAATTAGGGTTGACGTCAGGCAGGCGGCCGGTCATAAAACATTGCCAAAACTTTAGCAGCATGCAATTTTAAAAACAATTATAAAGTGAATGAAGAATTCATGCTGTGCCGACCCCAAATAAATTGGGATAAGGGCAGGGGGTGGTGGTGATGAGTGAAGAATAAATTGGTTACTTATCTACGTTGGCTAACTATGTAGAAATACCCAATGATATTATAAAACGTCGCTGGAAATGCCTAAGCATAATAAAACCGCAGTCCGCGTCATCACAATGAAATGGCTGAAAACTTGATTAATTTATTGTTCACCCGTCTAGTATGTTCTCTGATCAGGGTTCATTTCAGAAATTTTCTTGGATTGACTTCTGCCGATGACTTCTGACTGTCGGCTTCCTATCCTAGTGCGTGATGCGGGCCTACGTAACCTTATTACAATGCTTTGATGAGGTTAGCTACCCACCATCAGTAAATGTACATTATAATATTCAGCAGCCTATCGCCAAGGGGTGCCGGGTTCGCACCCAAGATAAAATACCAGACTTATGCTAATAGTTGATCCGATGGTCTGCATATACTGGTCTAAAATGTGGTTTGTGTGGAAACATCGGAAATACCTACTCGTTTAGATCAATGGCGTCGTAGATGTGGGCGGCGTGGGTGGCCTCGTCTCCGTCAAAGACGAGCAAGGTCGTCTGTGTCTGCAAAAATTACTTCACACAGGAATCCTATACAGTTTGAACCTTAGTAAGGTCTGGCAAAGGCGATATAAAAGACAAATGAATCATATTTACTTATCAGAAATCACAAAGAATCGGTCTTGTGGTTTCGAATCCCACTCGCGGTCCAGTTTTTCTTACCCCACTAGAAAAAAGTCTAGGTTTACTAAGCTAGTAAGCTAAATTAGTTGAATAAAGTTATATTTCTAGCTCTAGAATAGTAGTGAGCAGGGACGAGATGGCTTAGTGGTCAGAACGGCTGGAGTATTTATCCGGGAGGCGTAGGTTCGAATCCTCACGACCGTATTTTACTTACCACAAAAATTTGTAAACTCGTATCATTCAATAATTAGACCTGTACAAAGACAACAGAGTCAGTTCCTTTAATAAAATAGAGAGAACAGTCTTTTTTTATAGACCTTAATATAATTTTGTATCCTAGTCGAGGTGGGCTAGCTGAAGGCGAAATAATCAATGGTTTGAAATTAATTTGTGTGGTCGAGCTTTAAGTCGCCCCGAGACGGTCAGGCAGTTGATTCTAACAGGCACAATTGTATCTGAGTCAAACCACTATGCTGTTTTATATTTCATCGTGCTAGAGGTTATAGGAGCTTATGAATGCTATTTCTTTTAAATAATTTTTCATGACTACGTAGACAAGCGGTATGTTAATCAGGAAAATAGTCTCGTATGTCTAGTAATGGACAGTGGACTCCTTTGGGTCAGTTTGGGTTAATGATGATAAGTCTTACTGTCTCAAACACACATGTTTATCTCAAAATCTTTAGAAAATAATATACAAAATTCTTGTGAGTGAGACGTTATGTTTAGCTAAAGTCAGCGTATTTCTATATACGATACACAAAATCATCTGTGTAGAAGTTTTTGAGTATTGTATAGATTTTTTTATGAATTGTGTAGGAGAAAATACGCGATGGATACGGCTTTTTATTACTTTAGATTTTAGCACTTTTAAAGTAACAGACTGAATCAAATTGTATAGGACGTAGAGTAGAGTATTACCCCGCGAATGCAGAATAATTGATGATCGTAAAATACGCGATTGATTGGGAAGAAGGTTTCAGTTGTATACTGGGCTGCCGAACGGCTTAGCTGAGGTAAAATCATAAAATGGAATGAATAGATGAAGGTTTGGACTGCTAATTAGATACACAAATTAAATTTTACCCATTTACGCTGGTTTTCTCTTAGAAATCTAATTTAATTACCTATAGATATACCTATAATAACACATATTTTACTTTTTAGCCTTAAAGCTACTAATTGTTATAAATGCGTATTTATTCAAATTGTTCTGTATGTCTACGTAAAATACCTGCGTCTGTCCTGTAATTTTAATTACCAAGAAAAAAAAAATATCTCTCTATGGTATAAAATAGACAAGTGATCAACCAATCAAACGCTGGGGCGGACGGAACGAAATGAAAGTCCGCCACATGTCCGCCATATCTACTACATCTTCTTTCTAATAGTGACGTTCATATTATTTTGTGTTAGATAGCGTTATTGTGTAGATATTCGTTGTATAATTTAATTATTTTTTTAGTTTATCTAATACACGGTGAGTAAAGTGTGCAATCTGGATTTGACATATTGATAGTTTTTAATTTGGAACTTGTTTGTCCGCGCCGTGCTTTACGTATTGTCAAAATGGAAAAATCTTAGTTTTAGCGTAACTACAGCCTTATTGTATGTGTTATTTATAAATTGGATCCACACCACTACACTCGTGACGTATTTTGTAGCGTTTAACGGTGCCTATTGAGTAATACAAAAAAAATTGGTGTCGGCATTATAAGACGGTGTACCCAATATTTCACAGACCCTCGACGGCGGATAACACCATGGAGTCCCCACGGAAATTCAACGATTGCTATTTTTACTACTACTCCACATGCACGAAGGTAAGAAAATATTTATGATTACATTCTAAAACATAAATGTAACTCAAATGTCATATTGTTTATATTCTGAGTGTCTGATAAAAATCATGGAAGCTAACGTGTTATGCACTGTTTCATTCAATATTTTATGGTTAGAATCTTTATTGACATAAAAAAAATCATACAGATACTACCAATATTTTCTTCAAAGGTCTTAATTAAAATAGCAACTTATTTTATTTTGAAAGAACTAACGAACGTATAGGTAAAATTTGCATGGATGGCCTTTTGTACATGTAAGCCAATGGAAAATCTATTGATAAAAAATAATTTGGGAGCTTATCACATCCTTTTAAATGAATATTGTACTTCAAAGGAATTGTAACTAGTTAAGTGTTTGTGTGAATTTGTACAAATCACAGAAAACAACAGCGCATTAGTTGTAAAGTACTATAAGATTTGTTTTATTAGTGATGTGAACATAGGATAATATGTTAGCTACTAGATACTATGATTCTCAAAGAATGATTGGTGATGCAATAAACATTTTTATTATGGATCTTATGTATTTGAAGTGTGCAGCTTGCTCTACTAGAGATCGTTTCATAGACCTGGGTATATCAAAGTTGTTCAAGTACACTCTTAAAGACTGATCTCTATTCAGATTGTTTTACATTTACATGTGTCTACCTCATTGCTTTATGGGTCTAGTGGTCCCAAGTGCAACTGCTGAGCATGAGGTCCTGATTTGAATTGCTGGATTGAGCAATGTGATATTGGGTTTTCCTATTAGGAATTCTTACAGAGAGAGGTAGATGCCACCTAATAAATGGGACTTTATAACAGCATTGGTTAAATGTGGGTGGACAACGTTGTACACCTCAGCTTACCCCTTCGGGGAATACAGGTGTGATAATGCTATGTTATCTATCTGCTTTTTGTTTCTATTAGTAAGTGTAGAAACAATGTGTTGAATGCTTGTTAGGTTTTTGAATTTAGGTTTAAATCTAGCATCTTATTTGGATTACATGCTGTGGATTAAATTGTAATGCAATAACTTTATTAACCTTTTGGCTCAGCAACATACAGATCTATATGTTGTAACAATAAAAATCTATTGTGTCTGCTAATGAGTGAGGCAACAGCTTAAGGTAGAATAACATGACCAAACTTAAAACTTTAATTTTATTTTGTTTGTTATTCAGGGAGACAATTGTGTGTTTCGACATGAACCGTCAGCTCTGGGCTGCGAGACAATGTGCACAGCCTGGCAGCAGGGCAAGTGCCTTGATAAACGCTGCAAACTACGTCACATGGAACTGAGGGTATGTATGAAATATTTAAGGTAGAAATCAAACAACAATTTAAAAGAAAGCACATTTTAGTAATATCTTAGGTTTTCACGATCACTACACAGTATAGTAAAACTGCAATGAAAGCGCAAACTCACCAGATACTACCATGTAAAGCAACCTTTCTGTTTACTACTGTAGATTAAAGATGGCAAGAAGTGACACAAGTCGGCTAATTAACCCACTATTATAAGTAACTTAAATTAGATTATAGACCAAAAAAGAATGTTCTTTATGATAAAACAACTTTTAACCAGATTAATCACATGTAGTGGTTTTTGTGTTTCCTGACATTTTATGACCAACAGTCCTCTTGCGACCATGAACGCTGCAAAGTGTTCACAAGATGAGTAAATTAAAAACCAATAATACACGCTATTAATCTGGTTAATAGTTGTTTTATTATAAGACACATTTTGTTTTTGATCTATAAACTAATTTAAGTTACTTATAATAGTGGTTTAATTAGCTTACTCATATAACATCTTGCCATCTTCATCTACAGTAGTAAATAGAAAGGTTGGCATTATGGCTGCATACTGTTAATGGTGTCTATTATAAGCACCAATATCATTGAATGTTGTGTTTCAAAATAGGCCTAACTTCCATACCCTGATTTGTTAGGGAGGGTTTTATTTTTTGACAATTATTGTATTTCTGATCTTCACATTTGTCTTTTTCTATCCTACAGCAACTCCTTCGCTTCTGTGTTTTTAGTAAAAATAAAGTTTTATTTATTACCTCATATAAATAAATAGTTATTAATTTCCAGAATTAAAATTTGAAATCTGAATCTTACCACAAATCGGATAAGGTTTTTTAATTACGTGTTTCGTAAAAACAAACATTGCATTTAATGAATATTCATTGGAAGTGATATTTTTCCGCGCATTTAAAGAACAACCACGTGCTCACACATAGCATATGGTATGCAAGGTTGTATTTACAAAACTTCAACAGCTGTCCACATAAGTCTGTCTCACCTTTTCTCTTTGTGGGAAGACGTTTTAAGGATAATCATAGTCACATTTTTAGTTTTTCTTGACCAATATTAATGGTAACCCTGAAGGAGCAGATAGGTTAGGATACAAACATGATAAGAGCATAGTATCTTCATGTACTTTAATTAATTCAACTCCTAGATCAGGATTACCTAAGCATCATGATATTTAAAATCGAATTCGACTTAGTTCTATGTTTGCCGCGCTTTCGATAACTATATCATCTTTGCAGTGCGTGCATAAGTGTTATGCAATGCAAAATAATTAGTTCAGTGGTTTGTTAATAAAATTGGTGACATATAATCAGACTTTACTAATCATATCGTTAGCAATAAAGATATGCACAACATGTTATAAAAGATAATTGTAATGATTACATTATTTTCGGCAATTTATCATCGTAAATAACGGGATTTAATTTCGTGATATTACATATTTGACGTTCTGGGAGAATTTTAAATGTTATGTTGACGTCTGCCTAAGTGCTCCTGTACACAGTCACCTTTCCACTACTGACGATGCCATAAGTTGTGGTGATTTTTTCATAAATCTTGGTATCGACACAAACTGGGCGGCAGACAGCCCGTGTCTGAGCCACTAGATTTGGGAGCGGTCAACGCTCTACAACGCTCTCGGCTACATTTTTTAATTTTTATTTATGGAATAGGCGGCAAACCCGCAGACGGATCGCCTGATGGTAAGCGATTACCGCCGCCCATGGACACCCGCGACACCAGAGGAGTCGCAAGTGCGTTGCCGGCCTTTTAAACGGTTTGGGCCTCCGGTACCCTCACTCACTCGGTGAAACAAAACGCAAGCGTTGTTTCACGCCGGTTTTCTGTGAGGCCGTGGTATCACTCCGGTCGAGCCGACCCATTCGTGCCAAAGCATGGTTCTCCCACGGTATATCACTCCGGTCGAGCCGGCCCATTCGTGCCAAAGACCGAACCGAGAATGTCTAGCCATTAGTTGCTACGTTTAGTGGCTCGACTTGGACACTAGTGGCGTGTCGCATATTAGTCGCCACCTAGTCGGCTTAGTGTGTGGCAGCACTAAGGTCAATTTAAATAAATACCATTACTAAGCACGTGCTTAAGCTAAAAGCTGTGTTTCCGTCTTTATCTTCCACTAGTCTGACAGTCGTGAGACAGTGACAGGAATAATGCTATGCCAAACCACGTGTGTAATGTTTATTTATTGTAGCATAAGAGAGCGTGCACATCTCACAAGAGCGTAGCTTACTATTATTACACCTAATTGTTTATAGTTTATTTATAGTGCATGATTGTCTTGACCCAATACTCAGGATATTTTAATTTTAACGCCATGCCACCATCCAAGCATACTAAAAAACAATTACTTTTTACTAAAACAGTAATTTATTCTCTTTACATTTTCTTAGGGCTATAGATAATACAATGGTAACTTACAGAATAATAACGTAATATGTATTAAGGAAACAATTTATTTTTACTTTTGGATTCCACACTAGGTCGAACCTGTCTCGAGTGCTGAAGTGGTATACTACGACCAGCTCGCCGTTTGGCGTCCTTCATTCAGGGTCTGGTTTACCCCAGCTGTCAGTGCTGAGGCTAATATGACCTTGTTTTTATGTAAAAATACTATAAAGTTTAATATTTATTTTATAGAAAAACCGCAAGCAAATCCCGTGCTACTGGGAGAACCAGCCGGGCGGGTGTCGCAAAATCCACTGCCCATTCATGCACAAGAACCCGGACGCGCGCACCGACGGCATCGCGCCCAGCCAGCCTGCGCCGCCACCCGTGAGACACATACCATACAGACCATACACGGTGCCTTTTAGTTAGGATAGCTTGGAATACTCTCAGGGGTGAAACTTTGCGTTTTTTTTCCGTCATCTGCCAACAATGTCGATCTCATATCCTATTACAGTTTTGTGAAGACGATTTTTGGCTTTATATACGGTACAAATGTCGTAGAACACAGTTTAGAAGGTTTTTTTTTTTCATATATCTATACCGCTGGTACCCGCGACTACGTCTGTGTGACAAAAGATAGCCTATATCCTTCTCCAAGGTCCAATCTATCTCCTTGCCAAATTTCATAACGATCCATTCAGCTGTTTTGTCGTGAAAAGTTAACAAACAAATAGAGTTACTTTCGCATTTATAATATTACTATGAATTAAATTTTACATCAGCGGTTTGAGTTGTGGGACAGTTTATTTTATTTTTTACATTAGAAAGTCACCCTTGAAAGTTTTCCAAGCCATGTAAAAGGTATGGTGTGTATGTCTATGAGCTTACCAATAATTCATTCTTGTACTTAAAATTACTCATGTTTTCTATAAAACCATAAAAAGAATCACTAAGTTTGTTGGTTAGATTTCTTCCTGCATTAGTAACAATTCTGTTCATTTACTCCATATTATTTTAGATAAAAAGTAAATTATTTAGCCATCTTTGGAGAAGTAGATTTATACGTCATTACAGTTAAAAATCCCATTTTGATAACCTAGAAGTTGATACTTTCTCTAAAAAAACGGAGTTCCATACAGTCAGTAATGACACCATACTCTTCCGTACAACAGCAAGTGCCCACGTCGGTGAACGTGCCGGAGCCCGTGGCGCCGGAGCAGCCCCCCATGGGCGGAGTACCACCCCCGGTGCCCGCGCCGGCGCCCGTCCCCTTGCTGTGGCAGCAACAACGCCAAGGTAAGAGGAACACAAAGTCTTATGTGAGGATAGTAGACATTGATGTTTATGAATTAGCAGAGCTATGGGTCGAAGCAAAAAATAATTATTCTGATAATTCCTGACGTTACTTAAAATAAAAACAGGTCAACAGATGTCAATACATTCCTAAGTGGGGATTAAATGCTAATAACTGTACGAATACTTCTTGCTCTTCTGCCAAGTTATTTGGGGTCGGCACGCAATATGTCTTTCTTTCATTCTCCTGTGTCTGGCGTCATCTTACTGTTCACTACCTTTACATATACGTATATATAAGAATACATATTTCGAGTTCGATTTTGTATTGGGTTTTAAGAAAAATATTATACAGTTGTGAAAGAAATCGTAGAATGTACTGCAGTCTGCGGCTTCTGCATACAATTGAGGTAAAAAAGGGCGTAAAGCGTGAACGAGTTGAGTACCTATGTATGTTATATTATGCAATATGTTGTTATACCACTAATTATTTCATAAATTACCTTTCATGTGATGTTGATGTGTCACGTAAGATAATCACGCAACACCATGTTTTCCTGTTTGAATATGATAACAGATCTGTATGAATTATTGTGTTAAATAAAGCGTACCTACCCTAGTTCATACTGCGGAAAAATTAAATACTCATATGATAATATCAACTTAGAAAATGGATATAAAATAAAATACATAATTATAAAAATTTTTTGATTGATAATAATATTATCATCTAGAAACAGCTCGATTGCAGGCTAAAGGAAAATAATAGAGGGGTAGGATAAAATAAAATATTTATATTTTGGATTTTCAGGGCTTGGAATCCAATAGCCGATTGAAGGCAGTAAAAAATCCGGATTTCTGTTAAAAAGTCCGGTCTTTTTCTGAAAATGAAACCCAATAGACTGTAATTGTCTTTCTTCCTCCTTTCTATTAACGTTTTTCTTGAACATGGCGTGCATCCACTGTACTACTGTACTGACTATACGCGCTTGGATGTATCATGTTGTGAGGCATGACGGAAAACCGGTCTAGAATAAAATCCGGGCGGAGTGCAGTCAAAAAAATCTTAAAATCTGGTCTCGGCCTGATTTATCCGTTCTGATGGTAACCCTAGGGGGGGGGGGGGGGGGACTAAAGCAATTTTTTTTTTTGATCGAACCTTACGGTGGTGATCAAGATTTACACCATTTAAAAAAGTATTTTTTCGTTACTTTGAGTTTCTTTATCGTGGTGTAGATTTCATTAGATCATACAATATTTGTCATAATTATTATGAATTTGAAATTTTAATATGATATGCCAGCCATATTGGGTAAAGATTGTAGGTTAAACCTGGATTTTAATAAGCGAGATAGTGACTTTGGTACTTTGATATAATTTTCAAAATAACGTTAGACTATAACGCGTAATTCTTTCAGCAGTGGTCCTTGACTCTGCCATCCTGGGCGTGCTGCCAGCGTCCAGCGAGCTGCTGAGCGGGCGCCGCGTGCTGCCGCCGCACGCGCACGAACAGCCCGCCAACCCCTACGCGCCCATGCCTGTCGACCCCCTCGTCGTCAACTTCGAAGAAGGTATGCGCCTATACTGAAACTACATGTACTAAGCCCCTGCCAGACGATTTGAGAAGACAATACCCAGCTATGTCTACTACTACCCCAGCAGCGAGCCCTAGAACATTCCATAACTACTTGCAAGTTACGAGACAACCCGGGACCGGTTCTTTTAAGCAAGCTATGGTTGTGTTTGGTGTTACTAATAATGTTGTTAAAAATGTAGGTTATAGCTATACTTCATTGGAAGTTTTGTTGCTATATGGACAGTTAAGTCCTAAATTAAGCAATCTTTTGTACTGCCACCATATAAGTTGGTATAGGAAACTAGTGTTTCATGTTTCTTTTGAGACTGTGTTGGACCGGTCCCTTAAAGTAATAAAAATGGTTTAGGAAATTTGATGTGGAAAGTCAATCTTAATTATGATTGAAATTATGATTGCAATTTTGCTTTGGCCAAAGTTATGGCTGTGTGACTTGATGAATCTTTTTAAAGGTGAATATTTTATAGAAGTAAAAATTTCTGTAAAAATAATGAAGGAATGTGGTTGTCTTGATTAAAAATACTACAATGATGAAGTTGTACAAAGAAAATGGAATATTCTAGAAGTGCTCATGGACTCCTGTCGTTGATTGGACAGTAGTGAAATTTGTGAACCAACAATGACACTGGAGTGAACAGCTGTGCTAGCAAACAGACTTCTCAAATTGTATGATTGGGGCTTAAGGCTCGATTTGCTGTTACTGATTTGAAAAGCCATCAAAATAAGTATAAGATTGGACTAAATTTGGACCAGTGACGTAACATAAAGTAAGGAAAAAGTGGGTAAAGCTATTTGATGGTGAATTGTTTCCTAGTATATTATTATGTAATATGAATATTCTCCATATGTGGCATTGTACTTTACAATTTTCTATTTAAGAGCACTGGATAAAGGATTGCAAGCGAGTTTTATGCGTCATGATTTTATGTGATATAAAAAGCAATCGTAATAAATGTATAATTTTGATATTATGCAAGTTGGAAAGTGAACGGCTATGTATATGAACTATATACACGACATTGATGGACACTTTGGATTTGTTTGACGATAAAGTAATTTTGATGTCTTTCCAAATTATGTTATTAGCGAATCTTGTAGCCAGACGTAAAATTAATAATACTATGTACTAATGCACTTGAGTTTTCAATAGACATTTAGAGATAATTATATGCTCGTAATATCGATATCACGGCTCGCAGACACTTAAGTCTAATGTTTGAGCCGCCCGCTTACTGGCGATGTGATTGTAAGCTAAAGCCCATTGTCCATTGAAGTGTGCGTACTCGGCGCTCTCAATTATATCGCGAAGATATTCGACGTGTAAACGGCACTATATTTAATTTAGTTGTACAATGCACTGCCTAAACATATTCCCATGAACTTGAAGACTTGATAAATGTTGCTTGAACGCAATATTTCTTCTACATGGAAACTGTTTGTAGTATGTGCCCTTACACTGACTGATGGTGATTGTTGATACACTTCAGTGGACAGCGAGCCTAACATGCATTATATTATAATAATTCGGTAGTTGAAAACTCTGCATTGTCATGTTATGGGCGGTGTGCGTAGGGTTAAGCATTAATGATGTTAAAATTCAAACGCTCATTTATTGTTTTTGTTTTCTAAATATAACACTATGCTTATTGTATACTATGGCACTGCTGACTAGATCCTCTCGTCAAATTCATGGTCGTACGTCGCATTAAAAGGGTTCCAATATTATTTTTAGAATTTAACCCTTTGTTGTGCCAATAAAAATATATTTATGACAAAAAACGACCGATAAAAAGTGTTAGATTTATTACTTAAACAAAATATATATTTATTTTATTCACATGTTATTGGTTAAGAACTTTTTCTTACGTTTATTGTCGCTAGCGAAGTGGGAATTTATTGTTTATATATTTTTACGCGGGTGGGTCCCAACTTGCCGCTTTATTAATTTTAACTTTTGTAGAAAGAAAATACATTTCTTTTGTTCACCCAGTTCGCGACGCGACATATTAACACCTGTTTATGGAAGGTATTATTATTGTTTTTATTTCGCCAATAGTCAATTAATATAGTATTTATTGTATAGTTATAGTTGGATTCAGTTTCGCAATTTTTGTATTCAATATTATTGTGGTGGGTGTGGATTTAAAGAGTAAGAGTTTGGGCGTTACATTAGAAACTGGATCCACAACTAATTTAACGAGATACAATATTGATTTATTTTATGTTGCCGGAAGAGGCGGCTTTTTGGTTGACTCTAACTTAGACAATGTTTAGCTGTTTTTTTATACCATAGACAATGATTAAACAAAGTGAGATTATATTTGACTCACGAGGAATTTATGATAGCTCTCTTCCCACAGTTTATTAAACAAATATGGAGAAAAAGCGACGTTGGTATTTTTGTATGTGCAATAAATTAGAGAATATAATCTCTTTCATATCTTAGCTAATTAGATTCATTAATATCTCTCGCTTTTTCATTTACTGTATCGTTATATAACAATTTATATCACATAGATAGACAGTTACAGTCATATTTTAAGAAAAATGCCATGTTTTCTCTCAAAATATCACTGCAATACTTTTTTTAAATAGATGTTGATATAATCTTTGTCTATGATAGAAAAGTACATAATAAATAGGTTTAATAACATATAAAATACAAATAAAAATATATATACACGATTATTGTAACTCATTATTATAGGTGAAAAAAAAACAAAAAAAAAAACAGCTTTATGCCTTTAAATTGTTTGTATGTTAGTATGTAGGATGTTTTAAGGGGCTTTGGCAGTTTATAAAGGTACCCACTGCTACCTGCCCCCAGTACTTTATATATTCGCACCGTGAGATTTAGATAGAGCTAATAAAATGAAAAAAAAAAATGTATCTCTAGGTATACACAACGGGAAACACAGTCTTATAACATACATGATCTATACGGCTGTGACTCCCGTAAAACAAAAAAAAAAATCGTGCTTAAGATCATACTACCAATTTAGAAACATAAAAAAAGAGATAAGCTAACAAAAATACAGCATTCGATTGCTTAGCGGTTTTTGGTAAAGTCTGGTAACGCTTCCGATTTACCGTATCTATGATATCACTTCGGTATTTTAAGTGAACGCAATTACTCAAATTTATTTGTTGTGTAAACAGTCTGGCAATAAAAGGATTTAATTTATTATATTATTGCACTGAGATTAAAGTTCCTATATTTATTACAAAATCGCAAAAGTGTGAATAACAAGACAAGATAAAATAATAAAAAAAAATCGGTTCGCGTTACGGTCCATGGTACGCCTAGTCATTATTTATGTATAAAACTATTTAACAATATTTAAAATAAAATAGTCTCGATTGGTGGGGATAGATTAAGTCGGAGGTTTCTTGTATAATTTTAACATGCTCAGTTTTTACACACATTGTTTGTTTTTCAAATTTCTTGGTGTTCGCTTAAAAAGGAGGTAAAATTATTTTAAGTTTTATATAAATTAGCGGAAAAGTGTACTGAAAAGTTATAAGGAATATAATTTTAGATTTTATTAGTACAAAGGGTGGTTGCTATCAGAGGCAGCTGTTGAAAAAAAAATTGGTTTCTCTCGTAACTGTAGCAATACATTTTATATTTAGTATAATGTTGTAGTCTTGTCTCTTTTTTATACTAATAAACTATTTATTTACCTTTAGATTAATTGTTGGAATGTTAATGTTTTATGTTAGACAGTTAAATTTCTGTCATACGGATAGTGCTCGAGTCTTTGTGAAATGTATTGCGATTATGAGAACGAATCACTATGTGTTAGCTAATACTACGTAATTACTTCATTTCATTACTCAATGCTATATTCTAAAATTGGTGGAAAAAGACTATAGTAAGACATTATTTATAATGTGATTAGTTGGTTTTGTCGTACGACATTTCATAATGATGGCAGCATAGGCTACTATGAGTTTTCTAACCGATTTTATTGAATGTGGGACCTTTTATATTTTATTTCTTCGCTAATCTTAACGAATTGTGGTCGGAGGGAGGGATTCAAAGGCTTTGAACATTTGTTATTGAGGTCAAAGTTGTAAACCACATTTGATCACAATCGGTTACAAATCCCGATGATTTTTCTAAGATTTGTATATGTGTGCGACAGTGAAGTAAATGTAATGAAATTAGTAATGCAGCACTTTTGATACTTACACGTTGTGTTCCATGACTTTTTGGTTAACGGAGGGAATATGAAATGTAAGTGGAGTGTGTGACGCGCCGCCGCAGTGTCTCTACTGTGTCGCCATCTTGTCGCCACCTTGTCGCCACCGTGTCGCCACCGTGTCGTCACCGTGTCGTCACCGTGTCGTCATCGTGTCGTGACCGTATCGCCGCGGTGTCGCCGTCACGCGTTGCCATCTGTCGCGAGTGCCTACTGATAGTTTCTTGTTTCAAATAATACGGGGTTGTTGTTATGTTAATCTTAGTCTTATTCTATAATAAGAATTTCAAAATATGTTTATTATTAGTAACGCGTGTCTAGTACCTTTCATTTAAGCTAATTAATATTCAAACTGATATAGGAACTCGTAACGGAACAGAATTATACTTTGGCTTTGTTTAATCAAATTGTGTTTAATATACCAACGAGTAAATAAAAATGTTTCGTAATATGATTTTTGTAATTATTTTTGACCGCCCTCCCTTCGAGAGTCGCTTTCAGATAGACGTTACGAGAACACACCGCTAATGTTGCCGGACGGGTCGTATCAAAATTAATTACGAAAATCATTTGAAAGTTTCGATTATCCCGTACGACTAAGCGGTCCGTTCGTGTGTTCTTGCAGAGTCCGATAATGAAAGCGCACCCTCGTCTACGCCCACTAAAACCATATCTCCGGATGACGCACAGAAAATAGCGCGTTCTAAGTCGCAGGAGCTCTTGCTTCTCGAGCGAATACAGGCGGAGGCCGCCGCCTTCTACAGCTATGAGGGCCTGCCGCCCGCCGAGCCCGCCAAGGAGCGCAAGATCGTGCGCGCCAACCTCACCGCCAAGTACGACCGAGTGTCGCTCGACGAAATCGCAGGTAACAAACAAGCCACGCAAGAACGACGCAGCTCGCTAGACTTCAAAGTCCTGTCCCTAGACGAGATTAGAGCCAGGAAGAAAAGTGAAACCATTATACACAGTAAACCTATCACACTCAACTTGAGTAGGAAAAGAAAGCTATCTACACACGAAACTATTACCACGTCCGGTAATAAGATTCTTAAAGTTGTCAGAAGTAACTCTATTGTTTATAAGAAACTTGACCGCAATGCGGCTGCTGCTCCTAATCAGACTAAACCCGACCAGAAACGGAGTGAAAACGTCAATGATAGGAAACGAACATTATCAGAGCAAAGTGATATTTACGAAATCCAAGAAGATGAGCTTGTGGATAACTGTTTTGAATTCAAAAGGATTAAACTCACCGAACAAACTTCTAAACCCAGACTTATTAGGAACAGGTTTTCGAGTTCAAACAAAAGTACAGATGAACCGAAATATGATGATATAGACTTTAGCAAAACAGATATCGACTCCGATTCAGAAGTACAAATTGTTAGTGTTGAGTTAAATGAGATTAATTCCGTAGATTTAGATAAGGTAGACTCAGACAGTGAAATTATAGATGTGGATTCTACTAGACTAGGTGAACCTATAGATGTAGTTGATCTAAGTGAAGATCAGGATGAAAGTGATATAACTGCGTCAGATCTAGACTTGGACTTATGCAAAAATGTACCAGACGTGGTGGCCAGTTGTCATAAACAAATGAATAAAATGGATAGTTCAGAAAAAAAGATTTTGAATGACATCGACAGTTTGTTGAATGACGAATTATGATTCGTAGTTTCATTTAGCAAGTAGGCTTATTTAAGTGAAGATGTTCTCGTACAAAAGTTTCCTGTTCAACATAAGTAGATTTATATCAGCAATTATATAAGTTAAATCAAAGGTCTACACTAGGTAGTATAATTATGTATAAGTGACAAGCAATATAAGTATGTGACATACTTTTAGTAACAGTTAGGAGAGCTAAATCTTTAGTCTGTTCACAGTACTGTAGCGTGTTCAAAGCTTTAATTGAATTTATTACAATAATTTTGTTAGAAAGTGTAGTTTTATTAAAAATATTAATGTTTAACTGTTGACAACACTTGAAAAAAAAACTTCTTATCTTTGTTGACAGAGGGCGTTGTCTGTAAATAAAACAACCAAATACTTTGATCCAAAAGTGTATTCATATAATGTTATTAAAACGTTTCATCGACATCACACAGTTATTCACAGTTTTATACTATAATTAATACATATACACATTAAAAACTAATCGTAAATTCGAAATTAACACGTCGAGGTTGATTCAAGCTACTAATATCAATTTATTTTATCATTTTAAGCTGAGAGAAGTAAAACAAAAAACATTTCGACTATTTTTTATATATCCTAAGTAGTTTGTATAATTTTTATAGATAAAAAATTTAAATTCTCCAGTCTCCAGGATTTTTGCTTCTAACACATTTTATACAAAGTAAATAGGTGTAGTTTAACTAAATTCCTAGGTTTTAACATCGTACTTGCGCGCTTATTACATTTACAATGGGAGAATCACAATTATTAACAATTAATTACACGAAAGTAACTATTTACATTTCTGCCCTTATGTCTAACAAGCCCTGATTCTCATAAAAAACCTAAATATATATTTCTACAATAATGTTAAGAAATAAATAGCAAAGGATCAATCAACACCTTCAGTTTATTATCTCCATTAAAGAGGTGACAGAATTTAGTAAATCAATAGGGTTTCTATCTTCGACAAAGGTTTAATTAATACCTACGTAAGAAGGCAACGTTATTACAAATAGCCACATTTGACGGTTATTTTGAAATTAAATCCAATCTTATCCCAGTTTTGTTAATTTAAACATTTACAACAAATATACACAATTAAATACTTATTTAACGTTAATCTTAGCTAACTACCTATTTGTTAATAAAATATTTTTTAACACTTACACCGAATTATTAAACTATTTCATTCAAAGTTACAAGCTAGAGATACAACATTACATGTGCATCAATAACAGTAATGTAGTAGAAAATCTATCAGAGATTAATAATATATATTTTTGAATGAAATATTCTAATGTATTTTCATACAATTTGAGCCTATGTTTTGTGCTCCAAGTCCTGTTTTGTGGCATCTAGTGGATATGTTAATTCTTTATACTATACGTGTTACATCAGTTGATTGGTAATCTAATCTCATATTTAAAAATAAGATAATAAAAAAATATCACCGTAAAGTACAAATTAATGTTTATAAATCAAAAATTACATCTATAAAAATAATAATATTTTGAATTCATTCTACTCAGAAAAGACATGAAACACCTTGTGCCCAGTGTTAATATTTGAGAACAAGTTCTATATCTTTTTTTTTATGTAAAGAAAAATACATCTGATTATTTAATCACAAACTCGCGACAATCTTAGAAGTCCGATTTGACGTTTCTTTTTTGAGTGTTATTTTTTTCAATATATCGTTAAACTTGAGGTTTACGAATGATACTCGTTGTTATAGTGTATGGGTAACATAGTAATTATTTAGGATTGTGAATTTGATTTTTCAATTTCTTACGCAGACGTTCATACAAAGATAAAATGAGAATCGTCAAATGGGACTTCTTAGATTGTCGTGAGTTAAGTGCATTTGAAACAGCTACCCCTTTAATTTGATCGATAACTTAATTAAAGAATCATCAAAGTGTAAAATGTTTCATCGTGATATTGTGTGGGTATAAAGAAATATTGTACTACCCGACTTAAGATTGGACCATGTACACCGTCAACGCGTGAAGTTAGCTTGCACATTCGATGGAAATTATGGCTTTTTGGGGCCATCAATCTTTCGTATTTGCTATTGGAAATTGGTCATTAATTTAATATTATTTTGTAAAGATGCGGGTATGATCTTTGGAAATGAAATTTCGTAATATTGATTGCATTTTCTCAACCTTGTGCCAACTTCAAATAGTTAATTTGAATAAAAACTGCAGGTCCAAAGCAGAAGTTCCACTTATCTGTCCTTTAGCTGAACTGAACGCTTGACCCAGTCACAAAATGGTTGTTCTTTGACCTACTAGCAACTCAATAGGATAGCCGTTGGTGTGAGTACGGGTGTCATGTGCTCGGCTAGTTCCACCAGGGTCACTGGAGGCGCGACCAGTACTGCTGCGAGTCTTGCCCAGGCACAGCCAGCGGCACCGACACTCCTGTGCCCAAGAGACCGCTCAACTCTACAAATGGAAATAATCAGTTTACAGTATGATAAAGGTAGTTTTTTTTTTTTTTTTTTCAATTATTTATTTTAGGTCGCTTTTTAACATCTAGGGTCATTAGCGACCACGTTAACAATGCATTAGACAGTAGGTTAAACTAGTTTATAAACATGGATCATTTTCAAAAATTGTAACGTTTTTGTACATCCATTTTGATTTAGGCAATCTTTTAGGTTATTAGGAACATTACATATACGCTTCTCATTATTGTAGGCTGAGCATTCTATTAAAAGGTGATAAACAGTCAAATCTAGTCCACACTTGCATTTGTTTCTGTCAGATTTCGTTATTAAATGGATATGAGTCATGTTTGTGTGTCCAATACGTAATCTGGTGATAACTACTTGATCTTTCCTGCAAGTAAATGATACAGGTGTTTTATCTAATATTGAGTTCCTGATACTAAATAATTTTGTTGTGTTTTCTGTTTTCCAATAAACATCCCACTGTAATTTTATTTTGTGTTTAGTGTGTTTTTGTAGTTCAGTCGTGGTTGATTTAATTGTTTTGCATATATCATTTTCATTAATTGCCTTTTTTGCTTCACTATCTGCTTTTTCGTTACCAGCTATCCCTTGATGGCTTGGAATCCATATAATTTCAAATTTATAATTATTGTTTAGAAGGTTTATCATTTTTTGTTTGAGTTCTATAATAAGAGAATTTATATTTAAAGGATTTTGTAATGCTGTCAAACATGATTTTGAATCAGAATAAATTACATATTTCACTGAATTAGGTTCATTGTGTATTAATTCCAAAGCTTTAAGGATAGCTGTTGCTTCACAACTAAAAATTGAATAGAAGTCCCAAAGTCTATATCGGTAGCAGTTATCACCAGACACTACTGAGCATCCCGTCTTTCCATCCATTACCGATCCGTCAGTGTAAAAAACCTTACAGTTAATATGTTTACTATTAATTTCGAGAAATAATTTTTTGTATATGTACTGTGGTGTATCAACTTTTTGGTTTTTTGCTAAATCGAGGTTAATGGGGAATACGTGGTTTTCCCATGGGCCACTAATAAGTATTTTTTTTGTTAAAATTGATGGTATCTTAAAGTTTAACTGATTTATATATTTAGATGCCCTGATTCGCAGAGGTTGTAATAAATTAGGTTGCAATTCATATTCTGAATCCACGGCACTCGTTTTAGTATAGTAATCATAATTCGGAATTTCAGGACGAGACATTATATTTATGACATAGACTATTACAAGTTCCTTCCTTCTTAATTCCAATGGAATTTCTCCAGCTTCGGCTAAAATACTTTTAATCGGACTGGTTTTGAATGCACCAATACTAAGTCGAAGAGCTGTATTTTGGATAGTTTCTAATGAATTTAATGTACGTTTTTTTGCAGAATCGTAGATAATAGAACCGTAATCCAGTTTCTGTCTTATTAAAGCACGATAAGTATTTATTAAACATTTTCTGTCTGATCCCCATGTTGTTGATGATAAAACCTTTATTATGTTTAATCTTTTATAGCATTCTGATTTAAGTTTATTTATATGTATATTCCAAGTCATTTTTTTATCCCATAGTAGGTTTTGTTCTAATGACCATATATAAAAACATACAATCGCGCCTGGTTCCCATTGGGATAAGCAGACAGTATCGATTTCTACTTGCTACAATTCTGACACCTCTTTCGCTTCATCTACATTTATTAACCTTTTCACGCATGCTGTCACTCAGGAGCAACCTAAACAGTTTGCCCCTGACTTGTCGCTTTTAAGGACAACGGTGTCGATTCTAGTATAGGCCGACTAAACTAATATTTGCATTGCTATCTTTTTGTAACAGTTATTATAAGAGCGAGACAGGACACCGAATATTTTAGTAATAGACGAAGCTAACCCAGCACTGCGAGCATGGTACTTTTTGTCGACACGTTTGTGGAATTTCAACGTCAAATTTGACATAAAGTGTCGATTAAACGGTAATATTCAATACATAACAACTTTTATCGAGTCGACAAGTTTGAAGAAAAGATCCGTGCTCGGACGCAACTGTCGAGAGTCGTCAAGCCGCCTGCAGGCCTTTGTCTTGCCAACATTATTTTAGGTGATCACTAAAAGATGTTTGATGTCTCTTAATTCGAATTTGACGTTTCATAATTTGTCTCGTCCCGCTCTTATAGTGTCTGTTAGTAAAATATAGCTAATCGTTTATTTTGAGTTAGTTGAAATGCAGATTCTATTACATATCGTGCTCCACACGAAATAAGAGTTGGTCTAGGTATATTTTATAAAATAGCTTTTCGCTGGCAGCCAGCGACAAGATCAGACCCATTCTCAATCTGAAACGACTCATGGATACCAATCCAACGTGGCTGAAAAAAAGAGGTTGTCAGCTGTTTTTCTCTCGCGTGAATGGAAGCTAAGTTAGGTACCTGTTAACTCAAGCGTTAAAGCAACCCTCTAGCCTAAAGGAGCTGGAATTGCTCCCCGAAATACGGAGACAGAAATCCACACTTATATTTACCTGGTGGTGGCGACGCTGGTTCATGCTGGTATCCATGATGGTTAACGTACGGATGCGGGGGCTGTCGGTACCCCAGCTCGTAGCGCGGATACCCCAGGAACCCGCTCTTGCAGAGCTCTGCCTCTGTCGTGTCGCATACCGGTGTCTCGGGCACCATGCCCCCACCGTATCCCATTGGTGTAAGCGGGCTGGAAAATATAGGTAAGTTAAGTATCTTGGTTTCATGAAGCCCGGAAATCATAAATAGGAGTACGGGTGTTTTATTTATTGTGGACAAAATGAGCTTCACTTGATGGTAAGGTGTCAATGATGTGTTTTCGACTCTTCACGAATCAAAATTTTTTTTCTTATAAGGCCCTATGTGGGCCTTTAAGTTTGTTTAACCAACTGTACGTTAAGGGTAACTTCAAAACCAAATGTAATACACTGGTTTTGAAGTTACCGGTTTCCCTTATAATGTTAAGTAAAATGATCGTTTAATCATATCGTACAGCCAGGGAGGTCTTTTTGTTGAGTGTAGAAAATCCATCATGGTCTTTGTGCGAAAATCCATACGGTCCTACTCGATAAGGGATAGCCCTTACCGAGGCCCCGGGTCCTCAGCAGCATTCACGGCGCCCCCGGCAAGAACAGCCAGGGAGGCCTACTGATTCCTAATTAACCCAATATTAATTAAAGAGACTGCCAAAAAACTCACCTGTAAGTATCAACGTTCAGCGGCGGCTGGTACGGCTGGTGCGTGGGATGCGCGGGATGTGCGGGGTGCGCGGGCGGCGGGTGGTGCGCTGGGTGCGCAGGCGCGTGCGGCGCGGCGCCACTGTACCCGCACTCGGGGCTCCGCCGCTGCGACCGTATCTTCTCCTCGCGCCGCCACTTCGCGCGCCGATTCGAGAACCACACCTTAACGTCGGGTTTGGTTAACAATAAGCGCGGAAGGCGCCAGGGTGGGGCAATTAGGATCGTTACAAGGCTAAAAGACTTGTTGGTGATACTAATTTTTAATTAATGGATGTTTTGAACACACAATTAATAGGTACAATTACTTCAATTTGTTTCTCGGTTGTATTTACAATAAAATCTAAAGGAAAAATTTCGGTGTCGCTGGCACTTTTATGTGACTATCTAAGGCAATCACCGGAAAGAAAAGCGTACAAGTAAAAGTCTCTTTTAAAGTTTTTGTTGCATCTCCCGTCCCTCAGGACAGTTAATGTGCCTAGTACCCTAAAGTCAAAAAGGTCGCCGTAGACAGGCAGCAATGCCAGTGTTTGTACCTATATGTCCATATGGGGTAGGCAGAGGTACACCCACATGTGTACACCCACCTTTCACCAATGCTGTTATTTTAAGTCCCATGCAATAGGTGGTGAGCGTATTGCCATCTACTGGGCACAATGCCTAACTCCGGGCTGCTACTGAGAATTCTCTAACAGAAAAACTCAATAACACTGCCCGACCCGGGAATCGAACCGAGACCTCATGCTCAGTAGTTGCGCTTGGGACCACTACACCAACGAGGCAGGCAGATGAAAAAATAAGACGCATTTTATTTAGACTAACGACGACGGCACGGGGGATTTATAATTTGTACTTAGTTTCATCTAAAATAGATAACTTTTTTATAGAAGTATATTTAATGTTCTTACAATAATGTCTAGCTTAAATCTATAACTATAGGTAGGTACCTACTTATATCTTACAGCGAATCAATCCATTGAATTGGATACATGCCAGACATACATAGACCGGCGTAATTATTAGGCGTAGGTACCTACGTAATACCTATACGCGTGTATTATGACAAGAATGTAATGATATCTAAGTATTACCTACGTATTGCATTATAGTAGACGAAGCAGTGGTAGCCTAGTAGTATGTTCATTGGACGGTAAAGGTCCCAAGTTAGAGTGCAAGACACTGATTGTTGGAAATCATGTGCGTAAAATAAATAAATTATTACATCTTGTGGAAACCAGCACATCTGCGAGATATTCTCGATATTGTGTAAAGGCATATCAAAGACCTACAGGTAGTTTATGCTGATACTAGATTTTTTTATCAACCATCTATATATATGTAAATCAATTGCTGTTCGTTTGTCTCGCTAAAACTCGAGAACGGTTGGGCCGATTTAGCTGATTTTGGTTTTTGAAATAGTTGTCGTAGTCAAGGGAAGGTTTAAACGGTGAGAAAATGTAGAAAAATTGCGAGAAAGATAGTAAAAACAACAACTTCGTTTGCCCATATAAACTGTTCTACCTACTTTCCTGTCAAACATTTGACGTTCGAGGTGATACGAAGTACACCGGGTCATCTAGTCCTATATAAAATACTCAATATGATAAGTCTTAATTAATATTTGTAAGCTCACCTGTATTCTAGCTTCAGGCAGGCCTATTTTGGCGGCCAATCTCTCGCGGGCAAACACGTCTGGATAGTGAGTTCTTTCAAATTCTGTAAGGGTAAAATTAGTAAAGAAGAGGATACTTTTGTTGTCACCCTTGGATGAAAATAGCGACTAGGTTTAAGATAGTGTCTAGGGCTTATCACTCTAGCCGCGAAGGAGACAATAGCTATACCTATTATCGCCCCGCACCTCGATTATTTTATTATTAAGGTTAGCACACGATGTACTTAATACAGAGACTTAAAAATACTTTATTGCAGGCTACGTTTTTTTTTTCTAATTTCAACGCCACTCTAAGCAGTGTTTAGAAGATTTTCGGCAAAGTCAGTATATATACTCCTCCCGACCGTATTTCGGTCACGGCGGCCTGTCTCTACGGAGATTACCCAAATACGCAAGAGATATTATAGTGCACAAGTGCATGCGCGAACACAGGTGCAATCCCTCTTCCTCCACTCTCATATTCCGATGAGATGGTAATCCGACACGACCGGAGAGAAATCAGGCGCAGGACCGACGGCTTTACTTGCTCTCCGAAGCATGGAGGTGTCACACCATCAACTCTCTAACTCTGGGTTGCTATAGAGAATTTCCTATCAGAATAACCCAATAACACTTTACTCAACCTGGGAATCGTACCTAGGATCTCACGCTCAGTAGTCACGCTTGACAAATGAGGCAGTCAACGTTAGTAAGTATTAAGCAAATAACACATTTTTTTAAACCTTTACAGGTTCATACACTGTTAAGACACTTGTATTAAAGGTCAAACTATTTTCAACAAAACAAACCTCTCTCCAAGCTATCGATCTGCTCGTTGGTGAAGCTCGTCCTGTTTCTCTGCAGCTTGCGCTTGAGTCGAAGGCGCGCGGCGTCATCGTCTGCGCCGCTGGAACCCGCGTTAGAGTTGTCGCCGGAGCCCGTTTCGTCCGAATGGAGACCTTCCAGTCCTTCTAAAGGCTCCTCGTCTGATAACAAAAGGTTCAGTTAGTAGATTTTTCTCCAGAAGCTTGGATCAGTGTATGGCATTTAGCTAGTGGGCCTGGATTTAACTTTGGCCTCAAATCACCCTTTTATATTTATATATTGTCAGTCGAAGACGACGCGTAAGACTATATTTACCTATTCTGATTTTAATAGTTTATGGTATCATAACTTTTAATCAGATTTTTCTTGGTATTTGTTGTACATTTTATTGATAAATAATATTTATCCGTATGCGGTTTTAAGGCATATCAAATTCGACTGTATTCCTTGATTTCTGTCTCATGTGCTCTATTCTCAAATAAGAGAGATCTTCCCAAAATTTAACACTACGACGAACGTTACGAAACTTTGCATATTCTTGCCAAGATATTTAAATTAATTAAATATAGCGTGTAAGTAATTTGTATAGATAGGTATTTAATAAATACAGATAAATCTTTCAAACAAACAAACGAATGCGTGGCTATTAAATACCTAAAGCTATACATTTCTGTGGAAATAAAAATACGGTCGTGAGCAAGATTCGAACTCTACCTCCCGGATAAATATCCAGGAAGCGCATGTATTTAATAAGATTGTTAATTAATGAAAACCCAAAAGAAAGAACGAAATTAAGAAGAATTCTTATAAATATGATTTTCAGAAAAGCCCACAAATCTTCTAAAATCTATTATATCTAACGTTTACGGGAATTACAAGTTTCTAAGAAGACTTACTTTGGCAGCGGTAAAGTTATGCCACAAACCGAGCAACCAACGATTAATTCGGGAAACAGGCCCGATACCGCGGATTTATTCGAGTTACGATTTTAATCTCGGTTTGCTTAGTCGTAAATTTGCCTTATCCACCAACTTAGGTGTGACTGTAGGGATTCAATTATGAAAGCCTGATTAAAAGTTAGAGGAATAACTGTTTGTGTTTGAGGTTTTCGCCTTTTGGTGGGAGATTTCGTATTTGTGAGGTTTATACCTTTATTAAGCGTGTATAATTAGGTATAAACGTGTTTTTATTCTACAAAAAGCTAAAAGCGTTCTCGTTATAACAAAAAAATACGAGATCATTGTTTATCTGTTACCTTCTCTCACATTTTCTAAAATAATCTCATGAGCATTTCTGAATACGATTAGGTTCTTAGCACCGCACCGACGGAAAACTGATTTTAACTTTTGATATTTGTACTCAATATAGGAAATAGTAAACGAGTCCAAATTGTGTACGATGCGATTGAAGGTAGAGAAAAATCCTCACTACACGGAGATGATACTCCGTGACCGCTGCCAGGGAACTCGTGACCATCACTTTGCATGCATTTTTACATGCATGCACATTGCATTTAATAAAATACGGACGGAGCGTTGCGTACGACATGTGAGAAGCATGCCTAGTCATCCAATTTCGCTTGTCATACACGAGCCAAACGCATACAAATACATAAAACTCATCGTCTCGGCGCCAGTACGCTGCGTGTAATCAATGTGTGTGCGCAATCTATGCTTCGCTTACGACAAGGCAAGGTTCCATCCGTATTTTTTTCAAACGTCCAATCCGTGGTGTAAAACTGGTTATTTTAATATTATAATCTACATGGGTGCAAATAAATCGATACGGTTTGCCGTTAACTTGCCGTCGAGAGGCCGTGATATCAATGTCTGTGACGAGGAACTGTTGTGGCTAACTTATTGCTATTACAAGTTTATTTATAGTAACTTGCTTCAGTTATACAGGAATGCTCTTTTTGAAAGGAACGGATTTGTTGGATGAAGGTACAGTTAACAAGGTTCCCTGTACTAAAAATTTGAGTACTACATTTTTCTATTTTCACATAATTGTGATGTTTTTGAAGTTTCATATTTCTATATTTTTTTTAATTGTCGCTGTTCTCTTGCATCGTGATTTGGGTTACAGACATGCATATGTACATAGACCCGGAACACTTATCTGTGGATCATACAAATATAGAACCTATCACACGCGGTGCAACAGCCATCGCCTCGATCACTGTGCCATGCCGTGAAAATATATTTTAGAGTTGTATTTCATAAGCCCAAAATAAACTCAATGCCCATTTTAAACCTAGATATAATTTATCAATCAGATATCTATGATAACTTGTAATGTCCCCTATAATGTAGGTAATCCGTTAGGAAGCGTCCGCGGCCCACGGGACCTCCTCTCAGAGTGAACTGCGACTGAAGGGTATTGACGTCGGTAGAATATTTGACAAAGAATATTATCTACTTGGGAATCAGATTTATTATTTTTATGATAAAGTTATAGCATATTAAATGGAAAAAGAATACGGTCGCGAACAGGATTAGAACCTGCGCCTCCCGGATAAATACTCCAGGCGCTCTGACCACTAAGCCATCTCGACCTCTGCTCACCACCGCCACCTGTATAGGGACTGAATTGATAGCAATGACGTCGCCAAAAAGACGTGTTAAAATATGGAAGAAGAATTCGCGGTGGTGAGCAGAGGTCGAGATGGCTTAGTGGTCAGAGCGCCTGGAGTATGTATCCGGGAGGCGCAGGTTCGAATCCTGTTCGCGACCGTATTCTTTTTCCATTTAATATAATAACTTTAGAGTTCGCTAAGCATGCGTTAATGCTTTTCAAAGATGTTTCTTGAAAAGTTAGAGCACTTTAATAGTTTATACCAAATCGGCATGGTATAACTAAGGTCTTTATCTCTGTTACAGACGTAAGCGCATCTATAGCACGTGGCAGAACATTACATTGAAAAAAATGGAGTGAAGGTATCGTTGTGGCTAATTCAAGACAAAGTAAATTGTTTTGAGGTTATATTATGCTTTTCTTATTCTGTTAGTTGATGAGTGTTGCAGCGAATGCTGCTCTCATCCCGTAATCTCGTTTAAGGTCATGAAGCTGAGTAAGTGAAGGTAACTGGTGTTGTGTGGTTGTAGTTGATAACACTTCATGATGATATATGATTCTTAAAGGAAAATAAGGTAGTAGATGAGTGATTATTAATTACTTCGGTCGTATGTATGTGGTCTTTCTGACCCCGTTGTTATACCGATACTTATTACAGTGGTCGGTAGTTGTTCAAAATTCTAAGGTCAATGTTATGCCTAAAAAGAAGGCGTGGTAATTAAATAATACCGGAGTTATGAAATAGAATCTGCTGTCACATTTAAACAACTATTGGCACCTGTATTCCCCGAAGAGTTGCATAAAGGAGTAGATTTTACATCCATGTTTCACTGATGGAGTTAAATTCTATGTAATAAGTGATGAACCTATTGCCATCTACCGGGCACCAAGCAAAGGATTACTACCGAAAATTTCCTTACTGAGAAACCTTTTAATTTGGAAACTAACGCCTTAACGTACTAGTCTTACCAAGGAAAGCAAATCTAAACAGTAAACTAATCCCAGTTTCGACACATACATGCTTAAACTCCACCCCTTATACCGTATAAAATATAATTTAACCCCAAAATAATAACATACAAACACCACTCAGAAAGTTTACAGACACCTAAATCCCGTGATATCGCCGGTCTAGATAACACAAACTATTTCAGGATCGAATAAATTATGTTCAAGTGTCAAAATCTCGCCGTTGCCGTCTACCGGGATGGCTGGGGGGGTGAGGGAGCGAGGGAGAGGTGGAGGCAGTGAGGGGGGACCATAACGGGCGCGTTCATGCAGAAACTGACGATAACAGGGCCCAGCCTACCACGTAACCCGGCAGATAGTGTTATCATAGCTTAAAAATGTATGCCTTGTAATGGAGTGCCGGTTATGAAAAGGTGCACTTTAGTTTGGCAAACTCTAAGGGTCACCTGCCAGAGAATATAAATTTAAAATGAGAATTGGAGTAGAAGTTGTGATTTTCAATTCTTATCGCGAAGGATTGTTTTAAGTTATGAAGAGAGAATTAAATGGAAATTATATTTTTGTGCGTCATTTTGAAGGGCTGGAACGTTTCTAAATATTTGATGTCATGTCAGACTTATCTAGTTCAGTCCCTTCACGATTCACTTTGAGATAAAATTGATATATTTAAAGTAGAGACATAAATTCAATAGACTCAAATGGGTCTCTATTTAATTTTAAATAAAATAATTTTCGTTTAAGATAAAAACCGTTATGATTGATGTGAAACTGGTCGTGTGCTTATGGTAGTACGATAGCTTAATATCAAAGAGACCTACAATGCAAGGTAGAAGAAAAAGTCAGAAAAATCATCGATTTTCCGTTCTATATCTTTCGTAGCAGTATTCGTAGACCTTGCTACGCCGTAGCAATTTATCGTTGACATTAAAAAACTTATGAGTATGAGAGTCGGCTTTTAGTGAGTATGAGTTGTGGTAGTACGGGCGCTCGTAGCGGCTCGAGTGTTTTTACAGCGCGCGAGGCCCAAGTATGTGTGTTTAGTTCCGCGCCTATATGACGATCACCGGCGAAAATATCGTGTTTTTGTATTAATACCTTATATTTTAACGACGATTTGGTTCAATACTGTATACAGAGTGCAGGATTATCTGTAACCACATTATATGATAAATCTTTGAAAGGCATTGACGCATGCTTAGCGAACTCTGAAGTTAAAATTTTAAAATGAGGAAGAAGAATTCACGTGAAGAAGAATTTTAAGAGCAGAGATCGAGATGGCTTAGTGGTCAGAGCGCCTGGAGTATTTATCCGGCTCGAATCCTGCTCGAGCCGCAGGTTCGAATCCTGCTCACGACCGAATTCTTTTTCCATTTAAAACACACTATATGATATTAAACTAATATACGCGAAAATTAAATGCAGGCGTTCAACTTTAAGAATATAATTACGATATAACTGTTCTTCTTGTGCTTCTTTCGTGTGATAAAGACCCAACTTAGGGTCCAGGCTTCAGGCCACCAGTCCAGGCCTCTGACTTGGCTAAGCGAGTGTTATTAATTAACAAATAAATTAAATGCCCTCCGAAGCACGGAGACACTTAGATGAATTTTTCCTAGTGGTCACTCAATGATCTTCTACCTACCGGAGTTTTTAATTGGCTACGACGCATGATAAAACTGTTGAATTAATAAAAAAATTTCACCGACTTCAGGAGGGGATACTTAATTTGACTATGTTTTTGTATGTTTATTCCGCCAGTTATGAATTTATTTTGATGATTCTTATTTTGTTTGGTAGGTCATACTTCACAGGTGATGCCATGTAAATTTCATAGAAAGTGATTTATCGCTTTTTGAAAAAATCATCAACAACAAACAATATATACACAGATGACTGTTTTGGTTTATGGTTCCCTTCAGCAAAAGTTTTTTTTCTAACAACTCACTTTGTAATTATCTAATAATTAATTTAATTAAACATAGACGATATAATTAAAAATTAAAGAACAATAGCGAAATCCCACACAAATTTTTTTAGACATAATTTTGCGTCTGCTTATAAAAAATATTTCAAAGTATAGAGTTTGAATCCCTGAACAGCTTTAGTTCAAGGTTTACTATTAATTAAGTGACAAGATGTCAAGCACGTATCAAAGGTTATACTTCCTACATCTATGACGTAGACTGACAGATAGCATTGCTACCATACTCGATTTATTATTATATAATTATTATAATTTATTTAAATAATCATTATTACCTATTGCAGTATTCTTAGGCCAAAAGTATTATCGACATTTTACATATAATCTGATCAACTCAGACAATACAAATTATTAGTCAATCGAGTTTTCAATAAAAACGGTTTTATTTCAAGACTAAGAAGGGCCTTTAGCAGAATTTGAAAAATCTTATGAATTTATTTCATTTATTTCTGTAATAATGACAATTGTAGGCGTGTTAGACTTTTATCAACAATTATTTTGACATTGTTCTTAACAGTGCAGTACACTGTTAAATTGTGTGTTTTTAAAATTAGACAAATTTTGAGGGTAAAATGAATTATTAGTAAGCTTTGATTCACCCGCACGTGTGACATTATTTTGACAGATTTTCTATGTAAATTCTGTAATTTCTATGTGAGTTAAGTCTACAACCTGTCTTACCATAGGATCTGGGTGTTTGTATCAGTCAAATTATTGCCACGAAACAGAAGAAATTATCAATGAGTGACAATTAAAATAATAAATGGTTTGGAGAAGCCATGTTGCCGTCGTTTTGTGTATAATACTGATTATTCTATCATCTGGTTCCATGGAAACTGAATTTAAAGTAATCTCTGTGGTTGAACTACAGTATAAATACTAAAAGCCTTCACAAATGTGATGTCGTTAGTTAACATTTGTTTCACTACCTTTCATTGATACAAAATTGTTATGCATTTTGGCACACATAATGTATAAATGAAAATCTCTGCAACAGAACTGTTTTTTGTGGCCGTTTTTAAAGAACATCAAAATAATGAATTTATGAATATTTTAAAAGCGTCGACGCTGCCTTTGCGCTTTTGAAAGGCATAAAAGCATTACATAAAATTATGTTGAATAAATCATGGTAGTCCAGTCCAGTTTTGTAGGTTGTTTAAGGATGCCTCACACACATTTTATGGCTATTTCGTATATCGGCTTGTATTTCCGTATACTTTGCTCCTATAAAAAAAATGGGTATTAATAAGCTTTTGTCGTATGTCGTATCTTATAGGAGTTAATTTGGCAAATGCTTAAAAAAAAAATTCAACTTCTAATTCTTTTAAGCGCATCATAACAAACATTCGTTGTGCGTTCATTTCTCGCAACCGCAACGAATATGACACCTCGAAATACGATGATAAAATTGCTTTGCCGTCTAAAACTTTTCACACACCCTTATTAGTAGGGTACAGAGTTGAAAATCGAATGAAAGTTGTGATATAGGGTGCAGGGTTTCTGTGTATCAGAAGCCCATCTGTCAGAATGGTGGAACATTAATGTTTCATGAAGCCGGTATGTGTAGATCAGTATCAGATAATAGACGTGGCTATGTCTCTATTTACTGTCACTCACTGTCGACTGGGAGAAATGTAACGCGAATTAATGTCGCAACGAGATGGAATGTTTTTTGGATGTGTTGAATTAGTTGAGAGGTGGTGGGGTTTTCAGTTGTTTGGGAGTTCTGTTTTAGGTAATATCGCGATATTTTGCGATGTAATTATGATAAAGGTGTATTTAATTATAATGTCTTCTTCTCTACTATATTAATATATTGACAGACGACGAGGACGAGGACGACGAGACCAAAATTAAGATCGGTAAGGATGTGATGTTAAATCTATTAAAAGCCGTACTAAAGGTATCCATCCATTTAAGATTCTCAATAGCAAACTTATATTCTACGATAAAAGCACAAAATAATTTATTCTTACATTATTAGAGATACAATTAAATATTTTAGCGTGATGTTTTCAGAAATATTGAGAAAAATAATCCATTTCAAAATAAAGCGAACAATGCATGGATACCCTATTTCCCGCCGCGACGGGCAAGATGGCGGGCTTAGCCATAAACAAAACGGGCGCGGTGTTGCCTTATCGCAAAAATGTCGTCTATGACATGTATTTCATTCGCGATTCCCCCGAGCCTGAGGAGGCCGTTTTGTCTTTCCCCGATATTTAGATACTATTGTAGTTGCTTATTTGCTTGATGAAGTTTCGCTTTTTGGTTTCCTATTTGTTTTAATGTAATGTGGTAAATGAATGTAGGTTAGTAATTTATGTGCTAAAAGAATGTGTAATGTATCTAACTAAATGTTCGATTTTTATTTTTATCATTGTCTTCCCAATGGGTGTCATTCACAATGTTACACAATACAAATAACTAAGTATGTGTCGGGAATTGAAACAGTTTGGAATTCAAGTTTAAAAAACGTATATTTTTAACAATAAACCGACCGGATAATAGCTTTACAGCCGCAATAGTTTATTAACATTTCCAGTTTGTCTCTGGAATGCTTAATTAGCAATAAATACTCAGCCATTAATTAATATAATCCAAAATGATGTAGGTGAATTAACTAGATCAACATTGTAAGAAACCCAACTACGCAAAGTACCTACAAAAGAATTTCTACGCTAAAATTCTCACAATTAAATTTAAAAGCATGTCATATTTACGGTGCTCGGTTATGAATGAATAAGAACGTATCGCGAGTCTAGTCACGCGTCCGCCATTTTGTCGGAAAACGGCGGGAAAAGGGCCCGCAACGCTCGATCGCGCACAGGTGGGCACGCCATCGATACGCCACGACTGAATATTGAATCAAGTATTTATTTAAATGACTTATCATCAAAAGTTATCTGACTTATCTTACTTATGCTTTTAAAATTAATTCAAGCCCTAGTTTGTATTCAAATTATTGTACGAAAGTGTTGCCAGTAATAGGTAAGTATATTTATATGCACAAATTAGCACCTATTAGAGTTCCACCGGTATATGGTGACAACAAACAATAAGATCCAGAAGAATCAGGAGAAGACCCGACCCCAAGTAAATGGGATAAGGCAAGGAGAAGGAGATCTGATTTTTTTTTATAGGAAAAGAAAATTATTTCGAGGAAAACTCAACCAACAAAAATAAATGAATAAGAAAGTGATGGCCTATTGGCGATCAAGCAGTTCAACTGACAAGTCAAAAGTCACTGGTATGAACTCTAGGTATGCACAGCTGAATGTAGGTAATCATGTGCGTATCATAAAATCATTACCACTTGCTTTAAATGGCGAAGGAAAACATCGTGAGGAAACACCTGAGTGGTTCCTGATTCACAATGGAGTAAAGTCAGTCCTACGAGCGCCATTAAATTTAGTGTCAGACACTAGGGTGTTCATCAACCATAAGTACGATAAAAAGAAGAAGAACAAAAGACTTGATACGGGATCAGGATCGGATATTGACTTTTTTAAATCTGACAAGTTATTCTATTTCCTTGAAATTATCCTTAATCATTCATTACGACACCCACCTCAATATTTACAGAGTCAAAAGGAGAGTAATAAAGTTACTACGAACCGAATAAGCACAAACCTACGGGAGGTTTAAACTCTGACACAAGGTTCTTCATCAACCACACGATAAGAAACGAAAGTACCTTAAAATCAACCATTCAACACTGCTTACACCACGTAAAATCCTTCAAAATCCCGTTCAACTCGTTCCGAATATCATAACTACATACATAATTATATGTATGGGTATGTTTGTGTATGAACCGCATCGCGTTCACACAATAATTATATGTTGTGTTTGCGTGGGTGGAGCTGGGGGCGGCGCGGGGTTCGCCCCGCCTGGCAGCTTTTTATTTATTATATTTTTTTTTGTTGCGCCATTGTTTTCACAGTAATGAGGTCTAGATATTGAAGCTGTGGTTGTATGTCGTTAGTGTAAAGTATTCATTATACATAATATGTATTGATACTGAAACATATGATGCGGTTTCAATTCTTGTTTTTGTGCGCGATTGATTGACCTACTACAGATACAAATTTGACAGAAACACCATAGTGGTTACGTCAATTAACTATTTTTGGTAGGCCAATCAAATGAAAGATTGATTATTAATTTTGGTTGTTACAGATAATTGTTGGGTCTGGATGGATGTGTGAAAGGCGAAAGATTTAGGGCTTGGTCTGACTATCCTCCACTCTACTAATTAAAATTTATCGAATACGCAAGGACGGCGTTAAAAATGAGTGCGTAATTATTATGAATTGGTAGAGTATATCTCGATTTACTCAAGGGATGCATTCGATACCAATTGATAAATCGGTGATATTTTAATATTTCTGATATATCGGAACGGCGATTTTAATTTGCGTCGATACATTTAAGGCAATAGGCTTATCACACGGCATTATAGTGCCAATTTTAATCTTGAAACTTGAAAATTTTACTTAGACTTCATTTTTTTTTGTATAGGTATTTCCTACGTATCAATGATTTCCTACTAAATTTATTGTTTCCAAAAAGATTCGTGCTTGAGCTGCTTGCGGTCTCTTGTCTCTTGTTTCGAGCTTGACATAAAACTTTAAGTGAGAAAAAGACAACCTGTGTTTGTGATATAAAACAATGATAAATGATAGGATAGATTGTCATTATTTCATTATATTATATTCATTATTCATTTGTATGGAATCTACTAACTGTATCGATATCGATATGGGCGATACCATTGATCATTTATCATTTTCTAGCCATATCGTCTTTCACACAATCTATACATCGTTTCCTAAGTCTTCCTATACTATTGTAGCCATCCACATTCATACTCAAAACTTTTCTCATCATACGATCCTCATCTCTCTGCATCACTTGTCAACCTTAACTAACATATATAAAAAAAATTAAAGATAAGCTAAGCCAAGACTTGGCACAGCACTCACTAAAAATACTAAAATAACCTTTCATATACCTACAAAAACCTTCAAAAACCAGAACCATATCCACATGCACACCATTCTTCAAATCCTTTACGTTTGAAGTGACACCAAACAAACCGCTCAGCGCTCAAGCTTATCCAAGCGGGAAACCCTAAAAACGAAGCTACAACCTACATCTACGTATACTACAGTACGTTCAAAGTACGTATTTGTAAATTAACATGTATAATTACACACAGGGAACCCTTTAGCAGCGTTTACTTGTTTTATAATCCTGTTTCATGCGTTATTGGCAGCACCCTTTGTAGAGGACGTGCGCGTCGCCACGGTGCGTGCTTTCGTAATTAGGGGGAATTTAGCGCTGTTTTGTAAGCTAGGTCTGCGGTAATTTATCGATTATGTCGCCTTAGGTAAATTTTAGCTTGAGTGATGCCATACTTTTAAAACACTGTAAGCAAGCGTATAAAGGAGAAAACAGGTGGGGTTATTTTTACTGAAACGATTTAAAATTGCCAACACACATGTGATGACTTTTCATGTAAAATCTATCTTGAGACAACTTGTTAATGTAATATTTAATATCATTTTTTGAAAATTATATTGCATTATATATAGAAATACTAGCTGTATCCCGCAAACATTGTTTTGTCATATACATTTTCTGGATAAGACCACCCTTATCACCTAGGGGTATAAAAAAAACCTACGACCTATACTCAGTTCAACAAAACATACAAAAAAAAAAAACGATCAAGCCGTTTCTAAGGAGTTCGTTACATCGTTACAAACACCGTGACACGAGATTTTTATACCTATATTAAATTAGATTAGCTTTCTGCACATTCCATATAAATTTTAACTGTACCAAATTTCATACTCATCCGTCCTCGTAATTTTCGTAAAGGGGTACAAAGTTTTTACTTCACGTATTAATATAGGATATATAATATAATATAATGACGATAATGAAAAAAGTAATTAATGAAAACGTGGAGGTAGATGAAGAAAACTCTACCACACTAATGACGGAGTAAACTAGCTACATCGGTCTGCTTTTGACCACAATCAGTGCAACCTGGTCGAGATGTCAAGATTCAAAGGTATTTATTGCGCTTTCATTTCTGTTAGCTTTATTTATAATGAGCGGGATAGTTTAAAAGTTAGTAACGGTATTATGTAACGTATAAAAAGCAGACTGCAGTTAAAATTTAGCATATATTTTCCAGTGAAAGACAATTCAATTTTATTTATTGATATAGATTAATTGCGTTATTTTACAGTATAGCTCATTGCTAACCAACGATCACAGTACGCACCCTTATCATCCGTCCATACTTTACAGAAGGGTTGTGTAATGAAGGCGAATTTAATTGCTATTTTGTCGGTACTGGTACCGTTAAAGTCCCGGCGAGGGTTGTGTCCGGACCTATACGGCGGTGGTCATCTCTTCTGCACTAATCTGTTGCGGATTTGGTCGAGTAGTCTGTGTGACGGTTTTAGGTTCCTTTGTGGGTTTATAGTGGATTAGAGATTATTAACCGTATTTAAATATATTGGGCTGATTCCCATTGACAAATTTAGACGTTTTTATTGTTAGACTGCCTCGTTGGTCTAGTAGTCCCAAGCGCGAGTACTGAACATGAGGTCTTGGGTTCGATTTCCAGGTCGGGCAAAGTGTTATTGGGATATTCTGTAAGAAAATTCTCAGTAGCAGCCCGAGGTTTGGAATTGTGCCCGGTTGATGGCAATAGGCTTACCACCTATTACATGGGACTTAATAACGGTATCGGTGAAATGTGGGTGTACTGTATACACCTCTGCTTATCCCTTCGGGGAATACAGGCGTGATATGTATGTTTTATTGTTTGTTTGTTCCTTTTAAGGACGATAATTACATAAAAGTTTCTAGGAATCATAGCAAAAAACCGCTACTTTTAGACAAGAAATAACATATTTTTAAACCAACCAGCCCATTGCTGTCCCACTGCCACTGTCATATAGAGAAAGCACGGTAGCTCACAGCGGATTGGCGATTTCAGATCATTAAATCCAGGTTTCCTTACGATGTTTTCCTTCACCGTATGGCTGTTAAGTTTTAGATTAAGAAAGTACCTAACATATATGACATTGAAAATTTACATTGATACATGCCAGGTTTGAATCTGTGGCTCAGGAAGGCGATATAGAAACGTCATTTTTAGACAAAGATTATTTATTGAATTTGATACACTGTGTGTCTCATTAGGTATGATGTGACATGAAGAGAAAGTACTTGAAATAATGAATAGCAGTAAAAGTAGCAAATAAGTTATAACAGTATTTGTTAATTTTTACTGTAAGAACATGTATTCAAAGATTTTTTACAGACCTTTGATTTGACTATTATTAACTGGAAAATGAAAACGAAATCGAAAACACTCTAACTTAGGTAGTTTGTAATCACAACTATTTCACTATACCATACGAAAAGTTCAAAAATCTATAAACAAACCGCAATCAACACATTAATAATTGAATACTCCCTAAATATCATCAAATGGTATCAAAACGTAGGCTTATATACTACATATGTACATAGCGTGCGCCGGCCGTGGTATGTCGGCATGTACAAAGCGAGGCGCACCCTTTGATCTGAACATACTCGCTTACATACAACCTGCCTAGTACCTACAACCCTTCTATTTCGGTTCGTCTTAGGGTTAAAATATCTTTTGAGATATACGCGTGGATCTGTTTTGGTATTTAGTGAATTCATTTGGGTAGATTATGGTGTGATATGTGTATGGTTATGTATGTGTACGTGTGAGTTATATTTGAATGGCTGTCGGGGGGTTTCCATGAGATGCAAGTCTTGGGTAACGGTAGGGAATATGCCAGAATAATTGTATAGTCCAATGTTCTTTCTTTCTTTCTATATTTATAATTGACGAAGACTTACACAAACTCCTGCCTTTTTGGCAAGTAGAGTCTAAAAACGCCACTTGCTGCAATCCCTACGAATTTAAAGAAAATATGGCATGAAGTAAAAAGAGATGCCTACTATATACACAAGGTTGCCATCTCTCAAATCTGCCAACCAGGACAAGAAGTGTATAATCCGGATTTTGGAACATGAAACTCAAACATATCAACAGTCCTTTTTTATTAAACTCCTCAGTAAAATAAATAATAGTTTTAATTGTTATAATGGATGCAAATAAATACAATATCTAGCTACTTCCACAAAATTGAGGGTAGTCATGCATTACCTGTGCACCGCCCGGGAAACCTGGACGGATGGCAACCCTGTCTATACATGAGATAATCTAGATGCATACTGTTTATTACACAAAACATAATCTACAAAATAAAGATATAAAATAGTTTATTGGCAAAAAATTATAAATTATAGTAACAACAAATACATAATAACACATTAAAGATTGGACACTAAAATACAAGTATTCTCTGCCTAACCTTTTCCTAATACATTGTGATTTGGGATAGATTCAGACTAACACTAACCCAGTTTAATACCTATAATTTACATAAAGCGACTGCCGATCTGACCTCCACAACATAATACGACATATCAGGTTGTCAGACTTTCACCCGTAACTGACTGAAGTGATTAACGGAATGACTGTCATAGATATCGTCGCTTGACATCCGGGACCGACGGTTTAACGTACTCTTCGAAGCACATTTATTTAACATAAGAATGAATTAGATCAATAGATATTTTTTGCAAAAACAAGTTTTAATCGGATTAATCGCGTGTATAAGTATTTTAAATTTTCCTGACGTTCTAAACACGTGCGTACGCTGTGAAGAGGAGTCGCTAAGATATTTTTTGTTGCCATGGCATACTGAACCTTATTTTGCTATGGATAATGCCTGTCCTAAGTGCTTAAGGGATCTTTAATTAGTACTTTAAAGGATAACAAAGAAAAGCCTCTCGGTCCCCGTTAAATGCAGGAAACCACTGAGATAAATTTATTTTTAATTTTTCACCCGTTTGGCTCTTCCATAATGATAATGAATATCATTAAAGCTGAGAAAGATAAAGAAATCAAACATCTTGACTTGAGACACAAGGTTGTCGATATGTGGGAAGTTGATTTAGCACTCATTGTGCCGGTAGACATGCCAATGGATTAATACCGAAAAGCCTCGACAAACGCATTAGGAGGGTCTCGTTAGGTCTCGTCCAGAGCTTGATGCAGAAAACAATATACAGCGCGAATTGTCAGGAAGTTTCTCTCTCAAGCCTTAACCACCTTGGACTCCATTCCCGAATAAAACGTTTTCTTTTATTTCTAGTACAAAAGAGGCAAGTATGTAAGTTTAAGAAAGAATAGTGACGTCACAGCTTCGGCCATCTTCAACAAACAAACAAGTAAATGTATGTAAATCGGACGGTATGTATTCAATGTCTGTTTCGACATTGTTTCAATACTGCCTACCCTCGTCCAACATTTATAATATTAAGAACTCTCTCTCGGACAAGGAATCAGTTAATCTAGCTAGTAACTTAGTCTTAGGCAAGGTAAATAAACAAAATTTAGAACATTCCTGTCTTTTACAAACAGTTACTGACTTATGAGCAAGATGGGACGAATCAAGACAAATACGAATTTAGGCACGTCAAATTAAAATCTCCGAATGTTTTTAGTAGGCACAGTTTTAGGTAGCCATTAAAATTAGAGACGTTAAACGAAAATTGTATGGAAATTTTAGGTTGACATGATTAAATTTGAATTTGACGTCATCCCGTCCCGTTCTTATAGTAAGGGTTAGTAAAAGACACCAATGCTCTAAATTTAGGTTTATTATAATAATATCTCAGGTTTTTGCGATCACTACACACAACTTTTAACCGGATTAATCGCGTGTATTATTTGGTTATTTTCCTTTGAGTCATCCTGCGACCACGAACACTGCAAGGTGTTCGAAACGCCAAGAAAAAGAACCATTAATACACGCGATTAATCCGGTGACAAGTTGTCATAATGTTTAGGTATTTTACTTAGCACGTGCTTTTGCACTCTCACTATGTTCCCGTCTCTCTTGCTCTCGTAATCTGACAGTTGTGTGGCAGTGATAGGAATAGCTATGCTAAGCAGAACATATGCTAAGTAATCTTTATTTATCTTGGCCTAAGTGATCGGAGGCTGTTAAGCATCATGTCCGAGGTTCAATGCCCGGGTCGGGAAAAGTACATTTTTTTTTAATGTACCCGTTCTTCTTCTTATCGCATGGTTGATGAACAACCTAGTGACAGAGGTCAGTAGGTCTCTCACATGGCTTTACATACTATCGAGAACATCTCTCAGTTGTGGCTGGTTTCCTCACGATGTTTTCCATCACCGTTTTATGTGATAATTTATCTGTTGGTTCGCTAATTACCAGACACAATAGATTTCTATTGTTATGAAGTACAATTTTGTATTTCTCCCATTTGAAAAGGCAGCAGTGCGTGCCTGAGATTCGAACTTGCGACCTTTGACTTGTCAGTCTAACCATCAATACATTTGGCTATTACTGCTTAATAATTGTGCTCGGTAGATGCCAATAAGCTCACCACCTATTTCGTTCCATCGCTCCACCATACATTGGACCAATTAAAGGGTTGCTAATATGTGGGTGTAAGGAAACCTCTGCCTACCCATTCAGGCAATACAGGCGTGAATACCGATAGCGTGAAAGACTTCGAATTTCTTAAATGAATGAAGAATAAGGTTAGAATTCAAGTGAGAATTGTCATAATTTCATAATTAGAATATCCTCGAAATAAAAATGGCTGGCAAGTTGCATGAATCAGGTTTACTTATCCTGATTGAAGATTTGTCTGTCTACCCTGCTGGTACCCCAAAGCCAACGACTGGAGCATTGACCCGCGATCATGGAACGCGCACTTTCGAGTAAATCCATTTTAAATAAACGAATATTCAGTCCGATTAGGATGTTGTAAAAGTAGGATGAAATTAAGACGTTACATATAACTATGTCCATATTCATTTATTTCTTAAAGCCAGTTTACACCGTCGGAAAAATAAAAACAATTCTAACATATTCAAGTGTGTAAGAAAATATTTAGCTATATGCCCATGGAATTATCTAAAACCATGTTGACAGAGGAAAACCAACTGTCACTTTTAAAAAAGGTTAAAGCTATTACGACACCAACAATTCCCACAATAGAACAAATAATTCGATAAATGACCACAGTAAATAACCCCCAATTTCCCCCAAAATACGGCGACGATGCTTAGGACAATAACTTACGTGTCCAATAAATAAATATTCAACACTGCCATACATCTCACTAATTTAGTACTACTGAACCCCATAATAACCATTTATTCACGGGACCCCGCGAATAAATATCTTGCGACATTTTTCTTCGCCTTATCTGGAGAGTCCAGACTGAGATACTGTCCCTTTCTAACTTTAGTTAACGTTCCTCTATCTATCTCTTTCCCTCAGTATTTTATCACGAACCTTGCCACCTCCTTTTATTCAGTACGTTTTATTTAGTTTTCGCCCCTTAATGGATTTATTCTACGTCCAAGTCCTTTGACCTTGTCTGTTTGTGTCGTACTTCGTGGAAACCATGATCTTATTTCTTTCTTGAAGTAAAAGTGGGTGATGTGTTATATTGAAGTTTTAGAGGAGAAACTGTGGGATGACTTTATAAATGTTTTCTAAGAAGTCGGAGTTGGTCGCAAGATTTGGAAGAATAATCCGACTAGGACGAATGCGGTAGATTTGGTTTCGGGAATGACAATTCTTTCTTGTGAGGCTAAATAAATGTAAAGAAATGTATATATGTATACAGAATTCTGATATTATGCTTAGTTATGGAACAATAGTTTATCAGTATCTTGGCATAGTGATAAGACATAGTATCATTAACAATCTAAAAATTATCTTAACTGTAATTTCAGAAAGGAGACTTACATTATCAAGTGACCCCAATTAAGTCAATTTATAGAAATGCAGCGTTAAAAATTAATAAGATTTTTATCATTGTATTTGGAATCTTGGTATATTAAGTAAAGTACAATTTTAATTCTTATGGATATTTAAATAGTGACGACAATTCAAAGCGATTTAATATTTCCCTCCAATATTCACAACTATGCAGCGTATGTCTTAAAAATGCTGGCTGTGTGCGTGCACGCGTGAAAAATGAGTTTTATACAGAAAACCTCTCTACTAGTTTTACGACTTTAAGTCCTTGTAGAACTCTTTAAAGCCGTAGATTTGCTATGTCATCTCTTAATATTAATAAAGGGATTTTGTGAACGTCCTTCGCGTAGATAACCGGTAACGCAAGAAGGGATTTTATAATTACAATAGTACTTAACTGTCCTACAGCAGGGTAAGCGCCTCTTCTCATACAGAGAAGGCACGAGATTTTATTCCGTGTTACGATCTATTTATTTTAGGAAAGTTATTTTATTATTTTGGAAGAATAGACGTTTAAACCTTCTGTCGTCGATTAAGATTAAATCTGTATACACAAACTAACTATACGGATATATGGACAACGAAATAAAAAATGGTGTGTTGAATTTCCAGAAAAATTATTAATCATTATGTTAGTAACTAAAAATGCTGCCAGTCGTTCGTCAAATTCAAACAAATTCCAAATTCTCAATAAACAAAATAAAGTGTCCACTAAAATGACATAAACATAGACTATTACTACTGCATCATGCATCATGGGGTCATTATGGCACCGCACGTCATAAATAAGGGACCCCACGGAGGGGACGCGCAAATAAAATTAGTTACACTGCTTATCACTACAGTAGACTTAACCGTGATACTTATTAGATCACAATTGTTTTATCTGACATTTAATCATCGTGATACGTATTACGCCATAATTTTATTTGCCGTCCCGGCGACTCCGCACGTGTGGAAATTGGAAAATAGTACCCTTGTTGTTAAAGAACACAATGTTTACTAGAAATAATGTTTTCAATTCTGTTATTCTTCGATTAAAGTTGCTGCAACTCGATCTTAATATTATCTGCTTTTGGCTATAATACCTTCTAATATTATAAAGAGATAAGTCTCGACGGATTGACTGACTCATCAGCGCACACCTGACATTGCTGAAGTTATTTATATAATAGGTTTAATTTGTGATAATAATAAAGGCAAAAAGGATTTTTGATAATTGTTTTACATTACAAGGTTTTTTTTGACAGTTTATATGAAAGGTCCGTCACTTCCATCTTTGCTGAATCTCACAACTAAGAAACTGCTGGATATATGGCTAAGTATCTCATATCAGATGTAAAACCCACAGATAATATTGTTTACACAATTAACATATTTACTGCAAATTTACAAATGACTACCACAAAACAATAGATAATTACCAAGTGAACATAACAAAAGTGTCAAGGGTGAGTGGTATGGCTCGCTAAAGCTTTGATACTCTGTGGCTTTTGGTCTGTCTGTCTCATATATTGCCGCTGGCAACACTTTGTGTGGGCCAATTACTCGCGTGCCGGTGCTATTGTACCTCTTATATTGTAGGAAGGAATGGTTTTACTGGATTTTTTTTAAATGTTATTAAGCTGTATTTTATATACGTTAAGTTACTCGTAGACGAATTAAATTTGTCGTATTCAATCAAAAAGCTTTTTTGTCTTTCTGATTGTATATATTTTTTCAATTTGTAGCAATTTTACGAACATTAAAACCTTTCCCCTCTAAACCATTGTTGGTCCGATGATGCATGTAAGGATTGGCAAAGTAAAGATTTTAGTTTAATTATCCATTGTCAAATTTTGCGGCAAATGTATTACGGCAAATACCATTGCTATATCATTCAACCTGCCTAGCCGTTTCCCAACTTTGTTGGAGTCGGTTTCCAGTCTAGCCGAATGCAGCGTAATACCCTAATATTTTACATTGAGCGACTGCCTATCTGACATCCACAACCCAGTTTCTGGGTAACACGATATCTCGTAGTAAGACTTTCAGGCTTCTGACTATCCGTAACGGCTGCCATAGATCTTCATTTGACAACCGGGACCGACGGTTTAACGTGCTCTCCGAGGCCCGGAAGGGTCTTGATGTGAAATTATGGGCACCCATCCATAGTCCGATCGCGGCATTTTAACCTCGATCGATCGATCTGTGCGGCTTTTACTTAGCCACGAGCCCCTCGCATCATTGCTATATCGTTATACTATTGTTATATGAATACTTGTCACCACAAAACTGCCTCCCTGGTCAACGTACCCATTGGCTTTGGTTACCATCGAATTTATGGTAATTAATTTTGTAGAACATTGCGATGTATGTTACAGCTTTATCTATTATGAGCAAACATATTTTTAAAATACGGCACGATGTACTACACAGTGACCATCAATTCGTTGGTAACCGGAATAGTTAATAGGTACGCTGGTGGTCGCAAGAGTGGCTGGTGAGGTGAGGCCCGGGTGTTTTTTTTTTTTTTATATTATTTTAAAATTCTCTGTAGCAGCACGGAGTTGGAATTGTGGCCGATAGATAGCAATAAGCTTAATAATCGCATCGGGAAATGTTGGTGTAGAGGGTACACTTCTGCCCAATCCTTGGAGAATACAGGCGTGATGGTGTCTTATGTTATGATGTAAAACATTATTTTAAGTATATACTAAACCTGAAAGTAGTTTGTTTATAATAGTAACGGCATCGATTGTAATAATATTTATTTACACATATTATTTATTTACACAGTAATAAAAAACATGGTTCGCGTTGGGTTGTTATCTACTCGGCCTTCCAGATGCGAACTTTGTGAGCTACTAATTGAAATTTTTCAAATTTTCTCATATGAAATTAATTCACCAGGGTCTCGGGTTTCGTATATACAAAATAATATTTCGTATAGGTACTAAAACCAATAATTCCAATTACGCCATGAAATGACAGCATTCAAACCGCAACTATTTTGAAGATCAAGAAATTTGATGCTCCAGAAATTGATAGTCAAACAATAATGATTATAATATGTAACGCCTTCACGGTAGGTTCGGTCAATCGGCCATGACATAGCCGGTGGGCAGGCTATCAACTTACGGCTTTGCCGGCACTTTCACGCTTGGAAGCAAGCCGCGGCCCGCCGAGACAGTGGCACTTTCCAATAGATTTCTTTTGTCCGTTTAATTTGAACGAGGCCTGAACTGACCGTTTTTTGGAAAAGTGATTTAAGGTACGTTGGTTATTTAAATTACTGATACTTATGTATAGTAAATGTCTTGATTTTTACGTAAACAATAAGATATATTTTTTTTAAGAAAATTGCGTTCTCAAAGCGTTCTCTTTCGCTACGAGATAACACTACCTTTCTTTTGTTTAAGACATCGCAAAAATCGTTTATAATTGGTTCTCAGAATCGAAATTAAAAATTCCATATCTCCAAACCGTTGCAGCTATGTGGGTGTACCAGAAAAATTCTCAAAGCCACCTAATTGGATACAGAGTACAGACCACTACAAAGGGGGATGTTTCAGATAAAAATGAAAATTAAATCTTCCAGGCGGATGGGCAGAGTAATGTTTTTGACGGTGCCGTAGGCGGGCCTGCCCCCCCTCCCTGCCCCTCGGTCCACACTGGGGGAGCCGCAAATCGACTATCAAAATGCTGGCGAAAAAGTTTTGTTGCGTTGTTGGCTGTGACCGCCCGCCGCATCCCTATTTTGCTATTTTTTTTTTCTCTTAATTTGCAGTGTTGCCGAGGTGCCGTTCGTGTGCATATATTATGGACATTGTGTACGTATAAGCGGCCATTTTCAGTTTTCACTGCGCACTTCATTTGCTGTTATTGATTATGCATAACGTCTGGTTTGTGTGAACATGGAATCGAACTTTGAGCTTTTTAAATGCGAGTCAAATCGTTACATAATTTATGGCCATCATTCTCAAATATACCTTATCTCGAAACACTGAATAATATACTGTAATGTAGCTTGGATAAGTCTTTAACACGAACTAATAAGAAAAACTCATCATGATTTCTAGAAATTATCTAACTAAAAAATCATAACCACTTACTCTTCTTCATAGCTGTCATGTCCCCTCCATTGCAGCTGATGGCCTGCGGTCCCGGACTGAGACTATGGAGCTGGTAGGGCGGGGTCCTGGCGTCGATCTGCGTGGGCCAGGGGGCTCGGGGCCACGCCGGTGAGGAGCCTGGTGCTCCCAGCAGTCGGAGCCGCTCGTAGACCGGTGTCGAACATTCAGGAGAAGATTGCTGGTTGTTCGCCTTCTCCTTCTGAGCTGCTAGGTTGCGGAGAACCCGGTTTATCGAGGAGACCTGGTGGGAAATTAAAGGTTTTATGAAATTTGCATTTTAGACCTACATAATAAGGTAACCTTGCGCACGCTAGAGGATCCTCTTCGTTACAATTCACACCGAGAGGTGAAATGGCGTAAAGCCCAGTCCCATTCTGTTTTTAGCAAATATGATAACATTTTGTAGGCAAGCCAATACATGGCTCATTCAATTAATAATAATAATGATATTCATTTAGGCACAACAATACAGGAGTAAAAAAGGTTAAGCAAATAAAAAAAATAATGTGCTAAAAGGGCCAACAGCTCAGCATAGTGTTAGGCAGCAGTACAATTGCTAACTACCCAACGCAGATTTTCAGCTGCGACCCACGAGTGCCATACGCTCGAAAAAAGATGAATTAGCAAATATATTTTTTATACTTAGTATGTATATATACTAAATTATTAGTAAAATAGTAAATAAAGGTTAAATAATAAATGTAATAAAATTGAAGATTAATTAAATAAAGACTAAAATATACCTAAGAAATATTAACTATGACTTTTTCTTTTAAAACGTTGCCCCACACTAGGAATTGTTATCGTGGGTGCGTTTATATAATCTCACAACCGCACACAAACACCCAAACCCGGAGCAATTATCTATAGATTGTACAAATATTTGCTCCGTGCAGGAATCGAACTTGCGACACGCAGCGGAGTAGTCGGTCTCTCGACCACTGCGCCAACCGCGCTGTCAAAAAACACAGATTTTATGGCTATAAACATTGATTTTGCACAATAATACTGTAAAATTTTGCACATATTTCACATAAAACCTATTGTTATTGTTTGTAACGTTAACTATTATACACGTATAATAGTTATCGTTAGCCATTGTTGATGTTCACCGATTATTTAGAAGTTTTCACATAAGCGAACAAAACAGTGTATGCAAAACAAAAGACACACCTGACGAGTTTAGTGGATACAAGAGTGGCTGTTGAGCGTGAGGTCTTGGAACTCCCAAGACAGGCAAAGTTTTATTTACTTTTTGAAATTCTCAGTAACAACCCGGTGTATGGCATTGTGCGTGATAGAAGCCAATAAGCTCAACACCTGTGACAGAACATTTCAGCCTAGGCCTGAGAGGAATGTAGGCTTGATGCTACGAGTATGTTATGATTAAAATCGACGAAGAAGGACGAATAAAATGAATACTTGCAATTATCTGCCTCGTTGGTCTAGTGGTCCCAAGCGCGACTGCTGAGCATGCGGTCTCGGGTTCGATTCCCGGATCGGATAATATTATTGGTTTTCTGTTAGTAAATTCTCAGTAGTAGCCCGGAGTTTGGAATTGTGCCTGGTAGATGGCAATAGGAACACCACCTATTACATGGGACTTAATAACAGCATTGGTGAAGTGTGGGTGTACAACTGTGTTCACCTATACCTACCACTTCGGGGAATGCAGGCGTGATGTATCTTATGTGCAGGTATGAGGGATACGTTTGATAGGATTTAATTTAACACGTGTTAAAATGTGGAAGAATAATTCGGGGTATTGAGCAGAAGTCGAGATGGCTTAGTTGGTTAGAGCGTCTGGAGTATTTATCTGTGCAGGTTCAAATCGTGCTCGCGACCGTTGTTTTCTTTCCACAAAAATTTTAAGCTTTAATTCTTCTTCCTGTCCGGGTCCCAAGTTATTTTGGGGTGGGCGCAATATGTTTTTCTCTTCCATTCTCATCTATCAGTCGTCAGGTTATCGTTTACTCCCTTTTCATTCATATTATCCCTCACATAATCCATCTATATCTTCTTTGGTCTACCTCTTCCCCTCCATCCATCCACATTCATATTCATTACTCTCTAAGTCACAAGTGTCTCATTCCTCCTCATCACGTGTCCGTACCAAGACAAACGGTTTCCTTTTAATTTTTCTGTCACTGGCGCTACTTTCAAACTTCCTCTAATATATTCATTTCTTACCTTATCCATTCTTGTCACTCCACACATCCATCTCAACATTCTCAACTCCGCTACATGTAATCTTTTTTCATCCATCTTCTTCATGGCCCAGCATTCCGATCCATATGACGGATTTGTAAAAAATCATAACTTTAATTATATTTTCTAAATATAATTCGTGGCTATGTAACGGTCAGAGTGAACAATCGATTGCTCTTATCTCTTGCGGAAGTACATTACAATGGATGCAAATAAATACAATATCTAGCTACTGCCACAATATTGAGGGTAGGTACACTGTGTGACACGGTGGCGACACTGCACGGTCTAACAGCTCCTGATGCTGCTCCGTGGGGAGGCGAAACACGTGTAGAGTAGTTGGTGATAGTCGGAATTTTTCACAGCTTGCGAGCGGGCGGTGCACAAGTATTACATGACTACCTTCAATATTGTACAGTCAAAAACAAAAATCAATCAAATAACTAATATTCTAATTATCTGACTACTGAATGAATAGTCATGCCTTAGGTCAGTAGACAGTATCTTAAAGATAATTTTTCAGTATGTGCAATAATAATAATCACCTGTTTAGGGACACTTGACATAGATAATACCTCGGCTATGTTAAGCCTGTTCGTTATTACAGTTTAAAAAAATCAAATGTAACCCGATCACCACCAAAGCCTAATTCATCATCTTAGAACCATACATAAAAAAATATTGACCCAATTCCATAACATTGGTCGAATTCTTGGAAACCACAACGATTAATGAGAAAGGTCGAGGTTTAATAACAAAATAAGGATAAAACCTATTGGCTGTATACGTGAGGGCCGGTGCCATGATACCCGATGTTTGTGATAAACGCCGATGACGACACACGATCCGAAGGGCGTGATCAGTGATGGAAATTGATTAATAAAATTATTACAACGTTTATTCGTGTATGGGTTTCGTGTTCGAAGTGTTTAGGGTAAATTTAACGTTTTGAATATCCTTGTTATGAATGCGAAAGTAGGTCTGTCTCTACGCTTTCATAACTCGAACCTGTTTTGCTATTTTGCACAGAAATAATTGAATATATCGCACCTAGGAATATACCCATATGTTCGAATTCCACTAAATTTTGAGGTGGATGAGGACCACAATTAATATTTTACTAATACGGTCTATCCCATTAAACCTACTAACTAACATTGGCGTCAATTCGAATATAGCAAACTAAACTAAATTTAGAGCATTCTGTCTTTTATTAATTGTTACTATAAGAGGGGGACGGGATGAAGTTAAATAGAAATTTAATCATGTCAACCTAAAATTTCCGTATAATTTTCGTTTGACATCTCTTGTTTTAGTGGCTACATATCACTGTGCCTACTAAAAACGTTCGGAGATATTAATTTGACATGCTTAAATTCGAATTTAACATCTCTTGATTCGTTCCATCTTGCTCATACAGTAACTGTTAGTAAAAGACAGAGATGTTCTAAATTTAGTTTAGTTTGCTGAATTAGAAATGCGAAAGTTAATTTAGTTTAGTAATCGCCCAAAAATAGGATATTAAGGTACTTTTAGATATATATAGAGAAAATGCAGTGTTTTTTTAGGGAAAAGGGAAATTTCGCTAGAAGTAGTGAAATGGTAGAATTTGTGAATATAATTACGCTTTACTCACTACGTGTATCTTCACCGTTTTATGGAAGTGAACATTAATTTCAGCCAATGACTTCTAAAAGTCAGTGGTGCTTTAGTTTCGAACTTGTGACCTATAACTTGTCAGTCCAATGGTCATACTATTAGCTAGGCTATTTCTGCTAAACCATTAACTTTTACTTTTATTCAGCTTTTGTATGATAATTTGTTTGATAATATCGGCAGAAATTATTTTTAATTAGAAATTATATAATAATAATTATACGAAAGGCTCTGCTGCCATATATCCAAGTTAGCTGAATCTGCAAAACAGGTAAAACCTGACTTTTTTACGCATTTACTCTCAGCCCACCCAAAAATATGTAACTTAACCGAATATCACCTCGCCAACTGTCACCGGCATATGACACGACGTAGTAACTTAGACATAGGCAGGAAGGCAAGGTAAGACGATAGACGGTAACTCGACCCGCGGCCCGCGGTGGTCCGAGCTCCGCCGTGACTGGCACATGACGGAATGCCCGATGGACCGAGAAAGCGCGCCACGTTTGAAAAACGAACGTGTTGTTTTTTTTCATTTTTTTTGGCTATGATTGGTGTTGTTGACAGTTCTAATGTTGATTTGTTTGATAGGATTTTTAAATGAGTTTGGTAATGATAAAAAACAATGTGAATTATTAAAACAGCTACCAGTTATCAAACTGGAAGTACTACTTATAGAAGCGGGCATACGAAGAAAAATACATGCTAGAATACGTGATGTATATGGATAGGTAAATAGTGAGTAATTAAGCATTCTTATAATTTTATACTAAAGTAGGTACTTATTTGAAAATGGATTATCTATTTAATTCACAGAAATCAGAATATTCGTTTAATCAATGTAAAACTTCAAAAGTGAAAATATTCCAGTTATCATAGAGTTATATTATAACTTTTTAATGAAAGAGTGTTCAATCAGAAAAATATAACGAGATGCATAATTAAAAGTCAAACGGCTGAAGTCTATGAATAAATAAAATCTAGAAAGGGTTGAAATTTTCTTACAAATGAAATGGAAATTTTTAACAAGACGTTTGTGAAGAAAGCATACTTTGAAAGAATCAATGATTCGAGCCAATTAAATTCTTATTTGTTTGTTATTCTATTTATTAATTGACAACAGAGCAAAGACTTTGCTTCGTTACGGAATAAAAAGAGATTTATGAAGCGATCAAATGATAAAGCCAGGAACAATCTCCATTAATTTTGATTGCAATTTGTGCTGTACTATACAAATTGTAAAATTTTCTTACATAGCAGTTTACAACATATTTGTATATTTAAGTTAAACAGCAAACAATTAAAACCAGGATTTATGAAAGACAAGACTCACTGAAGCATAGAGATAAGAAGTACCTACCAACAACCACAAAATGAACAAGTACAAAGAAAGTTGTGTCAGTACCTATTAATATTACTTTCTTATAAATATACAGCAATAGGAACAATAATACATAGCAAAATTTCATTACGCATAGATATAAATAAGCGACTCGTTCGCAAAGTGTGGCCATGTGTGAAAACCGTCTGCGCTCTGTCCGTTTATAAAAAAATAAACTCCACGCAAAGTACAAACGTGTAAACAGTCCCTTAATTCGAATTACACACACCAATTGACTTGTTTCCACGATTGTACTCGACTAATACACCAATTAGTAAATAACCCTTTTAGTAAATATGTTTATATGTGTACCATACGAATTAATTTTCTTTGGGAGCATGCACTTAGACAAAGTCCCATCGACAATGCCTGCTTATTTCAATTGAATGAGTCTTAAAGCAGTTTTTGTGGTTTCAGAATCATGTGCATGGTGAATTAGTTTTATTTATTAAATGGTCCGGTTTTTCATTTCCAGTAGCAGGGGATTTTAGGATTAATGTCTACTTGTGTGCTTAATCTTTTCTAACACATGGAAGGTTTGAAGATCCCACGTCCTTCTTTAAAGCAATAATTTAGACTTCGTTACTATACACTTTAATACAATATAACTTCTACGTTAGAATCCTATATATGAAAAAAGTGCCTACTCTGGTTAGAACGTTGGCTTTTCTCAACTTCCCTTATTTATGACAAGAAATAACATCAATATCGTTTTCTCTTTAAAGGGAAAATATCAAAGTTTAGATTATTTTGGTGAACACCTATGGCCCTTTATCGTTGGTTTTAGTATATTATATAGGAGCATATATAGTTCAAGCAGCTGGCTATCGTTCACTGCTGGTTGTTATTGCTAAGTACGCTCGGTCAAAATTATAACATAATATAACATCGCGCCTGTATTTCCCGAAGGGGTAGGCAGAGACACAGTTAAAATAAAATAAAAATAAAAAATAAAAAAATTCCAAACTCCGGGCTGCTACTGAGAATTTCCTAACAGAAAAACTAAATGACAATATTAAATGGAAAAAGAAAGGATTCGAACCTGCGCCTCCCGGATAAATACTCCAGGCGCTCTGACCACTAAGCCATCTCGACCAGTGGTCAGACCGCCTGGAGTATTTGTTCTGCTCGCGACCGTATACTTTTTACATTTAATATTGTAACTTTAGAGTTCGCTAAGCATGCATTAATGCTTTTCAAAGATTTATCTATAACACTTTATCCGACCTGGGAATCGAACCCGATACCCCCTGCTCAGCAGTCGCACTTGGGACAACTAGACCAACGAGACAGTTCCATTCATACCACACATAAAATTATCTACTTACTAATAAAACTAGTCAGAGGTTTCTTAGAATTGTTAAGAAGTTTATTTATTATACAGATGTTCTACAAAATTCAGCAGGTCCTTAATAAATTAACTTGCAAACTTGGGATATTACTCTAAAAAGAAAAAAACCGCCAATCAAGGAGGTCGCGCTCCGCGATACAACGCCACGGCCACGCATTTTGAATACAAAATAAATTACATTTGAACGTTCCGTGTCGCGTTGGTACCTATCAAACGGCACAGTAAAAAGTATGAAAGGTGCCCCCTAAATACCGAGTGAGGTGAAGCGCGAAAATTATCTTATATTTGCTCAGACGCCGTGAACGTAGGGCGAGAATACTTTTCAATAAGCTTAGAGAGCGTTTTTTTTTTATTTAGCGAGACCCATCTTGTAAAGCGCGCCGCGTTGTGTAAAACGGAACGCGTAAATAGAGGGTTCCTATTGATCGATTCGATTTCTGTGATTGCTGCATAAGTTTTTTAATGACGATGATATGATTTCTTGCTATTGGATTTTATTAGTTTAACTGGATAATATTTTCTTCTTATCGCTTGAGCTTTATTGCTTTAAACTTATTTATTGTTTAATCCCTTCGAATAATAGATTTATATTGCCATTATGTCTATATATTTAAATCATATATCTATATAGTATCGGCTAATTTAACCTGTTGATGATTTTATTGAACCTAACTTTTTTAATAAGAAATAACATCATTAAAGATGCATTAATTTTTCTAAATATCCTGAAGTCACTGCGTCGTATAAAATGTATAAGATAATCCCAAGATTTTCCTCCATCAGATTCAAAGCTCGTTTACTTCACTCACAATTTTAATGTGCAAAAAATAAAAAGCGGTGCGTTACTCCGGTATTGTTAAGTACAGAAGGGTCCCCTACAAAAGGCAACCTGCTGTGTCTATTGTGAGCCAAAGTCGGCACTTTGCGAGTCAATATTTTGGGTGAGTCAGTGACTCCTCACTCCGGCTCCTCAGCATCGCGCCGTTCCGCGGAGTAAGCGAACAAATGCGCACCTCTACTCCTTGCATTGATCATGCCCTTTTGTTTTTTGCACTTTTAGTGCATGGCAATCGAAATTTTTGAAATTGGAGTGGCTGTTTGTTTTTCTCTTCAACTATTTATTTTAAAAAGAAATATTAGATTTTGAATTTTAAACGCGCTGTAGGTGTTCTTCGCTAGGTTAGGGCTGTAGAATATTAATGGCATGTATACGTATGTATGATATTTTAGTTCCATTCATAAAACTTAGCACGAACAAGATGTCAATGTATTCACTTTTACTAATTTGAAATAAAATGTGAAAAGATTGTAACTTATGACCTTACTTAGTAATTGTAGGATTATTTAAATAATACAATAATTAATTAAGAAATATTTAACCCTCTCTTTTATGAGCACAACAGTAATCAGACGTCATTTTATGTCTGTATGACATAAAATTACGCCTGATTACTGTTGGAGTACGTAAAGATTATCGATTATCACCTGTTACGATGTTGGCACACCTCTTTCGCTTCATTTATGTTCATTAAGCTCTTTATGCATGCTCGTTAGTTTAGGTTCCTATTGACCTGCCCTTTTTTGGGAACACGAGGTTCGCAAAAAATAAAATACACCACATAACCAAATGAGGTTTAATATGTCCCCAAAAATACATAAAATCGTTAGTCAACGTTAAATTATAACTGACGGTCTATTACAACTGAATTATTATAAATATCGTAAATAAAATTGACCCACAAATAAATTAAATAAGGATTAAGTGCATGACTTTAATAAATTAATCAGTCAACAAAAGATTTGCAGGACAAGAAAGCTCAAACAAATAAACGCAACACCGCCCCGTGGAAACCACGAAACCGCCTCCCTTAGCTTAGAAAAAAAAAACTTTCCCGCCCATATGAGATGACAGCTAAAGTCAAAACTGCAGTTAATTCGAGTGATTCCCACGATTCGAAATTTAAATTTAATTGTGGAACTATTGTGCCAAAGAAATAGGTCAATAACGTAAGGAGTTCATAAATGCCATTGTTTGATTGAGACTTATAGGCAGTTTGTCAATACGTCTGTGCTTTGTGGCGCGATGGGGCGTCCTGTTGGCACTCAATAATGTTCTGTATTAACTTAAGGCGATGTGTTCGACCTACAATAGTGTATTCGAAATCGTTTGAGGGTGAAATGATATGCAGAGATTTATTATTAGTTCTCATAGGTGGGGTGATCGCGTAAATGCCTCTAAGATGTATTGTTTGCCAATAAATTCATATTGATGACTGACGCTATGTTTAAATATTTTTGGTGATTTTATCCGATTGATTGATTTTCTGCGAATGGTTGAAAGGAAGTGGCAATACGAGACTTGAAAGTGAAAGCGGATATTTGATACATACCTTTCAAGTTTTTTTTTTTATATCGTGTCAAGGTCTTGTACGGCGCCTGCGCAAATTATAATAAAAATACGGCACACATTATTACAAACTGGAAAATTTACGATGAAGTGACAGAAAATATAAAATACTCAACGAGAAATTAACTCCTTTAGAAGTGTTTCACAAATATTTCAAAAAGTTCAACATATAAGATGTACAAACAAAGTCAAATAAACAACGGCCAACAGGTAAATCAAGTGACCAAACATCAAATTCACGCTAAGCAAGCATCAATCGAAGCATACAAACTCCTTGTTACATTTTAAATTACATACGTATACAAAACACGCTGTCAATGCAAATAAGTGTGATTTTCCCGCGTTTTTCCACCATAGCGGCAGGACGCGATTTTCCACTAGATGTGTTGCCAGAATAATAAAATCCCGACAAAAATACTTCGGACCGTTCTCGTTGGCGTAAAATTGATTATTGATTTATCTGTATATTATATTTCTGGGAAGATCGGGTGTCGTCTGGCACGTTTGGCCGCTTTGAAATAATAGGGAGTGGCGTGTGACGAAATAATTTTTATGGTAATAAAAATATATGATATGATGCTACTATCCTTATTGGGTTTAAAACAAAATTACTTTTGGCTTCGATTAATGTACAACTTAATATACCAAATAATCTTTTCGCTTTATACATATTATTGGTGTAAGTGATAGCTTAAACATAATGAAAAATTTAGGCAAAATTTATGGTGAAATTAATGTAAAAGAAAATTTATTTCCGTAAAAAATATTAGGCAACAATGAAAAAAAAAAGATTCCAAAAGAATTGATCGAAAGTGCTCTAGATTGTAAAAAAAATAATAGTTTAAAGTGTAAATTATGGCAAAATAATGATGTGAAAACATATTGGGGTCAATATAATTAAAAACCTACATCTTTGTGAATCAACCAAATGGCAAAAGTCAATTGTGTTTACTTGGCGAACCGGTCTCCAGTCAATAATAATGATTTTAATGACAATAATAGTCGGCATTATTATTATTAAAATAATATAATAGTGTATTACAATCGGCACGGGGATGAACGCTTCAGTGATTCAGAATGACAACTTTCAACGGTTTTTATTTTATTTTTTGTTCACGCGTTTCATTTCTTATTGTTTTATATTGTTACTACTGCGTAGGTAGTAGGTAGCTACCAGATTTATGTAGTAAGCACATACATTAAAATTTGTTTTTGTGTTAGTACTTAGTATCCTAGGTTCAAGTTTCATTTCAGGCGTTATTATTTCTAGACTGGTTTTGTGGACAGTCATGTTATAGATTTCTTTTAAAAATAAGAATCAAGGCACTTTTTACCCGACTGACCCAGAAGGAGTGTTATGTTTTTACAGTGTATGTATGTAAGTATTTGTATTTCTTTGGCACGCCCTACAGCTTATACGACTATATGGAATTTAACATACGACGATACGTGTCATTAGATTCGTCTCAATTACACAAGTGGCATAGGCTGTAACAAAATTTTAATATGGCGTCGACAAATAATTTTTAAAATTTGTTTTTATTTTTGTATCAACATGAGTATCAAATGAAAGCTAGTGAATAGACGATTACGAATATTTAAACATTAAACCACTTTAATGCTACTATTTTGACACAAACTATAAAAAAGTACGTTTAACTTACGTTGCAATTTTACAAAATTATAACATGCCTTCGGAGGCATCTAGGATTTAACGTCGACCGTAAAATAAGGCTCCGACTGAATATTGTAATTTTTGGAAAAGGATATTCGTTTCTATATTTTCGTCTTTTTCCCCTTTTTTCGGGCAGTTGCGTTTATTGTTTATTAATATTTAATTTTATTCCTTTTTATATGCGAAACTTATAGGCGTATTTAATTTCTCGCAATTATTATTACGGAGGAGATATGTTTTGTTGTCTTAATTCATTATTTTTTAAGTTCAGCTAGTAAGATACTGACACGACGATTGACGGTGTCTTTCACGGTACAAGGTGCCCGTCCGTGGAATGCGTTGCCGGTAACAATAAGACTAGCTCAGACACTGGTGGCCTTTAAGACGCTAGTGAAAGAGTACTCCTTGTCTCTTTGATTGTCCTACTCCGCTTGTTGTTCGTGCATTTGCTGTAAATTATTATTTTATATATATTTATTTATTAGTATATAATATGTGTATTTTATTTTCTTTTATTCCGTATTGTACTGTAGACTACCCAGACATTTTAATTTCCTCGTCTCCATCCTAAGGTTGCCTGGAAGAAATCGCATTTTGGAATAAGGACACGCATTGTACTTTATCTTGTTAGTGTTATAATATTCTGTAAGTATTTATAAATGTACAGTATAGGGTAAATAAATAAATACTGTTGCAAAGAATATTCGGAGACAAGCTTGCGCGGTACGCGAAGTCAGATTTACAGTACCTATAAGCTCTACCACGAACTATAGCGCAATTTCCACACCACACTCATCAAAAGGACAACACTAATTCGCGCTAAATAATACCATACTATAATAAAACCAATAATTCTGTACACCACAACCCCCACTGTAACCAGAGACCACATTAAACAAACTGTAATTACACACAACTGACACTTCACGATCATATCATGCGATATCCGATAAGTACAGTCGGCGAAAAAAACTCATTACTATTCACGAGAAATCTCGATAGTTGTGTTATTACATTAAATACCCCTCGAAACAACAAAAAGGCGACAAGGACATCGTTTAGCACACAAAGGGACGATGAGCATGGACGCCGCATAAAATTATAATAAATATGGTAGGGATGGGTGAGCGGGACTGGACGGAATATGCAGCTGTGCGGAGGCCATGAGACTGGGTTACGCGGGGATCCGTCCTATTTTTACTGTATTCTCGTGGAAAATTTATTGATCCTTGTAAAATAAGTGATCTATTATACATTTAATTTGACTTTGGGTTTACTAAACTATATTGTTGATAGATGTTTAATAAATTACATTGTTAAACCTCTATCAACAATATAGTTTTATTCTTCTAATATCAGAAAGAAACAGGGAAATAACTGAAAATATTTTTTCTTATTGATAAAAATCTATAGGTAATATCGATATTCTATATTTAATTTCACACAAATATCCAATTTGGATTCAGATAGAATTATTTAATTAAGGGTTTTAGCAGACCGCACAAAACATGCCTGTTTTTATAATATATAGATTTGTAGAGGCGATAATATTTTTAATCAAATTACGTATTTTTAATTTTTTTAGAATATATAAAATATAAGAATATATAAGGTCCTAATTTATTAGGTAATTTGCTTTGAAAGGGTTAATATATGAGTCAAATACATTCACATAAGGTAAGAATTAAATGTTTTTTTTTTTTTTTTGTAATTAACATAGTACTAGCAAGACGAAAATTGCTCCTTGAACGGCGAACACAAGAAAAAAATTAAATTGTTGTAAAAATTTAAATTATGGCTTAAATGGATCCTTATCACTTACACATTGACCACTTAAAAGGAAATTACCTAATAAATTAGGACCTTATATACATCTCTTTTAACCCAAAAGTATGGTAACAACACAATCTAGTTTCCATTCGTGAATGTAAAGGTGACAACACATCGACGAGTCATTTAGACATACAGGGGCTATTACAAGTGGGTCTCTTTCGGTATCTGTGGGGTCGGTAATAAGTCATAACTCATGTGTACTAGGGTCGTAATCACTATGAATTTTGATTTACATCGCAACCTATTATTGTCGGATGGGTGACGATTTGGCGCTGTCAACTGTTTTTCTACGCTTAGGGGTAATATTAACATCTGTGAAATTGTTGTTAAATGTTTAAAATTTTGTTTGGCTGTCTGTTTTGTGTTGAAATGTTTCGCGAGATAAGAATGATTATTGCATTATATTTCCTAAATTTGTGTCTGAAAATAATGCATGTCACGTAAATTGTGATTTTCAATATTAGACATAATTCTGGTTCCATTAATTTCAGTTATGGATCTAAATAATGTAAATTTCAACAAAAGATCTTTAATCACCACGACCATAGCAGATCGCTTACTGCACTTGAAACAATGGTTTGGAATACTAATCTAGATTGCCTAATGAATGACCAGACCAGGGCCCGCGGCCGCGGCGTGCGATTGGTTCCGAATAGCGGCCGGCCGCAATTACGTGCTCACCAATGGTCGGTATTGAACGCTTTGCGGCTAACTAAATCAGCTTTTCGTGGTCACGCGATGTTTGACTAAAGATCCGTAATTGGTATTGGTAAGGATATTACGCGGTGTTGCGTATTTGTAATTAATTTTGTGGGTAGTCCAGCGTTTGGTTGTAGGTATGTATTACTTATGAGTCGATATCATAACTTGTTCAATGCCTCAGGCCTGATCAATATTATAAGTGGAAAACTATATCAGTATTTAAAAACAACTGCCTCGTTGGTCTAGTGGTCCCAAGAGCGACTGGTGAGCGGGAGGTCTCGGGTTCGATTCCCGGGTCGGGAAAAGTGTTATTGAGATTTCTGTTAGGAAATTCTCAGTAGCAGCCCGGAGTTTGGAATTTATGGCAATAGGCTCACCACCAATATATAAAATGGGACTTAATAACACCATTGGTGAAATGTGGGTGTACAATTGTGTACATCGCTGCCTCTCCCTTCGGGGAATACAGGCGTGATGCTATGTTATGTTATGTTATACCTATTCTAGAATTAAGATCTTTCTACGTTATTTTGTGTGTATTTATGATTGCAGTTAACTTGAGCACGAAAGCTTTTGTAGAAAGGCGAGAGAATTAATATTAAAACACTCACTTTTTTGCGCATTCGTTGAAAAATCAATTATGTAAAGTTATAATATTAAATTTTATTATATCTCTAGAGTTCGCTAAACATGCGTTACTGCTTTTCAAAGATTTATCTTTAATAATCAAAGAAGTTTTAACACAAAATTGATAATATACCTACTAGTTTACAGAACTTTTAATAAAAAATATGTAATTCGTTTTTCGTTTATGTTTGTGCTAATGGTGTACCTATAAAGGTACATCATTGGCACTGCAATATGCAACACAGAACCCACCTCAAAACAAAATCATTAATAAAAAGCACTCAATATTCATACGCATAGACTGGATGTAGTGGGATTAAAATTAAAACTGCGTAAAACTCCTAACATATGTGTGAGCCGACAGCCGGGGGCCGCACCCCACCGTGAACAAATAAGATTTCAGCTAAACGACTACACTTGTTTAGCTCGCGTTTGATAAACAAATCGTGTTGGCACTGATTTGATAACGTATTTATTGAGCCCGACTGTTCTCTGATTGGTGTATCCGATTGCACGGATTTTGTATGGATTTAAACTCTGCCAAACTGCTAATTTACATTCATATCAATTCGACTGAATTCGGCGGACAGGATTTCAGAGCTGCAATAAAAATGCATAGATATAATTATACAAGTAATTTTCCCATTATTACTACCACTTCAGAAGATAAGTAATAAATAATTATATGATGGCAAGGGTATTACGTTTCAATTCCTGTTTCGATTCCTCAAAAAAATATATAACGTTTTATATCGTATTTGCAAAGGAAGCGATTGCAATTTCCTAGTAAGGAGGTAGATACGTAAGCCGGTGCCGATGTACCGATTTCAATGCTAAGAATAAGATAAAGATGTACCTTGGATTGACATGTCGATTCCTTTAAATCCCAGCTTACGGTACTGTACTCTTCGGTCAAAGATTACGGTAGTAATGGAGCTGTATTGCACAAAAATCACCTCAAAACGTCGCTGGCAAAACTGAGGGTAAAACCTAACCAAATACTTGATCTATAGTATAGAAGACCGAGGTTTCTAGGCTCGATAACAACAATTTTACTTTTCCATAAAGTTACAATATTCTCTTTCGTGTATCCAACATCAAGGATCCTCGTAACTTGAGCGACAAGTGAAAACAAATTAAATTCCGCTAAGATGTTAATGTCGGTTATCAAAGAAAGCCTAAACATCTGATTATGAGTGGCGCAAGCCGTTTGATGTGCACTCAGCTGAAAGCGCCCTAAGAATGCCTTGTGGAGAACATCCACTGCCTTAAACTTACAATTTGGATTTTATGTAGATTTATGTTGTATAGGCATTGTTTGTGGAGCTTGTCAGTTACTGATGTTGGTCTTTGGAAGATAGTTCAAAACGTTTGTATTTCGTGAAATTATGATAAATCGTCTAGCAATTATAATTTTTAAATCTTGTAGTTTATTATATTGTTATAAAAGTTGGTTTTGAAGTGTGGCATGAAATAAATAGTTACTTTTAGCAATTTTTGTGCAGTCACGAGCACAAAAATGTATACATTTACTTTTTAAACTCCATTTAAATAGTTATCTAAATAATATTGATGAATAAAGATAAATCTTTGAAAAGCATTATGTATGCTTAGCGAACCTTAAACTTATAATTTTTTGTGGAAAAAGAGCGCCTGGAATATTTATCCGGGACGCGCAGGTTCGAATCCTGCTCGCGACTGTATTCTTTTTCCACAAAAAATTATAAGTTTTTATTAATTAATGTCTATAAGTAGAAATAATGTTTTTAAAGATAGAGATATTATCAGTGAGTTTTTAAAAGTTCGTGTTTGCATGATTCTACTCATGACTGTACACTCACTCAATACTAATTCTTGAAAGGTGGAAATCTCGCTAGGAAACCTGGACTTAGCACAAAACAATTAAATCGATGGTCATTATGAGAAAATCGTCGTATGTCGGTATGAGAAAGTGCATGCATCTATTTAAAAATAATCTTTTAATTGTTGCTCAAAATTGTATCCTTTGTTAATTTAGTTTTTGTTATTATTAATACATACATACATACATACAATCACGCCTGTTTCCCATAGGGGTAGGCATAGACTATCGATTTCCATTTGCTACGATTCTGACACACCTCTTTCGCTTCATCTATGCTCATTAACCTCTTCATACATGCTCGCCGATTTAGATGGCTTCTGACCCGTCCTTTTTTGAGAACGTCCGCAATTTGATTGCGGTACGTTCGTCGAGGCCGGCCTGCCCCGACACTTCCATCCACTCTCGCCTCATGTACTAATTTAGCCAATCGCCTTTCATCCATCCTTTCTACGTGCCCAAACCATCTTAGCATACCCTTCTCAATCTTTGTCACTACATCCTCTTTCACTCCACAGCGTTCCCTTATCACGCTGTTCCTCACTTTATCTTTCAAAGTTACGCCACACATACTTCTCAATGCTCTCATCTCTACTGCATTAATTCTACTTTCATATTTCTTCTGCCACACCTAACTTTCACTACCATACATAAGAGTTGGCACTAACACCCCTCCATGAACGGCCAGCCGCGCCTTTTTAGACACATTCCGGCTATCCATGAAATTGTATAGTGCCCCATTCACCTGGTTACCAGCAGTCACTCTCCTTTCTATGTCCTTCACATGCAACCCATCCCTCCTCGTAATATTATTAATAATTACCTTAATTTGCATAGTGAATTTAGTAGGCGTAATATGAAGTACTATTTATTTATTGTAAGAACCTCAAATACTTTGCAGCGTTCGTGGTCGCAGGTCCTAAAACCTAATGTAAACACAATATTTCCAGCAAATAGATGATTCTGATTCTTTCAATGACAAATATTTTTTTGTCTGTCTATATACGATGCCGTACGAGCTTTGCCTGGATTCACGTGCTGTTCAGATTAAAATAAACAGCGAGATAAGCTATAAAAACTGTCTGGAAGTCATAACTCTATCAAATCAACAATTTGAAACGCACTATACATTCTAAAAAATATTACATAATCATCAGTATTGAGCTACTTAAAATTCATTGTACTGAAGTTACTCACAAAATAATCCATATTGATCTCCGTCTCTCTCCCACATAATCGTTTAATTCAACAAAATACCCCAATATGTCTGAACAAGTTGTTGTAATGGTATCTTATCTAATATCTGTGATGTTATCGCTATTTAATATTGCTACAGATCAAGGGACTCGGTACCGTTAGCAGCAGCAGAATGAACTTTATAATCTCTTTTATTTTTATTTTTGTAAATCAATAACTTTAGTGAGAAAACTCATATTTAAAAAAAAAAAAAATTGGGTTTAAACTCTACATGGACAAACACATAACATCGCGCCTGAATTCCTCCGAGGTGAAGGCAGAGAAACTTAGCTTCGATCTACCGGGCACAATTACAAACTCTAGGAAGCTACTGAAAATATCCTAATAGAAAAACCCAATAACACTTTGCCTGACTTGGGAATCGAACCCAAGACCTAATGCGCGCTTTGGATCACTAGACCAACGAGGCAGGACTCAATATGGAAGCTATAGAAATTTCTTCTAGTGAGTAATACTTTCATTTTTTGCTGGCTAATTTATTCATCTATAATTACCGCACCATCGTCAATAACTTTAAGATACTTACGGCTTAATTTTATCATCGATTGTACCATTTCAAGCAGGCAGTGGTATGACCGTTGGACTAACAAGTCAAAGGTCGCAAGTTCAAATCCTAGGCACGCACCACTGACTTTTCGAAGTCATCTGCATGTTATAAACTAATTATTACTTGCTTAAAAACGGTAAAGGAAAACATCGTGAGGAAACCACACCTGAGAGGTTTTCTCGATGGTGTGTAAAACCATGTCAGAGACCTATGGGTGGTTTAAACTCTACTCTACCCTACTGACACTAGGTTGTTCATCAACCACACGATAAGAAGATTTGAAGATTTGAAAGCTATAAATACTAGTTATACTATAGGAAATGTATAAGTAATGTAATGTATATAATGTATATCTATTGGTAATGTATTTATGCTGTAATATGTGCTATCCATGGTGATCTTGCGTGAGACTACCGCTTCCCACGGACGACATACATTATCAATAGGTACATATTGTATATATTGATAGCATTTCATCTCGCTTGGTTTAATTTTAACGGTCACCCGTATAGGGATTGAATTGATAGCAATGACGTCGCCGTAAGACGTGTTAAAATATGCAAGAAGAATTCGCGGTGCTGAGCAGAGGTCGACAAGGCTTAGTGGTCAGAGCGCCTGGAGTATTTATCCGGGAGGCGCAGGTTCGAATCCTGTTCGCGACCGTATTATTTTTCCATTTAATACAATAACTTTAGAGTTCGCTAAGCATGCGTTAATGCTTTTCAAAGATTTATCTTGAATTAATTTTAATGGTTCACACTGGCACTGACTTTCTTAAATACTGTCTTGATGATGCAATGCTTCTGTTTCAACATTTACTAATAAACTAAGTGTTGAATTAGTCTAATTTTAGCAAACATCATGTTTTTATTGATTGTTTAATAAAATAAATATGTTCTCGTTAGTTATGCTGTCGGTACGCTGGGATCAGAGCTGGGGATCGGCATCATTTCGCCCGGGCCGGACCGCCAGCACTGGGATTTTGTGCTAATATACGTAATCTGTTATTTACACATACACACATACATACACGCCTATATATGTACGTGCTTGTATTAAATTAAATTAATCGGTTTGGTGTTTGACGTAACAAATTTAAAAATGAATTGTACTAAACAGTAAGCGATCTAGTTCTATCACATTTATCAGGAGATGAATTTGTATTAAGTACATTATATAGCTTACTGGGTTGACTGCATTAAGGACATAAAAGAAGATTATTAGTTTGATTAAACACGCGCATCTCTGGAACTACTAGTTGGATTGGAAAAAAAAACTGTATATGATAGGCAGATTCATGAGGAACAGTTATTTTATATATATATACTATTTAACATCACGCTACGACCCCTAAGGGACCGGGTAAAGCCGCGGCACAACTAGTTATATAATCAATGAAAAGGATTCGTTTGATCACGATACAGTAGAAAAAAGTTCACTTCTTAGTCTTTTCTCAGTACCTATGATTCTATTTCTTTAATTAATTGATACTATATCAAGCTTTTAAACGATTAAATACGTTATTTTATTTTAATAACGTAACGTAAGCGTAACGTTTTCCAATAAGCTGTTACAGAATCCAATTTATCCCATGGATAACGTTATTTTTACGTTAGTGAAATCCACCCTTAGCGGTTGATATTAGCAGAAGTACCTACACAAACAAAACTTTTTATTTTATTTAAAGTTATCTTGTTCTATCATAACATAACACATAACATAGCATCACGCCTGTATTCACCGCAGGGGTAGTCAGAGGTGTACACAGTCGTACACCCACATTTCACTAATGCTGTTATTAAGTCCCATGTAATAGGTGGGGAGCCTATTGCCATCTACCGGGCACAATTCCAAACTCCGGGCTGCTACTGAGAATTAATTTTCTAATAGAAAAACTTAATAACACTTTGCCCGACCCGAGAATCGCACCCGAGACTTCATGCTCAGCAGTCGCGCTTAGGACCACTAGACCAAAGAGGCAGTCTGTTCTATCAATTATTCATTAAAGCGCCATCAAAAATGTTCCCGTCGAAAATATAATAAAACACTTTATAACACAAAAATTGCATGGCAATAATAATAATAGGAGGATAATATAAAAATTGCATATCCCGGCTTAGGCGCACGTGGCGACGCGAGGCGAAGCGATACTTATCTCGCTTGGCTTGTCACCCTACCCCGGCCTGGGCTAACAACGTCAATATTTTTTTTGCCAACTGTACTTCGAACGATTTTGTTCGTTGTATTTTTTTTAAGTTCTGTTTGACCTAATTGTTGTTATGTATCTATGTTAAAATATTGTTTTTTTAGGATATGTTTGTTAGATATTTGTGTTATTTTCAGATTCTATAGTTATATAAAATGTGTAGTGTAGGTACTAAATTTGCAATAAAAAAAAAACAATAAACGTTACTTTGTTATTCATTAATTATACACAACCGGTACGACTTTTGCCAATTACACAAATTGGGAAAAAAAACTTTGCTTTGGCTTTGTTTTAATATTTAAAACTAGGTAGGTACACATATGATAGCCTCTGGTCACTCATGCTGTAGCAGCGTCAGAAAACGATGGACACATTTTGCATTTTTTTTTAAATATAGGTTTCCTTAAGTTATTTTTTGAATGTGATTAATTAAATTAAATTTAAAAATACATAGAGAATTTATGTTATTGATTTTTTTTGCTGGTAAATTAATAATCAAATAAAAAACCTGATTTATCAACATAGATATTCTTATTAGCTCTGGGGCTTTTCTGGTTCAACTCTCGTACCTCTAACTTTTATAGAAATGCAAAATTTTGTTAATAAAATTAGGCTACCTTTAATAGTAGGTATAACCACACTCAAGGCCACTGAAATGTTATCTTGCAAACGCGTAATTTCATTTTTTTTATTATGTCACGCATCACGGACTTTTCGTATATATTAGAAATTATTATCACTAGCTTAATACGGTCACAGATCATATCAAGAAACCAGTACATCTGATGGTTTTTTTTTATGGTATGTAAAACTACGTCAGAACTGATCTTTAAACAAACAAACTTGAACACTAGGTTATTGATCAACCACCGAACATTTATTTTTCTTTTATTTTGTTTCTTGTCGTTATTTACCCGTATAGGAGATAACAAACGCTTGCATTGAGATACTGGCACTGAAATTGATTAATCAAGTCCCAAATTTCGTCGTAATAAGTAGGTAGTTAATCTCAAATATTGGTATCCCACACGTGTTGCTCAGCGGGGGTGCAGGGGGTGAGGGGTAGCTTGTACCTCACATTATATTGAGTACAAACGAGTAATTAACTCGTTCGAATGTTAGAGGGGGATTAATATGGGATGAAAATGTTTCCGAGGTTCAGGTACAGTGCTCAGAACCTGGTTGTTTTTTTAACAAAAAACGTAAATCACTAAAATATATAGTATTTTATAATTTTTGTCTTTGTTAGGTTCACAGGGAATAAATAAGTGATGGGTTCTCTAAATGGTCTATAATAGAATTTTCAGAAGTCAATTTGATAAATATTTATAAACGGGAATAAACTCCATTTTTTATTAATTTAAACATAATCAGAAAAGCTATCAGGTTTTACAGGACATTTAAAAAAGTCAAACAATTTTTAGCTTAGTTTCTACTAATGAAACTGAGCAACTATGCCTAAGAAACACGTATATTCAAACTGTAAAAAAATGTTAATACCCTGCTTGTCCCAAATAGACACAACATAGTACAACATTTTATACATTTTGTATAATTTTGTATTAAAATTGGTAATTACCGGTTTTTGGAATTGTTTCAACTTGTCATGTCCACTTGGGACATGACAAGTTGAAACAATTCCAAAAACGTGAGTTAATTCCAGTTTAATTTTGTTATTTTTAATTGCAAACGTGGTTAATAAAATACACAAATCTATGGGGTTTCGTACCCCAAAGGTATTTCTGCAAGTGACAACAATATTAGCAGCACATGACAGATAGACAACCGCCATTTTTATTTATTTGCTCTTCCGATTACACACTCAACATCAATGTAAGCCTTAAATCCTTTGAATTGTGGTATTAATTTCCCTCCAACACTTCATACTTTTAAGTAACATTTATGAGATTATTTTCATTCAAAAATCTACCTAAACATTTACAAATAAAAGTCCTTTCAGCTTCTTAGTAACTGTGACTTTACTTAAACAGTGCTTTCAAAAGAAACTGAACTTTATGTCGTTAAAATAAGTTATGTTTTGCAATGGTTAGAGAGGTGTAGGGTGGAAGGCACTATCATCGGCCACATGCTCGTCACGTGCGCCGCACGCGTCATCTCCGATAATCTTCTTTGCTGGACTCCTTTTGTTACAATTTGTAGCCGCGCCGATATATTCCCGACCCCTGAGATCCAAATCTCAGATATGATACGTAATGATATTTTAAATCAGTGTTTTGAACGAACTATTTATTGGGTTTGTTACAGCGTGGAAATTGGATGTTATAATCTAGATTTTAACTGTTACACAGTTATGGCTTTTATTGTATATACATTTTTTGCACTGTATAACTTTGTAAATTATAGTCAACCTTTTAGTGGCCTTATTGCTAGAGATAATACCGTAGTAAGCATGATAATAATTATAAAAATCTTAAATATTTAAATAGTAAGACAACGCGATCACTACATTTTTTTTAACCGGATTTATCGTATGTATTATTGGGTTTTGTTTTTCCTGACGGTTCGAACACTTGCAGCGTTCAACAAAGACCGATAATACACATGATTAATCCGGTTAAAAATTGTTTTGTTATAAAATATTTAAATTTCGATTGTTACTCTTTGTATAATTTTATGAGATTTAGTAAACAGAAAGTAAGCACATCTAATAATGAATTTCAATGCCATGTCAATAGTACCATTTAAATGAAATATGATTCATTTAACCAAAAGTCAACATTAACAGCAAAAAATCACAATGCTCCCGTCACTAACGTTAAAGTGACAAGAAAATATCGCTATACAATGAAATAAAGTTGTCATCCCCAGTTAAAGGGCCCGGAGCGTGCTAAATGCATTAATTTGGCCTGGACTTAGTGGCCCGGAAGTGATTTGCTACGGGAACGCATGTTCAACGCGATATGACCCTGTGACGACAATTGACCCTCTCACCACATATTTTATATCAATAAAGAAAAATAGACTTTAATGTACAATGAATAGAATCCAATATTAAACTGTAGAGTTAAGTAGTATGAATAGTTAACAAGGTTTCGTTTAGTTTCATTTTTTGTTGAGGGTTGTTACTGCAAAGACTTAGTGATAGTTACGAAGCTTTTGTTTGCTGTAAGCTTCTATAATAATATATATATATTTATAAATATCAATCGCGTATTTTAACTTTACTGAAACTTATAATGAACTAGAATATTAATAAAACAACGTTCACCTTTCTCGTCGGAGTTAATAAAATGTGACGCGTTTCGCAACCGAAACGATCTCTTGACGTTAATATATTCAACGTTTAAGCACCTCTTAAACAATCCACGTAAACACAATATAACCCGATATTCGATAAATACGAACACATCAGACGCGTACCTCGTACCCCCGTACTGCGTTATTATGCCTACCTGTCTATACATTTATATCTACGATCCTTAACGGTACCCTCTGATAACTTAAAGACTTTATCCCCTGTACTGGAATTTTTACGGCAACAAAAGCCTTCATATTTTCTTTATTCATGTCGTGTCAAAATCGCCCCGTCTTCCCCCTTTTAGACGAAGGAAAAATGAAATAGCCTGCCAACTCTTTCGCTCTGATTAAAAATATGTATTTCCATCTCACAATTTTCCCTCTGTTTCGGTTTTTATGTTTTTCTCGATATTCCTCGGTGAGAGTACTTAATGTGCTTTCATTTTTTCTTAAAACCGTCACCAACAGGATGATTGTGCGAATATCTTAATTAATTTATGTTAAGTATTTGAGAGGGCGACATTTGCTGCTAAAGGATGTTGTTTAAATACTCAGAGGTAGGTAGGTACTTGGAGGTCGTAAAATGACAGAGTAATTTTTGCGAGATTCTCAGTGTTATTACTGTATCTTTTGCGCTACGTTAACTTTTATGGCGTCTTTATGTTTTTGTAGCTTTTTTATAACTATGAAAGAGTTAGGTAAATAACTGGTTAGCATTCATGACGTCGTCTGAACGTTCACTTGATAAAAGCTTGACTATAAAGTATAACGATATAAAACTGAGAGTGATGAAATGATGTTGGGTTATGAGAGATTCATAATATGAAGTTAAAATATACTTTCTTCTCGAAGGACGACCTAAAATAAAGTCTTTGCATATAATTGCAAATATACAAACGTTGAACCAGGATAATATGTATTATTATACATTCAAGTTCAAAACTATTATTTTAAGCAGGTATTTAGAGTATGACTAATGCGTTTGATAATAATTCATATTGACAGCTTGTTAGATTTTAATTCATTAATTCATTACGCACATGTTGTGAAATCACTGATTGTGTGCTAAAGCCTCTAATCTCTACAGCTTTTGCAATATAAAAAAATCATTTTTTTCTAGCCAGAGCAGCCTCTATAGCCGAAGACGTATCGACGTCTAAAGGATGTCCCAGAAGGGAGCGGCCCCGTATTCAAAAAAGGGAAAAAAATGAAGAAAAAAAAGTTATAACGTCATATTGTTTTGCCGCCAAGTGGTGGAGACGGAGGGGGGAGAAAGGGGAGTCCTGTATAGTGCTGGGGAAAGATAAGGCGTTATAGCATCCTGTATATAGCGGCTGGAGCTGGGGCGTTCTGTACCCCATTGTATTTTACGAGGCGCCCTTTCGTGTCGTATTTTTCATACTTTCTCAAAGGCGTTTCGGTAAAGTGTAACTGTCTTTATTCGGTATTTTGAAGGTACACGATATTAAACCAAAAAAATTAAGGTTAATTATTCAAATAGAACAAAACTGTTAAAATCGAATTGAGTTACTTGAAGTACCTACCTATGTTCGTGAGATTTCAATTGTCATCAATTCATTCGTTTAAAGGTTTATACCTTTATTTTTAGATCTTTAAGTCTTTATATATTATGTTCGTTATTTAATCATAATATTTTGGTGTTTCCGGGGTTACACTTGAAGTTAAAACCACTCGATTGACGTTGGAAATATGTCAGTTCATACTTTTAAATGCATAAATGTCTTAAAAATAATTAAAGAATCGGGATACTAATAAACCGACATGCTTTAAAATTAAGATAACTATGGTGTAGATTAAATTATTTTAATATAAAACAAAAATATGGCACTGATTTAATATTGGAATTGGATTAGAATTGGTATTAACTTCAAGAGTAACCTCCCTGATCTTTGTTTTATATAGCACTGTTTTACTATTTGTAAAATAATTTCTTGAAAACTTTTCTAGTTCTCTTCGTTATTAGTAGTTAAAACACTTTAATGCGACATTTACAAAAACGGATTGGTTGGCATGCAAAATGGGAAGTCTGTATCCAATACTGAGGATGTTAAATTAAAATTAAATTTAATATAAAATAAATCCACTTACACTAGGTATATTATCCGAGGTACAAACTCCTTCACTCAGCAGGCGATCTCTGATCTCCCACGCGAAGATGGAGGGGCATTCCCTCTTATACTGGGCTATCTTGCTGACCACCTCTGCCGTGGCCACCCGGGGCTTGGAGCCCCCGATGGCACGGGGTCTAATTGACCCCGTCTCGTAGTACCTGTGAACAACCGGTGAGTTAACTTGGGAAGATAGAAAAGTTAAGTATAAACGATTGGTAAATAAAAAAAAACACCTTTCTTTTAATTTTTTTTTTATATTACGCACAGCTGGTAAAATGTTGATTAATTTATAATTGCCTCTTTGATAGCGGTAGTAAACAAACAAAGCAGATACTGAACGTGAGATCTTGTGATAGCGTGTGAGATGCTTTGATTCCCGGGCAATGTGCTGAGTATGTTTTCCTTTAGGGAACTCTCAATATAGAGAAAAAAATAAGGAAACAGCCCAGATATAGAATTTGTGCGTGGTAGATGGCAATAGGCTCACCACCTATTACTTGCGGTTTAATAATGCGGCCCCCTCGCCTCTGCCTAGCCCATCGAGAAATACAGGCGCTATGTTGTACTAAAAATACATGTGTTTAAAAGTGTAATAATTCAAGATAAATATTTGAAAAGCATTAACGTATGATTATGTAATAATTCAATAAAAAATAGTTTAATCGACTACGAGGACGGAACTTGGCCAGTTTCACAATAAGACAAATTTCCAATTTCATACTATATATTTCATACATATTTTGCTATAGTAATGTTAATATTAACTTCATAATTGTAAAAGCGACAATCTTTTTACGATTTGTTTACATTTAATTTTCTGGTAAAACCGATTGGGTTTAAGTAAGTTGTTTTACTCGAGGTGCTTGGTATTTTAAAGTTTTGGGTATGTAATCATAAGGTGACGTTCTTTGAAAACGGTTTTTGTAACCTTTCGGCTCAGTAACGTACAGATCTGTACGTTGTAACAATAAAAATCTATTGTATCTGCTAATGACTGAGGCAACAGCTTAAGTTATCACTTTTGTAGAAAGAAAAATACGGTCGTGAGCAAGATTCGAACCTGCGCCTCCCAAATAAATACTACAGACGCACTGACCACTCTCGACGTCTGTTCACTACTCCAAATTCAATGTATAACTTTAGAGTTCTCTACGCATGCGTAGTTTAGACTGTCCTGTTGGTCTAGTGGTTAGTAGCCCTGACTGCTATGCCGGAGGTCGTGGTTTCGATTCCCACCCAGGACAAATGTTTGTGTGATGAGCACGATCATTTTTTCTGTGTCTGGGTGTAATTTATCTATAATATGTATGCATTTAGAAATATATAAGTATGTTTATCAGTTGTCTAGTACTCATAACACAAGCTCTGCTTAGCTTGAGACTAGACGGCGTTGTGTGATAGTTGTGGAATATTATTATTATAGTTTTGTATATTATTATGATTTATCCGGAACCGAATTTTAATCTATGGTTTGCTCTCTCAAATTTATAAGTTAGATATTTGTTATTGAGTTACGAACGAGTAGTTAATTAACTTTGTTGTATAATCAAGGAACACCTCGTTAATTTTTATGTTAGTTTATATTTCATTACTTGTTAAATGTGTACGATAAGTACTTGCATACTATCGATGAAAAATCATGTTAATAGGATTTATTTACTTTGATGTTACCTAGCATTTGATAGCGTCAACGAATGCAGTAAGTATATAGTATTATAATTGATGGTAAATACATACAACGAAGCATCTATACATAGACAATTATTAGACTTGCTGTTTTGTATGATACGGAATCTTGGCCTATGAAAGGAATGAATGGAAGACAACTGCATGCAGCTTTGATGAGAATGTTAAGAGGGTTGTGTGGTACGCGGATGGATAGAATTAGAGATGAGTATATATACCTACTCATTTCTAATTCCGCCGAATACATCCGCGTCACACCACATATCCCTCTTAAGAGGAGGTCTTAAAGTAGTACCGGTGACTGAGAAGTTGTGTGGACATCGTTTAGCATGTAGATACAATGCATGTGATGTGGAGGGATAAGGATCATGTGACGAGGAAAGTTTTGAGTATGAATGTAGAGGGCTATAAGAGTAGAGGAAGACCGAGGAAGCGATGGATGGATTGTCAAGTGACTGCCGATATGACGGCTGATAGAGATACATGGAAGAAGAATACATGCTGCGCCGACCTCGAATAAATTGGGGTACGGGCAGAGGGATGATGACTGAAAACAAAGCATCACGCCTGTATTCCCCAAGGCGGGACGGCAGAGGTGTCATAAGCGTGCGCTCACATTTCACCAATGCTGTTATTAAGTCCCATGTAGTAGGTGGTGAGCCTATTGCCATCAACCGAGTACAAGTCCAGACACCGGGCTACTACTGAGAATTTTCTAAAATCCCAATATCACTTTGCCCGACCGGGAAATCGAACCCAGGACCTCATGCTCAGCAGTCGCACTTGGGACCACAAGACCAACGAGACAGAACGTCTTGTGTATAAAACAATATTATGATCATTAGGTAGGAGGTAACATTATTCTATTAACAATATTTATGGAGGAGCGCGCCTTTAAGAGTGAATGAACACTTTACTTGAAGATCACGATAATATCGGTAGTACTGATTCCTCTTATATAAAGTGATCTCTGATTAGTAATATCTTAGATTATAATATTATTGTGCATTTGAATGGGTAGACCTTGTTGTCTACCCATTCAAATGCACAATAATAATTTACTGTGGAGGGCGAGACTTTGGGAGTGAAACTATCTATACAAATATTTAGTAACATAGAATTGAAAATGACTCCAACAGTTAGGAAAACTCTAAGCAGATCTGAGTCTAGACTATAGTTAGTTATAAAGTAACTGTCACTAGCAGTACCATTAGTCCCCTTCACTAGGGGGTGGCCAGACTGCCGCTGCCGGTGTCGGGTTGCGACTGCCCGGTGTCAAGTTCGATGCCAGGTAAGTGCACTTTTTATTTGCTTTGCTCAACAGCTGTCGTACGTTTTATATTGCAGTAGTCAAGCCTTTTAATTTTGTTTTTGGATGTGGAAGTGCGACTTTGGTTATCAATTAATTTTTTGTATGTCTTCATAACGTGGAGAGCATGGAGAAGACAAGGGACAAGGGAAATATGTCATTTTTTTTTTAAACTGCCTCTTTGGTTTAGTTGTCGAAAGGGCGACTGATGAGCGTGGGGTCGTGGGTTTGATTCACAGGACGGGCGAAATTTTAGAGTTTTTCTGTTAGGAAATTCTCAGTAGCAGCCCGGAGTTTGAATAGTGCATTGTTGATGTCGATTGGCTACCTATAACATGGGACTTCATAACAGCATGGTGAAATGTCAGTGTACATGAGTTGGGGATGGAAGACGCATTCGCTACCGGGGCCTCCGACCTAAGTGTGCGAGGGACTTAAGGGTCTGGCAGACACAATCGATCCCTACAACATTCATACTAATATTATAATTAAAATACGCAGCAGTATGATGAGATGGGGGTTTTTTTACACGACTGCACAAAAAGGAGTGTTATGTTTTTAGGGTTCATGTATGTATGTATGTTTCTGAGTTTCTTTATTCCGCCATAACTTCCAAACGCCTGAACCGATTTAGATGTATGGGGTATCGTTAGAATCCTTACACTTTCTCAGGTAAGATGAGTTATTAAGATTTAATAAAATACATATCAAAATTTCAAATGTTATATTTTTTTCTAATTTGAGTGGTAGTTCAAGACATTAGCGCATTAAAAAAAAAAACATTTCAGCTTTATTATATCATACAATAGATAGACAGGTTACACTCGTATTTTATTTTTAGTTTTGTTTCTCGTTTGTAATTTCCTGAACAAAGTAAAAAAAGAAATTTCTTTCTCTGACTTCGTAAGCCCAGCCAATTCAGACGTCAAACTAACATTTTCAAACATTATATATAGTCGCGGTCGTTCTGTGGATGGGCGAAAATCACTTCACACCGAGACTCCTCCGTGCCTCGGAGAACACATTAAGCCGTCAGTCCCGGTTGTCAAATCAAGATCTATGACAGCCGTTACGGGTAGTCAGAGGCCTGAAAGTCTAACAACCACGGGATATCGTGTTACCCAGTAACTGGGTTGTGGAGGTCAGATAGGCAGACGCTCCACGTAAGTGGCATCCGGTTCGACTGGAAGCCGACCCCAATGTAATTGGGAAAAGGCTAGGCAGAAAAAATAAATTACAAATTTTACCTTGACGTCACTTTCCTTTCTACCTGGCTCTTATACCTTTTCTATACCTTCATAAGCATATTCACAATTCAACTTCAGTTATACAACTAACTAAAACTAACCAACCGCAGTCACCATAACAACTTCTCTAAGTCAACTATGCGAGGTATGCAGTAAGGTACACCTCTAGCAACTGGTTGTGACCGCAAGTCCATAGTCCGGCCGCTTCGCGCTTGACCGCAACGACCGGGCGAAAGAACTGTACTGCTTACGACCGGGTAGTTTAATGGGTGGAGATGATTATGAGTATAATGTTATCTTATTATTATTGAATTCATAAAGGATTAATGACCTGATAGTCTAGTGGTACGACTGATCTGAGACTGATGGTACCTGGATGACCGTTTTTTTATTTGCTAAAACCACGTTTCTAAAAATGAAACCTAGCTAAATCGATTTATCGCTCCCGAAACCCCCTGCATACTTAATTTCATGAAAATCGTTCGAGCCGTTTCCGAGATATTATAGGATTGATATAGGTATATACCTATATATATATACAAGAATTGCTCGTTTAAAGGTATCAGATATACTAAAAACGCATAATTTTCTAAAAATACCGTTTTAAGAATTAGATAAATAGTTTTTAATATATGAAAAATATTTTGAGAAAATCAGCACACCTTATTTAAATTAAAACGAACATACTAATTTCACTGTAACGATCATACCATTTAGTAGGTCAAGTCTAACACTCTTAAAACTTCAAGAACCATTATTATTTATCTGTTAACCATTTCACTGCACTGTGAGTCATATGTCACATGGAGAGTGTCTAATTCGCGGACAGGGAAGTTTATATAGTGTACAAAAGAGAGTTTTTGATGATAAACAAAATATTTATTGATTTTATTCTATAGATCAACGGTGACTGGCTGTCCGCAAGGTGACAGCCAAGTCTAGTGACGGGTAACTTGAGAAGTGGAGCTTTGTGTCTGTTAGTACTTGTAAATCAAGACATTTTTTTGTTAGTGATTGTGGTTACGGATAAGATGGGGTTTAATGATATACCTAGTTTATAAATATTTATTTCTGGTACAACTTGCATTTAATACGGATATTTCAATGATTAATTGGAAATATTAATGAAACGAAGAGTAAGAAGTGGTAAAGTGTATTGGAACTCGGGTTGTCTAGTCTACTAACGTTATAAGTTCTCAAAAAAAAAAACGTAAGGATAAACAATTTTTTCGACGTATTTTTCCATTGCCCCACCCCTATTTTTGCACTAGAGCGTCGTAGTATAGACAAGCATAAGAGACAGAAAGCGACAAAAATATAGGAATATTTGCTCTCTCTTGTTATAACCCACTAGCAGTCGCGTATTCTACTGAATTGGCTTTATCAACGGTAATCAATTATCTACAAAAAAAACATTCAATCATACAGACCTGCCAAGTATCTTGGAGACGCAGCCGTTGGAGACCTGCAGGATGCGGCTGATGTCGCAGGGCCGCGCGCCCGAGTGCGCCAGCTCCACGATCTTCTGGCGCGTGGAGTCCGGCAGCGGTCGCCCTCCTACAAACACCCCGCCGAGCTGGTTAACACCGCTGTGACCTGCCGCACCATAGCACTGCTTACTCCAATTAATCACGCGTCTCAATTCACGTGATGGACTCCCAAGACAACTATTGTCTTTGGTTTTGTTTCAATCTAATTTTTTAAAGTGCTACGTACTACTTTGGTATCTTAGATGGTTTAGAATTTCTTGTTACATGAATTTTTACCTCTTTACAATTTCTCTGTCCCCTGAGTCACTTAAGACTCCCATCTATTTGATTAACTATTCTCAAGTAGTTAATCATGACCATGGACAGATAATTTGGTCTATTATTTTATCAGTTTAGTAAAACTTCGATTGTTGACGAAATAAAAGTTTTGGCAGCAATCTGGTCCAGCGTTAAATAAAACACATTTGATCGAAAGCTACCTGAACTTTAAGTTTGAAGTAGGTACTATCCAGTTCTTTTTGCTAACTTAGTATGCCCAATATTTTAGTGCCTGAAGTTGCTATACTTAAAACTCTTTAATCAACTACTTTTTGTTGATGTCAGATGGGAAGTCTCTCTATGCAAGATACTGGTATTAAACTGCATCCGATTAGACTAGAAGGTAGTTAGGAAATGCTAGGCAATTTAGACTAGACTTTAGGAAGTAACCACTTCATTCGGGGGAAAAGGTGTCGGATCACTGGCAATATCTTTTCCTATATAAATAATTTCTCGTATTATAGAAAAACTTAAAAATATCAAATATGACATCAATGTAGTATGCAATAGAAGCGCAATTTGATGATAGGATATGTACTCAAGAATTAGATAATGTCGCCTGTCTTTTGACACCATCTTACCTTACATTGAAGCCAGTGGAACTAAAAAGGGTTCTTTAAAACTCTAGTTATTTGACCACTAACAAACGCCTCCCTGCCCTCCTTCCATTCCTCAGGCAAAACCCTAAGGTTTTGTCGAGTAAATTAGGACAATATATCTAACAATGACGTTAATGAATTAAAACTGAACAAAAGTGAACTCTTACAATAAATTTTGTTGGGCGACGTTTGTGCTTTATTCCACCTCGTTCAGCGGGTACTTTGAGACTTGTAACTTTTATTTTTTTATTATTTCATATGATTTTTATTATTAATTTTTCCTTTAGCCTCCGCGATTGCTCATACTTATCATTCATCATCGTAACTGACGCTTGACGCGTCTGACGTCTCTTGCATACTACACAGATGTCGTTGCAATATCCTAGAAGTGCCAATGAATGGTGGTCACCATTACCTTTACCTTTGTGCGCGAGGTCGTCCATCCTGTCCAGCAGGTTGCCGTCGGGTGGCCAGGGGCTGATCGGCGCCAGCTGCTGCGCCGGCAGCATGGTGTACACGCCGTATTCTTCTATGGTGACGGCCTGGTAATAGTACAAGCGGGTTACGGAGATGGAATCGCGCTTTGAAATACAACAGTTATAATATTAATATTGAAATTAATATTAATATTGAATTAAATATCAACTGAACTTTATTTTCGGAAAACAATTACCCATAGTTCTGTTAGAGTCAACTTAAAAAATATTAACAAATAATTGATGTGAGGTATTTATTCATTTTGTACGTTTAACAAATAAATTACAACAATATACTATCTTCTGGAAATATTTGGCAACACACATAATCCAGAAAAACCTATCACTACCAACCCTACTAATATTATAAATGTGAGTTTAGATGTTTGTGAACTTAGGTGTTTGTTGATCAATCACTCCAAAACGACTACACAAATTTGGATGAAATTTAGAGTAAACCTTGGTCCTAAAGGATTTGTTATCACGGGAAAATTCAGAGTGTGGGAAAAGGGAAATGCCGCTGGTGACACTGTGGGGTGCAATTCTCAGTAACCATACTGAAGAAGGGAGTCTTCAACGCGGCTAGTTAGAATATGTAGTCGTATCTGCAGGTTACAACTAATATATTATGATAATAATTTAACTATAATATTGATCATAAATTTTCTTGAGCAGTAATAGCCTAGTGGTATGATCGTTGGAATGGCAAATCAAAGGTCGCAAGTTCAAACCCAAGGGACGCATTACTAACTTTTCGACGTCAAGTGCGTATTGAAATTTTTATATCACTTGCTTATAAATCGTGGAGGATACCAGCACACCTGAGAGATGTTCTCGATAGTGTGTAAGCACATGTCAGCTTACAGGCGGTTTTAACTCTGACACTGTGTTTTTCATCAAACACGCGATAATAAGAAGATAATCAATTTAACAACATATCTACCTTCAGTTCGGTTTGTAGTATAATTTGATATGTTTAATGTTAAATCAGCCGATACACTGGAGGGGTGGCCGTTACGTCACGTACGTTTCCGGTCTTCGTACACGGACCGGAACCGTCGGCGCACCGACCTTCAAGGAGTAACTAGACCGGGAGACCTATCAACTATTAATCATATTTGTTGTTCTACGAGGATGGGTTAGAACTTAGGAAAGATACTTAGGACTCTTCTACTTTTTACCATGAAAACCGGCTCAATCTATCTTTTACGATAGCGTCATCTAAAATAATGGGGATTATGTGGATGGGATAGTTCTATCGGTATCAATTTAAGCTAAACATGTTATTTAAATAATATTTTTGGGTAATTAAATGATTGTAGAAGATATAGAAACTCAAACTCTTGAAACTAATACCAATTCCAATATAAAATAGACGCCTTAAAAAAACGCGTAATTTTTAAAATAAATTTACCTACATACAGTTGCCTCAATTTTAAAGCATGTTGTCTTCATAATATGGCATTGACAGCGCGTTTGGCGCAGTGGTCGAGAGACCGACTGCTGCGCTGCGTGTCGCAGCTTCGATTCCTGCACGGAGCAAATATTTGTACGATCTATAGATAATTGCTCCGGGTCTGGGTGTGTTTGTGCTTGTGCAATTATATGTCTGTAAAAGCACCCACTATACAGAAAGAAATTCCTAGTGCGAGGCAAAGTTTAAAAAAAAAATGAAAATTAAATGAAATATCCCGAATCTTTAATTTTTTTTTAGATATTTTAGCATTTAAAAGTACGAACTGACATAGTTCCAATGTCAATCGAGCGGAATTACTTTCCAGAGTAAGCTACTGAACGAAAAAGATATTGTTTAAATTAAACTAGATTCTACTTTCGATTCTGAACAAAATATGTTCCTGATATGCTTTGTTATAATTACCCGCAATATGCAAGACATGTTGAGGAGCTCGTGGCTAAGTAACAGCCGCACAGATCGATCGGTCGAGGTTAAGCTGCGCTTGCCGCGGTTGGTCTGTGGATGGGTGACCATCTTTTCATACCGAGACCCCTCCGTGCCTTGGAGAGCACGTTAAGCTGTCGGTCCCGGTTGTTAAATTAAGATCTATGACAGCCGTTACGGGTAGTCAGAAGCCCGAATGTCTGACAACCAGTCATACCACGAGATATCGTGTTACCCAGTAACTGGGTTGTGGAGGTCAGATGGGCAGTCGCTCCATGTAAAATACTGGTATTAAGCAGAATCCGGTTTGACTGGAAGCCGACCCCAATGTAATTGGGAAAAGGCTAGGCAGATATAATATGCAAGACATGCTAGTGCGGCGTATGCAGGCTTGAACTCTAAAGTAGGACCGTGTGGTTTTTGTCGATACACGTCCGGCACAACGTCCATGATTAATTTTCCACACATAATGACAGTAAGTTTTATCAAGAAGTGTACCTATATATTTTGTAAATATTAATGAATTTTCCGCCATTGAGGTTAGATTGTGGTCAAGCATAAGCCCAAAGGTAATTTTTGAATGTCAAGTCTGTTAGGCAAACGCCCCCTATCCTCCTTCTTCTTATCGTGTGGTTGATGAACAACATAGTATCAGAGTTTAAACCACCCGTAGGTCTCTAACATGGTTTATTACCCCATATAGTTATAAATGCAAAAGTTTGTGAGGATGGATGTAGTATGTTTTACTCTTTCATGCATTAACTACTGAACGAATTTTAATTAAATTTGCCACACAGATAGTTTATAACCTGGAAAAACACATTTATAACTTTTTATCACGGCTGGACCCAATTCTGAAGTCCATGCAAACAATGTCGCGAGCAGAAGCTAGTGTAGACAATATGGCAAAAACTGTAGAGAAATTGGTTCTAAAAAGGGATCACTCTATCCTCGATTAAATAAAATACAAGCGTATGGGGTATTTACAGTGCTTTGTACCGCAAATAAACCACCCTTAAATTCCCATGCGTATCCTAAGATGTGATTAAGAGATTATTAGGGGGTCGGGCATAGCATCCTCCTATGTGGAAGCAACATTATACCTACCTACCTACTGCGGCCGAATAGCTTGCCAGGCGTGAAGATTTGAGAAAAGGGAATAGGGAGTTCCACTTGGCTCAAATATTTACGAGTTTATGCATACCTAGCTGGTGTCCGCGACTTCGTCTGCGTGACAAATGGTAGGCTATGTTCTTTTCCAAGGTTCTATCTATCTCTTTAATAAAATTCATAAAAATTGGTTCACCAGTTTAGGCGTGAAAGCATAACAGACAGACATACAGTTACTTTCGCATTAATAATATTAAGTAGATCCCTGTATGTAATACGTAATTTAGATGCTTCATGCATGTTAATAGAAACGTTCTGAACAACACCTAAATATGATTACACAGTGTTGTTACAAGTGCATAAACCACCATTTCCACCGTGGGAGAGCCATGCTTCGGCACGAATGGGCCGGCTCGACCGGATTGATACCACGGCCTCACAGAAAACCGGCGTGAAACAACGCTTGCGTTGTGTTTCGCCGAGTGAGTGAGGGTACCGGAGGCCCAAAACCTTTAAAAGGCCGGCAACGCACTTGCGACTCCTCTGGGGTTGCGGGTGTCCATGGGTGGCGGTAATCGCTTACCATCAGGCGAGCCGTCTGCTCGGTTGCCCCCTATTCCATTAAAAAAAAAAAAAAAAACGCATTACAAATAAAAGTCCAAAAACGCAGTATTCAATAAAATTCACAAACGCACCCTTGACGTACCGTGTCATGGCTCTCCCACTGAACTATCGTGTCGTGCTAACATCCATTAAATTCCAGATATTTAGTTTTGTTACAAGGTTAAATACACAGTATTAATTAAAATACTCCAACGCAATCTTTTCCTAAATCCAGTAACTAGTTAGAAGAAAAGTGTGGTTTTTAGTCAGGAATACGATACGGGACAACGTCCATTATGGATTTTCCACACCCCCAAAAAAGAGTATTGTGATACATCGCATTTTTTTTTTTTTTTAATACTTTCTGTACACACATATAAAAAATAAAAAAAATAGATGTTAGGAATTAACAGTACAAAGGCCAGCTTATTTCTAAAAGAAATCTCTTCCAGCAGACCTGCGAGAGGAGAAATTTAAATGAAAGTAGTGTAGACACAGTGTGTAGACGAAAAAAATAAACTACTTAGACATAACAGTCATATAAAAATAAAAATAAAAGAACATAAACATACATAAATAAACATAAGAACATATACATAAACATACATGCTAAACTATACTATACAGATATATAATACATACATGAATACTAGAATAACTATGTGGAGGAGAGATAATGCTCCTTCACTCGCTTCTTGAATGATGCGATAGTTTTGCTATCTCGTAAGTCAGGCGGGAGCGAGTTCCACAACCTAACCGCATGAACAGACAAGGAGTAGGAGTAAAAGTCAGTTTTATGGGATGGGAATTTAAGGAGGGATCGGACATGGGACCTGCAGGGCTCGTTTAATGAACGTGTGTAGGAGAACCGTTCCCGCAGGTAGGAAGGAGCTGTAGGGTCATATAGGATTTTATAGAGGAGGCACAATATCCGAGTGTTCCTACGAAGACGGATTGGGAGCCACTTGAGCATTTTACGAAAATCAGAGACATGATCGTATTTTCTGAGATTAAAGATGAAACGAATACACAAATTTTGTAATCACTCAAGTTTATTTAACAACTCCTCAGTAACATCAAGATAGCAGGCATCAGCATAGTCAATAATGGGTTGAATTAAGGTTTGGGCCAGGGAGATTTTGGTTTTTAAGGGCAAGAATCCCTGGATACACCTCAGCGAATGGTAAGTGAAGTGGACCTTTTTGCTAACTTCGGCAACATGAGCATTCCAAGACAAATTTGTGTCCAAAATGACTCCAAGATTTTTGACTGTGTCAGTATAATTTATCCGAATGCCATCGAGAGTAAGAGGTGTTAGGGACGCCAAACTGAGCCTGGAACGCATTCCCCTACTGCCTATAATTATAGCCTGGGATTTTTTAGGATTGATGAGTAGACCATAGGACTGAGCCCAATTATTGATGCGATCCAGGTCATTATTCATGGCAATGACTGCGCTTTCCACATCAGTCACATCGAAATGACGATACAGCTGCAGGTCGTCTGCGTAGAGATGAAACTTACTGGAAATTAATGAAGTGACAGAATTTATGAAAACCGAGAAAAGAAGAGGAGAGAGAACGCCACCCTGAGGCACTCCGGCAGTGAGATACCAGTCTGAGGAAATTTCTTCAAGGCGAACACACTGCGAGCGGCCCCGAAGGTAAGATTGAAACCAAGAAATAGCATTAGAAGAGATATTGATAGAGGAAAGAATCCCCAGAAGTATATCAAAGTCTACAGAATTGAAGGCGCTACTAAAATCTAATAGGACTAAGAGAGTCAGTGATTTATTTTCCATAGCCCAGCGAATATCATCGGTGACTTTTAGAAGAGCAGTAACTGTGCTATGTCCGGGCCGAAATCCTGACTGGAAAGGGCTGAGAAGGCTATATCTAGACAGGAAAGAAGATAACTGTTGGGGGACAATGTGCTCGAGGACTTTAGAAAGAAAAGGGAGTATCGAAATGGGGCGAAAATGGAGTGGAAGTGTGGGATTAGAAACTTTAGGCAGCGGAATAATGTGAGCCACCTTCCAGGATTGGGGAAAGGTATTCGAGTATAGCGAATAATTAAATATATGGGTCAATACCGGAAGTAATGTAGAGAGTATAGGCGTTATCATCCCAGAGCACAGTTTATCGTTACCCATTGATGTTGAAGTAATTCGCATGAGGGATTTTTTTACATCGGCCTCTGAGACAGCATTGAAGGTGAAAGGTGTGGTATGCGGTATAGAGCGGCATGACAAATCTGCTAGAGTAGTTGATTTGACACGTGGATCGAAAGAGAAAGGGGGACGAGAGAAATGTTGAATAAGATCACACATGTCGACGTCTTTTGCAGAAACTGTCGGACATTTGCCAATACCAACAGTTCTTAAAAACATCCATACTTCTGAAGAACTACGATTATTGAGAGATTGGTGGAAGTAGCGTCTCTTTGCATCCCTACACATACGACCTTATATTAATACATACGTGAAGCAAAAACTTAGTACCCCTTTTTTACTAAAATTACGCGGATGGAGGAGTATGAAATTTGGCACAGTTAAAGTTTATATGGAGAAGGGTGGCAGAAAGTTAATATTTTTATTTAATTTGCATTAGCAATATATTCAATTAATAAAAAACATTCTACACACCGACACACCTAGAACCTGAATAGCGCTCAAATTTATTTTTTTAATGAATTATGGTTGATTTTCGGCCAGTGGGCAAACACTTGTTATTTTAAATCTACAAACATAATTATTATTCTTTGTAACGTTGCGTTGCAGGTATTTTAATAATTTCAGATACGAGGTATTGGTATTTAAGTACGACATTCTACCAGCCGTTCCTCGTGGAAAATCCGAAAATTCGGACGCAACGTTTTGGATCCACGTTCATGATATGTGCTGCCCATGAATGGTACCTGTCATCTTTCCTGAGAAATACAATCTAGGGATAGTCAAGGTTAGAGGGAATAGATTAATTCTGGATCTACGTACTCCATCCTCTGCCACACCGTCGGTTACCATCAGGCGAATTGGTGGCCAAACATCGATGCATTTTTGATGGAAAAAAGTAGTTACAGAGACGCGGTATTTTCCTAACACCAGTAACGCAGTACGTATCATTTATAAGTCCAGTTATTTGATATAAGTCTAAAAGAAACGCCGAATGCAAATAATTTATTTTTATATACAGAACTAATATCCTTTAGCAGTATTGTGGTAAGTCTACGAACCTGTAAGAAAATGTTCCACAGTACTGTCCTCCCATTACGATGAAAATTCTTCAGTACCTCGGTTTTACTTTTTAGTTCACAAATAGCAGGCAGCATTTTTATGTATTTTGAATATTATTTTTGATCTGCACGGGTATATGAGCCGGTTGTAGTTTCATAACATTTACTTAAGAATTTTTCTGGAAATTTATTTTAATTTCTCTCAGAAATTCTTAAATATAAACAAAGTAAATTTTTATTATTGACTATTGGCAATTCACTTGGTAAGGGTTGGTGTCTTTCCACCAGTGCTGTGCGGGGAAGCGAGGTTAAAATCCACCTATACTATTACGTCATTTTCCTAGCCTTGTATCACCGCATGTCTGAGTCCTATGGGTGGTTTATACCTTTACACTAGGGGTGGTGCGTCAACCATATGTTAAGAAGACCTATATGAAAGCACCGTTATCGTATAATCAAGCGAGAATGTAAAGTTTTGTTTTAGGTTATGATAGAAGACTGATAACAGAGATGAGGAATATTCTGACTCCAGAGAACGTCCAGTTAAATTCAATACCACTAAGAGCGACATATTTAAATTATCAAAAACGCAGTCTTTTAGCTGGGTTAAGATCTCGCAAGTTTTTTCGTAAACTTCTCAGCGATCATAAATCGACTCGCGACGTCGCCGCGGGCTGAGCTCATGACTAAGGGCTCCATTCGAGTTCGAAACTAGGCAATCCTGAAAAATGTACGTCAGTAGAGAACAAGAAGAAGCAAGGAACCAAGTGAGGCAATAATGGAACAGTGTTAATTGTGGAAATACATCTTTTATTATAAAATCCTATAACATTTGGCGACCGCACTCTTTTAATCAATTCAGTATTGTCTTTCCTATACCTATTAATATTTTAAATTAGGTATATTTTTGTTCAGGTAACCGCGGCCAAATTATATACAGCGTTTAATAGAAATAACGGAAAATCTGACATCAGTGTGACTAGAAAAAATAACACTTAACTTTTTAATATTGATTAACTTACAACACAAATTACTTTTATCATGCCGCAGCTTAAATCCTACTATCTATAAACGCGAAAGTTTGTATGTATGGATGTTTGTTACTCTTTCACGCAATAATTACTATACGGATATGGATGAAATTTGGCACACAGATAGTTTATAACCTGGATTAACACATAGGGTACTTTTTATCCCGGCTGGACCTAATTCTAAAGTCCACGCAAACGAAGTCGTGGGCAGAAGCTAGTGTACTATATCTCCCACACTAATATTTCTATAACTACAACGAACATGATAACCAAAAGACTTAGCTAAAAATAAAGGTAAAATTAATTATCCGAGTCGTATGACCGTTAGACTGGCAAGTCCGATGTGATTTGTATATTACAAATAAATAAAGACACCTGTTTTAAACAGACATCGAAAACATTGTGAGGAAACCAGCACAATTAAAATATTTTATCTGTAAAGCCATGTCAAAGTGACTTTAACTCCAGCATTAAGTTGTTCATCCACTAAACTATACGATATGAAGACGCCTTATCTGCGAGGACCAAGGAATCAAGCGAGGCAACTGATGCACCAACTGAAACAACAGCCTTGGCACCAAGAGAGGTAACCGAGTAACCACTTATGACAACAACCATAGTACCAAGTGAGAAAACAACTGAGGCTTCGAGTGAAACAACCAAAGCACTACATGAGCCCACAACCAAGAAAAACGAAGATACCTATAAAATGTTTTCAGGTCCTGATGAATTGTTCTAGAGTGAAGATACAGTGGCTGTGACTAGATCAACTAGGGAAATTAACCCAGTGAGTGTTTTAAGCCCTATAATAATATTATCAGAGCATAAATAGGTATGACAAATAAACCTTTCAAACGCATTAACCCATGCTTAGCTAACTTTAAAGTTATAAATTTTTGCGGGCAAAAAAATATGTCTGGAGCTTTGGAGTATTTATCCGGCGCAGGCGCAGTTTCAAATCCTACTCATAACAGTATTATTTCCACGTTTCTTTTATTTAGTGGCGTTAATATTAATATGAAATAAACTACTAAATTTTAACATTTTCATTTATTCAAAAAAAAATTTTTGTTAGTTGCGCTTTTGCAAATCTTTAATTATTAATTCGCATGACGTATGTATCTTTTTAAGCCCCAAATATCTGTTTAGTAGTTACAGGGGAAATCGTGCAAAGACAAGCAGCTTATTTTCTTTGTGGAGAGATGATGAACTTGAGGGAATATGCTTCATGCTGTTATACCACTTTGTCAAACGGATTATTGATCATATAAACTCTATTAGCGAACAAGGAAGATACTGCCACCAAATACCTACCAGAAATCATCATCTCCTAGTCACTCTACATCTCTATATAGTTTAAAACCAAGTCCCCCGCCACTTCTATCAGTCTGTCTGTGTAAGATTTGCTCTGTAACTACTGAACAGATTTCTCAAACAAAGCGTTTCAAGAGAAAGGCTTTTGCAAATTTTTCGGTAGATTTGATTTGTGAACATTTTGAATTAAATGTTATTGAAGACGGCAATTAAAGAAAATGAGGCATCGTGGTGGGTCAAGACATGGATGGATTACGCTGGCACACGATTGTGGAAAATAGCACGAGTGAAGGTTTACCCAGCAGTGGGTGAAGTCAGGTTAGCCATTCTATCAACTCATATTCGACGAAGCTAAAAAATATATTCAAAACGTTAACTTTGCGATTTTAATGCAGACGAGACGTATAGGACATAACATGTAGAATGTCTATTGATTCAAAGGCATATCGATTATCTTCGAGTTTTTTTTTCATAATCTGACGTCGTCGGCAGACATTAAAACAGATTCTATTAAGAATCAATTTGAAATTATAACGGGATGTGTGTTGTTATAAAATACCAACAGGACAGTTTTTATTTAGATGTAGCTATGATAATACAAAATCATTCTGATCTCGCTGCATATGATAATGTTATAAAACAAATTATTTATTAAAAGCTTACCTTAAATAACTTCCTACAAAAAATCCAAGTTATTGCACGAGCAATAACTGAAACTATCTTCAACTGGCTGCGTCTAACATCACTAAATTATTTTTTTACAGTTCACAGTATTAACGTTGGCTCTATATGTAATGCTTTTGCACCTTCGCGTGTCTGTCAACATACAATAATATTTCCCGCCAAACGAAACGTCAAACTGTCAAAAGCGCGGACATTGCGCCTCTACTTGTGAAAGGCGCCAATTCACTGATTACAAAATCTCACGTGGACCTCCAATGCTTGTCTATACCTTTATAACTATGAAGGGCCATTGAAACGACTCTATTGCCAAAGCCCAAGCCAAAGAGAGACAGCACTACGAGAGAGTGTCAACACCCATTGTAAGCCTCTTACCGCTATTAGGATTGCTCATTTGTGCGAAAGAGACGCACAGATTTATATTGTGTAGCTTTAATTCATGCTCCGCCCATTCCTCATTTAACCCCCACCAACGGTGGGGTGAACTTGGGCAGTTTTAAATTATCTATTATAATAAAATTATTTCACGAAATAAGGGGTTGGTTATGTTAATGATGTGTTTAATTTATGTCAATATCTTTATCTTTGAGTGGTTTGGCAGTTATAAGTGGCATATTTCAAGATAATTTGTAAATATAGCTATTTGCAATATATTGTGTTTTATTATACCTATTGTAGAATTTAGTAGAAAAATAATTTTGTATATAATTATGAAGAAATGTGAGAGTAGAATTGTAATGTAAGATAGATATCTTTTTAGTTAAGTAACTTGAGTAGGTTATATGAACTTAGCGAAAATAATTTGGTTTGGTATTTTTTAATTCGCATTTTCTATTATAAATGAATAGTGTCCTAAGTAAAATAAAAAATAAATTCGAATGGTAGGTAAGTCCGCGTAGGCAGTGCGCTTGTTTCTTATCTAATTTCGCTAATTATAATATTTGTGTAATAAAAATATATATTTAACGCAATAAAATATATTTTATCACATTCAAAATAAAAATTAATAATATATACTGCAGACGTTATTATTTTAATTTTTTTAGACTCTTTATTTTGGTAACATGTATTTTAATGGAACTCTTTAATAAATAACCGATCTCCCTCCTGCAACCGACAAAAAGGCTTTCGCGTTTAATTTTCCATCTCTTTCATCGCACACTCGTCATTTTTGGTACATGTATAAGAAAATAACTACACGAAAAAATACCGTAGTCTCGAGCATTAGAGTTTAGTTTGGTTTGTATACTATCTTGTAAGCTTCTGTCAACATTTGCGGTCGGGTTTCGGTTTATCTCCCCCGCACAAAATTGTTAGTCATACAAACATTATCTTTGACCAATGGCACGTAACCACGGACCATTTTCAGCCAATAGATGCGCTTAAAATCTTAGTTTTCGCGCGCTTCCCAATTTGAAATTTGTTTTGTACGATTTTTGAAATCCAAACGTAACCTTTTTAGTGTACTGCTTAAATGATTTCATTTTTTCTGTTTATTGGGATTCAGTATTTTATTTCACGTAGAAGAAATCTGTTTTTTTTTTCATAGAGCGTTATTTATAGAAATATGTTTTATGATATAAAAAAAAGTAAGGTGCCTATGAGACCGAATTAAATAAGATTTCAAACCCTTAAACGATGTAAACGCAATATATATTTTGGTACGCCATTATTTTAAGATATTCCTATATCCTGAGATACCCTGAATAGGTTGTTTCCCAATTAAAGTGAACACTCAGTTGGTGTTAGTGATTACAGTCAATTTAGTGCGAAGCGTCCGAGATGTTAAGATTGTTTTCATCTAAGTGGGTGCTTACACGTCCTCTTTAATACTCAATTTGGCGTGGTACCTACAATAAGGCAAGTAAAGGCTAACTTAATGTGGAATACGTTTTGTTGAGATTTATTTAGGTACCTATTTTATTATTTTGGAGAGTTGGATTTGGACTTGGAAGTTTTTCATGTTAACTTGAGACCTTGACACTGCCAAAGTTGAAATTGCTCATAACAAAAAGGTTTTTTGGGGACGCATAAATATTATCGAAACTTATGACTTTATGCTTTTTAAGCATGCAATAATGCGTTTGAAATGTGTATTTAATATATTTGGAATCGCTCCAACATATAGGTCAATATATTAGCGACAACTTCTTTCTTTACGCGAGTAGTTTTCGAAGATATTGTGCCGTTGGTTTGGCGGCTAATCTCCATGGAGATAGGCCAAGACCATTCTATGGTGGAAAAGATTTCGGTGAAATGTTTGTGTATCTTCGTAAACTTATCTTACGTTTATGTTTCCTAGCAAACACGAACTCGCTTAGTGTTAAAATAGAGTACCTCGGAAGCCTCAATATCTCAGAATTAGGCCTTTTTTTAAAAGCATGCCTGTCCAACTTAATCTACAAAAGTGTTCTCGAGTTATCATCAATCTTGCCTGAAGTTTTTTTTCGGTAAAGTACGTACTTAACAGTTTTTTTAAAGAAATATTACTAGCTTGTCTGAGTGTACCTTATATAAAATATTGTTTGTAAGTAGAGTTTATCTCATAAAATTCGATCATGGATCATACTTCTATAACACTGACATTTGTATATTTCACGACTCCTCTTCCACACAATTTGAGGCGGCACGCAACGTGGCGTGTACGCAATTGCACACTAAAGCCGTGCCATGTCGAGATGACGCGGCTAAGACTGCGACTAGGACGCTACTTTTGTGGTAGGTACCAAATAAGAGATTGTTTACAAAATACAGCACACAGGTCCTTTCATTTCTGTAAATCTTTAAAGAATATTCTTTATTTGAAACCGTAGGCTCTATATAGTTAATGCAGTTTCCGGGACCCCGATAAAGTTTCGTGTGGTTTTTAGAGGGTAGTAGTCCAGCATTGCGTCCATGATGGATTTTCCAAACAGGACAAAAGAAAGCTCCATACAAGAAAAATTTAATGGTAAAGGTAAACCATAGATCTGGATCAGAGGACCATCTGTAAAGTAAGCGCTCGGCAAAATACCTGTTTCATAAAGCAGTCTTCTTCCACTCGGTGTAAAACGAAGTCCAACGCTGCGTGTACGCAATTAGCCGCTAAACGTCGAGGTGACGCGGTTGTGACTGCGATTGGGTCTTATGGGGTACTGAATGTATAGTAATTTAAAAAATACAGCAGTTCAGGTGATATGAATTTCAAAGGTAACCCCCGTTTTTTATTTTTTTACATATAGCAAATTTATTGTGGACGCTGTGTCTATGGACTCGTACTGACTAAATACTTAATAATATTAAAGTATCAATTAAGCCGTTAATAGCAGACACAATAGATTTGTATTGTTATGAACCTACGTATTTGTACGTGGCTGAGCGGAAGGGTTTTAATCAACTCACTTCAACATCACTGTTCAGATATATTACTAAAATTTCAAAGTAAAAAAAAAAAAAGTAAAACTTTTATTGATCCAAAGTTACAAAAACATAATGTTACCATAAAATTAGAGAAGAGTTTATGACAGAACATCAGTAACAATTAAAATCTACATTCATAGTTTGAATTCAGCGGTCCCCAAACTAGGCGGAGCCTGTATCTTGGGGGCCAGAGATGACATATGTTTTTTAATATAAATTTGTGTTAGCGTAAAAATACTTTGGATACAAAGGTCTAATTCTAAAACAAACAAAAATAATTATATCAAAAAATAATAAGTTTATGAGTGTGATATGTATGTCTGATTTTGTGTTTGAGTAGGTACGTGTAGTGTATGATATGTGTGTGTATAGTGAGTAATGTAATTGTGTGGGTTCCCGAGAGTTAAGACGTGAGGATTTCCTCTGAATCCTCATATGAAAGACCTATCAACCATTTTTGAACAACCTTTCTGCAAGACGACACGGAGAGTTCTTTAATGTTACAAGGTATTTTGTGGTTGACCTTGTTATAAATAAAAGTGTGGAGATAAGCCGGGCAGCGTCTGGCGAGGAAAGAGATGGTTCGTGATACCGGGATTTGGTAGACTCGTTTGGAACTTATTGTATGGTAGTCGGGTCTCTTTTTTAGATTCTTGTGCGTGTTTAAGAGTGCATTGAGAATAAATAGTTGTCGGACTCGAAGAACTGCAAATTCTTTGTATAAAGAGTCAGTTGGATAGTAAAATGGCTTTTTTAAAAGGACTTTTATAACAGCTCTTTGTGCTCTTTCGAGCTCAATCAATGTCGTTTTTCCAGCCCCACCCCAGATTGATATGCCATATTGTGTTATGGACTGGCATATTGCGAAATATACCGTCCGCAGTGTATTTTGTGTAGTGCGGTCTCTTAATTTTTTCATTATGTGGATGAGCTTCCGTAGGCGCCCTGATAGCAATCGTATATGTTCTTTAAATGATAAATGTTCATCAATAACTAGACCTAAATAACGAATGGATTGTGTCCGGCTGATACGCTCACACGAACATTCTTTGTATGAGGTATTGGGGCGGTTTTGGCAAGTGTGGTATCTTAATATGAGATTGGGAGGAGGACTAGATGTATGGGTTTTAAAAAAAGTGATTAATTTTGTTTTGTTTATGTTGAGTGTCAGTAAGTTGTAATTGAATTAAGTTGAAAAGGAATCTTAGTTTCAGAATATTACAAGAGTAATCTTTCTTTGATAAATTGCTATTTCTTAGTCCGATCCGATACCCATCAAAATGCGGTGAATGTACGTGTATTTCCGGAAAAATATGTTTTACATAAAGAAGTCCCCTTCCATACAATGTGAAACGGCGTTCAACGCAGCGTGTACGCAATTGCCCACCAATTCCGCGTCGGGTCGAAGCGACGCGGTTGCGACTGCGTTCGGTCCACCACGCCACTGGTATATGTAATCGAATTGTTATTTAATATCGTATTTTCATCAAGTGATATACCATCAATGAAACAAATCCATATTCATACTAATATTATAAATGCGAAAGTAACTCTGTTTGTTTTACTTGTTTGTTTGTTACCTTTTCACGACTAAACGGCTGAACGCATAGTAATGAAATTTGGCAAGGAGATAGATTGGATCTTGGAGAAGGACATAGGCTATGTTTTGTCACGCAGACGAAGTCGCGGGGACCAGCTATGTAGTTCACTATATACCAGTTAGGTATGGACATTTTGTCTGAAATAAAGATATTTTATTTATTTACTATAACTAGCTCCTAACTGTGCCACTGACGGGAAGTAGCTTCTTCTCATAGAGAGAAGGCACAAGCATTGATCACCACGCTAGCTCACTGCGGGTTGGAGATTTCAGACCATAAAGTCCAGGTTTTCTCACGATGTTTTCCTTCACTGTATGTCTGTTTTGTCTTAGATTTAGATTACACCAAGAAACGTACTACCAAGTACTAATATGACTTTTTCTATGTCATATAATACATATGACATAGAAAAAGTCATATTAGTACATGCCAAGATTGAACCTACAACCTGTGGCTCAATCGGCGGGCCGAAAAATACCGGAAAATAAAAAACATTGAAACAAGGTAAATTATGGTACTTACAAGTTTTCGCGAAAATCTAAATTTGCCCATATCTTTTTATCGTGTTGACTCAGGACCATGATTTTTATACACCTAATAGGGACTATAAATTCAGTATATGGTATCAATTTCAACTTGCTAGGTCCACCCGTTCCTGAGAAAATCAGTGGTGACACGGATAGACGGTATAATGGGTAGGTACGGAACCCTCGGCGCACGAGTTCGACTCGCACATGACCGGTTTTTTTAGGGTGACTTGTTGGTATGATTACCGGCCCAGTCAAGAGACTTAAAAATCATTTAAAAAAAAAAAACATTACAAAGATCTGGATTAACACTTTTTTTTTATTAATTACTTTGTTTCTCGTAATAAACTTCCCCTACTCGAATAGATTTAGATCTCTCCTTGCTATGAGACCGTGCATCTTATTAATATGCTTTGAAAACTCTATCTGTTACCACGATCTTCAGTAACATGCTATGATTTTTTTCGTAGAGAATTTTTTGTCTAGACTGGAGATTAATTTTAGGTAAACTACCGGTTTTCCGAAGGACGCCACGTGATCGGCGTGCCGCTGTGGTCTCGCAAATAATAAAACACATAGTGTGTGCTACTGACTACCTCGTTCGAGTAATGCTCAATTTCCGGGTCGGGCAAAGTATTATTAAGATTTTCTGTTACGAAAGTCTTAATCGCAGCATCGAGTTTGAATTTCAAATAAAATCCACCGGGACTTGATAACTGTATCGGTGAAATGTATGGGTGCAAAGGTACTCCTCTGCCTAACCCTTTGGAGATATAGGCGTGATTTTACGTTATGTGTGTGAATATTTGATTCGGCTTTTTAGGACAAGTCCCTATTGTTTTTTTACGCCTTTTCTCTTAGTGGCCATATCGCCCAGTTAAGAATAACTTAATTTTAAATATAGACTTATGTAGGTTCTTATAATAATTCGACTTACTACTAACATGTATAGAAGTTTCGCTTTGTCTGGCAATGGAACAGTGAATTTCCATGTTTGGTTTAAATTATCAGTGGTTGAAATTCGACCGTAATTTTTTTCTGCATTCCTTTTCCATATAAACTTTACAGATGCGTTAACGCGCGTGTAGCGAATGCTTAAAAATAAAAAGTTGTGAAAAGAAAAGTACTGTCATGAGCAGGATTCGAACCTGCGTCTCCCGGATAAATACTCCAGGCGCTCCGACCAGCTTAGCGATCTCGAGTCTATGTTACTTGCAAATATATTTTTTCTTTAACTTTGCCAAATCTCACTCCGCCGTGCACGCAATATAGGTACTTAAAAAGGGTAAAAGATTTCTATTCTGGCATTAATATATAGATTAATTATATTTCAGACAGGTTAGCTCGATTTAGAGAAATGTTCAAACGATTCCTGCACTAAAAGTTTAGGGATACCTACATTGTGAATAATTTTTTCATTAAATAATGCCATACTAATGAGACAATCAAGCTAAGAAAATGATTTTCGCTTTTTCACTGAAACCTTTTAACATCGCTGACCAATAAATAATAATAAAAAAATACCGACCTTCAACCTTAACTAGATATAGAACTCTACATCATTATAATTCCTAAAGTACCTAAGCGAACAATGCAAGTATGTATTTACTAAAACAATGGCGGTGCAGTATAAATATTCCATGGTGTTCACCATGGGAGCCATGTGCCGCACTTCCTACACCGACATGCAATTATTATGCAAATAACAACGTATAATATACACGGCTTAACACCCGGCTTCGTGCGATAGTTTGTGGAGTTTTTGGTTTTTTGAGAAAATAGATGGGAAAATAAATAAAGAAATCTAACTGTTGTATAATACTGTGCTGGAGAGCACGTTACACCTAATACTGTACTGGAGAGCACGTTATACCTAATCCTGTGCTGGAGAGCACGTTACACCTAATACTGTGCTGGAGAGCACGTTAAACCCCCGTTGTCCCAGTTATCAAATGTAGATCTATACAGCCGTTTTGGGTAGTTCTACCCTGATGCCAGGAAGTCTGACAACTAGTCTTACAACGAGATTTCCCGTTATCTTGAAGAAACATAATTAATAGTGTAAAAAACATGATAGTTTAAGGCGCCCTGATATTTTCTCTAGGAAGCTGTTTCGCGGCAAATTACCAATCTTACTATCCGCTTTGCTTACTACAGCAAAAATGTCTGTTATAAACGAGTGAGAAAATTCGATGCATCAATTTAACCCTATATTTGAGGCAAGGAAACCGAGTATATAATTAATTAAATTAAAAAAAAAAATTAGTGGCTATGATACACAAATGATATACAATAGCCACTAATATATTTTTTTAATCTTACTATCCTATGTTACCCGGAACAATGTAAGAATTCTAAAGATACCCCATACATTTATATTATGATGGAATAAAGAAACTCACAAACATACATACATACATGAACCCTAAAAACATAACACTCTTTTTTTTGAGCGGTCGTGTAAAAACTATCAGCAGTATTTGTATCCGCATCTGTTCATCAGAATACCTGTTATCTAAATGTGGTAATTACACCGACATAGACCTAAGGCAGGTCCCATAACATTGTTTATAGTTATGTGGTACTCACTACAAGTTACTATGCGAATACAAGTTTTTTTTTACAGATACAGGTACTTGGCTTGGTGAAAACAATACATAGACATACGATCGCAGCAATCGAGGACCATTTGCTTGTTAGTTATTATAGAGTTCCATTGTCTATCTCCGAAGTTATTCATCACATCCTAATCAATAAACATAAATAAAATTGAAGTGTCTGTTTGTAATGTCAAAATATTAGTTTCTTTTTAAGCTTATATAGTTAAAAATCAGTTTTTAATTATTTTTTCTCTCTGTCTGTCTGTTTGTGCCAGCACATCTTGGAAACGGCTGGACCGATTTTGATAAGATTTTACTGGCAGGTAGCTGACGATATACGGACTAACTTAGGCTAATTATGGCAATATGCGGGTGAAACCGCGGGGCACAGCTAGTATATTATATACTAGAACCTTCCCTGAAAAATATGTATTTTAATAACAAAAATCCCATCTAAATCGGTTCATACGGGTCGAATACAGAAACGCCTTTATTGAAGTCGGTTAACAAAAATAATAGGAACGATCTTCCGCCATATTGTGCCGCAAACGGAACAAAAATAGTTTAAATAAAGTTTTAAAATAATCAAAACTAATAAGTATATGTTTAATCTTGCTAATCGTATTTTCTAAGTGACCGTGGACAGGTAAGATTTATATAAGTTCCTATTTATATCGTGATCGTATAGTACAACCATTTCATGCCGTGTTTCTATATAATACTAGTACCTACAATACTAGTCGTCATTGTCTAAAATTACGAATCATATTATTTATACTTATGCAGAGATTGTATGTCTAACTCTAACTAACTCACCCATCCGTTTGTAGCTGCACTTATTATTATATTAGCTAGACAGTTTTAAACCATCCAAATCTTATTAATAGGTACATCGTTAGATAGTTAGTAGTTAGTCAGTTAAGAGAACATTTATTCTTGGCAACTTTGTCACATGTAAGTCAAAAAGCTATGTTATGTTTCTAAATAATTGGTAGGTGTTAAACTTGTTGTAAAGCGGCATGTAATTATTTTGGATGTATGTGTGGAGTAGTTTCAGACAACGATAATATAAAAAAATGGTGAGTGTCTAAGTCTTAAATGAGGGGCTCGTGGCTAAGTAACAGCCGCACAAACCGATCTATCGAGGTTAAGCTTAGCTTGCCGTGGTCGATCTGCAGATGAGTGATCATAATTTAATGATAAATGATTTTATTTCTGTAAATAGATCTGTTGAAGACACTTTTACAAGTCATTTTTATAAACTAGATGGCGCCGGCGTCTAATATCGAGACTGTCGGTCTCGTCTGTTAAATGAAAGATGCAACTACGGATAGTATATCTGTAAGTCTGGCAGTCAGTCTTACCACGAACTATTGTGGTATCCAGTATAAGTAAATGAATTGGGGAGGTCACATAGGCAGTTGCTTCATGTAAACACCGGTATTGAGCTACATCCGGTGAGACTGGAAGCCGACGAAGCCCAATGTAGTTGGGAAAAGCTACACAACAGAATTCCTAGGCGCGTCAAACTATCATATTGTTTAAATCAATCTTTAAACTCTATAGCGATTACATTACAACATTGAAGATCGATTATCCTAAAAAAAACCATAAAAAATCCAGTTTCTATACAAGTGAGAATTCTGATTCGAGGTAGAATTTTTGATAGTTTGAAAAATTCTGTAATAATTCATAAATGATCAAAGTTAGTATTGTTATTATGCAAAGTTATGTTAGCGACACCTATTAGTTTTTTAAAAGCGATTTTAAAGCGAGACACTGAAAAAGGTAAATAACAGTGTTTTTAAAGAGCTTCTGAACTTGCGGACAGTGCTGCCATCTATGCAAAGTTTTTTAAATCAATGCTTCCTCTACCCCTCAATAGATGGCGTTACTAACGCTACACGTGGGTAATTAAATCAAACCCTTGATAGTAGATGTCGCTACTTGCACAATGTGGTTTGGTTCCACGAACTGTTCATCGTTGACTATTAAGTTACTGTAGTTATATCACTACCCCATAACAGATGGCGCTATTGTAATACATAAAGTAAAAATGTAAAGCATAGTACACCATAGCATCACGCCTGTATCCCCGAAGGAATATGCAGAGGAGTTCACACCCACATTTTACTGATGCAGTTATTAAGTCCCATATAATCGGCGGTGAGCCTATTGCTATCAACTGGGCACTATTCCAAACTTCGTGTTACTACCATTAAAATCTCATTACTTTTTTAATCCCACCTGGGAATAAAACACAGGACGTCACGCTCAGCAGCCGTGCTTTCGACCATTAGACTATCGAGGCGTAAAAGTATAGGTAATAATTATTGTTCTCTTTGGAAATGCGGTATTCGGTAAAAAATTGTCAATATAGATTTTATTTTGCCTTCGTAATAAATTATAGTTGCATCTCGCAGAGTCGATATGTTGAATTCCTAAGTAGTTACTTACTTGCCGAGGCTTCGCTAAATGCAGCTGCGAACCACAAGGTTTTTTTTTGTAGGTAGGAGTAGACAGTGTCCTTGATAGATTTTTCACCCAAGAAAAAATATATTTACATACTGTATATGTTGAAAATCAGCCATTACTGCCTGCAGACTGCTTTAAATATTGCCATAACAGGCATTAATAGCATTGGAGATATTTTTGCTGGTTTTTTTGAGTTGTTGTAGCTACTAAAATTAATTACTTCTGTATGGCCTAACTGGATAGGTGTTGGTCCTTTGGACTGAAAAAGACCGAGTTCATTGCTAGCTCATCACAAAGACCAGTGAAAGATAATTTTCTTTAATATAATCAGTATTAAACTTCTTTTACATGCAGATCGACGTACGAGGAAAATCATATAGATAGGTTGAGTTAATGAAGTGTTCTAATATGTTAATAAGGCTGTTCTTTGATGTCAACCTTCCGTCCCAGCAGGATAACTAATTAAATCGATTGATTAAGAATCGATAATTAAATATATTTCCTATGAGGGTTGACGTCAGGCAGGCGGCCGATCATAAAACATAGCCAAAACTTTAGCAGCATTCCAGTAATAGTAGAGTATGTTTGGAAGAAAAATAAATGCTGCGCCGACCCCAAAAAAATTGGGATAAGGGTAGGAGGATGATAATTAGTTAAATATATTTCCTGTAAGAGCAAATTGTTTTATCGTACTACTACTTTTATCGTTGCTATGACGTCAATACATTATTTCCACTTTCTATACGTAGTGATAATTACGACATTTCCTTATGGCTATTTACGGTTCATGGAATCGATCAAGTGTGTTCAGTAATCAGCAGTAATCATCGATGATGATGATGAATTCTACGCGTTTTATGTTTGACGGCACGGTCCAGTGTCCCAGGACCATTGCGCCAGGTCGAGAGTTAGAATTACACTGTGTATTACGCATTCGATTCCCGGACGCAATAAGTATTTGTAGGGCCTTGTATTTGAGGTTGGATTCGCGCCACAACACAAACTTCAAATCGTTTGTGGTGTGGGTTTCAAGCCAACATCTTCAAACCTTCCTCAAAGAAGAGTTTTGGCTGAAGGCTGTTGTGTATCGTTTTCGCGGCCGGCTACGTGACACCAGTCAGCGCAACACGACGCAGTCACGTCGTGTGCAGTAGTTATAAGTTTTATTTTGTAATATTATGTATTATTTTATTTACTGTTTATTTGTATGTTTGCGTACTTTATTCTATGGGCCAAAGTTGCCTTAAATAGAGGAAATAATAATAATAATAAAATTTGTCATTCAACGTGCTCACTAACAGAAGAAATTTCTAGTATTGAAGCAAACATAAATAAAAAGAAGAAGGAAAGTAAAAAGTTGTGGATTCTGAATAAAACCACAAATAAATGTGTCCTTGAAACTGACAGTTACGTATCTTAGGATCAACCAGGATTACTTAGTTTAAGCTTAGATAGTTTAAGGTTATAGTAAGAATTATAGTCTATGTCGCTAATGTTCAATTTCTTTTCAAAAAATCTCTGGACCTTTTTATTTGACGGGACCGAACCCACGATCTGTAATACAGATGTCACAGCTCACTTAGTAAGGAATATAAAAATAAATATAAACCTATCAATCAGCTGCGTAATAACAAACCCTATATTACATATCCTTTGCAATATCCATCATTTATCGTACCACAGATAGAATCACTCTATAGATAACGTTCCTCGATCCAGACACAAACTGAATTAATACTAATTTCCGCCCGCTTTTAGCGTACGTTGGTAGCCTATACCTGTGTTGTGTATCTGTGCCTAGATCGTGTACTGTGTACTTTGTGGCTACGTCGCTTTATAACTGAGTTTCTAGTACATCAATACTAAATGATTTAGTGGTTCCTTATGCAAGTGGTTTTGTTTTTATTTTACTTTGTGTTTATTCATGAAAATATCATTGTTATGTTGTGTTTGTGTTTTCCTTGAAGGCTTAGATATTAGTACTGTTGTACATCCCCATTTTATCAATGTCAATATTAAGTTTCATGTGTAGTGAGCCGAGAAGGTTCTTTTCGGAGGACGGTTTTTAGGACCTCACGCTTAGCTTACGTACACCACCCACAGGCAATTAACAATTTCAACATCGTTTTTTTTTCCAAAGACTAAGTAGTAAAGATATTAGCTAAATATAATTATGTTAAGCCTTTCAACTTCAGAAGCTTCTTCCATTTCAGAGTTTATTTTCATATTTTGGTATTTTTTTACATTCAATTGAATACAACACATCATTAAATTTATCATAGATAGGTAGAATTTGCAATTACGCTCCTGCCATGAATACGAAGGGTCTCTGAAAAAAAGTTAAAGACACAATAATTAAATAATAATTGTCATTGAAACCTTTATTAGTCTAAATACTGAATGTAACTAAACATTTTAATTAAAAAGAATACGAGATTTCGATTAACACATACATTAACTAAATAGCGCGCTTATGCAAAAATATTGTATATTACTATATTATGTATTTTATGGACTTCCTGCAGAGATATACATATTTTCCTTAACTGCTACACACTATCATCACAGCTGATACTCCTCATTAGTTATAAATTGTATCTGAAAAGCATCGATTTTTGTGAATACTCAAACACGTCATGTTTGCACTTTTACTTGTATATTTTAAATATGACCACAAGTTTATTTTGAATGTATGTGTATGTGAGAGACGTGTGTGTAAGTTAACCCACGATAGAGAAGAAATTTCTAGAGAGGTGAAACTTTAAACAACTGTTAGCAAACAGCAATATCCTCCCTATTCGCTAATAGAGTTTACTACGGTTGCTAATCCGTTCGCCATACTGGTATCAATGACTATAGTATATAAGGTCCTAATTTAAGCAGCTCTCCTGGCATTAGACTCAAACGTAGTCTCATCAAAACTAGTGGAAGACTGCATGGCACGATTAAACTCTCTAGGCAGCAGGAATAGAGTAGTTTTGAGGTGGGTACCGGGTCATGCGAGCATCATTGGAAATGAACGTGCCGATGAGCTAGCAAGAGCAGGAGCAAATGGTACACAGCAAGGCCCCGAGCCCTTCTGTGGTATACCTAAAAGCCTAGCTCAAAAATCCCTCATGATCTCATGTTTTGAAAGTGCAATCAAGCTCTGGACGGAATCGCTAGGCATGACTCACTCTAAAGTCCTCTTAAAGCCTATGACAAAAGGTACACAATAAATGTCCGTGCGCTAAGTAGGACCAATTTGCGCGTAGTGGCAAGAGCCTTAACAGGACACTGCTGCTTAAATAAGCACATGTTCAACCTGAGGCTAAGCGAGACACAAACCTGCAGACGGTGTAAAGAGGCTGACGAAACACCACTTCACCTTTTGGGGGAATGTGGACCGCTGATACACAAGCGCTACACTCATCTAGGGAAGCATATTTTGGGCCCGGATGAAATGGGGGAGCTCACCCCTAGGAAAATCCTGCAGTTCATCACAGCGGCAGGGTTCAGGGATGAACTCTAACTTAATCACAAAGTGGCGATCACAATAGACCTCTTATGGTCTAAGTGACACTATAGCAACATATAATAAATAAAAAAAAAATAAAAAAATAAGGTCCTAATTTATAGAGTAACATGTGTAAGTGATAAGTATCCATTTGAACCATGATTTAAAATTCTAGAACTATAAATTTATTTTCTTAATGTTTGCCGTTAGGGGAGCAGTTTTCATTTTCTGGTGTTATGGTAATAAGCGATCATTTATTTTTACCGTTTCATTCTTGGCGTGTCGTGAATGTATTCGACTTATATTACGTTTTTTCCTTTTTTATTTTTTCTCTCTCTCTTTCTTTTAGTGGTAGTGTAGTTAATATAATTTAGGTTTTATTTTTGTAAATATTTTTATTTATAATGTACATATGTAAGGTTGGAATGAAAAAAAATAAATTAAAAATGCCAATTAAATTAGAAATTCCTGCTTATATAAGGTTCTTAATTATTTTTTATAAGCATTTAGTGTTCCACTGCAAGGCAGAGGCCTCGCTTCGCTCTTTCCACGTTCCCGATCTATAGCCACTACCTTCATCATTAATCCGAAATATTTATAGATGTGAATCTACAGGTTGTAAAGATGCTTTGCTTTGTTTTTTACGTTTTATACACAATTCCAAACTCCGGCCAGTACTGGGAAGTTCCTAGCAGCCCCAATAATACTTCGGCCGATCCGGGAATCGAACCATCGCTCAGCAGCCGCTCTTACAACCACTATATCAACAAGGCAGTTCTGATTCTAATATAATGTAAAGCGCTTTAAATACTTACTGGGTTTGTTCTCCTAGTTGACCTAGTCGGAACCTCTGTATCTTCACTTTGGTAGGTTCCATCGGCGACTGACAACTTTTTCATATCTTCGTCAGATGACTCCTTGGTTGTCGGAGTTGTAGGCTCAGGCGATACTCTGCTTGTTTCACTCGAAGCCTCAGTCGTTGTCTCGTCATTTAGTGCCATGGTTGTTGTCTCAGGTAGTTTCTGGGTTATCTCACTTGTTGCCAAGGTTTTTGTTGCAGTTGGTGCATCAGTTGTCTCACTTGGTGCATCAGTTGTTTCACTTGGTGCCTCGGATGCCTTACTTGGCGCCTCAGTAGTTGTCTTAGATGAAAATGGTGCATCAGTTATCTCACTCGGTGCCTCAGGTGTCTTACTTGGTACTTCAGTAGTTGTTGAAGCTGAAGATTTGGTTGAGATCTCAGTTGTAGCGAAAGTGGTATCAATAATATCAGTATTTTTGCTATTGTGTACATGATGAATGATGTCATTAGTTAAATTATCAATTAATGCATCATACATTTCGTTGTATTCGATCGGTAAATGAGTAGTAGTCTTATTTCTATTATTCATAGGAGTTATTTGTTTGATAAGTTTTGTATTTGTATTATTTATGTTATTTTTGGTTATTTTAATTTTTTTATTGAATGCAATGTTATATTTATCTACTATGAATTCTTTTTTTTGCTTCTCGATACGTTCGATCATGGCATTTTTGAATTCAGCAATGGTGAGGTAGGCGTTTGGTATACGCGCTTCTACGGGGTTATTTATGTATATGATTTTATCTTTAGTTCGTGCAATTTTCTCTTCTACCTTTAAATTGTGGGTTTTTAAACCATTTACTTCTCTCAGTTTTTGCACATGTAACAAATATTGTTTGTCATTTTTAAAAAGTCTTCTGGTGGATTGTTTGCTCCCTGTAACAGAACAATAGAATAACAGATTATCAGATAAAACAGAAACCATAAAAAATATACTTAATATACATTATTTTTAAAATACACACACTATTTTTAAATGTGATTTGTGAGATGTAGTTTTTTTAAACTTCTCTATGACTAATGAATCCGTTTAAGTTGAGATAGAGCTACTTTATTTATGTAAAATAAAAACATTTATATTACCGCTTTCAAATGCATCTATATATAAGTTATACAATTCAGGGAACCAGACATTAAAATTACTTAGTTTCTCTAAACTCGATGTGTCTTCGCCGTGAACTTCGCAAAAATACACAGTGAATAATATATTTACAAATAAAAATCTACGTTTAACATTCATTGTTACTTTAATATGTTTGAAATGAAACTGAAAACATCATTTACGAGCTCCCCGCATGATCGCTTGAATGGAAACTAATTATTAATAAAATATCATTTACGTGAAATTTAAAACGTTTTATGTTAATTTGATAATTAAAAGAGAGGCGATTAAATGCGAATGATATGCCGTAATACTATATCTCATAGTGAGATGTTTTTTCTTTTGGAAAATTGGAAATACCCATTATTGGTGTGTCAGACTCTTACCGCTTACAACACTCTGTGTTACCAAAAATCTTTATTAGGATTCTTAGATGCCTAGAGCGCCGCGCCGGCTGGATTACTTTCAGGGAGGTGCATACTATTATCATAGGAAATAATGACTTCATGGACCAATACTGGGAATTAATAAAAAACATTGTGCAGTTCTTCCACAACAACTTCTTATCAAATGATGAATGATATCAAATCTTAAAAGTTCGAATCGAAGGCACCACTACCTTTTCGAAGTCATGTGCAATTAGAAATTAATGATCACTTGCTTAAAACGGTGAACGAAAATCATCGTGACGAAACCAGCACACGTGACAGATTAAGTTCCCGATGATATGTTAAGCCATGTCAGAGGCCTTTGACGGGCCATATAACTATATCAGAGGCACAGGATAAAAAGAAGGCATAATAATAATTCTATACTCCCAACCGTGTTTCGGTCACGGTGGCCTATCTTCACGGAGATTAGCCAAGTACGCAGGAAATATTATAGTGCACAAGTGTACGCACAAACACAGATGCACTCCCTCTTCCTTCACTCTCATAGTCCGATGGGACGGCAAAACGACTGGAGGGAGATCAGGCGCAGGACCGACCGCTTTAAGTGCTCTCCGAAGCACGGGGGTGTCACACCACCAACTTCCTAACTCCGGGCTTGTACTGAGAATTTCCTAACAGAAAAACCCAATTACACTTTGCCTGACCTGGGAATCACACCCAGGACCTCACGCTCAGCAGTCGCGCTTGCGCCCACTAGACTAACGAGGCAGTCAAAAGAAGGCATACATACGGGTCCACTACAGACTCTTGAGACGCTTTTGAAGTCGGTTATAAGTTACCAAGAAATCAATTCATGCGAATTATTCCTTTAAAATATTTCGATCACGATCGCCAAACTTTAAAAGGATAATCGGATAGAATTTTAAGTGACTATATTTAATTAAGAATTACTTTTTTAACGTGTGTTGAATTTTGATAAAACAATTGAATTAAAGCTACTTTTTCCTTATGGCACGTGCAGGAATGGTTATTTGAGTAATTATCTATATTAGTGTGGTTGAGGATGTACATCATTTCCGGTTTCCGGTTTAAGGTATTTATTTTCTCAAAAGATTACAATAATCACTTACAGAGAAAATATTATTATTATTATATACTTTATTGTACACCAGAAACAGGTAATACTCGTAAGACAGCACAGAAGAAATAATAGTACAATGTGAGGCCTTATCGCACACGGCTATCTCTTCCAGGTAACCTTAGGATAGAGAAAATGGACTTGGTAACTATTTGAGGTAGTATGTGGTGTACATACATAATTATCATACAATATGCATAAATATATATATATAAGGATAAGACACGACAAACATACATAAATAAGTTTAAATAGAACTTAATAATATTATGCATAAAGACAAATATATAAATTTAAAAGGAATACTAGCATCGATAACATCATGTGGAAATGTAATGTTGTTTCACAAGGTTTTTAAACATCGGTAGTGACTGGGCACGTCGTATAGAGACCGGTAGTGCATTCCACAGACGGGTTGCTTGGATAGCAAAGGATTTGTCGACAAATTTTCTGGAATGCACTGGCATTTTAATCCTTAAATTCTCTGATGGTCTCAGGTCTCGTGCATGGGTGTCTCTTAGGAACTCGAAACGATTTTTTAGATAAGTAGGAGTAAACGGGTGGTAAAGCACACTATAAAGTAGTGAAAGAATATGAGTGTTTCGGCCAAGGCGGATTGGTAACCACTTGAGCTTACTACGAAAATCTGAAACATGATCATATTTGCGCTAGCCAAATACAAATCTAATACAAACATTTTGGAGACGCTCAAGTTTATTTAATTGGTCCTCAGTGATCAAGATAGCTGGTCTCAGCATAATCAAGGATAGGAAGAAGGATTGTGCAAGCGCAGTTTGAGTGGTAATCGGAAGAATGTTGCGTAATCTTCTCAAAGAACCAGCGGAGGCAAACAACTTACGACTGGTTTCCCGTAGATGAGCAGTCCAGGACAAATTTCTATCTATGATGATCCCCAAGTTCTTAACTGTATCACTAAATAGAATAAGAGTACCGTCAAAAGAAACTTGAGGAAGTGCGGTCCAATTAATTTTAGATACTATCCTGGAACTGCTCACCACAATCACCTGCGTTTTTGAAGGGTTGACTTTCAAGCCGTATCTTTTGCTCCACTGAGATATTTTAGCCAAATCAATGTTAATAGTGTCAATGGTCTCACACCATTTTGCAAGCGGAGCTTTACTATAAATTTGTAAATCATCAGTATAAAGATGGTAGGACGAAAGAAGTTGATTAGAAATAGAATTTATAAAAATTGCGAAAAGTAAAGGAGACAGAACGCCACCTTGTGGGACACCAGCAGTAGTATTACACCAAGAAGACAAAGTATTCTCAATGCAGATACGCTGCCGACGACCCGACAAGTAACTTTGAAACCAGTGAATCGCCGATGAAGATAACATATCTAAGAGAGCACAGTATGCCAAGCATAATATCGAAATCAACGGTATTAAAAGTATTACTAAAATCAAGCAATGCAAGTACCGTTAGATTACCGATTTCCATGCCTGACCTGATATCATCCGTAATATGAACCAAGGCTGAGGTAGTGCTGTGTCTAACAAGGAACCCGGATTGGGAAGGATTGAGTAGATTATAATTAGAAAGGAAATTTTTAAGTTGGTTTTGAATTAGATGTTCAAGGACCTTGGAAAGGAATGGTAAGATAGATATGGGACGATATTCGGAAAAGGATTTAGGATTAGATTTTTTAGGTAAAGGAATGATTTGAGCATCTTTCCAAATACTAGGAAAGACACCACTAGAGATTGAGGAATTGAGGATTTGTGAGATTACAGGAAGGATGATGTCAAGGATTAATAGGAAGTATCATCTTACGGCTGATACAGTCACATCCAACAGCATTAGATGTTATTGATAAAATGCTTTTATTGACATCACAAGAGGAAAATTCACTAAAGAAAAATGGACAATAGTTGGGAGTCGAGACTGTCGAAAGATATTGTAGTGTATTCAATTTTGTTAGCATATCATAATTGGACGAGTCAGTAAAATGACGATTAAGCTTATCAATATCAAGATCTATATGAACACTTCCTTGTTTAGATTTTCCGACCGCCATCGATTTAAGAAATACAATTTATTTAAGTACTATACATCTCTTATTCGCCGATTAGCATAGTATATTTGCATTATCTATAAGTATTAAGATTAGTAATTATGTAGTGTGTTAAAGTGTAGGGTAGATGCGAAAACTATAGCGTTTTGTAGATTAGAAGTGTGCGTGATTATTACAATTGATGTTTATTAAGGCCTATGACTTATTAACTGTTGGTTAATAGGTAAATATTGATTGTTATCGTGTTTTTAATAATTATGTATATATCGGCGCAAAGACGTTAGTTGTCTACCGGAAGACCATACGTTATTGTTGATTTAGTTATAATAAGTGCTAAGTTTTAATGATTGCAGCAATTACATTGACTTGTATTTAAATCAATTGGTAGGTAGTTTTATAAAAGTTTGTTGATATGAATTAATTTGATTTTGCTATAAAAACAGTCGGCCGACCACGGTCGATTCATTCGGTTAAGCAGTCGACAACCTCCTAGGTTGACCTGCGAGATGCCATTACCATTACCAAACGGTCGATTCATTATTGTTTTAGCCGTCGTGCTATACAGACCTAATAAAACACTGTCACTCTGCCCGATTGTGGAATAAATCTATAAAACGTCACTTGAAGTTTCTATTAAGCGTAATACCATGAGTGATCATCAGGATAAAGCTGACGCCACACTTTTTAAAAATCGTCGTGGTATTCTCACTCCCTCATATATTTTATGGATAATCTTTATAATATACATACACGGTATAATATAGTAAATGTTATATATATATATATATATATATATATATGTTAAATTGTGCTCCATAGTGAGTAGTACTAGTTGTTTATGTGTTGTAGTTAGTGTTTATTTTATAAATTATTATTCTTTATTTGTTTTAAAATACATATTAAATATAATTTTAAATACATATTAAAAAATGAAATATATATTTAAAAATATAAAAAACAGTATGCCACCGGTGTCGGGAACAGGGTCAGAGAGCTCACAGAGGCTCTTGGGTATTAACCCATTGGCTGAGACGACTATCGGCACAATGATTGCTGAGTCAACATCCCACATATCGACAACCTCGTGTGCTAAGTCAAGATATTTATCTTTCTCGGCTCTCACGAGGTTCTCGTCATGAGGGATAGTGATATCAATAATCATTGTGCGACGCTCTGATCGATCTATCACCACTATATCAGGCTTATTGGCAACAATAGTTCTGTCAGTGATGATAGATCGATCCCAGTACAATGTGACACTACCATTTTCGAGAACTGGGTCGGGCACATATTTGTAGTACGGTACTTCTGGTTCCACAAGTCTGTATTTCAGAGCAAGCTGCTGGTGTATAATCCTGGCTACAAGGTTATGCCTGTGCAAGTACTCGCCATTAGCAAGACGAGAACAACCGGAGATAATGTGTCGGATGGATTCCCCCGGACGGTGGCATGCCCGACACATGTCAACCGTACCATCCTTCACAATATACTACCGGTAATTATTATTTCTCTTTTATCTCGGGATTAAACCCGGTCCTTTGGAGGGCTTGCCTGGAGACACAGGTCTAACACACAGAGGCCCCTGTGAGAGTTTTAATCTAAATTGAGTTGGGACACCAACCGGAGACTCTCCGTGATTGTGCTATAGAAATACAGCCACCATGGAGAGTTCCCGATAGGTGCAGAACTATTGAGATAGGTAAAATTAAATTATTTTTTAAATTGGTCTATTGATGTGTTGTGCTACTTGGACTATTTAAAATTCGGTTGCCGGAATTAAAAACGGCGTCTGCCTTTCAACACTTAAAATATTGAAATGTATTGGCAGACGGTGACTCGCCAACTCACTGCATGGGCCCCTGAAACGCCGCCTTGATACAGGCAGAAGGGGCAAACATGGGTGTGAGCGGCTAGGGGTGTCGAGAGGAGCGGCCCCGGTTTCACCATCGCGGGTCTCGAAGACCCGGAGCGGGTTTCCCCGTTGTTACGCCATTACTTACATGACACTTCCACCCCCGAGCATATAGCTCTGGCGACCCCTCTCTGGCCGGCCAATTAAGGCAAGACAGAGTTGAGAGTCCTGCGGGCACTCTTGGGTTCCACTCCAGCTACCCAATGAAGGCAAACTGGAGGCGAGGCCCTGACCGACTCTCTGGGGTATTCAGGAACGCAGTATCGCCACTCACCAACAGCTCGCCACAAGCTGCCCTGCGTTTTGTATGCTTCTCGTAGACTTATGACACATATTTTTTGTTTTAGTATCATTGGTCTTAAAAAGCTAGTATAAATTATTATTATTATTATGTGTATAATGCGTATATTAGATATTTAATTCTCAGATTATATATAAGTATGTTTCAAATTAAAGATTTCATAGTGTAATGATATTTTATATAGCATGTATCGTATAGGTTGCGTATAGCACGTTTCATAGTCTGACCACTTCAATAATGGATCAGTGGTACTTAATTATGTATGTACCTACTTAGAGGTAGTATTTTAGTTATTTATGTATTACATTTTAAGGTTTATATAGATAGCAGTTATTAAAAACAATTAATTTGCATGTTCTGTTTGTGATGTCCTAGAATAACAGTGTATTATGCAAAGGTATTATGTGTATGATATGTGGGTTTATCCGTATTATTTACTGATGGATTGTGTTAGGAATCAGAATGAGACGGAAATTTTATTCAATGAATTTTAATTCTTCATGTGACTGTCTGGGCTCGGCGAGGGGCTCGTGGCTAATTAAAAGCCGCTCAGATCGATTGATGGAGGTTAAGCTGCGCTTGCCGCGGTCCGTCTGTGGATGGGTGACCATAATTTCATACCGAGACCCCTCCATGCCTCGGAGAGCACGTTAAGCCGTGGGTCCCGGTTGTCAAATTAAGATTTATGACAGCCGTTACGGGTAGTCACAGGCCTGAAACTCTGACAACCAGTCATACCACGAGATATCGTGTTACCCAGTAACTGGGTTGTGGAGGTCAGATAGGCAGTCTCTCCATGTAAAATACTGGTACTAAGCTGCATCCGGTTTGACTGGAAGCCGACCCCAACGTAATTGGGAAAAGGCTAGGCAGATATAATATGACTGTCTCGTTGGTTTAGTGGTTCGATTCCCAAGTTGGAGAAAGTGTTATTCGGTTTCTCTGTTAGAAATACTCAGTAGCAGCCTCCGGCCTACCTTTGAAATTGTCCCCGGTAGATGGTACAACTTTGCCTACCCCTTCGGAGAAATAGATTATGCCAATTGGTTACTTCATTGATTAATACTTCCCATTTATACTTAGTAGATTTCGTGGTAGCAAAATATTTTAATAAATTATAGTAGATCTAGTATATTTTGTTGATTATAGAGTGTTTGTATAAGGTATGATAGGATTGACGTATCCACACGGATAAATATCTCAAAATAAGTAAAAAACCTATCGCAAACGATTAATTTAAAATGAAAGTTAAAGGAAAAATTTATAATTATATATACCACATAACATACGTTTTCTGTGGTTGGGTTTTTTCTTTTTTTTTATCATTTGCCGCTTGCGATTTCCCCATACAAAACACCTAAACAACTATCGGAATGATATAATTTTGTGAGTTTCTATAATCTGTCATAACTTCTAAACGCCTGAACCCATTTAGATGTATGTGGTATCGTTAGAATCCTTACATTGTCCCGGGTAATATAGGCTAGCAAAATAAATTGTGGCTATTGTACACAATAAAGTTAAATAACAAAACATATATAATTCACATATTGCAGGCGTGCTTATAATTTTTTTATTAATTTTTCATTTATGGTTTAATAAGTTCAATTATTACAATTTGTATAACCGTTCACTTATTTCTGCTGACATGAAGAAAAACAACTGCAGCAAATGGTATTGTTAACTAGTTTTTTGCTCTTAATGTTATCCGTAAACCTAAATATAAATCAAAATCGATTATACTAAAGGTAAAAAAAATATTGTTACCTTTTAAAATTTTATATGTGAAGAAAAATATGGTTTTGAGCAGGTTTGGAACCTGTGCCTCCCGGATAAATAATTGGTTGTAACTAGCAGAGGCCGAGATGGCTTAGCGGTCAGAGTGCCTAGAGTATTTATCCGGGAGGCGCAAGTTTGAATCCTGTTCACGACCTAATTCTTCTTTCCACATTCTTTTTTAAATTTATATTTCGCTATGCATGCGTTAATGCTTTTCAAAGATTTATCTGTACATGTATGTTGTTATTTTAAATGAAGTAGCTACATCGCGTAGCCATTTGTCCCTATTGGTGAATGCAGGGATACAACCGGCGACGTGGCCGTAGAATTTATTACGCCTCGTGTGCCCACGATTAGATACCGACAAGTGTACCTCAGTCCCAATTATTCTAATCAATATTTAAGAATCCGTGGGAGTAAATTGGGTGTCCATGTATTTAACAAATATTTTTGAACAAGAATAATTTATTCGTGGGCTGGCTCTCATAATAATTAGGTATGTACTCTTTTCCTAAACAATCTCTGAAACTAAATGAAAAAGGGGCTCGTGGTTGAGGTAAATGACAAAGGTTAAGCTGCGTTTAGCACGGTGGTTCAGTGAATGGCTGACCATCATTTCATATCGGGACCCCTCCGTGCTTCGAAGAGCACTATGATAGCAGATATGATGATATCTGTGGCAGTTGTTACGGGTAGTCAGATGCCTGAAAGACTGACAAGCAGTCTAACCACGAGATATCGTGTAGCCTATTAACTGGGTTGTGGAGATCAGACAGGCAGTCGCTCCATGAAAATATTGGTTTTAAGCTGCATATGGTTCGACTGGAAGCGTAGTTGGGAAAACTATTCAAAACTGCCTCGTTGGTCTAGTGGTCCCAAGCGCGACTGCTGAGCATGAGGTCTTGGGTTCGATTCCCAGGTCGAGCAAACTGTTAATGGGTTTTTCTGTTAGGAAATTCTCAGTAGTAGCCCGGTGTTTGGAATTGTGCCCGGTAGATAGCAATAGGCTCACCACCTATATACTACCTTAGGAGCTTAGGTAAAAACAGCATTGGTGAATTGTGTACACCTCTGCCTACCCCTACGGGGAATACTGGCGTGATGCTATGTATGTTATGTAGTCAGATTTCTATATGGAAACGGCAACCAAAAATAACTATCACCCAAATGACTTGAAAGTTCTACGTAGTACAGTAAAGTATGAATTATTTACAGGGCCGCTTAGCACGCGCCAAGCAAATTGAGACTGAGTGCCGGATGCTATACGTGATCATATTAACGAAGGATATGTTATACTAACGAATGTTCTTGATACTTTAGTACAATTTATTGGGATTTATATTCGTACTGGGATACTATACACTACACAGGCTGGAAGGTAAAATAGTGAAGGTAATTTACCAATTGAAATAAACAACTAAGAAATATGGGTCTTCAGACAAAAAACAATATCCCATACAAAATTGTATTTTCAATAAAAAAAGTGTACACCGCACAAAGAAAAAAAAACTTCTATTTTATCTTTCACACGGTATAATACACGATTTGAAAAACCAAAACCTTTTTTTTATCTGCTCAATTGTTCTTCCAGGATAATTGTTTAATTAAAAATAATAATTTATGAATATCTATTGAGAAGATTACGCAAATGCCAAACATAGATATATTATAATATAATAGGTAGATTCAAAATTATGTAACGTATTGATGCCATGCCTAACCTACATCAAGACTAGTATGACAGCTGACTTACTTATCAGTGAACTGAGCATAATCATTACTTATTCAATAAATTAAATTATTCAATAAATTAAATATCTTAAAACTATTAAGATATGCGTATCAAAGGTTCACATTATATTGATTTTCTAAAACATGAAAATGTCACGTGGTTTCTTGTGAAGGTAGGTCAAGTTTTGGCATGTTGATGTTGATGAAATACCAATTTGAAGTCTGTATTGCGACCTGCTAATCTTCTGTATACTCATGCGCATGCACAAAGCTCATGTCTACAGTTAATATTTTTGTTTGTAAAAAGATTACGAGACTGCTTCATTGGTATTGTACTCTGCTCTGCTGCTAAGTTCGAGGTGCTGTCCTATATTTCCGGATTGTGTAGTGTTATTGGTTTGAATTTTGAATCTTTTTATTTCATCCCGTCTCCCTAGTGGTTGTTCGTAATATATAGTAATCATCTAATTTTAGTGTAGTCACTCATTATTAGAATTCATGCCATATACATTTGTTATTATGATGTATTTAAATTATGTTCTACAGATAAAGGTTCAAATCAATCGCATTAACGCATGAAAGCGAACTCTAAAATTAAAAACTGTCGTGCCTGCCTTTTTAATCCTGCTTACGACCGTATTTTTTTTCCACAATTATTTATAACTTTAACTATACTTTAGTTTTATTTTATGTTGAAGGTTTTTACATAGCCATTTGGTTCAAATTGAAAAAAATGATCAATGATCAAGGCTACATGGTCCAACTATTCGACAGACATTTTGTTTAACGGAGTTTTGAATAAAAAATAAACATTCATTACGATTGCGTCGTGTAAGTAGGCTCATTTTTTATTATGCTCTGTGACATATGGTTTGCCACCTACAATGTTCTTAAAAGTAATGGTTCTTCTGAGCTTTCGGATACAAAGATAGAATAGGGTGTGTTTTCATGATATTCAAATTTTCTAGGATGGTTTGTGTTCGAATATAAAAAGGCAATTAGAGGTTTTTTTTGTGCCATATGCATTGTCACGAATTAATAGTAATAATTTATTCTACAACAAATCAGAAGAGTGTAAGTATTCTGGAAATAATAAATAATTGAATCAGTTCCAACGCAAAATAATGTTATCGTAAGAAAATTTTTTCCTGCATCATAACTCGATAATTTCGAAGCACGCTTAAATTGTAGCGTTTCTGTTGTTATTTTGATGCCAATTCAAAGGTACGACCGGTCATATTTCTAATGGTAACAGCGTGAAATAATTATCAAGAGAACTCTTTCAAAACATTCCTTGAAATACTTGAAACATACCTACTTAAGTAGTATTTGTGTTAATAACATAGCATCACGACTATTCCCCGAGGGGGTAGGCAAAGATATACACAGTATTTATACACCAACATTTTACCCAACACCACTGCTGTAAAAAGTGCTGACAAATGCTGTTATTTAGTCCCATGGTGGTGAGCCTATTGCCATCAACCGGGCACAATTTCAAACTCCGAGATGCTATTGAAAATTTCCTAACTAAAATATAAAAAACAGTTTGCGACCAGTGAGGCAGTTGTGTGACCAGAAAGTATACACAAAGGTGTCCGATAAAAAAAATATTATAACATAACATAATATAGCATCACGCCTGTATTTCCCAAAGGGGCAGGTTTAGGTGTACGCAGTTATACACCCACATGTAACCGATGCTGTTACTAAGTGCCATGTAATAGGTGGTGAGCCTATTGCCATCTACCGGGCACAAGTCCAACCTCCGGGCTGCTATTGAGAATTTCCTAACAGAAAACTCAATTATACTTTGCCCGACACGGGAATCGAACCCAATACCTCCCGGTCAGCAGTCGCGCTAGGGACCACTAGGACCAACGAGGCAGAAAAAAAATATACCGTTTTTTTTTTTAAATGCAATTTAAATCTTAGAAGTATATAGGTATAAAATGTAAAGTGCCTGTACTAGGATAACCCTATGTCACCAGTGGTACGAGTGCTTACAAACAATATTTGAGATAAATGAAAAAAAAAGATATAATGACGTTCATATGACATATTGACAAAACAGTTTTAATTTTAATTGTTAAATTTATACTTATGGTTGCATGCTTAGGATAAAAAAAAATTTTTAACGTAACCCCACGCTAGGAATTTCTTCCTGTATCGTGGGTGCGTTTACAGACATATCATCTCACAAACACACACACACCTAGACCCGGAGCAATTATCTGTAGACCGTACAAATATTTGCTCCGCGCAGGAATTGAACCTGCGACAGGCGGCGCAGCAGTCGGTCTCTCGACCACTGCGCCAACCGCGCTGTTCAATCTAAGATAATTATGTGTTAAGTAAACTTATTCGCACACCGTAAATGGTATAATGTGGAAGTTAAATGTTGTGGTATTAATATCTGTTTATTATATGCAAATTAATATAATATCTAGCTACTTCAGGTCCTGTCTCGGTGGCGGAAACTGCACCAGCTAACAGCTCCTGATGATGCTCCGTGGGGGGGGGGGGACACACGTGTAGAGTGGTAGTTGCCATTTTTCACAGCTTGCGTTGCATGACTACCCTCAATATTGTGGAAGTAGCTAGATATTGTATTGATTTGCATCCATTGTAATGGACTTCCGTAAATTAACGTCTGAATCTATTCAATATTATACCCATGTTCAGCAAATAAATCTATTTGAATTTTAATTTGAAAATTACTTAAATATAAATCGTTTTTGTGTACGTATACATAAATATAACAGTGGGGTTACTCTTGAAACTAATACCAATTCCAATTCAATTCCAATATTCAATTGACGCCTTAAAGCAACACGTAATGTTAAAACAAATTTACTTACATTACAGTTGCCTCAAAAGCATGTTGTCTTCATATTATTCCGAATCTATAATTATTTTTTAGATATTTTGGCATTTAAAAGTACGAACTGACATATTTCCAATGTTAATCGACGGAATTATTTTCAATAGTAAGACCACAGAAAATCATTGCACAGGTAGACAATAAACAGAACACATTTTCTATATTACAGTGAGACTACTTTTGCTGAAAATCAATTACATTCGTCTTAAGTCGCGGATGATATCAAAAGCGGACCCTAACAGTTGTTCACCGGTGACCGACGATGCGTAAATGTATCAATTAGTTTGTGGGTAAACAAATCTGCTACAACATTATTAGGGCTGGCCCTAGAGAACATATAAAAGTTAAATTATTTTATTTCTGTAAATAGATTTAAATTCAAGATAAATCTTTGAAAAGCATTAACGCATGCTGAGCGAACTCTAAAGTTATTATATTAAATGGCGTCGAAAATAACGTCACCATAAGACGTGTTACCATATTTATGTTGTTTCCATATTTTATATGGAAGAAGAAATCGCGGTGATGAGCAGAGGTCGAGATGGCTTAGTGGTCAGAGCGCCTGGAGTATTTATCCGGGAGACGCAGGTTCGAATGTTGTTCGCGACCGTATTGTTTTTCCATTTAATATAATAACTTTAGATCATTTGAAGACACTTTTACAAGTCATTTTTATCAATAAGATGGCGCCGGCTCATAGGAATATAATTATCATATATGTAGTACTTCATTTAGGTAGTTTGTTATATGATGTGACTGCCGCCATGGTCTAGTGCTCCCAAGCGTGACTGCTGAGCATGAGGTTTCAGATTCGATTCCCGGGTCGGGCAGTTAAGCCGGCAGCTGGAAAGTGTTATTTAAGCTTTTCTGTTGGGAAATTCTCAGTAGCAGCCTGGAGTTTGGCATTGTGCCGGGTAGATGGCAAAAGGCTCTGCACCTATTACATGGGACTATTTTTTCTTTTTTAAATCTGTAGGCCATATCAATATATTTTACTACGGAAATCGAACCCACGAGTCATGGCAATACGTGACAATAAGCCAACCTGTTATCTAAGATACATTGTACCAATATTACGAATTCTGGAATTTACTACATTCCTTTATTATTATTAGAAATAAAATTTTATGTATGGGTCCTGGGCGTGTATGTTAGTTCCATATTCCATTTTGTAAAATCTAAAAGTAAAAGAACTAAAGAAGACAAGACAAGTATGATCACGCGTAGTATCTTTATTTTGAACTACGTAGCAGGCGTAGCAGTCACACAAGCTACGACGTAGCAAGTACTGTAACCTTTTTATTTCGACTATCAGACTTAATTTTAATAGCAAGTTTGTTCACATTTAAATACGTCTTTTTGGTGACGTCATTGCCATCTATTCAGTCCCTTTACAGGAAACCGTTTTTTTTTCCAAAAAAACTTTAGAGTTCGTTAAGCATTTCAAAGATTTATCTACATAGAAAATATTTAACCTAATATTAATGTACAATTATCTTATTACAAGAAATTATCTTCATATTTCTCATTCAAGCGAGAATTGTGGCCCTGAGGGGCAACCCTGTTCCATTTCATGTGCTGCTTTCCTTTTCAGTCTTGTTTACTGAAACCGAGACCATTTACATATAAGAACAATACTAGAGGACTTAAGACCTTAGCGTTATTTCCCTTGTCAATTATAATTGTGGTTGAAATCGATATTCTTAGACTATGTAATATTTTAGGGACCAAGGAAAATTGTTACCGTAATGGATGCGTTAATGCTTTCAAAGATTTGTCTGTAAATTGTAACCTTGGTAAATAGTTTCAATTCTATTTTAGTCTTGCTGATGTTCGTGCAATTTCATTTTCCTTTACATCGTAATAAAACATAACTGGGTTTAAAATAAAACTTTTTAGTAGGCCGCACGTTAGTGGTAACAAGACCAGTATAAGCTGGCCTCGCATACTATTGAAACTCCCTTCTACGATAGACCAGGTGAAGGCCAAACTGTTACGATGGACATATTTGTCTGCCTCGTTGGTCTAGTGGTCGGAAGCGCGACTGCTGAGCGTGAGGTTCTGGGTTCGATTCCCAGGTCGAGCAAAGCGTTATTGGATTTTTTCGGTAAAAGAAAATTCTCAGTAGCAGGCCGGAGTTAGGAAGTTGGTGGTGGGACACCCCCGTGCTTCGGAGAACCCGTAAAGCCGTCGGTCCTGCGCCTGATCTCCGGTCGTGCCAGATTACCGTCTCATCGGAATATGAGAGTGAAGGAGGAGGGAGTGCTACTGCGTTTGCGCATACACTTGTGCACTATAATATCTTCTGCGTACTTGGCTAATTTCCGTGGAGATAGGCTGCTGTGACCGAAATACGGTCTAGAGCAGTATTTGTTTATTTTTATCGCATGCGTAACTTTTTCTAAAATAATATTTTTTGAGGAGAGAAATACGGAATACGGTCACTGTATAGGCTGAAAATATCAAGATGACGTCACCATAAGACGTATCAATGTCGAGCAAGAATTCAGCATAGTGGGCAGAGGTAGGATAGATTACCTGGAGTATTCATCTGGGTACGTAAGTTCAAATCCTGTTAGCTACCGTAATTACCGTATAGTTTTATCCTCAATCAAAATACACGAAAAAATAAATATTTTAAATTAATATCAAACGTTTTGACGTGAGTAAAGTCACTGGTACAACTAGTTTATATGTGTAGGATACGATAGGATTCAACAGATACATTAATATTCAATTTATTGCAAGACTGTCCTGTTGGTCTAGTGGTTAGTAGCCCTGACTGCTAGGCCGGAGGTCGTGGGTTCGATTCCCACCCAGGACAAATGTTTGTGTGATGAGCACGATCATTTGTTCTGTGTCTGGGTTTAATTTATCTATAATATGTATGCATTTAGAAATATATAAGTATGTTTATCAGTTGTCTAGTACTCGTAACACAAGCTCTGCTTAGCTTGAGACTAGACGGCGTTGTGTGATAGTTGTGGAATATTTATTTATTTATTTATTGCACCATATCTTGGCCTTTATAAAATGATACCTACGACCCAAGAAATTCTCGTTACAAAACTTGAGACGGTGAGCCGTAAAGGAAAACACACACATACCTACAAAATAATTATGTAATCCCTTTATGAATCAAAGAGGGTATTCACTCATGAAAACTGAAGCCATGCGTTCGTTTTTTTTTAATGAAAAACTGTCTTCCATAAATATTTCATAAAAATTTATCGTAAAATGAAACGTGGAACGTTGACGAGTTATTTCGTTTTAAAAAAAAAAAAACTTCATAGAGCTTTCATATGCTAGGCTTACCTAGGCTTTCAAAGTTATGAATTATCAAAATGGTCAGATCGCCTGGAGTATTTATCCGGGAAGCGCAGGTTCGAATTCTGCCCGCGACCGTATTATTTTTCCATTTAATATTATAATTTCATCTTGTGTAGTGCTGTGCTTCTAACGATAGACTAGTTCAGCCGTGCTTGTTGCAGTCATAACCTTTTTATTGATAATTCTTTAGCGAACTACCTCTTATAAAACATTTCCATAATTTAGTTTTTTTGGAGAAGACATAACATAACATAGCATCACGCCTGTATTCCTCGAAGGGGTAGGCAGTGGTGTACACTGTTGTACACCAACATTTTATCAATGCTGTTATTAAGGTCCATGTAGGTTTTCTAATAGCTGGTGAGCCGGGCCCAATTTCAAACTCCGGGCTGCTACCAAGAATTTCCTATCAGAAAAACTCAATAACATTTTGTCCGGCCCGGGAATCAAACCCGAAATCTCATGCTCAGCAGTCGCCCTTGGGACTATTAGACCAACGAGGGAGAAGAATTGAAAAGAAATTCCAAAGACACAAATCTTCACATATTCATATATCAAACCAAACTCGAACCGAGTAAGATTCGTCCACCAGACTTCCAGGATCGAGCTGTGTACACCACAATCTTGGTAGATCCAGGCTACCCCTTTTTATGTGTGGAAATATTGATGGAAACCATTCAGGATAAAGATTTATTTATGGTACCAAAAACTTGTTACAAATTAATTATTAAGTTCACAATATTCTACCGTTTCCGGCGTAAAAATATGGTTTTTAAAATACAAATGACATTTGGTTTTGATTACCGGCTAAAACAACAAGGAACTCCAAGAAAACAGGGTTCTGTGGTTACGGCAAATGCAGCTGGGATACTGGAATCCAGGTCAGTGCGTTTTTTAGTCTATCCGCATTATTATTATATCATTTACCCACCTCGTAACCAACAAGAAGATTTTGGTCGATCGTCGAACTGCTCATCCAGGTAACGCCAGTTGTTGTCTTCTTTCCTTTATTTCACCTGGAAGGGACTTACATAACACTCTTCAGCCTACCTGTAAAACCTTCTCGTTAATGATTTAAAAATAAAATAAAAATTATATGTCTCGTACATAAAATAAATATGATCGCAAGCCGGGTTTTACCCATACCCCTTGGAATAGTACTCCGAGTGTTCTACCGATCTAGGATAAGCGGGTTTTGGTGACCTGTAAACGACGAACGTTGGTAGGTTATCGCCCGTCAAGCAGTGCGCACCTCTCTGGATTGTCTGGGCAGGCCAAATGTGGCTGGCCAGCATTAGTGACGTACCTTCCACTGACCATAACCCAACGTTGCGGTGAACGGAGAGCGATCCTGGGACTTCGGTAATGGTTAATGAAGGACTGTGGTTTTTTGGTCGGTAGAAGTCTGGCACAGCATCCATGATGGTTTATCATCGTTTTTCTAACCGCTGAACGTTAACACGTTTAAAAAAAAAACAGTAAATTAAAATAATATTTCTTCATTCTCATCAGCTTTTAAGTCAAATATTCCTCAAGAACCCTTGTAAAGCCTCTTGCTTTTCCAGATTTAGATAAATTAGAGATAGAATTACAAAAACAGTAGGTGTATTTCTAATAGATTTAAGAATTTCGACTATGACGTCAGGTGGGAACGTATTATACCGACCCACGTACATTGAAATTATTTTTGCACGGGTACCGACTTATCTACTTAGGCAAAATACTAATATTAATTTAATTTGTATTAGCCTTATAATAAATTCTAGTTTATTAATTATATTTTTAAAGAATATATTTTCTTTTATTTCACATTAGGTTTCCTTTTAAGGGAACAGAAGTCTCACAGGCACAAAAGTCCCACCAAAAACTAAGTCCTAAATATACGTATTTGTTACTCACAGGAACTGCATCTACCACTCATAGTGCTGAATAGTATAGACTGCATTTCAAAACAGTTTGTAGAAAAAATATATATTGAAATTCTTAGATGAACGCGTAGTGTCACATAGTAAATTTTAACCCTATTCGTAAAGATCTGGCAGTGAGTGAAATCCCTTTGAATGAAAAGCAGTAGGTGTGTTGGCGAGGGCGTAGGGGGCCAAGTCCTGCCAGGGGGCAAACGTAAATGAATTATCTTTAAACACAGCGGACGTGATTCCGCTACTATCGCTGGCAGCGGCTCTCAAAGTTTTGAACTGTTATCGATATTAAGTTACGCGATTTTGTGATAGGGAGTATATTTTGATCTTAAATGGGGAAATAAATAATTAATTGAATTAATTATTGAATTGCTATGAAATTTTAATTTTTTTGATAGGCAGTTTTCGAGTTCAATATGCATTAAAGATACATTGAGGATAGATTGAACCCCCACTCCGACAGGTGCTCAAGTACCACAGTATGATTACTGTCATAATATTTCTATTCAAGAAATCGTAAGTTAGATATCTATAAATCTAACCTTGGATTTTACAATGCATGCGCTTTAAAAATATTTCAGTGTTTTTATAAAGGTTTTGGTAATGGCAATATATTATAAGCTCACATATATCTCTAAAGGCACTATAAACAATTGGATTTCAACTAGTAAAAGTGAATAAACACGTACCTACTTAAGCATCAAGGCGTTTAACTCTTGCACAAAAATTGAGAACATTGTGCTGATACAGAAAAATGCGCTGACCGACTTAAATACTGCATTAATTTGCAAATAACAACGACGTAGTTCTTATAACAGATTGTTTGGAGTGTACACGTATTTTTAGTACTTGCAGTACTGTAGGACTAGACTTTTACGACGATAGGGTATTTGTTCAATATGATTTCATTCAGGGAAGTCTTCCGATAGTATTTTTGTTTTAAACATTATTAAATACTTTTTTTTTTTAAACACAGGTGTGCCATATTAAAAAGAAAAAAATAGTGTTACAATTGTCTTTACCATGTCATTCTTACAGTTTAATTTTTAGTTTTCATCTTTTAACTTGTATTTCTTTATTTTTTATTAAATTAATTAATTACTCTAAAATTGAACGCTCAGGTAATGAATGCGACACTAAAAAATTAATTATATGTGTCAAATATTTTTGCATTCTTGTTTTTTTGGATTTTTTCCCTTATGTTTACTAAATCACAGTCGCATTTAAATTTTTTGCGTACCTATAATTTGCGAGTATCTGAATGATTCTATTTTTAAATAAAATATATTTTTTTTAACGTTCCACGACCCTGTTCCGATAGTTGAAGTTCACTAAGCAAAAGTTTGAGCATCGGCGCAACATCGGTGGCGGGCCCTATATAAGTTGTGGATACGGATCACGGGACAGCATTCGGCGTGCAACAGGTACCAGAGGTAAGTGACATGTCACTTCACTACTATGTGAGCTGTTTCTATTTTTGAAAGTTTGTAAAAAGATTCTGTTTTGTTGTGAAAAGACATTTGGAATTTTAAATATGGAAAAAAGGCAATATTTGTTTTTCTTAAAAATCTTATTGCGAGTGAGTTTAAAATATTTTATTTTAATAGTGTTAATATAAAAAATACATGTAATTTAATTATATTGATCGCGGTTGTATAGAGTTAGACATCGTTATTTATAAAAAAAATATGCAATAGTTTTTATTGGGTTCGAATTAAATAAAGCACTAGTTAATTATTTGTACTATATTAGTTTTCATTAGTTGAAAAACTTCAATAGATATTATAATAATTGCTACGTTAATTCTTAGTGACCAGAACAATAACTTGTGTCGAAAACAAAATCGCAGTGTGCATTTTTTAAATTTAATATGTACCTTAATATAGGGATTTTATACTGTACTTATTTATTTATTTACTTATTGCACATTATACACACTGTTACGGGCTTGGCTTATAACGAATGAATACATAACCCTGTAAGGGCGCAGCAAATTAAAACTAAAATATTGCAATTTCTTACATATCTATTACATAATAATTATTATTCTATTATCATGTTTTATTGTAAATAAATAACATAAAATTAATATATTAATTAAACTCACATCTAGCTTGACAATACAAAATCAAATTTATCATATATATTAAAATTAACAGTATTTTAAATATTTTTATCTTCCATCAATTCTTGAATTATAGTATAAGAATATTATAGTAATAAGATTTTGCTAACTGTAATGACTTTAATCTAGCTTCAAATTCACATAGGGTTTTGGTGGACCGTATGCTTTCGGATAATTTATTATAAATTTGGATGCTTCGGTATTCTGGGCTATTTTTATACATTTGTATTCGAGGTGCTGGTAGAATCAACAAATTTTTGCGACGCTTGTTCTTATCAATAGTAAACTTTATATTTTGATAAAAGTGGATACTTCTAATATATAAATGGAAGGTAGAGTTAACATTTTTTCCTATGGAAAGTGGGGTTTACAGCTATCTCTAGGTTTAATATTAAATATTATTCGCAGACATTTCTTTTGAGCAATAAACAGATCTTTGGCATCTACGCAGTGATAGCACAGTGATTTTTTGTGTTTGATTTTAGTACACTGAGCCCATATGAAAATTGTGATAGTTTTATTTTAGTTTTGTCGAAATATTTTTTCCAATTTAAATGCGAGTCCAGTGTGATACCCTGATACCTAATAGATTGAATTAAACTTAACAGCAAAAAGGTATATTGTTTAACATAAAATAAATCAAGCCAAATAAATAGCGGTATTTTCTTTCTTATTGTTTAAGTATATTTTGTTTACGGAATGTTTTAAATTAATTAACTTGACGATATAATCTTTTTTTTTTCATTTTCCTCAGTTCCTCTTTTGTTTCCTAATACATATTTTTAATTAGCTCGATTGACGTAATATTGTGGTATTTTTTATTAATAAAACGAATACGTAGTTTTCCTGTAGATATAGATCTTACAGATAACATAAACAGGAAATTTTGTTATATAAGGTCCTCATTTTTTATGTAATTTCCTTTTTACGTGTAAGTGATAAGGATTCTTTTTTCTCAATATTCGCCGTTTTAGAAGCAGTTTTCGTTTTACTATGTAAATTACAAATAATTTGTTATATCCATTTAATTCTTAGCTTAATTGAATATATTTGACTTATCTATACACCTTTTCAAAGGAGATTACCTAATAAATTAGGACCTTATATAGAAGTTGCTATACAATAAATCTAATTCCTTTTTAATAAAACAGGAGGAGGACCTCGAACCTTCTCCTGCGACCACGAACGCTGCAAAGTGTTCGAAACGTCAGGAAAAACAAAAACCAATAATACACGCGATTAATCCAGTTAAAAGTTGTTTTATTATAATGTGTAGTGATCGCGCAAACCTAAGATATTACTATAATTCCTTTTTTATTATAACTTAGACATTGAATGATAATAATTTACTGGTTTTCCAAGATTAGCTTAAAATAAGAATCATAGTTTAAAAACCTCTCGTTCGTTGATACAATTAGCAATTTATTTTATTTTGTCTCTACTGTCTACCTATTTCAAATTTGACAGTTTAATGTTTATTTATTTGACTGATTAGCATAAAAGTATCCGTTTATGTAAAGTCAACAACATACGTCTAATTACTGAAAGCTTACATATATTATAAAATTTGCGATATTCAGTAGCAATTATCTGCGTCTATTTTGTCTGTACCAACGAAAGAAAATTCAAAAACATACACAGCTTTTATCATCCCTATGAAAGAATCTATTATTAGTGGACGTGTTATTAATAACTCAGTTTCTTTTAACATCCCTATGAAAGAATCTATTATTAGTGGACGTGTTATTAATAACTCAGTTTCTTCTCCTTAAATATACTCCTTCCAGTACTACAGTAAGAGGTCGGCAGCTAATTAACCGAGAAGTTATTCTGTTTTATTTACGTGATTCAGAATGTAAAGGTAAATGTAGTCTTAATAGGTTAGTAGGTAATGTCTGTGTGAATAACTTGATATATGAACTTGATATAAAACATAGCATAGCATCACGCCTGTATTCCTACAAGGGTTAGGTAGAGAAGTAGATACTGTTGTACACACACATATTTACATGAGATAATTTTTTGAACGATATTTGCATGCTTAATTACACTTCGACATTTGGACATTATGTATTGATTTTAAAGAAAAAAATTCATCACACTTTATAGTATGAGTAATGAACAACCCAGTCTCAGAGTTTAAACCACCCGTAGGCCTCAGACATGGCTTTACACAACATCGAGAACAACCCTCAGATGTGCTGGTTTCCACACGATGTTTTCCTTCACCGTTTTAAGCAAGTGATAATTAATTTCAAATACGCGCAATACTCGAAAAATCGTGCGTGCCTTGTGTTGAACTTGCGACCTTTAACTTGCCAGTCTAACGGTCATACCACTAAGCTTTCACCGCTCAACATAGATAGTTAAACGTGTTTTAACTTTTAAAACATTTTCTAACAAACTGTTGAATATAGCCTAACTAGCGTTCAACTAGTCGCCCTACACTTTAGAACTTTAACTTCTAACCTCGTGTTATTCAAATCGAACGGTTTCTTTCTTTATTTCTGACCTTTTGAAGAACAAGTTTAAAGTTGTTTCTTTTGTTTTGGGTATGCATCATCATCATCACCCCCCTGCCCTTATCTCAATTTATTTGGGGTCGGCGCAGCATTTATTCTTCTTGCATACATACTCTCTACTTGTACTGGAATGCTGCTAAAGTTTTGGCTATGTTTTATGACTGGCTGCCTGCCTGACGTCAAACCTCATTGGGAATGCTGTTGTTGTTGGTAATCTCCACCAACAACAGCAATGTATATGGAAATAATGTTTTTATTATTGACTACTTCGATCTCACCACGTGGGACTTAATAACAGCATTGTTGAAATGTGGATGTACAACTGTGTACACCTCTGCCTAACCCCCCTCCCCCCGGGGAATACATGCGTGATGATACGCTATATACTTCGAAAAATAGACCTCACGCTCGGTATCTTTTCGCCTGTATTTCCGTGGAGGTAGGTATAGGTGTGCACAGCCGTATTCTACACTCAGATTTCACCAATGCCATTATTAAGTCCCATGCAATAGGTGGTGAGTCGGTTGCCATCAACCGGGCACACTTACAAACTCCGGGCTGCCACAGAGAATTTCCTAACAGAAAAACCGAATAACACTTTGTCCAACCCGGGAATTAAACCCAGGACCTCACACTCTGCAGTCGCCCGCCATTGCGACCAATAATTCAAGGAGGATTCATAGAAGTTGTACGTATGTATTATGTATTTATAAAACAAACTGAACTCCACATGTTTTAATTCAATCCCTCTCTGAAGACGCTAATAGGCATAAATCGTTTAGAGCCGATTTAGGGCAGTAAGCCGGTGACGTCACGATCTGGGTTACTTGCACACCTTGATGACGTCATGTTGTATTTATCTCTTTGAACTTCAATATGATGCTAAAATGTGTTATGTATAATAATTTTAACTATCGAAAGAAGAGTGCATATCATTATTAAACATAATTAATTATTAAAAAAAATACTGTGTACTTATAGTGCTGTTAAAAATACGTCTTGACCATATTTATAAGGTGTAAGGAATTTCCTCAAAACTATTGTAATGTCACACTTTTAAGTGGTCGTATAATTACGTAAACTTAAAAAATATAAAAATAAACTAAGGAAACATTGACAAAAAGATAGACACGAACGGTATTCTTACCTGCGAATAATTAATTAATATCCGCATTAGATGGCCAGATCATTAAAAAAAAACAATTACATATGATTGGTCTCGTTGGTCTAGTGGTCCCAAGCGCGACTACTGAGAATGAGGTCTCTGGTTCAATTTCCGGGTAAAGCGTTATTGAGTTTTCTGTTGGGGAATTCTCAGTAGCAACCCGGAGTTTGGAGTTATGCCTGGTTATGGCAATAATTTTACCACATGGGACTTAAAAACATCATTAGTGAAATTGTGGGTGCACAATGTACATCTCTGTCTATCCCCTTGGGGAATTCAGGCGCGAATCTATGTTTTGTTCCCAACTCATTCTTATGTAAACCTTCGATATAACTTGTATTTTCTTATCTGTACCGCACACAGTTAAGTTAAGATGAACAACGAAGATTAAAGATAAACCGAACCGTACGTTATTATTATAACCCGTTGAAAGTTTAAACACATTAGATTGAGATCAAATCGAGATTAACCTTCTGGCACGGTTAAGTTTATGAGCTAAATGGCACTGGGATGCTATGGAAATTACGTGGTGTATTTAAACGAAGATTATTCGTAGGATAAGATTACTTAGTCGTCCGTCTGTCTATCAAAACTCTTTTTCTCAACAACATATGGAGGTGAGAACTTGAAATTAATATCAAATTGTTGATCTACGGTCAAGGGGCTCGTGGCTAAGTAACAGCCGCATAGATCAATAAATCGAGGTTAAGCTACGCTTGACGTGGTCGGTCTGTGAATGGGTGAACGTATTTTCATACCGAGACCCCTCAGTGCCTCGGAGAGCACGTTAAACCGTCGGTCCCGGTTGTCAAATAAAGATCTAAGCAGACTTTACGGGTAGTCAGAAGGCTGAAAGTCTGACAACCACTCTTACAACGAGATATCGTGTTACCCAGTAACTGGTTTGTGTGATTGCTACATGTAAAATACTGGTATTAAGCTGCATCCAGTTTCACTGGAAGCCGATCCCAATGTATTTGATCTCCACACTCTACTGGGTAACACTATATCTTGTGGTATGACTAATTGTCAGACTTTCAGCCTCTGACTACCCGTAACGGGACAACCGGGCCGTCGGCTTAACATACTCTCCTAGGCACGTTCCGGTTTATTTTTCTTCAAATTCATTATCTTCAAGGACGCCTACAAATCCATACTTAATATGATAAATGCGAAAGTAACTCTGTTTGTTTGTTAACTTTTCACGACTAAACGGCTAAACGGTTCATAATGTAATTTGGCAAGGATATAGATTGTATCTTGGCGAAGGACATAGGCTACCTTTCGTCGCGCAGACGAGGTCGCGGGCACCAGCTAGTATATAATATTATAAACGCGAATGTTTGTATGTATGGATGTTTGTTACTCCTTCACGCGAAAACTACTGAACGGATTTGAATGAAATTTGGCACACAGATAGTTTATAACCTGGATTAACACATAGGATACTTTTTATCCCGGTTGGACACAATCCTACGCAAGAAGTACTCCAAGTCCACGCAGACGAAGTCGCGGGCAGAAGCTAGTATAATAGTAATTCCTTTAACAACTATGATGATATTTGATACCAATTTTTTGTCTAACAGATTCACAATGCAGTCCACAATGAAGATCTTCGTAGCGATGGCTTTACTGGCATCAGCTCTCGCCAGCGTGTACCGTGAGTATCATAATACGAAACAGATAACTTTGGATAGTTTAAAAGGTGTGTTACCTATATTTAACAAGGTATATACAAGCTTATGTATAAATCTAACACACTATTAAGAAAAGTATTATAATGCTTTTTGATTAACAGCGGTTTATGTGTTTTAATATAATCATTTTTGTTTTTATTAATTATTGTTCACCGGTTACTACTCACGTGCATTCTTCGGGTTTGCCCGACTAGTTTCGAACTCGAACGGAGCCATTCTTTAGCTAAGTCCGCGGCAATGTCGCAAGTCAGACTCAGAAACAAGTCGGGCAATCCCAAAGAATACACGTGAGTAGTAACCGGTGAACAATAATTAATATGAATATGTCTCACGAAAGTTATTTTTTTTAATAAAAATAAACAAATTCGCGACTGCCTCGTTGGTTTCGTGGTCCCAAACGCGACTACTGCGCAGAATCCGGCGAAGCATAATGAGAGAGATCAGGCGCAGGACCGACGGCTTTACGTGCTTGCCGAAGCACGGGGGTATTACACGATCAATTTCCTAACTCCACTACAGAGAATTTCATTCCAAAAAATAATAAAAAACAATAATGCTGCCTGACCCGGAATCGAACCCAGGACCAATGAGGCAGTTACGTTACTAAATTATACGATACCATATTGATTTAGGGATAGGTAAACTAGTACAGTAGGCCGCATGTCTCTGGTAACATTTTCACCTTGAGCTGGCCTATCGTAGTAGGGAGTTTCAATAGTATGCGAGGCCAGTTTATACTGGTTTTTTTACCACTGACGTGAGGTATACTGTACTTAGTACTAACTCTACCTAAGCATAACCTGCTCTATTAATCCAATTATTTACAACCACATCGTGTAAAAGTGTTTTCAACCAGAACTAATATGGAAGGCTTCTTAGAATTCTGCCTACCCCGTACATTGATATGGATAAATTCAAAAGGGCTTCCGATTAAGTACCATACTTGACCTTCAAGGTATTGCCGATCGATTTTTGATTGAATTACAGGCTTGTGTTGTGGTCCCGGCAGGCTAATTGTGCAACTCGCAATAGTATTTCACTCATTTTGACATGACATCGCGCCTGTCCATCCCCGATGGGGTAGGCAGAGGTGTATACAATTGTACAACCACATCTTGTTTCGTTATTTTTAGTGCAGTCCCTTTTTTTATAATTTGTTTATTGACACTTTTAATACATACATACATAACGTCACGCCTGTATTCCCCCAAGGGGCAGGCAGAGGTGTACACAGTTCTACACACAAAATTCGACAATGCTGTTTCTATGTCCAATGTAATAGGTGGTGAGCCCATTGCCATCTACCGGGCACAAATCCAAGCTTCGGGTGGCTATTGAGAATTTCCGAACAGAAAAACTCAATAACACTTTGCGCGACCCAGGAATCGAACCAGAGATCTTATGCTCAGCAGTCGCGCTTGGGATCTGACTACCGCGGCAGTCGTATCGACACATTTGACGCTCATAAACGTCATATTTGACATGAAATGTTGATAAAACGATAAAATTCAATACATTTATAGTTTTCTCGATTCGACAAGTTTATCGACAAAGATCCGTGCTCGAACTGCTGTATTGCAGAGAAATGCCCTTCCTCCGTTTTTCCACACACTCCTATTCCTTAGTACTTATATTCGGTCCTCATAAGAGCCCAACTTCAGAACCTGCCAGTACTCGAGACTGTAAAAGGGATCAATATAAATAGAATTTAATTTCCACGATCAAGATTAAAACAATACTGTCACGGTGACGTCACTATCAGTTTAGAAGCTTTTATTTATTGTCTCGCGTACCCGTTATACAACTTTATGCTATCGACAAAATTGCCAAGCGATGTGAATCTATTTAGTATAATTAACACTGTAGAGGTACTATTTCTGTATATTGAATACTAGCTGTGCTCCGCGGTTTCACCCGCGTTAATTTGAGGAAAAAACTACTAAAACCGTCATATATGATTTTTGCGTAACTTGATCTGTTTACGCAGCGCACGCAACGAAAGCTCGCAAAAGGAATAATTTTTGCAACATTTTTCATTGATGCTCCGCTCCTATTGGTCTTAGCCTTACTCGATAAATGGACTATACAATACAAAAAAATTTTTTCAATTCGAATCAGGAGTTCCTGAGATTAGCGCGTTCAGTAGTAGGTATAGATTTTTGTGCCTAGTGATCGTAATGGCGATTGCTACTCTCTTCCCCGATTATACTCGATTCCCGGGTCGCGCAGTGTTTATGGGCTTTCTGTAAGGAGATTCTCAGTAGAAATATGCCCAGTTGATGGCTAGGCAGAGAGAGAGAGAGAGAGATAGAGAGTGTACATATTCTACCCATGTCTCAGGGTTTAAATGCATCTAGAACAGGGACTAATATTCTATCAGCAATTTTCTGCTAAAGTGCCTCTTACTGTCTGTAATTAACTGAAGGAAATGGTTAATTTCGATACTAATAGCAGTATCGCTTACTGGCCTTGAATTTACAAGACTTGATGAGCTTTACGGCCATTCATAAGATAGCTTATAAGGATTTCTTATAGAATGTATTTATTTGAACTTAATAGCAGTGCAAGCCTACTACTAGACCGTTGGACTGCCAAGTCAAAGGTCGCAAGTTCGATTCCAAGGCACGCACTACTGTCTTTTCGAAGTCATGTGCGTATTGTTTGTATCATAAATTAATTATCACTTGCTTAAAACGGTGAAGAAAAACATCTTGAGGAAACCAGCACACCTGAGAGATATTCTCCATTGTGTGTAAAGCCATGTCAGAGACATACGAGTAGTTTAAACTTTGACACAAGGTTGTTCATCAACCACGCGATTAGAAGCATATTATTAATGCATTAGCTAATATTTTTTAGTATTTTTTCATAGAGTATGTTAAGAGTGGATGTTAAGTAATAGAGTTTAATTTTCTTATAATCGTGTGGTTGATGAACAACCTAGTGTCAGAGTTTAAACCGCCAGCAGGTTTCCATGCGATGTTTTCCTTCACCATTTTAAATAAGTTATAAATAAACATAACATAACAGCATGATACCAGTATTCCCCGAAGGGGTAGGCAGAGGTGTACACAGTTGTACCTACACCCACATTTCACCAATGTTGCTATTAAGTACCATGTAATAGGTGGTGAACCTATTACCATCAACCGGGCACAATTCCCAACTCCGGGGAGAACTTCGTAACATAAAAACTCAAAAACACTTTGCCCCACCCGGGAATCGAACAGTCGCTTTTGGGACCACTAGACCAACGAGGCTGGAACGAGTGATAAATAAGTTCTAATATTAAGAGTTTAATAAATTCCTTTATGTCGGTTTATAGTATAGTTTTTCCACTAGATTGCACTATTTGTACACGTGAGTTCTACGTGGCGCATACATTCTTATATTTTTCTTTCGAAAACAAGTCTATTCGTTCGTTTTACTGATAGTAGGTAACATCCTAAATGAAAAAGACAAGAAATGTTAAAAAAAGTAATGCTTGATTCTCTGTAATTCTATTATTTTTAATCTTTGCCCCGCACTTTTGATTTTTTCTGTATGTTAGGATTCTTGGGTCCGTTTACAGACACAACACATACACGAACACCCAGATTCGGAACAATTGAATCATATATTTGTTTCGTGCAGTAATCGAAATCGAACCCGAGACACGCCGTACAGTAGCCGGTCTCCCGACAAATGCGTAAACCACGCCATCAATTCTAAAATAACACATGTATGGCTAACTTACAGAAATTAAAACAACAATCAAATTGCGTAGTTCCTCTTTACAACCCACAACTAACACCTACACTACAAAAACATGCCTTTTTAAGTTACCAATAAAGTCGATAATTGCACCCAATACGCCATCTTGTAAATCTTCGGCTTATGCATAACATAACATAACGGAATGATAAGCAAAGCGCCTTACCGACTTATCGCTTCAACATTTGTTCGCGCCGAGAATACTTAATGCCGAGTTGATGGATGGTATTAACTTAAATGTTATATAGAATTATTAAGGATTTTTTAAGGCATAATTATGGTAGAAATGTGTACAAGGGTTTTCGTAATTGAAGGGTTGAAAATCTAAAGGGTCTTACGACTAAATACTTAAACAGCAATCAGTTATAAGAAGCTCTTTAATCACGAGCTGTCTCTATAATTTTAAAGCGAAGCGACAGTGTAATATCAGATATGAGCCACTTAAAATCGTAATGTTTCAGTAAAGTTATATTTTTTGTGGAAAGACGGATGGTAATCGCTTTCCGTCAGGCGACGCGTCTGCTCGTTTGGCCCCCACCCATAAAAAAAGCTAAGGCGTACCTTCGTTTTAGTTGTTTTTTTTTTAATGTGGAATTTCCGTCCGGGACTTTGTACCGGACTCCTACCGACTAAAAGCCACACGATCCCACTCTAACCTTTACAGAGGTCTCGGGTTCGTTGCAGCAATCGCCGTGACCCCGGCAGGACGGGCTACGAATCCTGTTCACGACTGTTCTTTCCACAAACAATCATAATGTTGGAGGTACGCATGCGTTGATGCGTGTAAAAGATTTAGCTGTAAACATTTTTTATGTTTTGTTATATGTGCCAATTTTATTAATAATGGACATAACAAGTTATATATACACTGATAATACGCGTCGACCTAATACAATGGTAATGCTCTCTACGACATTGTAATAACTGCAAAGTAAGTCGTGTCGGTTCTGTCACGTGTAGGGCACTCAATATATAGCAATTTGCCTAGCCTCTTCCCAATTACATTGGGGTCAGCTTCCAGTCAAACTGGATGCAGCTTAATACCAGTATTTTACATGGAGCGACTGCCTATCTGACCTCCACAACCCACTAACTGGGTATGACTGGTTGTTAGACTTTCAGGCCTCTGACTACCCGTAACGGCTGTCATAGATCTTAATTTAACAACCGGGACCGACGGATTAACGTGCTCTCCGAAGCACGGAGGGGTCTCGGTATGAAGTGATGGTCACCCATCCACAGACCTACCGCAGCAAGCGTAGCTTAACCTCGATCTGTGCGGCTGTTACTTAGCCACGCGCCCCTCAATATATAGCAATTACGTGCCCAAAAGACGTATTAAAAAATGTGGAAGAAAAGTTCGTTGTAGTGAGTAAAGGTCGAGATAGCTTAGTGGTCAAAGCAGGTTCGAATCCTGCTCACGACCTTTTTTCTTTCCACAAAAACGTTGAACTGTAATGCTTATGTCTTTTACATACTTTGTGTGTCAAAATGTAAAAAAATAAGCAAATGCATGTAATTAGGCTTGACAAATGAATGTAATTTCGTAAAGATATACATTCAGCATTGGCTGAATACAGGTTGAAGGAGATGAAGAAAAAAAGTAGCATGTTTTGAAGTTTTAGCACGCAATCTTTATAGATTTTCAACCTGTTAAACGACCCGAATTACCGAAATTTTTGTTCCATCATAATTGCCACTTACCAAAAAACCCTGTCACAAAATATCGACATCAAATTTATTCGACACCGAAGACAAACAAACATACGTTTGGATAGGATATATTCATCTCTTACTCGATTTGTTAATTGACATTTTTATTGTGACATTGATAAGTTAAGGCTTCCTCACGTCCCTCAAGACGTTTTCCTTCACAGTCACGACGATGCCTTAGATTGGATTATACATATATGAAAGAAAAACAAAGAAAATTCTTTAACAAATTATTATTGTAACCATTGTTTGTGTATAGAAAGGTTTGAGACCTTGAAAAGTTACTTAATTTTAAAACTGTGTAGTATCTTACACGACACGGTAGAAGAGGGTAACATGAACAATAAAAGAAGTTATGGCTTTTTTAGTTAGGAATAGAAATGAAGCATAAAATGGTAGTTCGCTAAAATACGCATTATGTTCAAAAAACAAAAAAGATACACTTATTTGTTAAGTGGTATTATTTTTTGAATACTTGTAACAACTACCTCTATGCAAATTCAAATCTAATTTAGGAAAAAACGGACCATTTAATATTTCAAAAAAATTCACCCCATCGCAACGGTGGGCTGTAAGGAAAAATAGACGCTCCATTCCGCCTCTAATTATAATAAAGGCCGTCGACATTCAAATTAAATAAACCAACCATAAATTAAGTTAAAAAAATACATATTCGTATTCTAATATTTTTATTACGCATTAAAGCATGTAGAGTGAATTCTAAAGTTACAATTGTTTTTGTAGAAAGAATATTTAACTAGGAAAGGCGTTTATGACTCGTTCGCAATCATGCTGTTCTTTTCACAAAAATAATCGTAACTTTAGCAAAGGAACTAGTACAATCAGTTACTTAAGTAGATTAACATATCTGAATTTTAAAATTAATTTTTTAACAACTGTTTAGAGTTCGCCTTTTGATATGAATGTTGGACTGGTAAGTCAAAGGTCTCTGGTTCGAAATTATGTGCGTTTTGTTAATAATATCACCTTGTTAAAATGGTGAGGAAACCAGCATACCTGATAGATGTGTGTTATGTAATATGGCCATATTAGCCTGTGGGTCATGCGGCCTATGGGTAGTTTAAACCCTAACTTTAGCTTGTTGATTCGTTGCTTAATGTGTTCTAATACTATTACTTATAGTATAATTTAATATACTAGCTGTGCCCTGCAAACGTTGTTCTGACATAAAAAAAATCTGGATAGGGCCACCCTTATCGCCTAGGGGTAAAAAAATACTTCTACCTACTAAATTCTTAGACCTACCAAATAGAAACACAAAAAAATCGGTCCAGCTGTTTCGAAGGAGGACGATAACAAACACTGTGAAACAAGATTTTTGTATATTAGATTAGTTTTTTTTTGTAATTCACAAATTTTTTGTAGGTACAATCTCACAAGAATTATAAAAGAGATAAACTTAAAACACATTTGAAGTTATTATATTAAATGGAAAAAGAATACGGTCGCGAACAGGATTCGAACCTGCGCCTCCCAGATAAATACTCCAGGTGCTCTGACCACTAAGCCATCTCGAGAGTTCGCTAAGCATGCGTTAATGCTTTTCAAAGATTTATCTTAAAACATTTGATTGCCATCTACCAGAAGTGAATCTAACATGACACAGAAATTATATTCTAATTAAATTAAGTTTGTATAATAACTTTCGTAAGACATATTCATATCAATTATTGTTGACTTGCGACATCGCCGCGGGCTCAGCTCATGACTAAGGACTCCGTTCGAGTTCGAAACTACTCGGGCATCCCGAAAAATGCACGTCACTAGTAACCGGTGAACAACAACTGAAATTACTCGTAAGTTAATTTTAATTTGGAAAGTTATATCTATTTTATTATGATATTTGACTCAGAAAGTATTACATTGCTTAATTATGACTCTTAGGGAGAGAATTATGAGGATCTTAATTTATTATATTAGAAAAAAGAAAAAGGCACGAAAGAAAGTAGAAAAGAAAGAACGAAAGAAAATCGGAAAGAAAGAAAGACGGAAAGAAGAAAAGAAGGAGAAGAAATGTTTATTTGATACAATCTGCAAGGCAACAATTAATGTAGACATAAAAAAAGACAAAATGTATGTAGTTGTCATTGTGTGCCCATTTTACACATTTATACCATTATTTGTACACGTCACCATAAATAGTCTTTTAAAGAATTTATGCACGTCTATCTATTTAAAACTTTGCCTCGAAGATGCAAACTTTCCGGATCAATACAGGAATTTTAACTGAGATATTCGTGATACTCCATTTCGATTTTTAACAGAGTTTGGAATAAATATAAAATGCAATTTTTCCAAGTCCCGTGCGAACGAAGTCACGGGCACAGCTATTGGTATAATACATTTAAAGACAGTAAGCTCAAGTATTGAAGGTCGATGCAAATCTGGTATTAATTTTGCTATCATAACATTGTTATCGCGAACTTTACTCAAATAATAATAATAATAATTACGTCTACCAACTTCGATTTTACACCCACGTTAACTTTGTTTATTGGTAAACTATTTCTGATAAATTAGCTGAGAATATCAACTTGGTTCATATAGAGTTGTTAATTTAATTTTGATTATACTAGTTGTTGCATAAAGGGGCTCGTGGCTAAGTAATAGCCGCAGAGACCGATCGATCGAGGTTAAGCTTCCGTAACTGAACCGAAACCGAAAACTCCGGTGTACATCACTACACCACCAAGGCGGGCGAAATCGTGGAGTACGTGCGCCAAAGGACGAAGTACACGCCGAGAGTGCAGCTACTGGAATCGCACCGCAATGTCAACTTCAGGGCGTTTGTAGTGCGGGTACCAACGTGGTTGATGCACCTCGCCATGGAAGAGGACTTTTGGCCGTAGGGCGTGGTGTTCCGTCACTTCCGCGGACAAGTGCCACACGATCGCACAGTGACGTAGTGCTTATGTGAAGTTTTATACTAATATAGGCAACTATATTCATCATCATCACCCCCCTGCCCTTATCCCAATTAATTTGGGGTCGCCGCAGCGTACCTATATCTGGCATGCTGCTAAAGTTTTGGCTATGTTTTATGACCGGCCGCCTGCCTGACGTCAACCCTCTTTGGGAATGCTGTTGTTGGTGGTAACCGCCACCGATACGGTCGCCTTCTGTCTAGCTATGTTATCCATGCGCCAGGTTCTGATATTATCCTAATATCACACCCCAGTAACCGGGCTAACACAAACTATATTATTATATATATATGTTAGTTTGTAAGGTATATATCTATGGGCCAGAGTAGCCTCAAAATAAAGAGATTATTATTATTATAAGCTACACTTGCCGCAGTTGGTCTGTGGATGGATGACCATCATTTCATACCGAGATCCTCCGTACCTCGGAGAGCAAATTAAACCGTCGGTCCCGGTTGTCAAATTAAGAATTTTGACAGCCGCTACGGTTAGTCGAACAACCAGTCATACCACGAGATATCGTGTTACCCAGGAACTAGGTTGTGCAGGTCAGATAGGCAGTCGCTCCATGTAAAATACTGATGTTAAGCTGCATCCAGTTTTCTGAAAGCCGACCATAATGTAATTGGGAATAAGACAGAAGTTATATATACTAGTTGTTGCATGTTGCTCTGCCTTAACATAAAGTTTTGGATAGTATATAATCATAACGTAGGTATGTAATAAGGCACTGGGTACTTAACCTTTCGGCTCAGTAACGTACAGATCTGTACGTTGTAACAATAAAAATCTATTGTGTCTGCTAATGACTGACGCAACAGCTTAACGTGCAAAGGGTGAAAAACTAAGAAATTCCTACTAAACCCCAATAAAATTGTCTGACCCGAGAATCGAAGAAAGGACCTCACGCCTAGCCGTGCATGCAACTACTAGACCAATGACACTGTTTTACGTCACATAAAATATATCCTTTTAACTCAAGCTATTAATCAAGGTATCATTCGCATGATTATCATGGTATATAATTACCGTCTTTGCAGAACTGTCTCGTTAGTCCAGTGGTCCCAAGCACGACTGCTGAGCATGAGCTCCTGGGTTCGATTCCCAGGTCGGGCAAAGTGTTATTGAGTTTATCTGTAAGGAAATTTACAGTAGCAGCCCGAAGTTTTAATTTGTGCCCGGTAGTTGGCAATGGACTCAGCACCTATTACATGGGACATAATAACGGCATTGGTGAAATGTGGGTGTACAACTTTGTACACCTCTGCCTACGCCTTCGACGAATACAGGATTGATGCTATGTTATGTAAGAAGCCTTTTACCGCCCCGCAGCTTACAATATCGACCGGAATGGACTAAAAAGTGAGTGATAGTGATCTACGATGGGATTCCTCGGCTATTTGTGGAGTTTTCGGAGTGCAGGCAATCCATCAGTCAATTTGTGAGATAGACACACTGTTGACTTGATTTCAATATCTCTCTTGCGTTTTTTCTATTTTTGCTTGTCGTGTTGTATGTGACGTCATTACGTGTGCAGGGTTGTAGAATGTTACGTTTATTGAAATAAAATACTTTTAGATTTTTGTCCTATTTAAGCATCATCATTTAATTTATTAAATTGAAATCTTAATATATTATAATACTACATTATTATACTAACTTATTAAATTATTATTTTTACAAACTTTATGCTATACCTATACCTATTACACATATAAAATACTAGCGGCCCGCCCCGGATTCGCACGGGTGAATATTTATTTTTTAAACACTTTGGGATAAACGATGTTATGCCTAACTTTTAATACCTTGGGTTACATTATTGAAGTTTTAGTAGGGATCCTTAATATTTTCTAGTAATAAATATGTTACTCACGGACAATGTAGCATTGTAATGGTGAAAGAATTTCGAAATCGGTCTTGTAGTTATTGAGTTTATTCGTTATAAACATACAAAAATGCAAATCTTTCCTCTTTATAATATGAGATGTAGATAAACTATTCTAATAATATATAAAACTACGGTGTGTCACACATATAAATAAAAATATTAAAACCGTTTTTATAATGCATAGTAGATACCCAGGTGCCGTAATTAAATTGCGATATTTGCTATGTACCATATAGATATCCTGACTTGTGACATCTTTTTTATTTATTGGACATGGCCTCTTGCAGTTAACCCATAGGGGTTTGATCTGCGTAACCGAACAATAGCTATGGCGAGACAGTTTGATGCCTCCAGCCAGAGCATATTTTATATAACTACAAACTAAGCAACAGCGCTAAGGGCGTCCCCTGCGGGACACGAGCCTCGGCTTAGGGCGTTGCTGAGGGGACAGCTAGGGACTAGCTGGATCAGATCAGTTTCCTTATTATTAAGGGTCGAATTAAAAGCTACTAGCTCGGCGCGGGCCGGCTCGAGCAAGGGTCGGGGCGGACATGATGAGATATTTCGCAACGGACGGGGACCTCGCCGGTGAGGTTTATAACGAGGCAGTTGAGCGCGTCGAAGTGTGCTTGTGTGTCTGTTAGACTCTTGAACTACAGTGGTCCTATCATCGGGACGGAGACTTGTGACATCGGACATCGCTTCGGATATAAACACGAAAATAAAATTTCATACGAAATTGAAGCTTGTCGGGAAGATGTCATGGTTCATTAGCGAAACAATCGAAATTATGTAAACATAATCTTCGATAAACGTTCCTACGGCTAAATAAGGATGCGCTCCTATAAATTTTCCAATACAGTAATGGCCGAATACGTTTTTTTGTTAACTGGAGTGACAACATGGCTTTTGCATACAACGCAGTTCATTTGCATACGTTACAATGTTGTCATTTTAACGCTTGTTCGGACTTCGGGCGATAGCTTTTAAATAAAAAATCTCATTTTGAAAATAGGCGGACTATTTTAATTAAATTCTTTAAAAAAAAATACGGATGAATAATAATCGATTTTTTTTTGTTATCAAAGTTATGTGATTATTTAATCGAGTTATGTCAGTCGTTTTGCAATAAATGCTAAGGTTTACTCCTAGATGATACTGAAACTGAAAGCCTCTTAAGTACACAAACATATCGAAACTTCTAGAACTCAACAGATTATATTTAACTATACCTAACGTAACCGCATCAACTTGCGACCCAAACTTCCTCTGACTTCGGAACTCATCCATGTGTAATTCTGCTTGCCCCACAGACAGCAGCGCGAAGCTCCGGCGGGACGGCGTGAACTTGTACCCGTTCCCTAGGGTAGGCAGAGCCTCGCGTAACACCTGGCAACTACCGAATGATCTGTATCTGGGTAAGTTTAGATGTAATTTGTTGACGAATATTGCTTAATACTGTTACGTAAAGATATTTTATGGGAGATGGATTGATTTTATCATTATTTGTTGGTCTGGCTTATACTATGTGAACCCGTACAGAAAAAAACCTTTAAGCCAGATAAATATTTCAACACATGCCTCGCGAACTCTAAAGTTATAAAAAAAACTCCTAGAGTATTTATCTGGGGGCGCAGGTTCAAATCTTGCGCACGACCGTATTTTAATTTCCACATGAATGTATAACTTTGAATATATACATGTTATAGACAATGCTCACAAACTGCCTTAAATATTGTAAATAAAGTTTGTGTAAAATCGAACTGCTTCGGCTCATGGTGTCAACTCTGTTGTGCATATAAATAGGTAATTAAGAGTTAAATGGTTGACCTATTGTCTCGCCAACACCCGACACAATAGAAATATATATATATATATATTTATGGGATAGGAGGCAGCCGAGCAGACGCCACGCCTGATGGTAAGCAATTACCACCGCCCATGGACACCCGCAACCCCAGAGGAGTCGCAAGTGCCTTGCCGGCCTTTTAAAGGGTTTGGGGTTCCGGTACCCTCACTCACTCGGCGAAACACAACGCAAGCGTTGTTTCACGCCGGTTTTCTGTGAGGCCGTGGTATCAATCCGGTCGAGACGGCCCAGTCGTGCCGAAACATGGCTCTCCCACGGTAGACATAACTCTCCCACGGTAGACATAACTCTCCCACGGTAGCCATGGCTCTCCCACGGTAGACATGGCTCTCCCACAGTAGACATGGCAATATTGTTCTTATCGCGAACAATTTTGTACATTCGAGGGTAAACAGCTGTTTACTTGAAGACAATAAATAGGTACTTTGAGTAGGCTATACAGTATGTTGAATCTACTCGAAACTTATAAATAATCAATAACATCTTGATTTGTACATTTGTGTCGAAAGAAAAATACAGCCGTGAGCAGATTTTGAACCTACACCCCCAGATTAATAATCCAGGAGCTCTGCCAGATAAGCCATCCTAACTTCCACTCATTATTCAGAATTCTTCTTCCACAATAAAAAGACTTCTTCAGGGTTTAGGGTTGTTTGCATGCATTAGACTACAGTATAAAGACATTGGACTACAATATCAACTTTTTCCCTTAGAATACGAGCCCCGACTAGAAAAGCGACAATTATACGCGTTCCCACGCGTCGGTCGCAGCGACTTATCGGTGTCGCGCGCGGAGTCGCATGAGTACCAGCCGCTGGCCGTGCGCCGCACAGAAAGCCCAGGCATGTGGTTCGGACCCCGACTTGGCAGGGGCTTCAAGAGCGAAGACGACGGTAAGGCGACGATTTGGTTTATAACTTGGCTTTTTGTATTAACATAATGTGAATCGTGATAAATCGACTGAATGTGTAACGGACGAATACTCAACTGTTACTCAAATATCGGAGTGCCACTGTCACTTCGGTTTGAAGAGCTTTGAATCACAGCTTTGTTGAAATTATTAGAAAAACTGCCTCGTTGCTCTAATGATCCCAAATGCGACTGCTGAGCATGAAGTCCTGGGTTCGATTCCCGGGTCGGGCAAAGTGATATTGAGTTTTTCTGTTAGAATATTCTCAATAGCAGCCCGGAGTTTGGAATTGTGCCCGGTAGATGGCAATAGGCTCACCCCTTATTACATGGGACTTAATAAAAGCATTGGTGAATTGGCAAAGGTGTACAACTATGTACACCTTTGCCTAACCCCTCGAGGAATACAGGCGTGATTCTACGAAATTTACGTGTTTCCAAGAAGAGGGTGATTACTACCCAGGAAGATTACATATAAAGACCCCAAAGCTTTTACCAAAACTTACCTAAAAGGAAAACATAATTTTGTTGAATATTTTCACATCTTGCAGCATGTGTTAATTCCACCCGTCACATCTTCACTGTAAGAAAGCAATATTCAAAGACTAAATAACAGTTCTCTGAAATCTTTTCATAATATTCTAAGAAAGTTCTTAGAATATACTGAAAAAGATTTCAGAGAGCAGTAATTTATTCTTTTCTCTGCCGCTAGGCAACTTGTCACTATAGAACCTAAAATTTTAATGGTTGTTGGCGAAATGATTTTGTCTTCGTAGTACATAAAAAAATTACATAAATTACCTCGAGCCAATAATAGTACCGAGCTTCGCGCAGTATGGACGGCCGGCCGACCGCACGGTCGTTGCCACACGCATGCGATTTGAGTAGTACCTGTTGCACCACATATTATTAGTGAATTACTACTTTTACTCTATGTTTCGATAGTGCTACTGAAGGCAAATCGTTCTGTTACGGGAAAACAACCATTATAATTTCAGCGAACTTAAAAACTTTTTTTTTAAAACGAAGATGTTTAATTTTAAGATGACCTTAAAATTAAATATCTCTATCATTATTGCTTTTATGTCAGAAAAAAAGAGTTAGTCCATTAGACTTAAAACCTCCTTTGCTATTGAAGGATTATAAGACGTTTATAAATATGACTAAATTTCATTAATTTTGTCTCCAGAACTCACCATCCAAACCGATTCTAACGACCATAGTGACCCTGAACAAATGGAGCCCGCGCACATGGAGCGGAGGAAGAGACAGACCCAGAACTAATCCCCCCTTCTCCACAGCACCCGCTATGAACTGCTGACGAAAGAACCCCAAGATATAGCGTATATTGCACATCAGTCGTACGACTAGTCGTGGGCTACATAACGACTTATTTTCTATTCACTGTCGGCTCGGATTGTGTTTATTACAAAAGTTGGGCTTTGATGGACTCGTTAAATTTTTTATTGGTTGTGTAAAAGATTTAAGGAGCATTTAGGGGGAAAAGGAAACAAGATATAGTTTGAGATAAACGCTGCGCTAAAACTTAGCCATAGATTAATTTATTGATTAGAGTAGATATGACACGCAGACGTGGCACTTACGGATTGCCTACAAAACTTTACTATTTTGTTATTGTAACAATTTTATTTATTGTATTTACGTGTAAATGGATCGACCGTCAGAATTATTGTAAGTATTTGTAGTTGTAAGTATAAATGTACTTAGTATGTTTAAAATGTTTATTAGTATAAGAATCCATTGCCAAATGTATTTCTAAGGCTGGGCGGGTTATATTATTAAGTTAATTACATAAATCCGGGAAATGTATTTGGCAATTAATTATTAATTATATGAAATTGTTTGTATAGTTATTATTTATTGAAATAAAGATCAGTCTATTAATGTTTGTTTTACTTGTTATAATAAAAAAGCATTCAAGTTATTTTGGGGTCGGCACAACATGTTTTGTATTTCATTCTTCCTTTCAGTCGTTACATTATCGTTGATTCCCTTTTCATTAAAATGCATATTAAATAAAAATGTCCAAACTTGACCTTTTTAGTAATCACATTGAAGGTATAAATCAAAGTTCTTATTCTATGTATTTGATTGATTTGAACTTAAATAAATAATCGATCGTAAGTTGCACTTATTATCTTTCACGTTGCAAAATTGCCTGAATATATACAGATAAATCTTTGAAAAACAATTAACGCATGCATAGCAAATTGCAAAGTAAAAAGAAATTTGTGGAAAGATAATACGGTCGTGAGGAGGATTCGAACCCTGCTCACGACCGTATTCTTATTCCACAATTTATTTTTAGGTTTTGACTGAATATACTTAGCAATAACGTCAAGTTTCATATATAAATTATTTCATTAATTGAATCGTTACGTAAACTTCCCTATTCATAAATCAACCGAGCATTTTTAGGTATCCTTTCCTTTTAAGTTTGTCACTTATTAAACTTGCGAAACTTTCCCTTTATAATCCAGTCAATAAAAGAGCAATTGTCAATGAAACAGTATTCTTCTGCCATACATCTATATCAGCCGTCATATCGGCAGTCACTCTTATTCTTGCCATATCATATAAGGGGCCATCCATTTTTTTTGCATTTTTAGCAACCCCCCCCCCCTCCTTTGTGATACGTGGTGAAGTTTAAGACTAGCCCCCCACCCCACCCAAAATCACGTGTAATCTTCAGCACCTACAAAAAAATTTTTTTTAGAATTTTATCTTTAAATACAGAAAATAGGTTATTCAAGTTAGGATAGTTGGGTTTTCTACCATCAACCCACAAAAAAATGAAGAAAACACAAATCACAAAACACAGGTATTCTTATGTACTAATACACCATCAAACTTAAAAAAAAAAACATCATCTATTCCTTATTCAAGAAGAAACATAATTCGTTCTCATTATTTACTCTACAGATTGACAAAGACTATGATGGCAGTCATCTTAAAATACATTTCATTTCTTCTGCTTTTTAATCTTGTATTATTTAAACAATATAGCGAGATGACAAGGGATGATCCCGCCCCGAGCACTGGACGGCAAATTAAAAATACAACAGCATCCTACTAACTACTTGTATAGGATTAAAAAATGGTCTGTTTGAACAAATTGGATAGTATAAAAATTCTTTTATAAATACGCAAACAGGATTATGTTCCAAAGAAATGAGAATTTAATTATTTTCTGCCTCGTGGGGAGATTATTTTTGTATTGCGACACCTTTGCTACTTATCTTGCTGGGCTACTAAAAATAGTTATTGAATCACAGAAATAATAAATCCGACCGAGGGTAAAGATATATTTGCGATAATATAAAATATATAACTAACTAATATATGACCAACAAGGTGGTCTAGTGGTCCCAAGCGCGACTGCTGAGCAGGAGGTCTCGGGTTCGATTTCCGGGTTGGGCGAAGTGTTATTGAGTTTTTCTGTTAGGAAATTCTCAGTAGCAGCCCGGAGCTTGGAATTGTGCCCGGTTGATGGCAATAGGCTCACCACCTATTACATGGGTTTTAATAACAGAATTTCTGAAATGTGAGTGTACAATTGTGTACATCTCTGCCTATCCCTTCGGGGAATACAGGCGTAATGCTATGTTATAAATTATATATTTAAATATAAGACGAATTTAATACGCTGAACACTTAGATGCTCTATAGTAAAGTACATAAGAAAACTTAATTAAAAATTTTAGCATCCAAGCATTATTGCATACAACGAAACATGTTTGCAATCATGGAAACATATTGGCTTGCGTGGAACGATGCATCTAAGCAAATAATATCTATCTTAACGGATAAATGCATCTTTGTTGGCTAAATATTCGTAGCTGCTACGGCGCTACGTGCTACGATTATGTAAAGCGCTATCTACGCCACCAACGCGTAGCGTCTGAAGGCAAACGACACAATGGTTTTTTTATAAAGCATCGCGTCGCTTCGTTTTTATTTTGTTTTAGATCAGATAATATGACCAACCCTTGTATTCATTTTTATCGTGCTAATTTAATGTATTTTTGTAGTATAAAGCGTTGGAAAAATTTATTGTTTTTTTTTTTTCATAAATACGCTTCAACGCATCTCGCATGTGTCTTACAAAATCATGATGAATAAATACATGTTTTTTTTTATTGTAAGTTTATGATGAAACGGGTAATACAATACATATTTCTGATCATAGCAAACATTTCGCCATTTCATCAATTAACTATCCTTTAACTGATACCCACAGAAACAGAAACGTGTGCATATTATTATCCCTATCGTTACAATAGTAATGTATTTAATTCACACTGAGGTTATCCCACAATATTCTGTATTTGCGTTCGCCATAGCGGACCATTTGCGGACAATATTTTTGGGGCCCCACTGAGAGCGACACGTTTGTTGTAAACAATTGTAAATCATTATCATATTGTTTACAAGATGAAAGCAAATTAAAAGTTATTATATTAAATGGAAAAAGAATACGGTCGCGAACAGGATTCGAACCTGCGCCTCCCGGATGAATACTCCAGGCGCTCTGACCACTAAGCCATCTCGACCTCTGCGCACCACCCCGAATTCTTCTTCCATATTTTAACACGTCTTATGGCGACGTCATTGCTATCAATTCAGCCCTATACAAGTGACCGAACCGACACGATTAACTTTGCAGTTAATACAATGTCGTAAAGAATGCAATTACCTTAATAATTCAAGATAAATCTTTGAAAAGCATTAACGCATGCTTAGCGAACTCTAAAGTTATTATATTAAATGGAAAAAGAATACGGTCGCGAACAGGATTCGAACCTGCGCCTCCTCGGTCACTTGTTACATGGGACTTAATTGCATTGGTGAAATGTGGGTGTACTGTGTACACCTCGGCCTACCCCTTCGGGTAATACAGGCGTGATGCCATGTTATGTCCCGCGTAAACAAAGTCGGCACACGTAGACTTAAAATATAAATATAATAATGTTACATTATCAAAATCGCTGTTACTAGCACCGTGCACCGAGTTTTACTAAATAAGTAATGATCAAACATAGGGCCGTGTGCGCGGTGCACAACGGGGGCTTTTGCAACCTGTTCGGATTACTGTGCGTCCCGTGGTAGCGGCCTATTTATGGACCGTGGTTGGATTGTCTACTGCGCAGTACAGAAGTAGTATGTACGTCGCAGATGGATTGTAGAATCAGCTGTTATACAAAACTGGTAGTGATTTATAAAACAGTGCTGTTATGTAAAGCAGCTGAAAGACGTTTAGCGATTTTTCATAATTACGGAACTATAAAACGCAGAATAGTATGCAACGTTTTGCTTTTATGAATGCAGCGGGTCAACGATCAGGTGTTATATAAAAAAGCGTGAAATGAAATGTCAGGTTGTGGATTTTAGTTCAAAATTTTGTCGCTCATGGCTCTGTGTGTATTATGAACAATAATTTAACTTTATAATATTTTGTCAGTAGCAAACAGAAAAAAATATTGAATGACATAAATAATAATATACTATAAAAATCGATATTAAATGCGGATTATGAAAGTTTTTTTTTTAAATTAAATTGATCATGGGCTAGCGAAGCGAGCTCGGGAGTTCTGTGTACCCCGACACGGACAGGTTAGGTTCGAAGAGTCATCCCCGTCATGTTTAGGTTTTTTCTGACCTTACAGACACAAAAATAGGAGCCCCGCCAAGCAGGCCTCCGTAGACTCAGCCACGGTAAGACAATTCAGAATACAGTATTACATTTCTTTTACTTAGTGGTGACTGTGCATTTAATATACCTATTAAATAAATAAATCTGTCTGACCGTAGATATATTATTCTACATTACATCCAAACGTAGGTAGCAGTTTTGTTAAACGTAACGCAGTGGCAATCCAGCTGAACGTTGTTTAGCTGTTTAATAAAAATCAGCTAGCAGTTTTGTAAAGCAGCGGATTCTACAATCCATCTGCGACACGTACACGCGGTCGAGTGGGAGTACCAGTGGTAGTTGAAGTATATTGGACGGAAATTTAATTTTTTTATGAAGTACAAATAGAACTGGCAAATTGCGAGAACAACACGCGCACCGAGGTTTCCGAATAATTAACATGACTGAAGTTTAAATCATGAAAACACCGAACATTACTCTGAGGCTGAATAGACAATTCAAATTGATGGACAAACTTATATTTGCAGGTTATGTAAAAAATATCTTAGATATACAACACGGTCGATAATCTAACTGCAAATTGTTTGGTTTTCAGTCGGTAGGAGTTCGACACAACATCCATGGTGGATTTCCACGCATAAAAATAGGATTTCTAAACGTAAAGCAAACTCTTCATGGCGGTATTCAAACCAATAAAAAGTCACAATAAGGAAAGTATTATTTATATAACTTTATTTTTACTTAAAATTCTTAAGTACTTATTTTCTAATTAACTGATGTTAACCCATAAATAACGGATAATCAAACGTAGACTTCATCATAATACAATGACATAAAAGGCAAGAAACGTATTGGAAGACAAAATTAACCGTGACTGAGGAATATTAGGGCGCCAACAGGAACGGTAGGACAAGGAAAATTCATCTAAAGGAAAGATCTGACACGATCAAATAATTAGATACCAGAAACAGAGTTTTGGAAATTATAAGGCGAAAGGTATATGTCCTTCTCCAAGATCCAATAAGGTATATCAAAATTCATCAAAATTGGTTCAGTGGTTTAGGCGTAAAACCATTTCAAATACACAGTCTTATAAAGTTACTTTTACATTGAATATGAGGATGATATAGAATTGAAAAATAGGAAATCCACAAGGGAAAATAATACGATGGCAGTAGCAGTGCCAATTAAGAAACTGAAGGTTTTGCTTAAAGAACATGGTTTTGAGAACTGCTTATTCTAATTTAATTGGTACAAGACAAAACAGATCGCCAAAACCACACTTTAGTTTTTAGTGCACACATGTCAAGCGATCTTTTTAATTACTATATCCTTTTTCAAATCTTCCTAGCTTTTTTTTTGGCCAGTCGTGTAATTATAGAAAGTGCGACAAACAGCGCAGTGATAGTGCGAGAGTTCAGGATGTCTGCACTATTGCAGTGGTTGTAAAGTAGTGGCAGGTAGTCTATGATTACTGGCGGTTCTCTCTTTTAATTAATCTCAACGGTAGAAATAAAGACAAATAGCAAGAGCGACGAATAGCGCAGAAGCAGCAGAAGAGTTCATGGTCTCTGCACCGTTGCAATGGTCCGTGAAGCACTGGCAGACGGTTTCTAGGTGGTCCCGGTTGTCAGCTCGGTAGCAGCTCTTCTCATGTCTAACCCAACCACAGCCCCGAGTGACGCGAAGTTCCGATTCCTTGTGTGGGTGGTAAACTGAAAAAATAATGAATAGTTCAAGATAAATCTTTGAAAAGCATTAACGCACAGCAGCGAACTCTAAAGTTATTATATTAAATGGAAAAAGAATACGGTCGCAAACAGGATTCGAACCTGCGCCTCCCGGATAAATACTCCAGGCGCTCTGACCACTAAGCAATCTCGACCTCTGCTCACCACCGCGAATTTTTCATCCATATTGTTAACTCGTCTTTTTGGCGACGTCATTGCTATCTATTCAGTACCTATACAGGTGTATTTCCGGGATTATCCGGGAGGCGCAGGTTCGAATCCTGTTCGCGACCGTATTCTTTTTCCATTTAATATTGTAACTTTATAATGAATAGTGTCTAAAATCAAAATTAGGGTTAAAACACTTCAAACATTAAGATAACTCCCAGATAAGCCTTTAAAGATAAAATAAAACCTTTCACCGCTTCCTAGTGTTTAAGCTGAGAAGGAGGAACGGCGCAACAAACTTCCCAGCAATAGGTACTTATGTAATTATATAGCAGAATAGAGTGATGTTATTGAGTCAGTATTAGCTCGGAGTTTGGAATTGTGCCCTGTAGATGGCAATAGGCTCACCACCTATTACATTAATTACAGCATTGGTAAAATATCGGCGTACAACTGTGTACCCCTCTGACTACCCCCTTGGGGAATATAGGCGTGATACTATATTAGAATAAAATGAAGATATTATTGTTATTGGCTGCATAGAGGATATAAGATAGATGAGAGGGCCTCGTAGTTAGGTAACAGCTGCAAAGATCGATCGGTCGAGTTTAAGCTGCGGTTACTGCGGTTGGTCTGTGGATGGGTAATCATCATTTCATATCGAGACCCCTCCGTGCCTCAAAGAGCACGTAAACTGTCGGTTATCTAATGAAGATCTATGACAGCCACTATGGTAGTCAGATGCAGACCTGAAAGTCCGACAACCAGCCTTACCATGACTGGGTCGTGGAGATCGTCATATAGGCTCGAAATTAACGTAGTTATAATTAATATTTGCAGGTGCTTTGTCCTTATAGTGTCGCGTTAAACATCAAGTTTCGCCTGCGTTTCCCTTAGAAATATGGAAATAAAATCCTTATAAATACTTACTGGTCTGCACAATCTTCCTGCAGAAGAAGTCATACTCTGCGACCCTGGGCACAGCCGTGTCGCAGTCGATGATGGGTATGATGCGACCGCGCATCTCGTCGTCAAACATCATCGGATCGATGCACGCGGAGTTGTTCGCGCTGTTGCAGTAGAAGCAGTAGATTGCGGTGGCTGCAAATAGAGATTATGATTAGATATAGACTCTATTTTTTTTTTAAGTAAAATTGTTATAAAAATATACGGCCAAGTGCGAGTCAAACGTGCGCCCTGAGGGTTTCGTATAAAACCCAAATATGTAAGAAAGAAAGAAAGAAAGAAACAAACCAAAAATGATAGGAGTTTTCCGATTACTTTTGCTGCCTTGCTTTTGGCTAAATTTAGACTAATGGGAAGTAATCAATAGGTATTGATTAACTAGCGAGTGTCAAAATACCTCTACTAATAAATGGTATTTTTTATTAGTTTATTTACTAATAATCTTAACTACGAGACCAAACTGATTTTGAAACGATGATCTTAGATGTATTCGTACTATTCTACACATTTAAGTACTTACATTTATACACCAACGATAATAATATCGTAATTGAGAGCAGAATATTATTTGGCGACATGATATCTGAAAAGAAAAAGATAGTTGATTTAAGACATAACACTCACACTGCTAAGGCAGTCAACGTTAAGACACCTGGACTTAGTGGTCTGAAAGCGCTAACCTGCAGTGAATTACAGTTGAGAGAGCTGAGCTGACATCACTTCGTGAATGAAAAATCTTTATTTGTATGAGAAGATGTCATTGCCTGGCAATGGTACAGTTAAGGGTGCTATAGGGGTAGGCTTTTCAGGAATAACTGCCTCGTTGGCGGTCCTAAGCGCGACTGCTGAGCATGAGGTCTTGGGTTCAATTCCCAGGTCGGGAAAGTGTTATTAGGTTACAATATTAAATGGACAAAGAATACGGTCGCGAACAGTTCTCGAACAGTAACTTTAGAGTTCGCTAAGCATGCGTTAATGCTTTTCAAAGATTTATCTTGAGTGTTTTTAGGTTTTTCTGTTACGAAATTCTCAGTAGCAGCCCGGAGTTTGGAATTGTGTCCGTTAGATGGCAATAGTCTTACCACCTATTACATGGGACTTAATAACAGCATTGGTGAAATGTGGGTGCACGATTGTGTACACCTCTGTCTATCCTTTCGTGGAATACAGGCGTGATGCTATGTTATGTTATATTTTTTCAGGGATAAGTCTTTATAGTCATAATCCGCATTGTTTTACATTGGACGACAAGCGATGTCTAAATCGAATAGTATATAGAAGAATTTTTTTTTTATGCCAAATAAATATGGCTAATCTCTACTGGGACTCTGATTAAAAACTATATCAGCTACTGTAACACCCGAGGGCATTTGCTATTTGCTTTCATGTTAAATGTTGTATAAAATAAACTTTTACCGTCAAAAATAAAACTCATCGACCCTTTTAGACTCTCAAAGATGATATCTTTGAGATATCATCTTTGAGAGAGACAGGTGATATCTGTGTATTACGTGAAGCTAAACTTTTTAGACCTTTTAAGGCATATTCCGCGCACGGAGAAGTGTGAGATTTCGCATATTTAGGTAAAGTTTATATGGAGAAGGAGTGCAGTAAGCTAAAATTTATTCATAAAAAAAAACGGGTTATCATCGACCATTGCGCCATTCTGAAGTTTACGAACTGTATTTCTGTGACGCTATGAAAACTTTCATTAGAAAAACAAAATGTACGCAAGTACCTCCGGAAGCTAGTACGCGAAACGCATATCACTAATATAAACAAAACTAGCAGGAGACATTTCCATTGAAAAAATTAATATAAAAAAACTTACTTACTGTATTAATTACTGTAAATTAATAAAAATCCGAACGTTTTCTTGATTATTTTTATATAATTTATCAATTAGAAGGTCACTGTCTGATACTAAATCGACTACACTCCAATTGACATAGATAATAACTGAGCGAGGAACAATACATATTATTACTTACATAATGATATGTAAGTACGGATGTCTTGTCTGTCGAGATCGATTGGTCTTGATACTTGCTGCTTATTATTATAAAAGCTTAAAGTGTTCCAGTGGCTGAATCGGGGTTTTATCAGAATGCAACCAGGTAGATGGGCTAATGACGTCAAATAGTGGGTACCACTTTTTTAGTGTGTAAAATCTATAGAAAATAGACCACACGGTCCACCGCTAACTGTTACCGAAATCGCGCTTGCATTTACCGTAATCCGGGCAGGTTTTGGTCCATTCGAAGATATCGATGGACCCCGTCTTTATGCAGGCCGGCCACGGCTCTAGATATGTTTGTCGAGGGTTGGCTGTTTTCTGCCATACAAAGAGAGGTATAGAAGGATATGGGGAGACCTTTACTCCGTGGGACAGCTGACGTTAATAACTTTTATATAATTATATTTTTTTAATACATGTTGAGGCCATGTAATGCCTATATTAATTCTATTTTTCAAAGAAACATTGAAAAAATAATAGACAAGAACGGGGCTTGAACCCGCAACCTTTGACGTTCCGTGTCATCACTCTACCAACTGAGCTACCTTGTCGTGTTCAAACCTATTGAATTTTCAATCCTCTTTGTATACGTCTTAAGGAGACGCCTGGTGATATTTATCTAGTAATCATTTACAGATTTACTAAACTCAGCGTTACCACTTTGCAGTTGTAAATCGCCGAACAACATCCCAATCCTTTATAAATCATATATATATATTTTTTTTTAATACATGTTGAGGCCATGTAATGCCTATATTAATTCTATTTTTCAAAGAAACATTGAAAAAATAATAGACAAGAACGGGGCTTGAACCCGCGACCTTTGACGTTCCGTGTCATCACTCTACCAACTGAGCTACCTTGTCGTGTTCAAACCTATTGAATTTTCAATCCTCTTTGTATACGTCTTAAGGAGACGCCTGGTGATATTTATCTAGTAATCATTTACAGATTTACTAAACTCAGCGTTACCACTTTGCAGTTGTAAATCGCCGAACAACATCCCAATCCTTTATAAATCATATATAATTATATATTTTTTTTTTAATACATGTTGAGGCCGTGTAATGCCTATATTAATTCTATTTTTCAAAGAAACATTGAAAAAATAATAGACAAGAACGGGGCTTGAACCCGCGACCTTTGACGTTCCGTGTCATCACTCTACCAACTGAGCTACCTTGTCGTGTTCAAACCTATTGAATTTTCAATCCTCTTTGTATACGTCTTAAGGAGACGCCTGGTGATATTTATCTAGTAATCATTTTAGTAAATCTGTAAATGATTACTAGATAAATATCACCAGGCGTCTCCTTAAGACGTATACAAAGAGGATTGAAAATTCAATAGGTTTGAACACGACAAGGTAGCTCAGTTGGTAGAGTGATGACACGGAACGTCAAAGGTCGCGGGTTCAAGCCCCGTTCTTGTCTATTATTTTTTCAATGTTTCTTTGAAAAATAGAATTAATATAGGCATTACATGGCCTCAACATGTATTAAAAAAATATAATTATATATGATTTATAAAGGATTGGGATGTTGTTCGGCGATTTACAACTGCAAAGTGGTAACGCTGAGTTTAGTAAATCTGTAAATGATTACTAGATAAATATCACCAGGCGTCTCCTTAAGACGTATACAAAGAGGATTGAAAATTCAATAGGTTTGAACACGACAAGGTAGCTCAGTTGGTAGAGTGATGACACGGAACGTCAAAGGTCGCGGGTTCAAGCCCCGTTCTTGTCTATTATTTTTTCAATGTTTCTTTGAAAAATAGAGTTAATAACTTTTCTCAGTCCTACCATTTATGTCTGGGTCTGTCTGGGATACCAAAGCATATCCAAACACCCAACTCAATCTCAGATTAGCTACACATAAATTATTTTGGCGATACATTCAAATAATAAGTAAGGGAAGACCAAATTCCCATTCAGAGGCCGGAATCTGCTAATTCACGAACGCTTCAGTTGAATGTGGATAATGTGTAGATGGAATGATTTTAGTTATTTGATATTATTTCAGTTGTTTAGAACTGGAGTGTTTGTCCAACTAATTTTACTATGTTATTTGCTATTCTATTCCTCTAGCTCAGCGACCCGAAATGAGTCTCCACTTTCCGCCATCTTGCGCGGTTCCTCTCGAATTTGCTATTCTGCACTACAATAATGTAGCAGTGTGTAGTCGATGATATCATTAGTGGTAGTTTACTGGTTGTTTGATTATTTTTTGACGAGACTATTGCCATTTCTGCTGAGCATGAGGCCTCGGGTTCGATTCCCGGATAGGGAAAAGTTATTGAGTTGTCTGTTAGGAAATTCTCAGGTACAGCCGGAGTTTGGAATTGTGCCCGGTACATGGTGATAGACTCACCACCTATTACATGGGATATAACAACAGCATTGGTGAAAAAAGTGTGGGTGTATAATTCTGTACACCTCTGCCTACCTCTTCGGGGAATACAGGCGAGATGCTATATGATGGTATTGCAATTTCTTCGTCGACCACTTTTTTGTATTAAACTTAAGCTGAGGGTTGCAGGCTATTAAATCGGTCAAATCTGTCACAATTATTATGGTATGGCAGTTGGATGGCAATTGCATGTCATTAAATTTGAATTAGCACACTCGCCCCAGTTAAACAAGTACCCAGAGTTCCAGATAAATACGAGTAAGAGTTAGTAGATGTACTAGGATTGAGTTCAAAAGCGCAACCTTTCGTTCGACAGTATCATACCTCAACCACTGGTTTATTGCAACTTAGACTATATGTTTTATAGTGATTTGAAAAGTAATATCAACAATTACGACAAATACATATAAAAACTATGTCAACATTCTTGTTTGTCAAATTCGAGGGTCAGTTGAATGAACCTTATCTCTCGTTTGTGACCTCTGACATGCCGTATCAGAATATGAGTGAATTATAATGTAATATCTTAGTATTTAATCTTCCGTGCAGGCACTCATTGCTCGTTGCAAGCTGTGGTAGTCAAACTTTTAGGTTAAGCAATACTTGGCGTGGTCGGCCTAAGGATGGCGATCGGTGTCGGGCACCGCTAATGTTAACTAGCTGTGCCATCGACTTTGTTCACTCGGGACTTGGACAAACCGGGTTAAATAACGGCAGTTTTGACGCAGAATGCGTTCGCAAAATGTCAGGGTGCAAAAAAGTCAAGTATTCGCGAAATTTCCGATTCGCAAAACTTTCGATTCGCAGAATATTCTATTCTCAAAAAGTTCTTTTCTCAGTTCATATCTTGAACCCTTGAACCCTATATTTTCTTACTACCTACTTAGATATTAAGAAAAGATAATAATAATAAATAATACAGAAATATAGTCTTGATATATTCAAGGCTAGAGTGAATAGATTTCTTCTGGATCTACGTGCTCCATCTTCAGCCACACCGTCGCTTCACCATCAGGCGAGTACGTGGCCAAACAATGATCGATTTTTGATACAAAAAAGGTGCTCTATGTAGGTACACGCGATGTAACTAAAAACGTACAATAAGTACAATCCTTTAGTACCTAAAGAAATACGATCCTAAACTTGCAAGGTTTCAGGACTTAGACGTCCGTTAGTACTGCAGTCTTGATACTTGAAATATGTTTTCATGCTTTTAATTGGGTTATTATTGATATTACAAAAAATCAATAGTTACTAATGGTAAAAAGTTTAAGAAAAAATTACAGTGCATACATACAAATACGGAATTTAGAGCTATAGTGTATTTACGCAGCTATATCTCATTTTAGGCTCAGTCACAAATTACTGTGATGTTTTGACAGTATTTACCAGACTGGAGAATCTGTTAAAATAAAAAAGAAATAGGCACGTATGTTACAATTAAAATAAAATTGGTGCAACTCAGCCTAAATCGCTACGTCAAATGGAGGTCTAAATTAACCGCTTCGGAATACCATTTTCATCATCCATGCTTTTCATTAAGATCATACAAATTTCGAAAATGTTAACTTTTTACCTGCCAGTTACATCAAACAATAATCGAATCATCGAAAGTTCGGTATTCAATATACTTTCTTTGAAGCCGGAGTTCTTTTACAGGCGAGGTAATTAAAATGGCCGGTCATACGCAGCTAGATTTTTTAATTTTGTTCCTGATTATTTCGACAGTGTTGTAACTTTTTTTTAACTTTGATCCTTTTCTATATTCTTCTGCTGCAAAGGACAGGTGCGGAATGAAATCTTATGAAGTTTGTTACTGGTGCGCCGCGTGACGCCAATATAGGTATGGTCTATACTTCTACAAACAATTCACTAGACCGTGTTTGGATGTGTGCATCTGAAGCTTGTGTATCAGTAAAAGCATCTACGATACAAAAAAAACCTAGTGTTGGGCAACACTTAAAAAAAGAGTAGAGTATAATTTCGGATACGTCTGTTCGAGGCTATAGCGCCGGTCACCCAGGGCGAGGACGGGTTGGCCTATTCCATCCCATAATGCCACACGGAATATGTGTGTGCTATGTGGGGCACATAAGTACAGCAACGACAATAAAAAAAAAAAAACAATTACTATACTCTGTGTCGATAATAGAGGTATCGCCATAAGGTATTGGTTAGTATCACGTGAAGGAGGTAGTAATCGACCGGGTCTAAGGCTCTCTTGGGCATGCAATTTTATTACATCTGCACTTAGGTACTTTTATAGAAAAAAAAAACTCTTTTAATAGTAAAAGAGTTTTTTTTTTCAAATAACTAAGTTTAATAATCTATCTATATCTACATACGTATATTTTAATTACTACGTAAACTAAAATTATAAAATTTCAAAATTTTACTAACATTGACTCTGAAAGCGAGTGATGGGATTATGAGATGTCAAATTAAACAAAATATATAGGTATTTTGACCACAATTAACTAATTAATACACGTAGCTACCGCTTATTTATGTCAGGAAAATAAATAAAATGGTAAAATAAGTCAGGTGTGCTGACTAAAAATAATAATTCGATATTGGCGTTATTCGTCACATTCCTGTCTTTTATTAACAGTTACTATATGAGCAAGATGGGGCAAATCAAGAGATGTTAAATTCGAAATTAGGCACGCCCACGGACCTTAAAAAATACGGACGTAGTGTTGCGTACGACATGTGAGTAGTATGCCTAGTTCAAGATAAATCTTTTTAAGGCATTAACGCATGCTTAGCGAAGTCTAAAGTTTATTAAATGGATGAAAAGGAGAAGAAGAAAGAGGTCGAGATGGCTTAGTGGTCAGAGCGCCTGGAGTATTCATCCGGGAGGCGCAGGTTCGAATCCTGTTCGCGACCGTATTCTTTTTCCATTTAATATAATAACTTTAGTATGCCTAGTCTTCCAAATTCGCTTATCATACACGAGCTAAACGCATACAAATACTTAAAACTCATCCACTCGGCGCCAGTACGCTGCGTGTATGTAAGGTTACAACGGTATTTTTTTCAGATCTGTGGGCGTCTATTAAAATCTCCGAACGTTTTTAGTAGGCACAGTTTTAGATAACTTCTAAATTAAGAGACGTCAAACGATAACGAAATTGTAAGCAAATTTTGGTTGACATGAGAAAATTTTAATTTGACGACATCCCGTCCCGCTCTTCTATGTAGTAGCGGTTAGTCAAAGATCCTCTAAACTTAGTTTCGTTTGGTACATGTGAATTGACGCTAATCTACCTATTATATTTTGACGTTTCTCTATTAAGTTGACGTATCTAAACAATTCCCGTCTCATTCATTTAATCACTGTTAGTAAGGACTACTACTACTCTACTGTAAGGGATATTAACTCACTAATTCTCACAATTATATTTGTTTATCTAATCTTGTGTTAAATAGACTACCTACCTAAGTAAACTGTTAATTTTTCCAGTGTTATTAAATTTGTATTAATAATAAGATATAATAACCAAATGCATTAATTATTAAATAGACGTTATTTTAATTATTAGTATCGACAAATGTAATATAATGGAAAATGTCACAATGTTATAAATATGAAATTAGAAAAAAGGATAAAGTAGTTGGTAATAGCTCCTATGAGCAATTAAAAAAATTCAAAGATTTTGTTTAATTATAATTTAGTGTTTTATGAAAATAAATTAGCTTTCTTTATTTAATGTGTCAAACATATATTAAAATACGATTGATCACTGTACTAATTTGTCAAACTTTGTAGGTATGTACTAACAAATACGCTAATTATGCATCTCATAAAAAACATTGCATCCCATAAAATTCTTATATGTAAAATAAATAATATCAAAACTATCAAGTAACCTAAAAATAAATTAATATTATATTCGAACTTGTAACATGAATGTACAATAAACTTTCTGATTTCGAATTTCAGTTTACTTAGTGTACTAAAGTCAGAATTGACTCAAAAGGAATATTGACGTCAAAAAGAAAAACAATCTGTACGGATAACTTTTTATAAGTTCTATATGTAAAAACACCAATACTTGACTGTACGTAACTTCTCAATTTGCCGTAGGCTTTTCTTAGATATTTCCATTCGAAGTTATTTAACAACTAAAGAAAATATGATGGTTATTTGCTATTGAACTTTTTCCATAAAACCATGGAATAACAATTTGATGTCTGTTTCTTCGAAAGTACTTAAGCAGGGTGGAATTTAAAGGAGTCGAATGTATTCAACCAAACTCAACAACTACTACGGACAATGAAAAATGTAATTTGTTTATATTTCTAATGCACATATAAATTATATTTCTAACTATATATAATAAAAAAAAAAAACAAAATAAATTTAAGCATATAAAAAATAGTAAGCCTTATATCGGGAACAGGGTCCTGGTTTAATTTGTTTTATTGTTTAGAATAAATATTTGTATTTCTTTCTAAGAACATGAGTCATCAGACAAAAAAACACCGGAAACGTGCGAATATGACTCGCGCACCGAGGGTTCCGTACAATTATCGTTACTGAAGTTCATAAACTATTAAACCGAAAATTGCTCTAACGATAAGAAAAGTCTGATTCAAGAACAAACTTAACTTTGCAGTTGAAAAAAGGTTCTCCCATACATCTATATACGTCACGTTCGATTCTCCAACTACAAATGTAAGTTTGTAATGTTCTGGAGTTTGTAGCTGTATCACACAAAAAGAATATTTTTGTGTGATACAGCTACAAAATCCAGATTTTCAGTTATTTTCCTTTACTTGTGCCCCTTCCTTCTTGGCAAATCTCATGATTCCAGGTCAACAGGATGTACTCCATAGGTTTTAATTGATATGATTTGATGAATAAATGACCGTATTTTTTTATTGTATTGACCAAGGTGCCTGATTTTTTACAGCTCCAAGTACTGTAGACCTACGTGTTTGACATTAATTTCAAATTTCGAGCAGTGGTAGCCTAGTGGTATGACCGTAGGACTGACAAGTCAAAGGTCGCAAGTTCGAATCCAAGGCACGCACCACTGTCTTTTCGAAGTCATGTGCGTATTATAAACTAATTATCACTTGCTTAAAACGGTGAAGGAAAAACATCGTGAGGAAACCAGCACACCTGAGAGATGTTCTCGATGGTGTGTAAAGCCATGTCAGAGACCTGCGCGTGGTTTAAACTCTGACACTAGGTTGTTCATCAACCACACGATAAGAAGAATTTCAAATTTATATCTGTACGCGTTCCTGAGATAAGGACCTTAACAGACAACCAGGGTTCCCTTTTTCTGAGGAATGAAACCCTAAAAATTTACTTCCCATATAAAAAAATTACATTAACTTTTTTTTTTACTAAAGTCCCGTGTCCCTGGGCATAGTTGTTCAATTTCATTAACCCGGTTAGTGGAGTGTGATAGCAGAATAATATCAGAACCTGGCGCATGGATAACATTTGGTGTGACATAACTAGATAAAAGGAGACCGTATCGGTGGCGGTTACCACCATCAACAGCATTCCCAAAGAGAGTTGACGTCAGGCAGGCGGCCGGTCATAAAACATAGCCAAAACTTTAGCAGCATGCCAGATATATGCTGCGCCGACCCCAAGTAAATTGAAAGGGCAGGGGGATGATCTTGAGTTGTTCAATTTTATTAGTAGAATGTACGAATGAAAATTTTCTCTCTTTTAAATTCCAGGCTGTATATTGTACAGTCAAGCGTAAAGAAAATATTATACTCTTGGTGGAATTCAAAGGCGATTTTCTTTTAAAGTAGAAAAGCTTGAGATATTTTGTAAATTATAATTATTGCGTGTGTTCGCTGATACTGATGTGTAAGTTCCTGTTTACGTCTTTGATGAAAAGAAAGCTTTGTATTTTTTTTTCATCCATTATGAATTTAAAACATAATAAAAAATCCTAATATCAAATATTTTTCTTCATCTAAATTTTCACCGTTAGTGGAGAAATCTTCGCCTTGCTGGTATTATCATATTTACTATGCTCAGAGCAAATACCTATGGAGACGGTAAGGACAGGCATACCGCTCCGCCATATTCCACGGACATATGCCCATAGACGTTTATAAGGGAATCCCCATCTTGGCATACAATTGTAAGGCATTAAATTGTTTGGCATAACGTTTTCGCATAACTTTTATTATCATAATAATACTGTGGCATAATAATACCTTGTCATAATGCAAAGGTTAGCATAACTGTCATTTGGTCTAATTAGTTTTGACATATCTTGGAGTTGCAAACATTTTTAAGGCATAGTATTTATTCGTCTATTTATCATGAGCCTTAAGTAAGTTAAGGTTAGTCTGAGCCGAGAACATGTTTGTTTTTATATGAGTCCACGCAAACAGTAAAAATTAAATACTTACCTGTTCTCGAGAAGCATTACTGCATTAGGTTCATGGCTTATTATTTTTATTTCAAATAATATAAGTTGTGTGACAGTGACAGAAATAATGCTAAATTATAGCACGTGCTAAGTATTTTTTTATTCTTACCTAAGATTCTTAGATAAAAAAAGTTTACCTACTGTTTTGACGTGATGAGTTAAGTTCATTTAATACAGTTGTTTCAACAGATTCCCTTTACATACGTCAGTTATTTAGAATAATTAATATAAGGGGTGTACTTAAAATATTATAAGAAAATATGTTTACGAAGATCTGCCTCGTTGGTCTAGTAGTAATAAACGCGGTCTCGGGTTCGATTCCCGGGTCGGGCAAAGTCTTATCGAGTTTTTCCCCCCTTTTAGCCGGTAGAAATCCGGCACGAGCTCGACGTCCATGATTAATTTCCACATTCCAAAAAAAGGGTACGTATATGAGCATGATGTGGTTAATGAACATAGATGAAGCGAAAGACGTAAATCGGTAAAAAACAGGGTTGAAGAAAATATTGGCCCGCGGAAATTAATTACTTTTTATCTAAGTTAATTGAAACATTTTAGCGAAGACCACACAGTGTTTTGTTAATTGTATCGTAACACCAGTGAAGGGTTAACCGCGTTAACTGCAATACAGTTAAGTGCAACCAACTACGTTAATGCTGCTAGATATTGATGGTTTGTCACCACCATATCTACACTGGATCAGTCGATGGGTTTGTCTGTGGAATTACTCATTAACTATTGCCCGTGGCTTTGGTCACATGTATATTTTAATATTCTGGGATAAAATGTTCCCCATATTCTCAATATACGAAATAAGTTATTACTAGCGCAGAAGTCTAGTGAGTTATTTTAGTAAGATTAAGTAAAAGTTATTTTTTATTTAACTTTTGCAAATATAATTTATAAACACGGCTGTGACATCACGTGTATGTAAGTATAGAGATTTGGTCCATAATGTCAAAGTTTCAAAATACCAGCGTTTTTAAATGTCAGTTTTTCAAAATGGCATAGTTTCAGAAAGTCTGAGATTCAGAATGTCACTAATCGTAAACTAGTTTTTTTAAGGTTTTTTTTATTTAACTTATTGATGAGGTACAATTTGGAACAAAAAAAGCTGCGGGAGCTTGCAAATGACCACAAACAAACATACAGACAAACGCCATAACTCTATAGCACTTCAATTAATACATGTTCCTCAATACCATTAGCATTGGATGGACTTTCAACAATTTCTTTCATTCTCCGCTTACATTTGAACAGTAAAGAACAACATTAATTAATTTCACTAACTTGACCAATCAGTAAAATGTTTGAGTATCACAAAAACAGAATTAATGAAATCAACAGTATTCCGAATAATTTGTGTATGGAAGATAATCTGTATTTCAGAGATTATTATTTGAAAGATTTCAAGTACATAAGCCCTGATGCTATTAATGTTAACAAGAATAATATTATTAACAAAGATGTTGAGAAGCCTGTTATTAATGAGGAGTTGGATCCTAAGTCTATGCTGGAGAAGTGGGTCAGTGAAGTTATGAAAGGTTTGAAGCAGTTCTTCTATCAAGGGTCTTTGCATGGAGTTAAGTAAGTTGTATTTTATTTAAATGTATGTCAATCTCAATTTAAGGCTAGTGTTTTTTGTCACGGTTACAGCTTTGAAGTGGTAAACATGTAAAGAAACCAAATTTATCGATTGCGTCTACCATTTCATGAATGTACATAGGTACCCTAAATCTGTTCGTCGACCAAAAAGGCAAAATTGTAAAGAATCATGACACTGCAATTTCAAAATTTTATTGACTTCAGCACCGGCCTACCTGTCGAGAAACACCTGTCTATCCTCTGTCGAGAAATACAGATAAATCTTTCAAACCAAACAATTGCATGCGTGGCGAACTCTAAACTTATATTATTTTGTGGAAAAAAAAATACGGTCGTAAGCAGGATTCGAATGTGCGTCTTCCGGATAAATACTCATAATTACAAATGGAGTATTTATCCAGGAGCCGCACGTTCAAATCCTGCCCACAACCGTATTTTTCTTTCCACAAAATATTATAACTGTGTCGTGAAGTCATAATTTATTTACAATAAAAAATAATTAATGGCTTTTGTGTACAATAAAGAGTGTCCATGTTGTATTATAAACACAAATTCATAATATATGAAGCCTTTCGATTCGTTCGATCAGATACATCTTCGAGCCATCCTTCGGCAGCAAAGAGAAAGCCACGTGGGTGGTGATCATGTTCATCAGCATTTTCATCTGCGCCGTGGTCATCATCCAGTTGTTCTGCAAGTGGACCTCGACTCCGTTCGTCAACGTTATCGACTCCGTGCCAACCCCCATTTGGGCTGTGCCTTTCCCCACTGTGGTGATCTGCCCACATCTCCATGTTAAGATGTCTTATGCCAATGTGTCAGAGCTAAAAGGGTGAGTATGTATAAGGGAATATGAGATGAGAGTTTTGTTGCAAAAGTTCCAGACGTGAAGTTGCTAAAACACATATCTTAAAACATACGACAACCTTGTTGTTTACAAAAAAAAAGTTTTTTTATAACAAAAGCATAAATCCAGTCACCGCCCGTACGCGGCACCGTATCAATAATTTGTAACGGTTTAATTGAACGAACTTTGAAAAAGATCACTCGGTCACACGCAAATGTATGGTGCTATGTATATGTGTTGATTTGAAATAACATTATCCGAGGAGAAGTTCATTTAGCAATATTTTTTACAAGAACTGTGCATAAGCACAGGTATGATATGATGAGATAACTCAAATTCTCTCTCTAGAAACCTTAGTTCTAGTGAAACTAATAAAGAAGCCGTTCTAGTTTTGAAGTGTGCAATTTTATATTCCATTAATTAAAACAGATTTCAAGAAGGAGAATAAACCAAGTAACTGCAAAACAAAACACTTCCCAAGGAACATGTAATAGACTCTTATTCCTCAAAATTCATATTAAATTGTTTTTATAACATGGTGCAATGTTCAGTTTACAGGAATTCTTCGCGGCTATGGTGTGCCCAAGAATGACTAGCAACAACAAGTTTTTCAAGAACAGACTAGACAGCATACAATTGAACATGCTCCAAGATTTTGTGGTCAAGGTATAGTTTTAAATACTCACTAGCTTCTGTCCAAGACTTCGTCTGTGTGGACTTCAAAGAGAGAAAAGTACTCAATGTTTTAATCCAGCTTATAAACTATCTGTGTGCCAAATTTCATCCAAATCCATTCCCCCGCTTTTAGTTGATTGAGTAACAAACATCCGTAGCACTCATCGAATCAGAGAAGTACAAAATTATACTTCAATACAAAAAAAATGTATTGTGTCTGGTAATTAATGAGCCAACAGATTACTGCCTTGGTCAACGTTATTGTTAATTCGCTGAGCATACGTAAAAAGGCCTACCTAGGCTTGAACAACTTTAACACTAGCTTGGCTAGTGAAAGAAGGAAGCAAGTGTAACGACCGGTTCAGATGTTTACGTAAAGTCTTTATGCAGCAAGCTATGGAGTGATCAGCCGGCCGTCCAAAAGATACTAAACACAGCTTATTGAAAATATTGCAGGGGGATTTCTCTTCCCAGGATCCTGAGACCCCAGTAAAGATTAGTGAAAAACCGTGTGGTTTTTAGTTGGTAGGAGTCCGGCATCCATGTCCATGGCCATGATGGATTTTCAGCACATTTCGCTGAAAACTACAGTCAATAATATGGGATACGGAGTTTGTTACTAACGCTTGCACTGAGCGTTTGGATTTTTTTCACCTCCGCTGATTTCTTACCTAGATGTTGCAGTAACTAGGAAATTGTAGAATATATTTTTTTAAATAAACAGAATCCGAATAAATTTTTTTCTATCAGGGAGCTCCAACATGTCCTGAAGTTGTCAAGGCTTGCAACTGGCCAGCCTTGCATGACACAATGTGGGAGATGGACCATTGCTGCGAGCTCTTCCAGCCAATCTTCACCAATTATGGACTGTGTTTTGCTTTTAACAGTTTACCGCTGAATGCAATGTAAGTGGAATCTAGTTTCTTACTAATTTCGTTTTCTTAATCACTTTACAATGGAATTGATATTGAATGTTTTTTACAAAAAGCTTTCGTTAATTAAATTAAGGATGTAACATGGAAACTCCACTTGAAAATCTCATAGGTATCTATCATGTGATCCTCAGTATATTCGGCAAAACTATTAAGTAAATAAATTTCGATTCAGTATATACAACCCTTTGAAGATTACCTCTTTTCAACGATAAAGTACTGTTACGTTTATAGGACCAACGACACATTAGCTTGGCATAAAGCCTTCAACGAGGACGCGAAGCCAGCTGCTTTACAATGGGGGCTGGACATTGGATATCCGAAAGTGTTTCCTCCCGACCTAACGATGCAGCCGTTGAGGGTCATGGCGTCTGGGGAAGCTAATGGTCTGGGCGTGGAGCTGTTCCTCAATAACACTGAGCACCAATACGCTTGTGAGGGAAATAGTTTAGGGTTTACAGTGAGTTTAAATAACCTTTAAAATCTTTCAAGTGTAGAGAGCCTCTTTATGTTTGCCGTTCTTTCTTAGTATCTGTGGCATTATAACTCAAGAATTCATACAGTTTTGGCTATATACTATTTAAATTTATCTGTTTTCTTTTTAATTATTAGTTTTGCCTGCTGACTCTTTTAGTCTTTGACGATGAAGTGTTTTTTACAACTAGCAAAACCAGGTTCAAATTCATATCCCAGCAACACAATCCTATTTCTTCAGATCCTGATCAGTTCTCCAACCGACCATGTCTACACAAGCACCGTCCTCCGGCTACCAATGGACAGGATGACGACCATCGAGGTTACCCCCCTCACGTACAAGACAGATTCTTCTCTCCGCTCCCTCTCTCCCTACAGAAGGCAGTGCTTCTTCCAGAATGAGAAGAGTCTCCAGTACTACGAGTTCTATACTGATAGTAACTGCAAACATGATCTGCTGGTGCAGGAGGCCAGGAAGATGTGTAACTGTGTACTTTTTAATTGGCCTAGTAAGTTTCTTTATCTACTACCACGTAGTCGACAAGTATCCCGGGTCGTCGGATATAATTGAAACTTTCTTAGAAACCGATGGATGTTTTGAAATGTAATTTAATTTATAAAGTAGATAATAAGCAGTTCATTAATTGAATTGAGTTTCAATCCATGACATCCATCGGTTTCTAAGAAAACTTCAACTATATCTGACGACCCTGCATACCTATCTCTTTTGTCGACTGTACAATTTCCGCCAGTACAAATTCTAAAGTCCCCGTAGAAGTCGCGGGCGCTGATGCCCGCGACTTCGTCTATGGGGGCTTTAGAATCGAATTTAACCAGGATAAAAAGTATTCTGTGTCCAGGTTATAAACTTATTTATTTGTTTTATCCAAATCCGTTTAGTGATTATTGCGTGAAAGAGTAACAAACTGTATCCCCCGAGGGGGTAGGCAGAGGTGCATAGTTGTATACGTTGGAGTGATACCAATATTAAGTTCTATGTAATAGATGGTGAGCCTTTGTCATCAACCGGGCTTAATTCCAAACTCCGGGCTACTACTGGGAATGATGTAGCAGAAAAATCAAATCACACTTTACCCGGCCCAAGAATCGAACTTGAGATCTCAAGCTCAGCAGCCACCATTAGACCAATGGGAGGCCAAACGTTTTTTTTTTTTTGTTAAATATTATGTATATGTATGACATATTGACTAATTTAGATATATATTAGATTTTATTAGTGGAGTCTCAGCATCTACCAGAGTTCAATGTTCGGTTAAAAAACAATTCAAAAGAAAGATAAACTTGACTATGTAAATGAAAAATGTATTCAATCTTTTAGGAAAATTCATCTGGGAGCCTGTCTGCACGACGAGAGATGACTTCTTTTGCATTAGTAGCGTTGAAGGTATTTTTATAGAATAACTTAATTTACTACTAACTTGTTTAAACTATCATCGGCGGTAGCTAAGTGGTTACGAGCCCGCTTTTGAGCCACGGGCAGTAGATACAAACTGGACATGTACCACATAACATAACAAAGCATCACACCTATATTCCTCGAAAAGGTAGGCAGAGGTGTACATAGTGTACACATTCGAAACTCCGGGCTGAAACTGAGAATTTTCTAACAGAAAAACTTAATAACACTGCCCGACCCGGGAATCGAACCCGAGACTCCTGCTCAGCAGTCGTGCTTGGGACTACTAAACCAACGAGGCAGGCTTTAGAGACACTTTAGCTAAAAGACAATAGGGAGGGGTGTTACAAATACGAACAAATTATTCTCGTAATTGCCTCGTTGGTCCAGTGGTCCAACGCGCGACTGCTGAACATGAGGTCCTGGGTTCGATTCCCGGGTAGGGCAAAATGTTATTGAGTTTTTTTATTAAGAAATTCTCGATAGCAGCCCGGAGTTTGGATTGTGCCCGGTGGTAGATGGCAATAGTCTCACCACTTATTACATGTGACTTAAAAACTGCATGAAATGTGAAAAGTGAAAGTGAAATGTGGGTGTACAACTATGTACACCTCTGCCTACCCCTTCGGGCAATACAGGCGTGATGCTATGTTATGTATTCTTGTAATTTCTCCTCAGCAAAAGTGGAGGAGCAGTTGATATACGCGTACTACGCAGAGAGTGAGGACGAGAGGGGGACGCAACCGGAGTCAAAGTCCTGTCACCCGTCCTGCAATGACGTCATCTACGCCAGCCAGGTCTTCTACTCAGATCTTACTAAGGACATGGAGAATACTTCCCATAAGTGGGGGCAATTGAGGCCGTGAGTATTGTCTTAAAACCTCATGTCTACCTGTACGTTGGTTCTTTAACTGTCTTAAAAATCTTAGTAAATTACATGTAAGTCACTGGACAGTCTAATCGAATATGAATTTATGAAGATAAACAATTTTAAATTCAGTATCTATTCATTCGTGATCTGTGTATTCCTATTATTTTGTACTAGCCGTTACCCCCGACTATGTCTGCGCGACAGGGTAGCCTATATCTTTCTTCAAGGTCGAATCTATCCCTATACCAAAATTCATCAAAATTGGTTCTACAGTTTAGGCGTAAAAACGTCACAAACAGACAGAGTTACTTTTGCATTTATTACATAAGTTTGGATTACACACGAAGTGGCGTGCACCTGAAGAGGCCTTGATCCAGTAGTGGACTACTATATAGTGGCTGATGTAGATGATGATGACACAGATAAAAGCATTTCCTCTTCTCTATATTTCTATATGACAGTATCCTATCGGGGTATGAAAAGCATTGCGATGAATCAAGATTTCTCCCTGGATTCTTTTTCATAGGCTAGTCCCGATATTGGCTTACTTAACCTAGTTATCGCTCTTTACGACTCACAAGAGCTAAATGTCGGCCATTATAAAACTAACAGGTGCCCTTTTTCGACAGAGGTGAGGTGACGCAGATCAACGTCCATTTTTATGACGACATGTTTCTTGGCCAGCACCGGCACGCACAGTACGATGATTATTATTTTGTTGGTGAGTTCAAAGTTATAAAGTTACTGTTTTTGTAATTAGTTTTAGTAAGGATTGATGTGCTACAATGTTGCTTTGGGTTTAGCCTGTAAAAACTTTGTAAGTGTGAAATAAATAATAATATATAAAAATTATACAGTAATGTGTACAATGTTACATATTTGCAGTAAAGTTTATAAAGTTTCAAATGTCCTTTTGTTTTCAAATTTACAAGTAAAGTTCACAAAACAGTTATGTTCAAAATGCATATATTTCTAAAACCTTTTGTACCAGAAAATTATACCTATGCTTCTATTTAGACGTTTATTAAAGGCCTTGCCAAATGCTAGGCATTTCTCCTGCATCATGGGTGCGTTTACAGACACATGATCTTATATGCACACTCATCCAGACTCGGAACAATTAGCTGTAGATCGTACAAACTTTTGCTGCGTGCGGGAATCGAACACGCTACTCGAGCTTCACCGAGACTGGTAACTCAAAATTATTGATTGAAGGGCTGAAAAATGAAGCAAATAGTCCTTAAAGTTACCTGGAACGAATCATCAATCATTGACATCGATAAGAAACGTTTATTTTTTCTCATAATGAAGATCATTGGATAACATTGGTTAATTAGGCTTTAAATTGGCAGCGATTTAAAATGGGAACTTAGTATTTCCCAACACATTTGGGACTTTTTCTTAATAAGACTAATATAATTCTTTAGAAAAAAGTGTTATTAGGAGCCTCATTTAGCTGGTTGTGGAACCAGCTAAATAAGCCTCCTTCAATAATGAGATGACTAAATCATGAAATGTTTCCGTCCCTAGGTGCCATTGGCGGTCTCCTGAGTCTGTTCCTCGGGTTCAGCATCATCAGCGTTGCTGAGCTGATCTACTTTGTGCTGCTCAAACCTGCTTATGTTGTCATAAGAGAAATTAATCTTCATTAATATAAATTTTCATAAATTATATTATTCTTGAAAATAACGTTTTATTAATCATTACAAAATTAAACGATCTTGGGTTATTTTTAGAGTTCCATATCACAAAAGGATAAACGGAACCCTTAAATGAATACTTCGTTGTCCGTCTGCCTGCTTTTCAAACTCTTTTTTTAAGAGCGCGTGAAGTTGTAAGGTTTGATATTAATATCATAATCTATGGCCACTTAGAGCTGCAAAAAAGTTTCTAAGTCAACGCAATAAAAAATACGGTCATTTATACCGCATATTTCGACATGGCAAATATTTCAAAATCTGGAAAAAAACCGAAAACCGCTAATGATATATTTTTGAGTTATTTTATTAAATAAATCAAATGTCATCGAAAGTTGTAACATTTCTGCAAAGAGGTAGTAAAGCTAAGAGACAAGAAAAGTGACAGAAATAAAGTTTATAAAATTGCTGACTCAACATCATTATACCAAATAAATTGTGATCACGGTTGACCTTGATACCAATTTATTTACTGTTGACGAAGTATGTTTTCATCTCTATTATGTATCAGCCTATCCATTTTTAGTATCTGCATGTTAATAGAATAAAGCAACTTTTGAACGTAGGGACTTCTTCCAGACCAAAGTACCTAGGGTTGGCGACAGTGTTCGCAACCGTACGATAATTATCGTACTTATACGATAATTGCGTGCCTACGGACGAGGTACGATAATTATCGTACGCAGATGGTACGAGAAATTTCATTATGCTATATATTAATTAATTATAGTGATTATTTTGAAAAGTACGTTCATTTTGCTCCGTTTAATTAATTTTAGCATACGCATAAACATTGAGATCACATTTAATACGATTTATTTTGCTCCATGTACGATAATTCTACGGTACTGGTACGATAGTTGTCTTGCTTCAAGCTGTGAACACTGGTTGGCGATGAAAAATAAAATAAATGTGTGCCTATAGGTACTCAAAAAAAAAAAAAAACACCAATAGCTTTCCCTAGATTAGCTTTTACCGGTACTGATTAATTTTCATAATCCCAATGGAGCTCTGGCAATTCTCTCTTGTTCCGTAATTGTAGTATTATGAATTCATAATATCCTATTCCACTTAAGCGTTTGTAGATGATAAACATAAGACTAAGAAGGCATAAAACGATAGACGTACCTACTATTTCTCATAGAGCAGAGAGATAACAACAAAATAAATAAAAAAAACGGTCAATTGCGAGTCGAACTCATGCGCCGAGGGTTCCGTACCTACATTATACCGTCTGTCCGTGCGTCGCCAACGATTTTCTCAGAAATGGGTTGACCTAGCAAGCTGAAATTTATACAGATACTAATAAGTCTAGATAAGTCTCTATTCCCTATTAGGTGTATAAAAATCAAGGTTTTGAGTCAACATGGTAAAAAGATATGAGCAAATTTTGATTTTCGCGAAAACTTGTAAGTACCAAAATTAATCCAAATTTACAATTTTTAATTTTTTGGATTTTTTCCTTTATTTATGCTGTAAGCCTTCCAAGGTTCAACGTTCTAAGACCACTAGCCTATGTTACTCGGGAAAATACAAATATTCTAACAATACTCCATACATCTAAATCGGTCCAAGTATTTAGAAGTTACAGTCGAGTAAAGAAAACTCACAAACATACATGACCCATAAAAACATTATACTCCTATTTTGGGCAGCCGCGTAGGAAAAAAGAACGACTAACTAGAAGAACCATATTATATCAATACCATACAAGGTAATTAATTAATTAGGTAAATTCCATTAAGGGGTCATTAAGGATTCATTTTTACAACAAAGGTTTAAAATTCTACAACAATTTCACTATTTTTAAATGTTTTGCTGTGAGGATCACTTTTCGACTTGCTGATACTATAGTAATTAGTTATTTACATTTATTTTTGGCTTACGTGAATGTATTTGACTTAATATTAATACCTTCAAAGGAAATTACATAATAAAGTAGGCCCTTAAATATTTCTAAACGCTCTATCAAATATTTGTTAGACGAGAATGTGTACTGAATGTAGATTATGGTGATGGATTGCTTCTTGTGGGTCCAACCCGACGTCATAACAATTTCAATTATTCAAAGTCACAAATATTTACCTACATTTTCTGAATCTAAGACATTATGGACATGTGCAGGAATTTTGAGGAGTACGAGTAATATTGGCGACGAAGAACATCAGTGAAGGAAAACATCGCGAAGAAAACTGGACTCACAGTAGTGGAAGCACCAGCCCACTGACAAGTAGCGTGGTGATTAATAGTTAAGTTATCTCTACATGAGAACAGGCCCTTGCTCTGATGGGACAGATACGGGCTGGTTATGACTATTATAATTAGACTAATATAATTCTTTAGAAAAAAGTGTTATTAGGAGCCTCATTTAGCTGGTTGTGGAACCAGCTAAATAAGCCTCCTTCAATAATGAGATGACTAAATCATGAAATGTTTCCGTCCCTAGGTGCCATTGGCGGTCTCCTGAGTCTGTTCCTCGGGTTCAGCATCATCAGCGTTGCTGAGCTGATCTACTTTGTGCTGCTCAAACCTGCTTATGTTGTCATAAGAGAAATTAATCTTCATTAATATAAATTTTCATAAATTATATTATTCTTGAAAATAACGTTTTATTAATCATTACAAAATTAAACGATCTTGGGTTATTTTTAGAGTTCCATATCACAAAAGGATAAACGGAACCCTTAAATGAATACTTCGTTGTCCGTCTGCCTGCTTTTCAAACTCTTTTTTTAAGAGCGCGTGAAGTTGTAAGGTTTGATATTAATATCATAATCTATGGCCACTTAGAGCTGCAAAAAAGTTTCTAAGTCAACGCAATAAAAAATACGGTCATTTATACCGCATATTTCGACATGGCAAATATTTCAAAATCTGGAAAAAAACCGAAAACCGCTAATGATATATTTTTGAGTTATTTTATTAAATAAATCAAATGTCATCGAAAGTTGTAACATTTCTGCAAAGAGGTAGTAAAGCTAAGAGACAAGAAAAGTGACAGAAATAAAGTTTATAAAATTGCTGACTCAACATCATTATACCAAATAAATTGTGATCACGGTTGACCTTGATACCAATTTATTTACTGTTGACGAAGTATGTTTTCATCTCTATTATGTATCAGCCTATCCATTTTTAGTATCTGCATGTTAATAGAATAAAGCAACTTTTGAACGTAGGGACTTCTTCCAGACCAAAGTACCTAGGGTTGGCGACAGTGTTCGCAACCGTACGATAATTATCGTACTTATACGATAATTGCGTGCCTACGGACGAGGTACGATAATTATCGTACGCAGATGGTACGAGAAATTTCATTATGCTATATATTAATTAATTATAGTGATTATTTTGAAAAGTACGTTCATTTTGCTCCGTTTAATTAATTTTAGCATACGCATAAACATTGAGATCACATTTAATACGATTTATTTTGCTCCATGTACGATAATTCTACGGTACTGGTACGATAGTTGTCTTGCTTCAAGCTGTGAACACTGGTTGGCGATGAAAAATAAAATAAATGTGTGCCTATAGGTACTCAAAAAAAAAAAAAAACACCAATAGCTTTCCCTAGATTAGCTTTTACCGGTACTGATTAATTTTCATAATCCCAATGGAGCTCTGGCAATTCTCTCTTGTTCCGTAATTGTAGTATTATGAATTCATAATATCCTATTCCACTTAAGCGTTTGTAGATGATAAACATAAGACTAAGAAGGCATAAAACGATAGACGTACCTACTATTTCTCATAGAGCAGAGAGATAACAACAAAATAAATAAAAAAAACGGTCAATTGCGAGTCGAACTCATGCGCCGAGGGTTCCGTACCTACATTATACCGTCTGTCCGTGCGTCGCCAACGATTTTCTCAGAAATGGGTTGACCTAGCAAGCTGAAATTTATACAGATACTAATAAGTCTAGATAAGTCTCTATTCCCTATTAGGTGTATAAAAATCAAGGTTTTGAGTCAACATGGTAAAAAGATATGAGCAAATTTTGATTTTCGCGAAAACTTGTAAGTACCAAAATTAATCCAAATTTACAATTTTTAATTTTTTGGATTTTTTCCTTTATTTATGCTGTAAGCCTTCCAAGGTTCAACGTTCTAAGACCACTAGCCTATGTTACTCGGGAAAATACAAATATTCTAACAATACTCCATACATCTAAATCGGTCCAAGTATTTAGAAGTTACAGTCGAGTAAAGAAAACTCACAAACATACATGACCCATAAAAACATTATACTCCTATTTTGGGCAGCCGCGTAGGAAAAAAGAACGACTAACTAGAAGAACCATATTATATCAATACCATACAAGGTAATTAATTAATTAGGTAAATTCCATTAAGGGGTCATTAAGGATTCATTTTTACAACAAAGGTTTAAAATTCTACAACAATTTCACTATTTTTAAATGTTTTGCTGTGAGGATCACTTTTCGACTTGCTGATACTATAGTAATTAGTTATTTACATTTATTTTTGGCTTACGTGAATGTATTTGACTTAATATTAATACCTTCAAAGGAAATTACATAATAAAGTAGGCCCTTAAATATTTCTAAACGCTCTATCAAATATTTGTTAGACGAGAATGTGTACTGAATGTAGATTATGGTGATGGATTGCTTCTTGTGGGTCCAACCCGACGTCATAACAATTTCAATTATTCAAAGTCACAAATATTTACCTACATTTTCTGAATCTAAGACATTATGGACATGTGCAGGAATTTTGAGGAGTACGAGTAATATTGGCGACGAAGAACATCAGTGAAGGAAAACATCGCGAAGAAAACTGGACTCACAGTAGTGGAAGCACCAGCCCACTGACAAGTAGCGTGGTGATTAATAGTTAAGTTATCTCTACATGAGAACAGGCCCTTGCTCTGATGGGACAGATACGGGCTGGTTATGACTATATACAGTATTGATCTGATATTACCTATGCTACTGCACTAATGAAAATTATTTACACTAGTAACCAAACTCATTAGATTATGTCCAAAGATACCTATAATTTATAAAAAAAAAAACAAATACTCAGTAAATTCACGACATTTAGCTGACACTCACTGACACTCCTACATAACCTATACAACCAATTTCAACGGAAGCCAAAATTTCTACCATGTTCGCCGAGCCCTGCTACCTGGGCGCCTTCGGGTATGAAGACCTAAGGGTTCTGAACGACTCCCTGAACGCCAAGGTAGTGGAGCAGGTGAACGACACCCAGGAACTGGTGATGATGAATAACTTCGCCCACGAGAGCAATGAATATTTGTACAAGAAGTGCTTGCAGGAAAGGTAATTTGGCTTCTTCATGTGGTTGATACTCACTACATTGACGTAGTGTCTTGAGTTTAAGGCCTCTAGAATGACTTCTCTAAGCTGTTTAGAAAAGTGTCTTGTGAGCATGGCAAGGATGTTTTAGGAAGCCTCTATTCAGCTCTAGATTTTCACTAAATATATATTAAAGTAGTTTATTAGTCTGGTAGGTGTTTATGGTGTATTCATATAGAACGAATAGAGAATAAATGCCTCTATGTAATAGAAAACTTGAAAGTAACAAACGAAATCAAGTATATAAAATGATGCCTGTGGCAATTAATGCTTACTGAAATATATTGAAGCTTTCTATTTATGTTAACCTAGGATAGGTATAGCAGTAGTATGAAAGCAAATAAGGGAACACAATATCTATCTTTTAATTTTTATCAGAAATCGGTTAGAGGACATTATCGTCATCTTAATTACATTACCCACTTTTGAAAAATACTAAATGATAAATAATTTTATTTCTGTAATTAGATCTTTTGAAGGCATTTTTACAAGTCATTTTTATAAACTAGATGGCGCCGGTGTTTCCTATCCGACTATCTCCGAGAAGAAATGCCAAAATAAACTCAGAGGTCAACGTCTTTTTTAAATCCAGACAATAGTAGATATCTATGTGAGTGTAGCCATGCAGGGATCGTCTGAAATGGCCTTTTGAGGAAAGAGCCAATACAGCTTTGAGGTGACCTGTCCTAACTGACGGCACGTATGCATCAGTCATCGTGTAGAAAAACCAACATAGCTAAGGGAGGTCACGACTAAATATGTATAATCCCTAAGATAGAGACAGTTTTGTTTGCTAAATACAACAAACTTGAGTTAAATAATTCACATTTCCTAGAATGTCAGACATAGCCTCCTGGCGCTGGGTGCTAGAAGACCTGACAAAACGTTTGACTGAAGCATCGGGAGCTCTACAGTATGAGCACAATGCTCTCCGTGTAGTCGTCTCCAGGCTGCAGAATGAGCTCGACGAGCATTCGCGGGAAGCTACTAGACCTGGGGCGTTGAGTCCACAGACTGATAGCGTGGAGGAGGCCATCATGCAGGTTATTAAGCCAATTATTACTTGAATAGCTGTTCCCGGTAGCATAAAGTTATCCGTCATAAAAATATTCCACGTCTTTCCTTAAGATGCAAACCATTAACCGTTTGTCACAAAGTTACCTACCAAATTTCAACGAACCACCTACCAAATTTTAAAAATTAATAGTACGAAGTATTTTTCCTAATATCTTTCACCTGTTGTCACATATTGATCGAAGTCTGGTGTACCTACCGGTGACACTTAGATTGTGTACCTCCCAGATTTAACCCGTTTAGATCGGCGCATGGGCTTACACTCCTGTCGAGATACTACCGAAAACCAAATTAAAAACGGCGGAACGTGGGATACATGCCTTTGATTTTGGGCGCGAGCAATCATAAAGACTGAGTAGACACATCTTATTTTAATGGTTCTTGCACTACAAGGTGTCTTCTGGGAATTTTAAGCTATTGAGTGATTATGAAAGCAATTACTATCTTATTATTTATTCAACCAAATCCTATACAAATCTGTAACTATTATAACCTACTACTTTAATACTGAAATAGGTAGGTATTTTGAGTTTTAAACACATAAGTGTACCTACCAAATTCCAGGAATTTGAATTTTTACGGGAACAAAAGAAGAAATTCGAAAAATTAATACTTACCCTGGACAAACAAATGAACACCATCGAACAGACAAAGAAGAAAATACTAAGAGACATTGTCCATAAAGAGCAGGCGTTGTCTGTTGAGGAGGCTTGTGCAAAAATCACCACCGAGTCCACATCTAAAGGATACAGAGATATTGGCCGGAGGAAAAAGAAGAAGTAATTGTTATTGCCATATAGTTGTTTATAGGTACATTAACTAGACCGATGAATGAATCTACCGAAAGGATTGACCTCAGTTTGCACCAGACTAAATAATACAGTCAGAGGGAAGGGAGACCTTTGCCGTACAGTAGGGCGTAATGAGCTCATATTATTGAAATGAGAACAAATCTTTGTTACAAAATAACGACGGTGCTAAGCTTAAGCGATATTTGACTACCAGGTAAACGTTCTTCGAGAAAATCACGAAGTGGAAAGGAGAGTTGGTCGCAGTCGGTGCTACTACTTGCCTCGAATTGCCTAATACATACATAGCATCACGCCTGTATTCCCCGAAGGGGTAGGCAGAGGTGTACACAATTGTACACCCACATTTCACCAACGCTGTCATTAAGTCCCATGTAATAGGTGGTGAGCCTATTGCCATCAACCATTTTGGGCACATTTCCAAACTCCGGGCTGCTACTGAGAATTTCCTAACAGAAAAACTCAATAACACTTTGCCCGACCCGGGAATCGAACCCGAGACCTCCTGCTTAGCAGTCGCGCTACGGACCACTAAACCAACGAGGCAGTTGCCTAATGCCCACCCCAAGATGTTACCTTACTGACTCAAAATTATTATTAGGTTACCAGGGATTCAGTGTCAGGTCAGCCCCACAGAAAACAACCTAAGTTACGTCACTGTACGGTGCTGTGTCTTTAACTATTTGACAGGACATCGTCTCCATAATATGTAGTTTGTATTATATGTAATATTTTGTTTGTCTGAACATGGTAAGTCGATGTTCACCGAACCCTTTGAATATTTTTGTGTCTAGGGCATCCCCAGTTACTCGCTGGGAGCACCGCTGCGTATCCTTGAAGACTGCCGGTCTTCGGGCTCTCAGTAACGCCATAGTCATCAGGCAACAGGTATGATTTAAATGTACACAAGGTGGCATCAATAAATTACTTTTCAAGATACACAAACGTTCGCGTAAGTGATAGAGTAAACAATTAGTACAGCCCATAGTAAATAATATTCTCGGTTGGTAATGAAGTCAGTTGAATAATTGTTAATAGATTTTCGAGATGTAAATCAATTTCATATTATGCTAATACAGAAGAAGGGCTCGTGGCTCAGTAACAGCCGCACAGATCGATCGATCGAGGTTAAGCTGCGCTTGTCGCGGTCGGTCTGTGGTTGGGTGACCATCATTTCATACCGACACCCCTCCGTGCCTTGGAGAGCACGTTAAGCCGTCAGTCCCGGTTTGTCAAATTAAGATCTATGACAACCGTTACGGGTAGTCAGAGGCCTGAAAGTCTGACATCCAGTCATACCACGAGATATCGTGTTACCCAGTAACTGGATTGTGGAGGTCAGATACGCACTCGCTCCATGTAAAATACGGATATTAAGCTGCATCCGGTTTGACTGGAATCCGACCCCAATGTAATTGGGAAAAGGCTAGGCAGATGATGATTATGCTAATACAGACCACTTTTCCCTCGAGTTTCGGTACGGTTGGCACATTGTTCGATACACAATGTTGTGCCACATGTCGCGAGGTCTATTCTCATAAGGAATTAAATAATATTATTTTTATTGACTGCAGATAGTTGCTCTGTATCTGGGTGTGTGTGCATGTGAGATTTGTTTGTAGTAACGTACCCTACAATACAACATTTCTAGTTTGAGGCAACGTTTTATCAAAGAGAACAGAACTTATCCGTAGAGCTGATTGACTAACAAATACAAATACCTACTTTCGCATTTAGAATCTTTAAGCTGTTGCGTCAGTCATTAGCAGACACAATAGATTTTTATTGTTACAACGTACAGATCTGTACGTTACTGAGCCGAAAGGTTAACCCTTTAGGAATTATTTTAACATTCAATTTGTGCTCACGCATTCATCAGGTGCGAGGAGCCAGGGTGCACCTTTCAATAACAGCTCAAGCCTATGCTGCAAGAGTGGACTCAGCTCTCAGGCGACGCTTGAACACAAACAAAGTCAAATTGCAGGATATTTACTGGCAAAAGGAAGAGGTATTTAGCTACTGATATTTTTTCGTGTTACAGAACATTAAAAATACGTACTCTGTCAACACATCAAAGGGCCGACCTTTCTCATTAATTCTCTCACTCATCTCTCATCGCTGCGCCAACGTAGTACATACACGGCACTACGCTGCTTAAAGCCAACTCACTAGGTGCGTTGCACTTTACTTTGCCATGGCGCAATTTTGACTTAACTCAAAGAGCTGGCGCAGTGAACTGCGCCTGAGTTACTTAGTTGACGCAAGGAATTTTGCTGAGTTACTTACCCATCTCTACCATGAACATATCTATTGCGGAATACGCGTCTCTGATACTACGTTCTGTATAGTCCTCTTGACAACTTTACTTGGAAACCTCCGCATACAAAGTAAAGCCTCCTGGCTTTACTTTGTATGCGGTGGTCTCCAAGTAAAGTTGTCAAGAGGTTATATGCTCGTGTTGATATGTCTCAACCTTGTGTAATTTAGGACTTCAAAGTTTTTTAAGTTTGGGTTAAGAAACGGGACTGCCCGGAACTCCCGGGTCGGGCAAAGTATTGTTTTTCTCTTATGAAATTCTCATTGGTAGCCTTGAGTTTGGAATTATGTCCGGTAGATGGCAATAAACTGCATTATGCATTGGTTAAATGTGGGTATACAACTGTGTACACCTCTGCCTATCCCTTTGGGTAATATAGGCGAGATGCTATTTAAAAATCGGTGTCCAACATGATATGTACCTACACTGTTATTCGTCAAGCATAACTTATCGCTTCCATACGACGTCTGTTATTAATATCGATCATATATACTCAACGTTTTTAATAACTTATTGATCGGACCATTGCAATAATTGATAAGTTGTACCTACATATACAAGTGCAATTTAATTTCACACAACCACCTGCGCATTGCATGAAACGAACATCTGCTTTCTTTTCAATTGTTTCGTTACAATTTATTTATTTTTGTCTCTATTGGCAATATTAGAATGAGTACCTATGCTATACGTTTTCATTATTTAATATATACTGAAATACATTACGTAAATATATACATTGAATGTTATAATCAAATCAAATGAGAGCACATTATTGAGCAACACTTATGAATAAAGTTTAGAATTTTCTTAAAATAAATTATAACAATTTCGACATGTTTAGGGCTCTGGTCGAGTTCTTGGTTGCTACACCACATATCACGGGTTTGATTCATGCATGGACCAGTTATTATTATTATGATGATCTACAGAATATTATTTCAAGTCTGGGTATCCGTGTATGTACCTATAATCACAGCCACGACAGAGATAGGTATCTACGGGAGAAAATCCTAGCCTTAAGGACAAGGCTATTAAAAAAAACAATATGATTATTGAATACTAGCTGGTGCTCGCGAGTTCGTCTGCGCAACAAAAGGCCTATAGACAATGTCCTTCTCCAAGGTCTAATCTATCCTTATACCAAAATTCATCCAAATCCGTTCTGCAGATTTTGCGTAATTGATATAATGAATGATTGACATACAAACTTTTATATTTATAATATTATTAGGTCCAAAATATTATATTTATAATATTTTGGTCTAGTGGTCGCAAGCGCGGCTGCTGAGCCTGAGGTACTGGGTTCGATTCCCATGTCGGGCAAATTGTTATTGGGTTTTCCTATTAGGAAATTTTCAGTAGCAGTCCGGAGTCAGGAAGTTGGTGGAGTGACACCCCCGTGCTTCGGACAGCACGTAAAGCCGTCGGTCCTGCGCCTGATCTCTCTCCGGTCGTGTCGGATTGCCGTCCCCTCGGAATATGAGAGTGAAGGAAGAGCACCTGTGTTTGCGCATACACTTGTGCACTTTATTATCTCATGAGTACTAGGCTAATATAGTGGAGATACGATATACGGTCGGAGTATTTTATTTTATTATTAGGATATAGGTACATAATGCCATAATCTATATACTTACTCAAAATATGTAGTTATTGAATCATATTTTCAATTTTTTTTGTATAGCAATTGTCGTTACACATTCATATCAATTATTGTTAACCGGTTACTACTCACGTGTATTTTTCGGGATTACCCGACTAGTTTCAAACTCGAACGAAGTCAAACTATTTGACTCGCGACATCGCCGCGAGACAGCTCCTGACTAAGGGCTCCGTTCGAGTTCAAAACTAGTCGGGCAGTCCCGAAAAAAGCACGTGAGTAGTAACCGGTGATCCGGTGAACAATAAAATTGATACATTTTTTTTGTCACTAGAATACGATAGTTGGAAAGTTTTTATTTTATACATAAACCATTGCCAAAACTTTTATGTTATATTATCGAGTCTACGCAATTCTACAGGCAATGCGCGACTATAAATCCTTAGCAGAAGAATTGACAGCAACAGAGCAGAATCTTCTGGAAACGATGGACCAAGAGCGTATCGTGGAAACCAGACTAGCTGATCGCACCTTACGACCAGTCGGAGAGCATACCAAGGATGAAGTAGACAGGAAGCTGAGGGACGAACTTGGAAGACTAAGGAACTTTAGCAAGCAGTTGAGGAACAACCACGAGAGGATCACGTAAGTACTGAAAGTATTTGACCAATCAAAACATATTAAACACAGCATCATGCTTATATCCCGGAAGTGTTAGGCAGAGAAGTACCTATAATTCCACACCCATATTTCGCCGATGCTGTTATTGAGCCCGATGTACTTACCTAATAGATGGTGAGTATATTGCCATCAACCGGGCACAATTCCAAACTCGAGACGTGTTAGAAATTGAAATGCGTTTGAAAGATTTATGGTATTCTGTATTTTTTAAGGTAAATTGCATTTGTACAACATTGTTCTATTAACTGCAAAGTTAGTCGTGTCGGATTAGTCACCTGTAAAGGGACTGAAAAGATAGCAATGACGTCACCAAAATACGTATTAAAATGTAGAAAATATCGGGATAGCGAGCAGATGTCGAGATGGCTTACTGGTCAGCGAGCCTGGAATATTTATCCGGGAGGCGCAGGTTCGAATCCTGCTCACGATTGTATTTCTTTTCCACAAATATTTATAACTTTGTTAGAACTTACTAACAGAAAAACTCAATACCATTCAAATTTAAATTAACTCGTTATACTTCGTCGTAGGTCAGTCTGTTTACCTACTACTTTTGATCTATTTAAACGATCAGTGTCTATTAATAAAGTGTTCCAAAATTGCTCTTTTCTGTTCAGAACCTTACAGCATCACTTGACGGATTGCATGACACGCGTGGACTGCTGCGCGGAGGACATACTGCGCGTCGTGCGCATAGACGATGAAAGAATCAGCTTGAGACTTGGCGAAGTACCCACAGAGGCACCGCATCCACCTCCAATACCTTCAGACTTCCCTGACACATGCCAACCTCAAGTCCCGGTATCCATGTCACTCCCTGAAGCATCGTTACAATCCATTCAGGAAGAAAACGAAGAAGACGATGGTAATGATGATTATCCTTTTGATAATTAAATATTGCAATGGAAAAACACTTCGATAAAATGTTATTTTAGTGCAAAATTTATATGCAGATTTATCCGGACGGATTGAGTTATTATAGGGAAAATCTATTTCGTACAGAGTGTCAAAGGATTCATCCAGCGTTAGTCGAGTGCCTATTGGATGCCATTTCACGTGAACTTAGCGGTCTACAATCCAACCAACCGCAACATAAACCAACGCAGTGTCTGCAACACCAACTAGTGTTGTATTATCAACTGCGGCGTACCCAAATATTAGTTCAGTAGGTATCTTCTATAATATTAATGTTTTTACTGATTTTTCACTTGATAAAAACCCATACATTTGTTTTTGAATATCTTTATTTTGGAATAAATAAAACATAACTATTGCAATATCACAAACTATATAAAACTTTGACGTCCCGCCCTATAGCAAATTAATTAAATCAAACAAAAACATTATAGGTTTGCATAAACCTTTTGTGTTGTTGATACTAATATTACTTATTAAAAAAGAAAAAAAAAACATATGATATGAAATTAGATTCGGGCGTAGCTTTAGAGCAATTGACAAAAATAAAAATCCTTACTGATATATTTTACAAGCATAACAACACAAATAATGCTGCAAATTTAATAAATATTTTTAGATTTTATTACTATTGTCATAACTTTAATAAATTATTAATTCTGTTTTATAGCACAGATCTATATTTCCATATTTGTAATTGAATTATTATGATTTATGAATAAAGTATAAATATTACACTGCTATTATATTAGTTTTATTGAATTAATTCCTACTATTGTTTGCGAGACTAAATGTGTCAGGTGCACCAAACAATTTAAAAACACGAAAATGAACACAAGGTGGTGTTAAATATTAGGAATGTCACAACGAACAATTTCAAATTTTGATTCACAAAAAAATAACATCTAAAGATAATTTCTAAAGAGATGGACAGTCATTACATAAAAATCTTAAATATGGTAAAATCATCAATAAGTTATGTTAAGACACTTACTTAAGCTGTTGCCTCAGTCATTAGCAGACAGAATAGATGTTTATTGTTACAACGTACAGATCTGTACGTTACTGAGCCGAAAGGTTAATTATAACAGATTTTAATCAAATACTTTTAGCTCCACACCCTCATTGTAAAAATGCCAAAAAATATTTATAGATAAATATTTATGGACTAGAAGGGCCAGAAAAAGCAGAAAATTCCATAATTCTACATTTGTCTGTTACAGATAAGTAAGTGTTAGTAGACATCTTATAACATTCATATTACAATTACTTCACTTTTGTGAGATTATGTATGATCTTAGGCAAATAACATCAGAAAAGTATGATACCATTTTAATAACTTTTTCTGTTTAAGACATCATTATGCATTGCCTATTTGTAGTATTAGGACCCATATCAAAATAAAAAAAATTGCTATACAGTTTGAGGATGAATATAATATGCATAACAAATTCTATTCTACCAAATTGTTTTTTGGAAAGGAGATTTTTCTTTTTTTCCACAAAATAAATTATAACTCAGAAAAATTAACAAAGTTTTTTTAAAAAATTTTTAGGAGAGACGAGTTCAAATACCTTTGATTGTTTATAATATCTAATGATCTAGACAAAAACTTAAAATCCATATCTAATGAGTAAATACATTTACTGGTACTTTTTTACTATGGACATCAAAGAGTAATATTATAATGATAGAAACATCACAAGCATTACTATTATGCAGTGACAGACTTTTATCAACTGTTTGACTAAATAATTTCAGGCTATACATGTCAATTTTTACCCCCATTCAAATCATCATGTAAAATTATAATAATTAAAGAAAGGAAATGTGAATCGACTCCATCTCATTTTGCATTTCACCTTTAATAATGAAAGTACTGAATGATCAAAATGTTATCTCAAAATCAAATAACTAATTTACACCAACTAAATACATTTGCAACAATAAAATAGCTTTTAGTATGTAGTGATATATTTCAGTGAATTGTAACAAATCTTAATAACAACAAAACAATGCTCAGCAGTTTCAAATCAAATAATAAAAATTATGAAAATCAACAGAACTGAAAAATAGTACTCATAGAACCCTACTAGCCACGACGGTAACAATGGGGGGCGTTATCCTATAATCCAAATTGGTTCAAATGTGCTTCACTGTGAACATGGCTTTCAATTTGCTGAGCATTGCACGGCACTTCCATCTGGCATTTGTTGCAATATGCAAAATTCTCATGCTCATTTGCCAAGTAAGACTCAATAGAGACCTCCTGGTTCTCAATCAGATCTTCAATCTCAGAAAACCACTCCATATGCTGCTCATCATCATCAATGTGACTAAGAATGCTCTGAACTGTGTTATCTATATACGCATCACAAACTTTGCACCAGACCTCATCATCATTCTCAACTGGGAATATGCCATTAAGAGGTTTTAGACGCTCGGTGATGTTAGCTCTATGGTTTATATGGTTTACATGCTCCTCAATGCTTTGAAGGGAGCAGTTGACACTGCTGTTACAAACCTCACAGAATACCTCGTCCTTCTCGCAGGACAGGTAGGCGTCTAGGGTTATGAACTCACCATCAATGAGATCGTCCATCGCCGCCATCCAATTCGCATGATCTTCACCTTCGATATGCTTTGTAACGGATTCGTCGTCAGGTAAGTTTCGATTGCATGGTTTGCAGTGGAGTATATCATTACTGAAACATATACCGTTCTCGTTCATCAGCTCGATGTTCTCCTTGTGTTTTGCACCATTTGTGTGCTGTTCGATGCATTTGCTCGCTTTTGGAATATATACGCCGCAAAAAACGCAACGCACTCGCGTCTTTGAGCTGGCGACTATCCCATACAACAAACCCGTTTTCATTTTATCTTATTATAATATTGTCTTTTTGATGGATATAAATTATATTCGTATTAACAACAAATTGCGGCTTAAAATTGAGTAACTTGAAATTTCGCGAAATTTTTTGGGATTGAGTTGACAGTTTGACAGGTGTTATTTTTATTTTATTTCTCGTCGCTTTGACACTTGAGAGTGAGTTGACAGAGGATCGATGATGAGTGACAGAAATCAGAATGAATGAATGAAACAGAAGCATATTTCAGATATGGCAATAATTTATTGACAATAACTCTTCTCCAGCCTCAAATATTTGGTTAATTGAGTATATATCACAGAGAACATGTGTAAAAACTTGAAAACATTTTAATTTAACGTAAAATAAACAATAATTCATAACTCCTAAAAATAGGTAATATGAACTCTGGCAACAAATTTTATTAACATCCCGGGAATAACCGAATTCACACCCACAGAATACATTTCACAGCCCGAATTTCTTTTGACTAAATGGACCTTGATGATGAGCACAGAGTACATTATAATATAGGAAATAGAGACCTCTCTCGCTTTCAATTTAGGAAACAGGGCACACAGACGCCATCTATAGTTTTACGAATGCACTACTGCATTGTCTACGCTCGGATCATGCCACGGCGCGGGACAACGCGGGCCGCGCTGACCACCGCGCAGCCTGAAGGGTGCGCGGGGGTGGGAAGTGACGCGGCGGCTGCGGCTCTTTTCCCCGTTTTGGCGCGCAACCTCTCTACGACGATTATCCGCGACGGTCACGTAGCGCGATCGGGCGCCGTTTGATCTATCTTTGTTTTTTATTATACCTACTCTATATTTATACAGTCCGCTCTTTTATTGCTGTAAACGATAGGACTCTGACATACATAAACATATGTTTATATAGAAACGGGTGTATTGATATGGTAGACTAGGGTAGGTATCTACTTAGGAAAGCAACTTCAAACAAAAAGATAAAAAAATACGTGATTTAACCGATTCTAATAAAAATAAAATAAAGTTCATTTTTTTATTACTCATATCTTATGAATAATTTGGAATATAATGAAATGAAATTAATGCTTTGCTAATCGCTTTATCTTTTTAACCTTTCGGCTCAACAATGTACAGAATTATACGTTGTGACAATAAAAATCGATTGTCTCTGCTAATGCAGCTTCACATAATACATTTGTTTGCCTTTAATTGATTGCTGTCCATATCATCGTCACAGTTCTTCTTTCCGCATAATATTTTATTTAAATTTTGCAATAATGGCGAATAAAAAATCGGGATACAAATTAATCTTAAATCTATCAAGTTTTCTTTATTGATTTGGCACTGCAGGAAGTCGAAACTAATATGTACAAATATTATTACTTTTATAATTTTTTTTAAATTATTTAATGATATATTTGCTTTTAATATGTCATCATAAATGTCTTGTAATTCAGATGTGCATTTTATGAATGAGTAACTGGGACTGTAAAACCAGTTCCGACCAGCATATTCCCGATATTTAATAAATTCAAGTTCACTTTTACAAAATACTTCCTTACTTATTTGAGATATTTGTTGCAAAATAGCATTAAACGCCATCTATTGATTTACGAAGGCGAAAAATATTGATATAACCCTACCAAATTGCAAAAGGATGATTGCCATACGACAATAGTATATTTAAATGACCTACTTTATTTTGTCGATTTATAATTGTCCAGTTTCCTACTCACTTGTTCCAAGATTGTACACCCTGATGATGAGTCAAGCGACACTAACATAAGAAAAATAAAAAACAAAAGGCACGAACAAAAGTAGCTCAAATATAAAATTGCAGGGGCAATTTTTTAGCTAAAGGAAACTTCGTATGGAATCCATACCTAATTTTATTTCAAAACAAGGTTTAATTTAAAAAAATTGCATGGTACTCTAACCAATACTTAGCAACAAAAACGCAGTTTATCTGAGGCAGCTACTGTAACTATTCCATATGAAATTATTACTATATATATAATTGCTCTATAGATGATCAGGGGCTCATTGGATGAAGATGATGAAGTTCAAAAGAGGAATCCTATACTCAGCAGTAGGTAAACATAGGCTGAATAGATAGATTTACTAAATACCTTTTTTAATATTTACCTAAAGGCATTTAGACATCAATTCACTCAGAGGACTGACAATAAAAAGGGATAATAAGTTTAAAGGGTATATAGTTATAAGGTTAACAATAAAATGTTAGGAAAGTATTTGCTTTTTATTTTATATGTACAAAATATATATTTCCTTGACATATAATGAAATTATTGTGGTTCCTAATTCAGGTGCCGTGCTTTCTGCCTGTGATATGTCTCTCCAAGTTATCAATATTACATGGTACTTCAATTCCACATTTTTTACAGAAAGCCTTATCTTCTTTGGGGTCTTGTAAGAACTTCTCTATATTTATATTTTCATCTTTAATCAACTTGAATATGTTCTCAAGGTTCTTTATATGAGCTGGATCTTCTTCAACATGTTCAAATATGATTTCTACATAATTTTCAAAGTAAACTTGGCATATTTTGCACCATAGGTCATCATCACTATCCTCAACAGAAAATATTGCATTTAATGGTTGAACAGCGATGGCTCGAGCTCTTCTATGTCTTGAAGATTCAATATGTGATTTAATTTCTTCATAATCAAAGTCCACACAGCGGTCACAGATCAAACAATTGACAGCACAACCCATGTTGGTAATATTCTCTGGTAACACAAGAAAGCCTCCATCTTTTTTTATCATTTTCTTAATGGAATTCATGATATCTTTGTGATAATAGCTATCTATATGGTGTATCACTTGCGATACATCTGGAACATCTTTGCACAGACCACAATTTATTTGTGTACCTCTGACGGATATGTTGTTCTGAACCATGAGTCTTTCCATGTACATTTTTGAGTGTTCTTTACCACTAAGATGAGCATCTATAAATATATCACTATCACGAATAAATATGTTACACAATCCACATTTTGTTTTACCGCTTTGATCGACTATAATATCTGCATGGTATGCCATGTTATTAAATTGATTTGAATCAGATAGAAGATTAAATGTACGATAGCTTATGACTATTTATCACGAGTTTTAAATTAAACAATTGCTGGCTGCTGGAGCACCTACTTCTTTTTATAATGACACTCCAATTTGGAGCAATCCATTGGCTTGTTTAAACACAAATGCATTAACTAATTTACGAAACAAAACAAACCAAACAATATTGTTTTTTTTTTTTTTTTTTTTTTCCTTCGCCCTAATCGGGCAGGCTAAGGTCTTAGACCATACCGCCTCGTCTTCAGTGTTCTTGAATAAAAGTAAGGCCAAAGCCTCGTCTTCAGTTACTTCCTTCTTGTATTAATCAAGTATAAAAAGTTATTGCAGTTATTGCCCCAGTAAAACGGTGGAAATTTTACTGAGTCTTCGATGGAGTTTAGGAGTGAACACAAAAAGTCATGATTTTCAATTGTATACAATTTGCCCACACTTGCACACCTTCATGAACACATAATGGTTAATTATCCACCATAATTACACATTATACTTCGGAGAAACACAAGTTTTGGAAAACAATATAAAATCGACAACGTGCACTTTACATTTTCCCGCCTAAACTCCCCAAACAATATTGATGATAACCTGTTTGTTGTTCTTGTTTGACAGTCTGTTGAAAGTTTGACTAGAGAGGTGGTTGTACTAGGTAAATTTGGGACTACGTACACTGATTCCTAGTTAAAAAAAATATGTGATCCAAAATACCTATTCCACCTATTCCGCCTAGTCTCAATTGCCTATCAACTATGGTTCACGTACTTACTTGACCCTTAAATCTCATAGACTCATAGTATGGATAAAAGATGCGTATGGTCATTTAAAATTAAAGCCACAGAGAGTTGAAAGCCATATTTAAAAAAATACGAAATACAAACTACATTTTAGAAATGGCAGTATTTGTAAAAACAAACTCTGAACGGTTCGAACGTCTATCGGCCGTAGTTCCACGTAACAGACGTGACAATAGTAATTTGTGTCTTCACAATACCAGCATAAAATCGCCATAACGAAGAAAAAAAAACATTGATGAGCAAAAGTGTCTGCTGTATGGCCCCGGTCATTTATAATAAAATACCTAAAGGTTGGAAAGATTTGAATGTAACCCTTTTTAACAAAAGATTACGAAACTTTTTAGCAGACAGGGTGTTTTACAGTACATCTGAATTTCTAAAGGAATTTAAATATTGTTGGTGGGAAATTTATTTATGTTATTTAAGTAATGTTATAATGATTGAAAATGTAATATTTTTTCGTGATATTGTTATTGTAAATGATTGTGTGATAATTTAATGTTACATATTTATTATGACTATATTTTTGTAATTTTTGCATGCCTAATGGGTTAAACATGGCTGTACCTATTATTTTATGTATCAAAATGTTTATACCCATATTTGCAAGATAAAAAATATCTTATCTTATCTTATGGATTTACTTAGTCTTGGACTTGGACTAGGAGACTAGTTAGTTACCAATTACCATACTACGTAAATGGTAATGATACGCGCTAACCGCACGCGCGTAGATGTAGTGAGAGAGCGAGATGAAGCAATACGCGGCCTAGTGCGCTCTCGTGCATATGTGTGAGTGCTAAGACTAGTTGGACTAAGTATTGTCAAAATTTGAATAGGTGCGGCCTTGTCTCTTAAAATACCTAGTCTTCGGATCTGTTCTAATAAATACGACTCATCTCCCTCATCTAGCATCTCTAACTAACTTTGACGCTTGACAGTTGACACTTTGACACAAATTTATTGAATTGTTGATTTTTTAGGGTTTCACGAAATCAGCAAATCAGGTATTGCTTGCATTTATGAAGAATCAGAGGTATTAGACTTTATTCGTTGAATTGTTTAGAATTACTACTTGAAATTGACTCAATTTAACTGTAAATCAGTTCAAGATGTCGCTAGACTCGGATACTGAAGCAGATGTCGTAGATAATATTGAAGAATTAATGGACGGCTTATTAGTAAGTATAGAAACATGTAGATTTTTTATCCTATATAACGCTTTTTGACCGACAGAGTGATTGTTAATCACTAGTTTATTACTTCGGTTGCAACAAGACAAGACCTAGTAGGTACATACCTGCCTAGCTACCATAAAATTGAAGTGTCTGCTTGTAATGTAAAACAAATAGTTTTTTTTAAGCTCCTACAGTTATTTGCATGATACCAATGCCTAAAAATCTGTTTTAAAAATAGTTGTAATATTATTATATGTGGGTGAAACTGCATGGCACAGCTAGTCTCAAATATATTTTATAAAAATACTTTGTGGTATTATAATTTGTAAATGGTATTATTTTATTCACAGAAAGAGCTACAAGAGCTATATTCATTTAGGGATTTGTTTTTTGAGAACCATCCCATTGAGATGGCTACAGAGAAAAACAAATGTGTGGAAGACAAAAAAAATTTACTGATTGAGAAATTTGAGTCAATTGATGGTAAGTAAAACCTGTGAACACTAAAGTTTCAGTTTTGTGTATAAAGCAACCATAGTCATATTTTCCATTAATGATTACAAAATTTGCTAAAATATTCTTAGTTTTTTCTTTACATATTTAAATGACAGCGAAGTATTCATAATTATGGTAAACTGTAGTTTATACTAATTGTAAATTGCTCTCTTAAAACCACTTAAAATAGAGTACTGTTTACTGTTGTAATCTCACATGTTGTTATTATGTGTCATGGTGCTCCGCTTATTGCCATCTATCAGGACAACATTCCAAAGTCAAAGCCAAAGTGGTTGATAATGGCCTAACAGATAAACACAATAACAATTTGCCTGACATTTAATCAAATTTATTTTTTGAATCTCATACTAGGCAGTTGTGCTTGTATATGAGCTCCACTCCTTTTTTTAATCTACTTTTTTACGAGGCTTCAGACATCCTAGGGGACTATGCCAGCCCCATACAGGAATGCATATATTATATTATAAAATGAAATTAGTGTCTATCTCACCCTTCTTGTATTTAAGCACATAACATATAAATCTAAGATGCGCTTACACTCCATGACATTGGTTTAGATGGAATTATATTTAAAACACAATTTTGCAATTTTAAGTTGAGTATTAACTGATATCTAAGACCACACAAGATAAATCTTTGAAAAGCATTTACGCATGCTTAGCGAACTTTAAAGTTACAATATTGAATGGAAAAAGAATACGCTTACAAAAAACACCAAGGTCAGTGCCCTGGTTTGAGTGTGCCAGCCTCTCCAGGGAGACACTGGTTATGGCACTCAGGTTGCGGTCTGGTCATGTTCCATTGAATAAGTTTTACCATATAATAGGCATAGAATCGTCGCCATTATGTAACGCATGTCATAAGCCAGAGGACATTATTCATGTGTTGATGGAATGTGATCAGTATCGTAGCCTGAGAATGAGTATGTTACCGGGTGTTAATTTGTACAATGGTGAAATTAACGTACTATTAAGCCAGCCTTTGTCCAAAGAATGTACGAGGATTTATAATTTTACTAGCTGATGCCCGCGTCTGCGCCCGCGTAGATGTCGGTTATCGCGACGAAAAGTAATCATGAAATTTTGATCCCGGTCCCGCTTTCCAATGACCGCGTTATAATTACCCATTTTTTTTAGTATTTAAATGGATAGAGTATGTTATCCTTAAGAGATAGACATATGCCATCGCGGACTTTTCTATAGACCTATATAAGATACACAATTCCACCATACATCATTTAGTTATATCTCAAAGGGTTTAGGCAGCGTTATCGTTGAAAGCTCCCAGACGGCTTATTTTTTCCGACACTTCCAACAAATATCATTATATTTTAGCCAATGTATACAAAAGCTTGCCAAATTATATACTAAAACCTTTCTCTTGAATTACTCTATCTATTAAAAAAAACCGCATCAAAATCCGTTGCGTAGTTTCAAAGATTTAAGCATACAAAGGGACATAGGGACAGAGAAAGCGACTTTGTTTTATACTATGTAGTGATGAAAGTATGTTTGAAAGAGAGAAATATGAGAGTGAGACCGTGAGTGAAGGTGATTTTGATGAACGAATATGATAGATGTGAGTCAGTGATGGTGTGAATGATCCCATGAGGCTGGCATAGTCACCTAGAGTGTACTGAAGCCTCTATAAAAATTAGATAAAAAAAAAAAGAATACGGTCGCGAACAGGATTCAATCCTGCACCTCCCGGATGAATGCGCCAGGCGCTCTAACCACTAAGCCATCTCGACCTCTCACTTCACTTCTAAGATCATGATACTGATCACATTCCACTAACACATGTATGAGGTCTTCCGGTTTACGACAAAAGTTGTACAAGGGAGAGGACCGAACTCCAACTAGGTGGAAATATTTATTTAGTGGAACATGACTAGACCGCAACCTAAACCGTCACAAGAATCTCTCTATTGAAGCTGACACAATCAAACCAGGTTATAGCAGGTGGTGAACTCTGTATCGAATGATACCAGACACCCTTCGGTATCGAAGCCTGTTCAAATAGTATCTTCCACTTTTTCATACAAATTATGCGAGCTTCAGATAAGACTTCAACAGCGTAAGGCGTACATGATACCTCAACCCCATCAAAAACTGCCTTCCTTGTCAAATTATCCACAACCTCATTTCCAACAACCCCAATATGTGAGGGTATCCACTGAAGCTCGACACAGACACCATTGCTTTGGAAATTACTTATAATCTTTAAAGCTTTATACCTCGGACTCCCGAGACACCCCGAGCCAAATGCTGGAGAGCACTCCTTGAATCCGATACGACTTCAAGTTCCTCAATTAATTTAATTGCTAAGTTATCTGCCATAAATGCTGCCTTTAACCAATACCTACAACCTAACCATAATCTTCTAATCTCTAGAGGTTGTACAAAAAGCTCACTCTCCATTACATGAATGAAAATGCTTCGTATAAAGCCCCCTCAGATTCTCAGAGCCCTATTTTGCAATAATTTTAGTTTATTGATTTGAGTTATCGCACTATTGCCAAATAAAAAACTACCATAGTCTAGTCTACTTCTGTCCACTCCTTATTGAAATCCAATATTATGAAAATACTTAAAATACCGACAAATATAAAACAGCTGCCTAAGAAGTTAAGAGTCGTGTTATAAAGGGTTGGTAACTCAGCTGGCATATAGCAAACCTTCTTAAGTGTAGTATATGGGGCTTTGCAGATGGAGAAACTTTAGTTTAGTTTTTAAAAGTTGCCAGTTGCTACAACCAAATACGTTAACCAAATGCCCGGTTTACGTTTGCTGCAATTTTATGGCAATCTGTGAGCAACTTTGATGGCCGAGTTGCTTAATCGACGCCACGTCGACGTGTTATGATGGATATCAAAGAAGCAGCACTTGTTCTCATTTTATTACACCGTCGCCGTCGTCGGCGTGAAAAACGACAAATTATTCGCAGCAGGGAAAGGGAGGGAAGGGAGGGTGTGGAATTGCTCGACGCGTTGTGATTGCTGGTTGGGGAAACCAGTAACTTTACACAACCGATATAAATGCGACAGTTGCTAGTTGCGGCAACTGGAAACTAACTTAGTCATCGATTGCAGCATCTGAAAACTATTGTCGATCACCGGAACTAGCAACTCGAGTTGCTACGTGTGCGGAGTTCCATTGAGATAAATGTAAACAGCTATTTGCCAGTTGCTGCAATAGTTACTCCATCTGCAAAGCGCCTAAGATCCTTGGTAGCTTTGAAATAATTTTGCTTGCTTTACTTGCACAGTATGGTGGTGACTGTTCCAAACTTACCTAATTACTGCCATATTTTAGTAACATGAACTCTTTTTTATATGTCGTTTTTTACGAGGATTCCAACGCCCTAGGTGACTTTTCCAGCCCTATATACGAAGGCATACAGTATATAATAAAATGAAATTAGTGTCTATCTCACCGATCTTGCATTTAGGCACATAATATACAGATCCTCTAAAATGCCCCTACAGTTACATGACACATTAACTCTTAAGTTATATTGTTTAATCGCATCTCCTGCATCGAACCTCAAAGTGATTTGCTAACTAAGCTATCACAACTACCATTCGCTATGAGAAATCCTCCCTCCACTCCCCTACACTTCAATCTTATAATAGAGTGAAAGAACTAACACAACTAACCTTGCAGTTAATTCAGTGTCGTACAGGTACCTTATTACCTTGGATACTGATATATTTTATAACTGCATTGACACATACAAAGCGAATGAAAGTTTTTTTTTTAATAAAGTTGTGGTCAAGACACGTTGAATGAACACGCGCCCGTGGAAGCTTTGAATTTTTGCGAGCGAAGGGATCTAGTAATATAAGATTCGATAATTGACCGCATCTGTATTAATAAGCTCATTTAACAGATCAACTGCTCAAGGCGAGGTGTTGACAAGTCAGTGACGACGTTAATACACCTCATTGTTTTTAGTAGACACTCAAATCCCGTTCTCCCATCGTGCCAAGTTCTTGTACATGAAGGGTCGAGCCTACAACATCAGCCCGACATACGACGCAAGAGCCACCCAGTGCCTCAGCAAGGCAGTGAAACTTAACCCCCATCTGATTGATGCTTGGAATGAGTTGGGAGAATGCTATTGGAAGAACATGAATGTTAAGGAGGCGAAGGCGAGTTTCGAAGGTGCATTGAAACATGTAAGTTTTGACTGTTTAACCGCAAAATTATAGAGTCTATTTCTTTTTTGTAACATTCAAGAGTAGCAATGCGGTCAGATACCCAATATGATTGGTTGAAAAAAAATCTGCTGAAACAAAATGTGCGGTAATTTTTTGCGATAGTGAAATATTTTACCTGCTTATTACTGGGCTGAGTATGTCTACAATTTCAAATTAAAGAGGTCCGTTTTCCACCTTTGAAATAATTTCTCTGTATCAATCCCACAAGCACGGAAGATTACATTAATCACTTACAGAGAAATAACAATTTATTTAAGTACTTGTGTGTACCTCAATAAATTGTCATTTCTCTGGAAGTGATTAGTATAATCTTTTGAGAAAATAAATATCTTAAACCGTAATCATAAGTTACATACATTTCTTAGGAACGCAACCGTTTATCCCTTCGTTGCCTCTCGATCATCCTGCGTCAAGAGAGTGGCGACAAGAAGCGCTCAGAAGCCCACCCCGCCATCTTAAAAAGTGTAGAGCTGGCCAAAGAAGCTGTGGGCCAGGACATCAAGGATGGTGTGTCTTGGTCAGTGCTGGGCAATGCATATCTGTGCCAGTTTTTCATGGTGGCGCAAGACCCATCCACTCTGAAGCTGTGTATGAGCGCTTACAAGCAGGCATCGTTGGACCCCGTCGCTAAAGGACAGCCTGATTTGTACTACAATAAGGGAATTGTAAGTTTGTAATATTTATTGTTTATATTAGTATCAGTAATTACTAATTACGTTTTGAATGATTGATCGCTATGCTTAGCCGCCTTTTAAATGTGAAATGCTAAATGGAAAATAAAGGCTTAAATTACTACTAAATTAATAATTCTGCATTATTCCGTGTTTTATATAATACAATTATCGATGAACTGACAGAAAGAGTTCATTAAGTCTATTTACATAAATGTCAATTCATCAGTTTTACAGAACAAGGTCGGGATTGAACATGCGATCGATGTAAAACGTTCGTCGATTAATAAATTAGAAGGGCCTTGGTTAATAGCATGGTTGTGATGGCACTAACGTAATTTTCTTCTAAATTACATTTCTAATATTATAAATGCGAAGGAATACACTTATTAAGGCAGACATCTAACAGCAATGGTGAGAGCATTAGCGCGTCCAAGCCCAATAAACTGCTGAATAACAGAAACCTGGGTTCTTTAGTTACTTGATCTACATACGTATTTTAATCATTTAGTATACGTACCTATTTAATCACACACACATACTATTGGTGGTGTGGTGGCCGAGTGGTTACGGGCCCGCCTCCTGAGCGACAAGTTGTGGGTTCAAACCTTGTACTGTACTATACTTTCTTAGTTAATCTAAGACATCACTGACATATGGTGAAGGAAAACATCGTGTGGAAACCTGGGCTTGGTAGTAGTACTAGCGTGGTGATTAAGCTCGTGCCTTCTCTGTATGAGAAAAGGCCCTTGCCCGGCAGTGGGACAGTTTTGGGCTGGTATTTTTAATGTAAATATTTTGTACACAGAAAAATACGGTCGTGAGCAGGATACGAACCTGCGCCTCCCGGATAAATACCCCAAGCGCTCTGACCGCTAAGCTATCTTGACCTCTGCTCACTACCACGAATTCTTCTTCGACACTTTTAATACGTCTTTTGTATATCACCATAATTTTTTCCAAAAAAAATTATTTAAAATTTTGAATTATTATATATTACTAGTTTTAATATACGCGTACGCAGCTCTAGATATCTAGACTTCGCCTTTATAAAAAAAAGGTTTGAAAAATTCGGCAAGTAGTCGAAATGTTTTAAAAATATACAAGGACAATATTTGATTTTCCTCAGGCTCTTAAATACTCGGAGTTTTACGATGAAGCGCTTTCGAACTTTGAGTACGCCAGCCGGCTGGACCCGCCGTGGCAGCCTCCCAAACAGGAGCGCGCTCGACTGGTGACCTTCTTGAATGCTGCGCACACGCTTGTGCGCACGCGCGGCAAACTGAAGACTAAGCGACTGACTAATATGGTGCAGGTGAATATTAAGTTTATAGTCTCTTTCGATGCATATAGCACTAATGGTGGATATACGCCTTACTATTCACTCATCACTTGACAGTATAACTTAGAAACCTACTACTTAGACCTAGAAACTAGTCGGGCAATCCCGAAGAATGCGCGTGAGTAATAACCGTTAAACTTTAATTAACATGAATGTGTCTCACGAAAGTTATTATACAAAAAACTAAACTTAGCTTGGTGATTGTCTACAGTGTAATTGTGTGAAAAAACTGGCTATTGGGTCATGGTTTGGCATGGCACGTGATGTTCTTGTCCATTAGCGTACAGCACCAGTTATCAAATGAACGTCTACCTACATTAAATGTATTTCATGTCCCGAGTTTTAGAATCACAGCTCGGGACCTATCAATCGAGGTTGAAACACATCGTCTAATAAGGCTCAATTGCACCAACTTAACTTTAACCGTAACCGACATGTTACTGTGTCATTTTGATAGATTTTACATAGAAAAGCTTTCAAAATAATTAAGTAACACGTCGGTGTACCATGAAGTTTTACCAAGATAACCAGCTAATACGTTCCCCAGTCTATTGACAAGAAAATGCTGGGCATATACAGTGAGGGCTGCCTCCACGCTTTTGCTGGACGCCGTGAGGTGGCGCTAGAGCTCACTCGTCTGGATGCCCTACAAGAAGGCCCTAACGAAGCCAAAGTCATCCTGGGCAGAGTCGTCGGCTCCATTCACAATGATAACGCAGTACCTTTGTAAGTATTTGATCTTTCAGTTGGCGTATGTTTTCATGTTATGACTTGGTGAGAAACAAATTATTTTGTAATTATTGTATATTTTTTTGGATTTGTCTACTAATTTTGGTATTTAAACTGAGCCCTTTGTTTTGAGCTAATCATGCGCTTGAAACGTATGAATTAGTTCGATTCTCCCGCCGCATGATTAAGGCAAAATGCACGTGGGTCAGAGAGCCTTCGTATATTTGCTACGTTTAGCATCGGCGATCAAATATTTATGTCACTGTGGCCGAGCGCACGCGCAAATTGGCAACCGCGACCGAACGCTAAAACATTGATGCAGTCGTAAAATCGCTAATCGCCATGCTAAAAGTAGTAGTTATCTCTGCGGAGTTAAAAAAATACCTAATTAATTTGACTGATGGTAGAATAGTTATGGAGTCACGTGGTAGTCTTCTGTTTTTGGGATTTGGATATAGTAGGTACATTGATCTAAAAATGTTTTGCATCAATTTGGGTGTATGGCTTGATGCCTTTGGCTATGTAAAGAAAGTGTTAATTTATGTTTAGACAGACATTGGAGATAATATATTTTATATACGAACCATATGAAGATTAATTAAAATAAATGAAAGTGTAATACATTTGTAATCAGTGTTTAACTGTATTTAGGTACTTCTAGTAAATATTCCACTTCATAACTTCAATTTATGTGAAAAGGGCGTCGATGGTCAAATAATTTTTTTCTTTATAAAAACACATAATGATCTTTTACCGAAACCATTATTAAATGGCACTTAAGCCAGTGAAAAGTTAATGATAAAATGCAGAATTGCTTCATAAAAGAAATAAACAAATGTTAAGCAAGCGTTTTATTCCATGCGCATTTGTTTGCCAAATCATCATAGTGTTGCACTTCTGCGAGCTTCGTCTTTCACGTACTTTCATCTCATTCCTATAAATAATCCATTATTCATTGCATTCGTATTTTTACAAGCTGTTATACAATTTTGAGATGCAATAAGTGGTAATAATTCGCTAGCTTGGACTCTCCAAGATTATGCTTAAGACGACAAAGTGCTAGCTAGTAGGATTGCTAGATTTTTAAGACAGAAAATTACAAGATACGGCGAGGAAGTCTAAATATGTTGAAACGTGATTATTTTTTATTAAGTGTCATCAACACTCCTTTGCTTAGAAACTTGCAGTTCGGACAGTATTTCTATAGCTATTATGACTTAGAAATGAGATTAAACAAAAATTAGTCTTGAAAAAAAAAGAAAGTCATGATGAAAACCCTAGTCTTCTCTAAAAGTCGCTTTTGTAAGTTTCTGTTTTAAAAATGCACGTATACTTTTCTTGTTTGAATGCTTTCCACTTCGAATGGACACTTAGTATATCTGCTTGGAGCACTGTTCAACCAGAGACAGATGACTTCACTGAAGACGAGGACACACAGCGACGCTTAGTGTGGTATGTGTGTCTGATAAGCTCTTTCTGACTTAATAGATGCTTGATTGTTTTTTTTTGCTTAAGTCTCTGGTTAATAAGAGCCTCCGTAGACTTGTCACCTTTAGCATCGGCAATCAGCGATTTGGTCGCTTTTCTCAAGTTCTATACAGCGACAGATGAACATGATTCGATATTAACGCTAAAACTTAATAATAACGGATTAACAACTGTCGTTTCCATCGGAAAGTTATATACAGTGAGACTTAAAGAAATTAAAATAATTTATGCAATATAAAATTCTGATATTACAGCACATTCGCCATGGTGGATGAGAGCATGGAATGCGTGCTAGTCACTGTATACAACTGGGCGGACGGGCGTGGCGCCATCATCGGCGACTGCGTGGCCATACCCGAGCCGCTCATGCGTACACACAAGCATGACTCGGAAGTTGTGGTATGTTACGTTTTTACTTAGTTCACTCCCGTAGCCAACAAACAAGAGTGAAAAGAGTACTACGACGACAAAACAATCTCGCCCGTATGCCTTCCGCAGAGAGCTTAAAGTTCACATAATGTTATTGAAAAGTAAGATGAAGAACGGATAATTTTTTTAATAATAAGTCTATAGAAATAACTGCACTGTACTTACCGCGATGCGTGTCATCAGGTTGCAGCTATTTCAAAGCAACCTAAAGAATATCACGTAGTCATTCGTACATACATACTAATTACCTTCTTGGAATGACATCCTAGTAACCAGTATGTACTTATATCACTGCGAGGTGTTGGCAGAAGCGATCTTGTTTTTCTCGGGACGTGTCAAAGGCAGAACACATAGTACCGAAGGTTCATTCCACTAGTGTTCTCCGAAGCTATATGTTTATTTGGTTCCTCCTAGGCACCCACCATTTCCAGGCGAAATCGAATCAAGTTAGAACTCATGTTTTTGGTTTTCTGCGTGCCCACCATCCAATATTAAGAAATAATTCACCCAATTTCAGACTTACGATTTCAAATCGATTCGCGTGAACAACCCATTACTTCTACTAGTCAACGGCAAGCGGGTTGCTCGTAACCAGTTTGCTTGCACCCGTGTAACCAGTACCTACGAGATTCACTGAAGCCGGCTGAAAATAGTAAGGAGGGGAGGAGAGGAAAAGGTCAAGAGCCGAAAGATGAAGTGGGAGTTCCCTGGACGGAGCTGCCTCCCAGATTTGTAGGTAAGTTGCGAAGTTGGAAAGTGCCAAATAATTTGAAAATATAAGGATTGTATTAACGCAATTTCAATGATAACATAATGTGGCATTTTTTGGTATCGTTTTGGTAGAAGGAATTGAAAACTAACGATTGATTAATATGTAACTTTGTGATGGCATTTTAGTAAGAAGAGGTTTCTTTTGTAAGACGATAGCTTTCATTCAGTAATAGTGTGTCGATTATAGTAATTAACTGATAAAAGTCGAGTGAATTAGGAAAAGAAATCGTCTAAATAAATGAACGGTGAAACTATAGAATGTGATAAGAAAAAGACTTCGCAGAATTTTCGATGTATTCGCACTTCACTTGAATAGGTTAACGTTAAATGAAAGAAAACCTAATCGAGCTTCGTTATTAAAAGACTATTTATACATAGTAATATCTTAGGTTTTCCCGATCACTACACATTATAATAAAACAACGTTTAACCGGATTAATCGCGTGTATTATTGGGTTTTGTATTTCCTGGAAGCGGTGAAGGGTGGGCGTTTTGGGGGACTGTCTTATTGTTATGTATGACGTTCAAAAAGTACAATTTCTAATGGTCTAATTTGAATAAAGATATTTTTGATTTTTGATTTTGATTCTGACGTTTCGAACACACACAACACTTTCCTGCAGCGTTCGTGCGACCACCTCGTGAGTCCTCCTGCGACCACTTTAATACTACACGCGATTAATCCGGTTATAAATTGTTATATTATACTATTTATACAATTAATATTAATGTGACTGACCGTTTCAAATTGTATATAATTTGCTAAAGTTAAATGTTAGCTTGTCGTTTTTACTTTCAAAAGTACCGATTAACCACGTTATTCAGTCGATATAATCGAATATAGAATATTGTGAAATCATATTTAATCAATAGAATAATAATTACCGTAGTAATTATGGATATGGTATTTGTAAAAAAGTGCACGATTTTAACCATGATAGGTAAAATTTATATTATTTAAATATCACAAATCATCATAATCATCATCAACCCTCTGTCCTTATTCTAATTTATTTGGGGTTGGCGCAGCATGTATACTTCTTCCATTTTCTAATTATTTTGTAAATGTCACAAATCATAGGAACAAATCAATGTTTTAGGCGTATAAATTTGATAATTAAATTTATGTAGATTATTCTCGACCAGTCATAATAAAGAAGAAAGATCTTTGGAAATATATTAAAGCTTTTAAAATAGTGCACTTTTATACAAATAATATATAAATTGCATTTAAAATTGAATTAGGAGTACAAAATCCAAAACAAAAAATTAAAATAAAAAGCAATTTAATTATAGTGCATTCAATTATTGATGTATTGCGATAGTTACGTCTCCATATCGATGTTGTATTTCATACTTATTATTCTATTTTCTGATGTACTGAAATTGTTTTTAAGTTTAAGTTCATGACAGTTTAGTCGACATTTTAAAATGGTCTCTAAATTAATCACATTTATATAAAAAATATAGGGAAAAATATAAATAAACAGAAGAAGAGACATCAATTAAAAATAGTTATAGTATGCGAGGTATGGGCACAATTGACAGTGAAAATGTTCCGCCAAAAAAGAGGTAAGTATGTGTGGTGAGTCACTATACCAGTAGGTATATTTCATTTAATATGAAACTTTATTTGAAATAAAATGTTCATAAAAAATAATGATATAATAAGATTCTATTGCGTGGTTATACAGTTGATATTAAATGGAATAAAATATTTACTATACCAACTATTTATAACAGCTGCTTTTCGTCATGTCACCTACGAAATAGAATTCGTTTGAACGTTTGAACAAAACGTAAAAAGACGGTTCAAATGTATCATGTTATTTCAAATGAAGTGTAAGTCAACAAAATGCCTACGATTAATCATTATCCTATTGACAGAAGTAAGGGAATCGATCGTTTGTGCGGGGCCTTAGTGAGATATCGAGTATGAATTAAGGTATGTTGATACTTGTTTAAGTATAAAAGGATCTCTTAGCAACTAGGTGAATCATGTTGTATATGAAAAATTTATGAAAATTAGATGTATTTGTTACTTTCAAGAATCGCCTTTGCCTTGGTTGGAATAAAGTATCAATTGAAAGTATATTTTGTATGGATTTATCTAGAATGTAATTTTTAAAGCTTAGTGAGGGCATTGGCAAAGTTGATTCTTAAATCGCTATCATGGTCGTAATTGGTCAGTACGCGGCGACCTAAGCCTTTGATCAATTGCAGATGATAGATGGTAACTCATTGGTCGCGATTCTCAATAACTAGTGATGTATAAATGACGGTTTTGTCGTAGTCGCCTTATAACTGCATGATATTGGTATGTCGAACCATAGTCACAATTGTGTGTCCCAGTACGTGGATTTTAAGAGAAAGCTTAGAGCATTTCAAGCAACATTTTGCAAATGGAGATTATAAAACTATTTATGATAATTCTCTAGATTTTATGTGAGCTCTTAAGATCTCTATTATATCTTTATTTAAAACTAACTATTTATGAAATTACTTGATGTTTTTATTTACACTGTAAGACTTAATATGTTAATTACCTGACACTATGTTTTCGGAGTTTGGTAGAATTTGAAGAAAAGCTTTTATTATAATAAATTTGTGACAATTTGCTGTCTGTACACTAAGTATTAATAAATGTTTATAATACAAAATTAAAACTAATTTAGGATTAAAATTGTTTTATTGTTATTTCTACTGAAATACTGGTATTTACAGTGGTCAGGTGGATATGTATAATATATATATTAACATTAATTGTTTATTTAAACAGCTTTTAGCTTTACACAAAATTACCACAGATTCGTGGTTGATTTTTTAAATTAAAACATAGTTAAGAAAGAAATATAATAAAAGAACATGATTACAATTTTAGCGCGCTTATAGGCAATTAATAAAAACAAATTCAAACAAATAGATATTGGCGTTAAACTATTATATTTTACATTTGTAGAGACAAGATATAGGAAAAGTTTTATCTATCCAAAAGCTCCTTACTAGTCTAATTGAAATGATTGCCTTCAATTTGGACTTATTAATTCCTGATTGAAAAACATCTGCTTTTCCACAAAAAATGCACAACACAACTTTATAGTTTCACAATTTTTTTTAAACATTTACTTAAAGTGAAATGGTTCTATTTCGAAAGTTAAATTGACTAAGATTATTAAATACAACATATTTAATACAGTTCTTTCAAATTCTTCTAAGCATTGACCTCCCATAGTTGCAAATCATTCTCTACAACTTCAGCATACATATCTGCTTTACGTCTATCTTTAAACAGTGGCCTTAAAGTCTTCAGGTTTAAACCTATTAAAGCCCCCTTGTCCATTAAATTGTTCAATTTATTTACTAAAACAGGGTTATAGTTTAGTCGTAAAAGACTTGGCCTGGAGTATAGGTATTGAACGTCGCGTAGATTATTTCGCGCCCAAGTTTCTATGGTTTTGTTGCCGCTGGCTATCTGTGGATGTAACGAGGTTAGGTTATTAGTACTATGTTATGGGAGGAACTTGATAGCAATGCTTCCTTACAAGGGTCCAAACACACTACCCTGTGGAACTCCTTTTGTATTGTTATGATTCATAGTCTTATATTTGTATTTACAGTTACTTCGTAAGGCTTGTGCAGTGTTCTCTATTTCCTTAATTAATTTTTGTATCTGCTTGCTAAGCTCATAGTTTAGTTTTTGTATATTATTTTGTGAAACTAAGTCTAATGCTTTACTCGTATCTAGAATTTTGAAATATTAATATTGTTTCTATCTATTATCTTAATTATGGCTACACTTTTAATTTAAAACAAGGCAGTATTTTTAGTGTTTCATTTTAGCAAACTTACCCTAATATCACCAACTTGCTTGAGGAAATATGAGGAGAAGTAGAAGCGAAGATTCGTTGACGCGGCGCGTCCTTCGTTGCGTAGTGCGATATATGTTCGTAACATTTCGAACCCGCGCCTTTTGTATTTAAACACCTAAATTTATAAGTTTCTAGTTAAAAGTTAATCATGTTTAATACATATTTTACACTCGAACTTAGGGAATATAAATACAGGAACAGAAATATAATATTTATCAGAAAAACCATAAAAGATAATACAAATGGCTACCCTAGTATGCCCTGAAATATTTTACGTATTCCTAACATTGAAAATGTTGAATGTTCAAATCCTAAAAAGATGATTATAAGTGCTATATAAATTTAAAAAACGTTAACAGTTTTCTCGATTAGTCCAAGAACTGCAGTCCACACTAAACTTTCTAAAAAATTATTGGTCTTTTTCTTGATATCAAAATTCATCAAAACCAACACAAACCTGATAAATAATATTGCCAGTCACATACGAATCAATGTAATGCGTCCCATAGCTCTTCATGAAGCGCCTAACTTCAGCAGTATCCGTGACATTCAGATCCTCAATAGCTTTCATGACATAGTCCTTTACAGCTATGCCTCGTAGGTCACCTAGCTCCACAGTTTTGTGTGGCTTTGTCAGTTTGACAAGTACAAAACAGCAGTCAGGTTTTGGGTCATATTCTATCCCGAATGTTCGCATTATTTCGTCGTGAATCCAGTCGCCCATAAACGCTTTCCAAGGCTTGTCTGTTCTGTAAAAATATAGGGATTAAGAAAAGGATGATTCCTCAGCTACAATACCATCCCCGTAAAAGGTAATTGATAAAAGGGTTGTTTTGTTATAGATAAATCTTTGAAAAGCATTAAGGCATGCTTAGCGAACTCTAAAGTTATTATATTAAATGGAAAAAGAATACGGTCGTGAGCAGGATTCGAACCTGCGCCTCCCGGATAAATACTCCAGGCACTCTGACCACAAAGCCATCTCGTCAATAAAATCTCGGTTGTTTTGTTGTTTTACTGAAAATGTCTGCCTGACAAGTTTTGTGGTCAGATATGCTAGTTTTCATGAATTGAATTACTGAACTTACATAACTGCCTTTATTTATTTAAAGGGAAATTTAACAGGTATTTAAATTAGTAATATCATTCATACAAGGCGATAGTTTATAAGTTAATATTGCATTACTGCCGTTAGATGTAGCAGTAATAAAACTATAATTAGTTTATCATACAACGTCCTTAGTATTTTGTGACACAAGACAAAATACAAAAAACCTTTTCTTTTTTAAACGTTGTCCTTTACTAGTAATAGGATTTGTATGTTTATTACAAAAGTATGCTTCGTGTGGGAATCCAATACGCAACATGCGGCGCAGCAGCTGATCTATCGACCACTGTGGCCAACTAAGCCGTCAAATCTATGAAGATCCCGTCTTGCTTACGCTAAAAATATTCACATGACATACCCCTCTATCTTGAAATTCTTGAAGTACGCGTCCAGTAGGTCCTCAAACGTTTCACATAACAACAGCTCCATATTGGTGATGCTATCTGTATCCCCCTTTCTTTCCCTACTAGTGACATTGGCGAATACTCTAATATTCTTCTCACTGAAGGGAACTATGGGGTCGGTGCCTTCTTCACCCTCGTAGTCTGCTGATATCACTTGCGTTACTTGGGAGAGGTCGCCGTAGCTGGGAAGGAGTTTTATGTGTCATTTACGTAAACTTGGTTGTATTGATAGGTTACCCGCTCATGATACACTTATATTCGCGTTAGGTTAATTGCCTACAGTAAATAAAATTAAAATAAAAAAGCACTCAAGCCACATATACATAGCCAATAGGTATTGTTGTTGAGTTATCGTATCAAAATGAACAAAATGTAGACATAGCAATAATATTGTGTAACTGGACAGCTTTTTACCCGACTGACATAAAAAGAGGGTTTCGTTTTATAACTTTAATAATGTTCGCTTTAACTAACTACAATTAATTATACTGTTATTTTTATGTTACCACGTGGGTGACAATAAATATGACCGTATCGAGATGAGATTCGATCGCTTAATTGAGACTCAGTGGTACCTATATTAGGAATGGATATTTTTGTTATAATCTGACAACTAACCGAATCACATGGCGTTTATTTTGTTTCCGTTTGTTGTCTTTGGACTTTTTTAGGACTCTTTTATTAATAAGTTGATTATTAGCCATTACGATAGATACTGAAAACTGATACAGGAAGACTGTCCTGCAGTGAGACAAACCGGAATCATAATAAAAATACTGATAGCTAGTCGTTTCAGCTAATGGCTTAACATCCAAGGGCCTCGATAAAAACCTTAGGAGTCCCTCGTTAGGTAGCTAGGTCAAGGGCTTGATGCAGAAAGCAGTACTTACTCCTTGACACGATGCGAATTCTCAGGAGATTTCTCTCTCTATGGACATCGCTCGCCCATATCGCCATATCATCATCATAATACCCCTGCCCGTATCCCAATTTATTTGGGATTGGCGTAACATGTATTCTTCTTCCATACGTCTATCAGTGCTCATGTCGGCAGTCACTCCTTTTCTTGCCATTTCATCTCAATCCATCCATCGCTTCCTCGGTCTTCCTCTACTCTCATAGTCATCTACATTCACACTCAAAAACTTTCCTCGTAATTTTATATATTCATAGTAATATTTTTTATTTCATATGTATTTCGAAATAGTAACTAACTAGTATTCAAAACATCTAAAAATATTTTAAGAAGGTATTGAGGTGACAAAAAAGGTGTTTTTCTCGTATCTACGCAACAAAGTAATGATAAGATAATGATTGTGGTTTTTTATACTAACTACTGAGCCAATTTAGATATTTATTTCATTAATTAAATTTCGTTGGTAAGTATATAGATAAATTATGCAAAACTGTTATGCTTTCGGTAAATCCATAATAAATACCTATATACTTCAAACCGAATATCAAAGTGGTTTTACCTGATCGTTGCCTAAGTTAAATATTAATAATAAAAACGAAGAGGTAACTTCTATATAGAAAAGTAATTATTTTATTTATTTATTTATAGATTTATGTATACACAAAAGTAAAAGGATAGGTATTAGAATATTATGTACAAAGGTACTGCTTATTTCTTTAAGAAATCTCTTCCAGCAGACCTGCGAGAGGAGAATTTAAACAAGAAATGTAGACGGCGTGTAAATAAAAACAAAAAAACAAAATATGCAAAAGGAAAGAACTAATTAATCAATTAAAATAAACATACATATATTAAATAAGAATTAAACATACATATACTACAAAATAAATATATAAATCATTGCAAACCAAACAATTATGAATTATCTAGTTACCTCCAATAAATTTTAGTCTTTCTTGTACGCAGTCGTAAGCATGTACTATACAAGGGATCAGCGACCTGCCTTTTAAAATTATTCTTATTTAATATTACTTTATTCAGATTTCTATACTGTGTCATAGTTTGATAATCTAATAAGACGTTATAATTACGTGTCTCTTCTTAGTTAAGGGGGTTCACCCGATAATACATTTTGGGATTTTTTATTCTAGAGTATCATGACGACTCTATCACTCATTTCCTTACTAAAGTAGTGCTTGCTTATTAAAGTTCATAAAATAAGTTACTGCTGGCAAACATTAATGTCAGATATAGGTGACAATGACACTTAGCTAATTAAATATTAAATAACATAAGTGGATAAAATTAAAAGAAATGGTTTATATGTTTTTTCATTAATATTTTATAGAATTTCAACTGCATTCAATCATAATTCCGAGATTGGACGTACTCGGTTGAGTCACACTATTTATTTTCCTTAATCACAGTTACTTACATCAATTAACACAACATTAAACCGCACTATAAATTAAACACAGCAAAACTTACTTCGCAAACACATCGATAGCATTTCCAATGTTCAAATTATAACCAAGATCTTCTTCACTGTAACACAGGACTGAACAGAACAAAACAATTAAATAAATGAGGAACATTTTGAACCACATAATATGTTATAAACCGCGCCGACGCGGCTAATAAACTGATTTTTTTTCACATTTTGCTAATAACTCTACAATGTAAACAGCTTGTGAACTTGACCTAACAGATTAGTTCGGTGGAACTTATCAGTGCTGCAGAGATGACAAACCTTTGACAAGCCTTAATAAAATAATTTTTACGTGTTCTTTGACAGAATTCGAGAATACTTATTTATACGATGATATTAACTGTATATGACTTATTTATACCTTTGTACGATGATATTAACTGCATTGTGGCAGTGGGTTTTGCCTGTAATCATAGTTAATAAAATATGTAGTTGGTAAATAACTAACAATCTTAACGCATAAGTAGCGAACTATAAAGTTTTTTTTTGTGGAAAGTTTAATAATGTCTTGAGCAAGATTTGATAATGGACCTCCGGGATAAATACCGCGTAGAGGGCTTGGAATATTTATCAGGAGTAGGTTCAAAGCCTGCTGGCGTCCGTATTTTCTTTTTACAAACATGTATAAACTTTAGAACTTAAAATATTGTTGGAATTTATGTATGATCAACGCGGCTCAACGAATAAATATTTAAAAGCTGGGTAATTTATAAAAAAAAAAAGACAAATACAGCACACAAATTAAGGCATATATCTGTGCCTTCAATGTATTATCGCCGCACAATATTTTCTCCCTTAGGTTATAGGTATTCATAAATTATACCTGTACTTAATACACGTATAATTTAAGACGTTATAAAAATGCCAGTTTTTATGAATACGTATAAATTTAGTCTCCTGTCAACTTTCTGATCATCCTATAGGTTTGTTTACCCTGGTGTGTATGACAGCACGCGGCTTTACTTGCTGCAATAGATTGGCACGCATTTCCTGTTTGCTGAGCTTTATAACACTTTAGATGTAGTGAGAAATTATGTTTGTTTGGGATTTGAGATAACTTTAATCATGTCTATGTTTTGGTTAAATTGTTTTTGTTATATTTTATTTATAGAGACAAGGTGGGATATAACACTTTATCAGCATGTTTTTGTGCTTCGATTCGTGTCTTTTCTCAACTGTTTCCTGGTGATACTGAGATTTCAGACCAAGTGGTCTGCCAATATTAAATGGAAGTAAATATGGAAGTTCCCTATTCAGATTAAATTATTTTTATTTCTCGACAGATGACCGAATCTCAATATATTGATGTAAGAAAAAATAGTTTAATGGGTCAGGGATACTTGATAAAGGGTTCTATTTATATTAAATTAATTCACAGTTACTATGACATATAGACACATCGATTATTTTGTTAGTAAGAACATAAGACAGTTTTTGTTATACTAATGTATTCATAACTATCAGTTTTACATTAGGTCTTTGAATTATAAAGCAATTTTCTTTACCGTTTCAGTTTTTTGTGAGGATGAAACTTGAACGATTATAATGCCGTTTTAACCATACGTAGTGCTGTAAAAGCTTTGGTGGATTATTACTCATACGTTATATGACTAATGTAATGGCTATGCGTTATTTCCTAGAAGTTTAACAACACATGGTGCTTCTGAATTAACCATCATAATCATAATGTGGACCGAAGTCTTTTTGACGATCTCCTTTTGCATATGTCTCCTTGTCTGCCATCTGCACATTACATTCATCCGCAAAATTAATTCTAAGTTTAAATTGAACTGGTCCTTAAGCGGTCTCCTTAATCTTCATCATTCGTCAATTTAACATCTGGTTGTAGTCTTATCTTATAGTCATAAAAATTTCTGTAGCCACTACTTAAAATTGGCTATTTCAAATCCACTGGTCCACTTATCATTCTGACTTTCTAAGTCTCCATTTGTATTTTAGGCTAGTGATCTCTTGACTATGAGGAAAATAAAATAAATTACTGCTTAATTAATAGATAAATAATTTCAAATTAAAAAAACCCCTAACTTTTGAATTGCACATTTTGGTCAACTAATTTGTGGTATTTAAGCAGGAATTAATTACACTTTTCCTTATTCATTGTTTTCCTGTCTGCGTATACGTCAAACCAGCAGGAGTACCTATATTGCGACACTCCTAACGGAGCCACGTGCGGATCTAAAGTTTAAAGATCACCACAATACATAAACAATAACAACCATTAAGCGCGGTTATTAGCCCATACTTCCTTCGCGTATCAGCTAATTCTACGTGCCTACTTAGTTCCGTCTCACTTTTGTTTGAACTGCAAACTCTATTAGAAATGTCAGCTAAAAGCAGCTTCATGCCATCTGGCCTATTCAATGCCGTTTACTATCTAAAAAAAGGCCTGATAGCCTTATGATTAGCCGGTAAACGCCTACTACGGAACAGAACCACCCAGTAAACCTCTGTATTCTGTAGTAGGGTTCTTTTATGCTAAAACCAAACACCTGGCAAATTTTTTGATTGGCGACCGAACTATGCTGCTATTAGCGCATGTTTAACATAACTTTTTGTGAGTGTTAAAATCCTTGAATGTCATACTGGACTTATCAACTGAAACAACACAGTCCAGTCTATTCTTGTCAGGGTTCCGGGATCGTGCTACATACCCAATAGGATGGATGGAAGTATGGAACTTATTTTTTAGCAACCACGTTGAAGGTGTCGACGAATCCCGTCACTTTGTGCCTGCACAAAATGCTCTTAACATACCAAACTATGCGCGTTTCTTTTGCTGTTGCAAAATATATGTTGTTGTTCTTTTGTTGTTTAGTTAAGTAGCTTTAAAATAGACATTTTTTAAATCTACTTAAGTAAACTCATGTTCTAAATAAAATTTGTCAATTTCGAACAGAAATCAAGGTTGGCACATACGCTCCATTCACGCGTCGCGATAACCCCGCCTCACCTCTTGTGTGAATTAACTCTTATCTGTTGTACACTTTGTGAATTTGACTGTTGTGTTTAATTATAGTATTTATTTAACAAATCATTTGCGTTTGCATTATATTAATAACAGGATGCTTAGATTTGATTTGTTGGTGTTCAATTGTGCCTGCTACATAATCCACGGATAAAAAATGAATGGTGCTTAATAGTAAATGGATATAAAATCGCCGTTGTGCCCAATTTCCTTTTCTTTACTTAGTTCTGAGAGGTATTTTATTAATTTTAAGTGGAAATAACTATCCATTCATTTTTAGATCATCATCATTATTTACCGTTTTTGGGCTTCCGTGCAGGGGATAAGCCTCTTCCTTTTTCCATTAACATTTGTTTTGGGCCATTTTGTCTAGGCCAGGTCTTTCTTACGATTTTTCTAAAAGAGCAGTTTAATCAACAACAGTTTTTGGACATATTTCTTCTTTTCCGCAATCAACAAAATAGGTTGTTAAACGCTAGTTGACCTAATTGTCTCAATTGTATCTAAGTCTTCTGCGGGATATAGAAAGATAGAATTTACCAGATAGTTTCTCAGAAATCAGGCTTTCGGCGAATATTGCTGTAGGCTCCGGAGTCTCGGTAAACATTATTGTAAGCAAAGTGTTTTTATAGTTGCTAAGAGAATAGTATCCGTATTTAGACGTGTTTTAAACAATTTCTGAAGATAGACTTCTGAGATTTCTGAATAACTCATTCACAGCTTACTCGTAATTGTTATCAGATAACGTCAGGTCTTTGCCCTGAAGTAACTGCTTACTTTACTGAGAACAGTAAATCTGCTAGTTAAACAGCAATAACACACAGGTTTACTTTGATAACTAAGTCTAGTCACAATGACCTCAATTCTTGAGATAACATTTGGAAATTTAATTTTACTAATGTTTTAATGATTTAAGTATCTAGTAGTTCTCTAATACAAACTTCAATGATATTTATTTGCTGCTTCCCTCCTTTTGGGCATGTAATAATAAATCAATCCCATTTCACACGGTCCACCGTTTTCAAATGGCACTCAGGATTTCAATTACATATTTTTGATTACAAAATTCAATTACATTAATTGCCGGTACACTCTTGTTGGTCTAGGAGGTCATCTTTAAAATGTAATTAGTAATTTATACTTGCAGCAACTGTCCATCTTTGTAATTAGTAATTTATACTTGCAGCAACTATCCATCTTTGAGATTAGCCTGGCAACAGTAATACTTGGTTAATATTGTAGGATGTTCATTTTGAGACAACTAAGTATTAGTAGTACCTATATTGGTGGCCACAACAGCGTTAAGTTCGAGTATAATAAACCATGAAGGAATTATATTTGTGTCATGTTGTGCGCAGCTAGGTTTATTCGTTTTAATGTGTAGGAACGTAGATGGCGCCACATGTGAATAGTTCTGTAATATTTCAAAAGGACAGTATGTATGTTTTTTTCTCAAATAGATTTAGAATAATTACCCGTACGTATTTATTTCTCAAAAATTACAGTTGACGAAATTTGTAAGACTTAAATTAGATTCATACCGACCATTTTTACCATTTGAGGGGCTCGTGGTTAAGTAACAGCCGCACAGATTGATCGATAGAGGTTAAGCTGCGCTCGCTGCGGTCAGTCTGTGGATGGGTGACCATCACTTCATATCGAGACACCTCCGTGCCTCGGTTTTTCAAATAAGGATCTATGACAGTCGTTACGGATAGTCAGAAATCTAAAAGTCAGACATTTTCAGCATTATCGCATGCGTAGCTAACGCTTAAAATATAAATTGTTGTGGAAAGAAAAATACGGTCGTCAGCAAGATTCGAACCTGCGCCTGCCGGTTAAATATTAAATGTTCACTACTCGTTTCGATTCTCGAACCGGATATTACAGATGTGAGCAGGTTTCGAACCCGCGCCTCTCGGATAAATACTAATATAAATTTGTTTCTTTAAACGTAATGCGTTTGGAAGCTCTATCTGGATAAAAAAAAAGTTGCATTTTACATAGAGCTATGAATCGTAGAGGCGACAGAAAAAAAGGCAAGTACTAAGTGTATTTCGAAATCGAGTTATACACTCTATTCCGCTCTCTAGCTTTTAAGGGCAGGGTTGCTAACTTTACTTGCATAGAGGAAAATTTATTCAAAACACTGATACTTCGTGAACCTGTGGGAAGCTATTAAGAATTATTCTTTTGAGAAATAAAATTAATCTCTCAGTCACAAAATAACTTTATTTTATCAAAATACGAATATTTACACCACCTTATTATTTACTTATAATTTATTTACTTACTCGAAACTAAATGCATATTGTGTTTGATCTCGCTTTGCGCGTCGCGAAACCCCTAATATTGCACATTACAACTATATTTTATTGTCATTTAAAATAGTCAAATTTACTAAGAATAATGGACAGAATTATAATTGTATAGTCTTTGAAAATTGATTCCAATATAGGCTATTCTAAATATGGTTAAAATGTGATGAAAATTATGCAAGCTAGCTTCTCTGTCGACCAACTAGCGATATATTATTTAATTATATTAATTCGGTTTAATTTCTTTTCTAATAATGCTACTGATAATTAGTGTGATGTATGTGATAGCAAAAATCGCTTGCGTTAGTGTATATTATCGACTAATACTTATTATAAAAAAGAAAGATTTTTTATATAGTCTGAAACTACTGAATCTTATAATGATTCTTATACCATTAGAAAACTGTTTTATCCAAACGTAAGAGAGGTTATATTTTATTTCAGTAATAATAAGATATCAGATAAATCTTTGAAATGCATTAACGCATGCTTAGCGAACTATAAAGTTATAATTTTTTGTGGAAAAAGAATACGGTCACGAGCAAGATTCGAACCTGCGCCTCCCGGATAAATACTCCAGGCGGTCTGACCGCTAAACAATCTCGACCTCCGCTCACTACCGCGAATTCTTCCACATTTTAATACGTCTTTTGGTGACGTCATTGCTATCTATTCAGTCCCTTTACAGGAAACTGAATAATGATGAACAGAACAGGAAAATGAATTAGATTTTATCCTGAAATTACACGGGCGAATTCGCGGGCACATTAGCCATAAATAAAAATAGTTAAATATTTGTACCGGACTTAGGTACATGAACATTTTTCTTTTTATGTAAGAAAGATTCAATTTACTACTTGTCTTTCCAGTATCATAGCCTACTATGGAATCATGACTAATTGTGATATCGCACATTTGAACACCCTACTTTCTTTAACAACCATTTTGGAAGAATATAAGGCTTGTAAAAATACACTATATGTACAAAAATATAGCTATTTAGATGTGAATTCATTCAATTATTGTTCCTTTTCACTCTGAATATAATCACTGCTATTCTGATCACATATTTTTCATTCACAATGTTAATAATTAAGTAAGTAGTCACTTTAAATGAATTCATTTCCATTTTATTGTACTTAAAACTACATTTTATTCAAATTTCACAATAAAATAATATATTCGTTGTGTTTTAAAAGTTGCTTAAATGCCACTTTTATGCATTGTTTCAATATGAGATTTTCAGCTTTAGCCGGGTCGAACATTTTAACACAATAACGTTGACAATAACCGGCTACTACTGTTCATTTGCAACTCGATCTTGACTCAGTTACATCAAGAAAAATATCTACTTAAATTAGGAATTAACTAGATTACGTCACATGTTGCTCTCCCAGAGTTTTAAATAATTGTCTATGACTTCTTCGAACCATTTCTTTTTCTTGGGATCCTTGAATGCAGGGGATAATGTCTTTAATTCTAACTGTAGTAAGGCTTCATTTCCTAGTAAGGTGTCTAGACTTCTTAGTAGAGATGGTTCTCCGTGTAGTTTTAGAAGGCTAGGATATGAGAATATATAATAGTGGACTCTCAGGCGCTTAGTGGCCCAACTTTCTACAGTTTTGTTTCCGCTTGCCACCTGAAAATTATGAAAAAAATATTTAGGCCATTCGCAGATTTCGTAACTGGAGAACGAATGATAATGATAAGCTTGATAATGATAATGGATATGCAATGTCTGATGACTGAAATATAAAGAGAAATAGAGATGGAATAAAACTTCTAAAACAGGTCTAATTTGAGTTCAAATAATTCTTTTAAGATATTAGGTATGTAGGTACTAAATAAAATATATATTATTAAGTTGTTGTATCCCAATGCAGGACAAAGGACCCTCTCCTCTCCTTCCACTATCCTATCTGATGCATTAATTGTTGAATAGTTGCTACTTAAGCCATACGCGTTTCTCTAAGGTTTTCCTTCAACTTTGCCTACGTCATCATTGTCCTATTTACCTTAATCTGCCCTATATGCTTGGCATGCCACGGCGAGAAGTATCCTTCTAGCTCCTTAGCAGTTATATCCGCTACTCCTTTACTCTTTAGCCTCTCTTTGATCATAGAGTAGGCCGTTCTAGAGAATACAAACACCTGGAGTGAGAGCATAGACAAGATTCATGTTTTTATTCTAGATTTTATTATTTGTTTGCGGCGTGTACTCCAGGATGTTAAGGTTGGACTGGTTAGAACCTCTTTTCATCTGTTATAGTTTATTTTTTGTTTTTGATTTTATTCTCTCTCTTTCGATTGAGTTTATTGCTGGCAGAATACAAAAAAAAAAACATGTTTTACTGTAATACCTAACCTACTTACCATACCGCTCGTTATTGGGTACTCAAAGATTGCAAAATTATTCTCAATATATTGAATAGTTATACCACAATACAAAATTATTTTTTGTCAATAAAAATCTGTTTATAATGTCGAAATTATAGTTTTTTATAAGGTCATACAGTGATTTGCACGATACTTATGCCTAAAAATCTGTTGTTTTTTTTTTTATCTCACTGTGAGTCTCTTTCTGTCTGTTTGTTCCGGGTAATCTTCGAAATGGCTGGACCGATTCTGATAGGATTTTACTGGTAGGTAGCTGACTATATAAGGAGTAACTAAGGCTAATTACCCAGCTGAAAAAGTTTAGGGATTTCAGCAAAAAAAAAACAAATTCAACGTTGTTATCTGTATGGTAGGTTTAATTTTATTTAATTATAACTATAACTTAGTTAAGAATGTTTTAAATGAATAAGTTATTTTTATTACTAATAGGTCATAAGTTCGGCTTTGGTTTTGTATAAACAACATAACAAACTTTTAGATTGACAGAATCTAAAAGTTCGGCGTAACGCCAGTGATTCTAATAAAATTGGTGATGGAAAAATGTGTGCCAATAATGAAAGAAAGAGAGAGGTGTAAATGACTTTGACGCTGTTGCGCATGCGTTGGCTACCAAGATGGTGATTTTATGATAATATGGCATGAATGAAAAGAAGTTTTTGTCGATTGAGAATAAATGCATAATGACATCCATGTCGAGGAAATGAAGATGATGGCTGTCTCATGCATTATTCGGCTTGATTTTACATTCACATATTCTTAGAGCAGGTAAGTACCTAGTTCATATTTTAATTATGATGTTTGTATGAATAACTAAATAAGGATCGCAAGAAAACAACTGGCTATTCTAAATAAAACTATTAAAATAAAATACGAATGGGGCTAGAACCCGTGACCCTAGACGTTCCGTGTCATCACTCTTCCAACTGAGCTACCGTTTTGTGGTTCGATACTATTAAAATTAAAGCTTCCTTGTATTCGTCATAAAAATACACTTTAAAGGATTGGGATGTTGTTCGGCGTCTTACAACTGCAAAGTGGTAATGCTGGGTTTAGTAAATCTGTAAATGATTGCTAAATAAATCTCGCCAGGCGTCTTAAGACGAATACAAGGAAGCTTGAAATTTTGTAGTATCGAATAACAACACCGTAGCTCATTGGTGACACGGAATTTCAACGGTCGCGGGTTCAAGCCTAGTTATGTAAGGTAATAAGTGGCCTTACCATGTTTAAAAAAATATCATTTATGACAATTAAAATGATTTTGCTGCCAAAATTTATTATTCATCTAAGTAATTATGTCAATAAGTGTCTTTGGTAGGTCAGGATCGAAAGAGTTATTAATTAGGACCGTTAGTGAAGTTCTAATATTGAATGTAGAATCAGGCCTTAGTGACACACAGTCCAAACCTTGACAGCGCCAACGTGTTCTGCGAAGAGTGGCGAGAAAAAGTTGTTCATCTCCGTCGCCGGTATGTCAGTTATACCGCGGGACTTTACGCGCTCTTTTATCCGGGCGTACACGCCGCGAGAAAACACAAATACCTGCAGTTGATAAAAATATTGTATCATGTACGTAGGCAAAACCTAGGGGATATAATCGGTGGTCTAGATTTCTAGAAGACGAAATTGCTAAGTTCATAATATATAGTTGTATTTTCTAAATGAGCATGCAAAAACATTTGCACTTATTGAAGTGCCTATAAGTCCAAAAAACTTGTATTAGTTAAAACTCTTCTGATCCCATGAACTTAGCACGTTGGTCTTCTAAATCATACCATAAGCTCAATGATCAATCTATTGTAGGACTTTGGCCATTTCGTTTCCTGAAGAAATCCTGTGGCCTCGTCACGGTTTGTAAAATACAGTGTGCATTATTTGCCCTTCCACTGGCAGGGTATTCATAACGATTTTACAAGTAAAGTTTGACCCGCAATAACAAAGGGAGTATAAAATTTTGATGAGGAGAATGGAGGCCTGTCAGCCTCCCCAGCAAAACAACTACAATTCCCATTGCAAGCTGCAATTCTTAACTGCGAAACATGTATATAGGGAATAATTTTATTGTCATTCTTGCCGTATACATATTTACACCTCCAACTACATTCCACTACTAAATAAAAGTAACACATGGGTATAGTTAGGTTGATTTTAAGTTGAACTTAAAGCCGACCCCAATATTTTGTAAAGGTGTTGAAACAATAAAATGTACATCTGTCTCACCTGATACAGAGAGTTCCCCGTGATATAGGACGCGATATAATGCGATCCATATTTCCTAATGAAGTCGGCTATTGACGCTGTGTCGCCTAGAGCCGACTCTTGAATCGCGTCATACACTACGTCCTCTACTGCGATGTTTCCTGGTAAGTCGCTCAGTTTGGCTGTCTCGCGAAATCTGGGAAAAGATGGTGATTAGTATGATGAGTAAAAGCTAGTTTACTATAGAATACAAAGGTTTATTAGTTGACATAATAATAACACCACTGTAAGAAATCGTGGTTTAATTACAAAGATCCTCATCACAAAATTATAACAGCGTACTGTTTCCATATGTGAGGGGAAGGTGCCTTTTGGGACATATCGATGCAACTTTTGACCTACAGGATTTGTCACATAGTAAGTATAAGCATTTAGTTATAAGTTTTTGTTACCCAATGTTTAATTAAAAACGCACTGAAGTATTAGTTTTATTGGATATGAATAAAAAAATGCTTTCTGCCTACATTATTATCATGTCACTTGCTATCTGAAACACCTTTCTTGTTCTTCCGTATAATGAGGCATTCATCACCTGAACATCATATTTTATCAATCTACCTGGAAACCCTGACGAGCACGTAGCAATGATCTCCATTTATGAAGGAGGAGTTGATGCCTAGGTTCCGCGCCATGATGTCCGTTGGCCAGCCGGCGGTGAACGCGCGCCATGGACGCTCCAGCCTGGAAGGTTTAGAACAGGCATTATTGGTAGTGCTAATATTAACATGATCTTCTTTCTATTATAAGTGACGTCAGGAGGGGCACTGTTGTGTTCCTCCAGGAATCATAGAGGTGCTGCGTACATGCTTGAAATAAATTCAGTTATTTTGCTTAATCTTGAATGGCAATAAACAGACTTCTTAAATCTTTACGTTACCAGGGGATCCGAAATAGGTTGGCCAATCCATCTCCAGCACATTTAATTGCTGTTGTAGTGTGTGTTATTTGTCTAAATAAAATAAAAACTTAAAAGAGTCGAGTCCTTCCGGAGGTCGAATATCTGCGTCCTGTCAACATCCCCTCACCGTGGGAGAGCCACGCTTCGGCACGAATGGGCCGGCTCGACCGGATTGATACCACGGCCTCACAGAAAACCGGCGTGAAACAACGCTTGCGTTGTGTTTCGCCGAGTGAGTGAGGGTACCGGAGGCCCAAACCCTTTAAAAGGCCGGCAACGCACTTGCGACTCCTCTGGGGTTGCGGGTGTCCATGGGCGGCGGTAATCGCTTACCATCAGGCGAGCCGTCTGCTCGGTTGCCCCATATTCCATAAAAAAAACCCCTTTGAAGCAAAGCCTGTAGGTAATAGGTTTGTGGATGAATCGAAGATGAACAATATGCTTGTAGTATAGAGTACTGAAGGAAGATTATAGTCGATATCCCCCAAGGATTGAGATGAGCGATGAATATTAGAGTTGTCACTTTGATACTATCATTTTATCAATAAACAAAAAGTTAACATTTTAAAAGATAAAGTTAGTTATTAAACATAAATCTTTTTGAAAAGCTTTAACGCATGTTTAGCGAACTCTAAAGTTATTATATTAAATGGAAAAATAATACGGCGTGAGCAGGATTCGAACCTGCACCTCCCGGATAATTACACGAGGCACTCTGACCACTAAGCCATCTCGGATAATTACTCCAGGCGCTCTGACCAATAAGCCATCTCGACCTCTGCTCACCACCGCGAATTCTTCATCCATATTTTAACACGTCTTTTGGCGACTGGAGTATTTATCCGGGAGGCGCAGGTTCGTATCCTGCTCACGACCGTATTCTTTTTCCATTTAATATAATAACGATAAAGTTAGATAAAAAAACGGAGCTTTAAATTTTTTGTATTTTACTATTTAATGGTACATAGACAGCGTCCACACAAAACCATCCATCACAAGCTTCATAGTTTCTAAGTATTTGGAATAAAGAAGCAGCACAAATAAGTGTAGTTCAATATTCTTACTCTTACCTTTCAAAACTAAAATCCCTAAAGTACGCCTGAAGCAACTGCTTCAAGTTATCGCAGAACTCCATGTGGAAGTCTCCGTCGAACAGAGTCTTGGCGTGGCGAGGAGTTGGCGCGATGGAGTACGTCTCCACATCTCTGAACACTGAAACTGTGGGCTCCCGGAATACCCAACCTTCGGTGTCATTGCGAGGGACCACCCGCATGCAGATGCTGAGGTAGCCATATCTGGGGAGAAAAATTAATTGCTCCGATATAAAATAGTCTATTAAGGAGGTGTTTCGTGTATTTAAATGTTACCACAGCAAATTTATATTTAACTAGATACCGCCACCCTAATCGTATGAAGACCAAGCATTACAGATTAGTAAGTATATATACTAGTGGTATACTACCGGATGGTGTAATATACATGGTTTGTGTTGTTTTCCAAAATCAAAGGGTTCGATTCCTGGCTGGGAATATTGATTTTTTTTAAACCAATGATGCAGTTTTACGTTTAATCAAAATCGGGCCCGTGACTAGGTACTTTAATTTTTGATATTCCTTATAGTTTCAGAATTAGCCATCCACGCCCACTTGAAAAATTCACCCGTATATATGTATACTATTATAATAGTATCTTACTATAGAAACCAGACAGCAGATTGATTTTAGTAGCGTAAATGTTGGCGCGTTAATTCCAAGCTGGGCTGCTGCCAACCTAACAGAAAAACTAAGACAGTTCTCGACCCGGGGATCGTTTAATATATCCACCCCGCTCAGTAGCCGAGCTTGCGACCACTAGACCAACGAGGCAGTCATGGTAACAATAGACGAGGTCCGTCAATACCTTCGACGGACCATAACCTGCATGGGTTACGGTAAATGCAACCGAGACTCCGGGGCCCCGGTAAGGGTTAGGTGGACCGTGTGGTTTTTAGGTGGTAGGAGTCCGGCACAACGTCCATGATATCACAAACTTAAAAAAAAATTGGGAGTCCGGCACAACGTCCATGATATCACAAACTTAAAAAAAAAATGCTGAACCTATAGTTTGCTGTACTGACTAATTTAAATTCCAGATTTCAAGTCTCTTCTTGTTTTTGGCACCATATCGTTTTATCGCATGATTAAAACAAATCATTTTCGCCCTTCCTTCCATAGGTTTAGGTATATTTGTATGCTTACCTCATAAATATATTGATCGCCTTGCCGAGCCCGAGCTCCGAGTCGAGTGTGGTGGCGGCGCCGCACAGTGCTACCGCCAGCAGCAGCACAGTGTGCGTGCGCACCATCACACACGCACTGCACACCTGGAAAACATAAGAACACTTCGTTAATAGAGAATAAGGAAACATACATATATTTTGATAGTAAAGGGACACAGATACAAACAGATAGGTACCTATCTCATTAGCAGAAGTGTATTTAGTTACACCGTTGCAAGCAGTAACCTAATAATATACGAGTACCTAGTATTTTTTGTACAAGCGTGATGGTCAATGACATTAAATGAATGGTCGAAAATGTTAGCTTGGTGGAAATACCTTTCCCAAGTAAGTCCTTTCAACGGTGTGCTCTACTTTACACGTGCCGCTGCCTTCATGCAAGCGATTTGACTGTACCTAAAACTAGGAACCTAACAAAATACTTTAAATCAACTTGTAACTTGCATATGGGCTACCTGCGTACAAAGTGTAAGGCGGCACAAAATGGCACTACCCATTAGCGGTGAGAATAAAAATTCTGCGTAGATATTTTCATGAGGTTCTTAAATAGTTTAAATTGACTCATCAAATTTTTGAGAAGGGTTATAGTACCTACCAAAACAAAGTGCCTTGTCCTTTTATTTTGGATTAAAATGTTCATTAATTTTCTTGTCTCGTGTCCAGCGTTCACATTGATACGGATCAGTGAAAAATGTAATTTAAATGATATTATTAGAACAAAGCATGTTTTGTGAACTTTTTCTGGCAGCTATGAAATAAAAAGGGTGTCCTATTTCTTCGCTCGACGAAGAATAGACAAAGCTTTTATAATATACCTACATGTTATAAAAAGGCGAGAGAAGTATCAAAAAGCCACCAACCCTTTTTTTTTGTTTTCGGTATCGGTTACCTTTAAAACGTCGCCCGACCTTTGGTGATAAGACCGGAAGTGTGGGATTCTTACTTCACTAAAACCACCCCGGTGGTCACCATCAGCATATGGAGGGGGGCACTGGGTCCTCCTAATAGACCAGCTCCAGCACCCCCGCTATGCAACGTCCGTTTAGGAACATCCTTGGGGAGACTGTAAAGGTGTCTCCCCTAAGCCCCGCTGTGCACCGTGACCACTAGGCCACCGTATTCTCTGGGATCACTTGATAGGTGAACAGAGTCCCCTCTCTAAGCACCCGTGACCCCAAAGGCCCGCTTGCCTTATATTACCATATTTTATATGTACGTATCTGCTCATCAGCTTTATTCTTTGAAATAATAAATAAAAATTAGGATACCATTTGAATGGTTTATGTCTATGTCCAAAGGTCGATTTTTCCAGACTTATAAGTAGGTACTTACGGTGATTCTTGCATTTATTGCCCGGTAATCGGTCAGCTTATTACCTAATACTATAAACTACCTAACAATGCAACAATAACAATGTAACCAACCGTACGTTGGCACACCTCAAGCGCACGTGTCGTGTTGGTACAAAGGGTTAAGGTCACGAGTGTTTGTGTGGACCTACCTAGCTATGTATCGGTTGCTGACCTAGTCTATGAGTTCTATAATGACCCAGGAGATCTTCCAGTCAATTGATAATTTATTCAAGAATCTTGAAGTAAAGGCGATTTTATATTTTATTGTTACGAACATCTTGAATCAATATATTCGTAACACAAAAGCGCCTTTAGTTTTGCAACAGCAATATTTTTTTGCTTGAATTATTAGATAGTTTTTACCTATCTATCCATAAAAAAATACGTAGGTAGGTAAATAATAAGTTTAATATATTGGAATGGCTGGGTAATAAAATTATATGGGAACTCGAAATCCGCATTTTTTAATAATCTCTGTTCTTTAACTAGGTACGCACTGATTTTAGAATAAAGTTGCTGGTTGAAAAATTTAAATAAACCTACAAAAAGTATTTGTCAGAAGTGGGATTCGAACCCACGCCCTCAGAGAGGACCAGAACAACTCGGACCTGTTTCACAGGCAAGGTTACCTTGAGTCTGGCGCCTTAGACCGCTCGGCCATCCTGACAGATACGTAACATGACGAAATTGGCGTTCTAGTTCACGAACAAAAAGTTTCGACGTATTCGTAACAGGTGGCGCTAAATGGTATGATAGATGATGAAGTCAAATTAAAATGTTGACATGAATGAGTATTTTTGTTATGTTATCGGAAAATGTTTTTTGTTTATGCAATATTTGTTTTATAGTATCATAATTTGGCTCGCTTTCTTGATCGTGTTTCGGAAATCATCGTTTCTCAATACTCAATACGTTTATTGCATAGTTTTGGATCCATTGTGGGCCCTGTCGAGAATAACAAAATAAAAAAAATTGGAGGAGGGCTATTATAAATATTTGTTTACAACTTCAATATTAATGTACTCTTTCGTTTTGTGTAGGTAGGTGGGCTTACGACTAATTGTATCATAGAATTTTTACTACATACATAAATATTAGATTTATTATACATTAATATTTATATAAATTATACATGTATTATTATTATTGGTATAATAGATTATTATTGCATTTTTTTGGTATTATTGTTTATTTATTAAATTTATCATTTAAATATTCATGTATCGATTTAAATTCATAATAATAACATTTACGGATTAGAAATTGTTTTAATTTATTTATAAAGATATTAAATTTATGTAAATGTTGGTAAAATTTTCTATTCTACCTAGACATTCTACAAGATTTAGGTACCCATGCCGCTCAGCCACGTATAAAATTATACGTCATAACAATAATAATCTAAAGTTATAATTATTAACACGTATCGTAGCATACGTAATGCTTTTCAAAGATTTATCTGTATTTAATAATAATCTATTGTCTGCTAATTAGCGAGCCAGTAGGTATATAGATCGGTAATTTTCTTATCAATTAAGTAAGTATAACCATATGCCCTACATATAAAGTATTTAACATATCTACCTACCTACTGAGATGAAGAGCGAGACGCGAGACTTGAACTTTACATAACACTAACTTAATTATGAGAAAAACTGGAACTTGCGAAACTGTGAACTAAATAAAAAAAGAACTACGAGAGTCGCAATAAAAACGGTTATTTGGTATCTACGTTATTGAGTGCAGATGTGTTCACCAGCCACTGTTCCTCTGTTATGTAATTATCTGGTAACCAATACCTATACATTCAGCTTGATAATAGACCTCGATACCTTTTGTAATTACAAAAATGAAACAGATCAACAAAGCATTAGAAAAAAAATGTATTTGAATATATTTTTTCACTGAGTGGTTCTCAACATAAACATAACATAACATAGCATCACGCCTGTATTCCCCGAACGGGTAGGCAGAGGTGTACACAGTTGTACACCCACATTTCACCAATGCTGTTATTAAGTCCCATGTAATAGGTGGTGAGCCTATTGCCATCAACCGGGCACAGTTTCAAACTCCGGGCTGCTACTGAGAATTTCCTAATAGAAAAACTCAATAACACTTTGCCCGACCCGGGGATCGAACCCGAGACCTCCTGTTCAGCAGTCGCGCTTGGGACCACTAGACCAACGAGGCAGTCGACCAACGAGTGGTTCTCAAAGGTATCTATTAGGTATATGGATTCTCTTTTAGTCCTTTAGAGGTATTATACATATGTCTTAAAATAGAGATAGGTAGGTACATACATAATATCACGCCTGTTTTCCCCGATGGGGTAGACAGTGACATCTAAGTATATTCCACATTTCACCGGGCACAATTCCAAACTCCGGGCTGCTACTGAGAAAACCTAATAAATTTCGCGGCAAGCGCAGCTTAACCTCGGTCGATCGATCTGTGCTGCTGTTACTTAGTCACGAGCCTCTCAAAATATGAAATAATGCTGATAGTAATTTACGATATTATTCTATTTTACATACAGCGCTCATAGACAGTTGTAAACTGTGGTCGGTAATCGATTGTTGAGGTTAAGCAACGTAAGCGCGATCACTCTTTAGATGGGTGATATCTAGGAGCATTTTCATCTGAACGTGTCCGTCCTGCAGAAAGTGCTCGCTGGTGTTAATCGCTAGGCCAAGTCAGACACTTACGGGCGCAGTACCTGGTTAATGAACACATGAGAGAAGAAGATGCTATTTATTTTAAGTAACAACAATAATAACTATAATCAAAGCAATTACTTAAAGCTATCAGAGTTTCTCAAACTCGGATACGCGTAACCTTACCTACCTACATCTGTTGGCCGTAGGAGGTATGCGAATAATGTTTACATGCTAAAAATACATTTCTTTTTGTAACCATTTCAAAATAAAAACCTTATTTTCTTCTACGTCTAGTTACTTAGTTTTTATACAAGGGTTCGCTATCCTCTAGGATACTTTTAGGGGTACGTGGTGTTATAAGTTTGAGAAAGACTGATCTACATTATTAGGTATATGTATTTAATTTTCGATAAAATAAAAGCTGCCGATTTTTTTTAACCATTGCCCCACCCTAGGAATTTCTTCCTGTATCGTGGGTGCGTTTACAAACACATAATCTCACTTGCACACACACCCAGACCCGGACAAATTATCTGTAGTCCATACAAATATTAACGCCGTGCAGGAATCGAAACTTCGACACGCGACGCAGCAGCCGGTCTCTCGACCACTGCGGCAAGCGCGGTCTTGTTCTTGCTATCTTATAGGTAAGTACATAAGCTAAAAAATATTCCCCATCATAATGATTCTTGGCTCCAGTAGGTAGTAATTCAAAATATAAGAGATAAATTACAAGTTGTTGGTAACAAATCATATCTGTCCTCATCGTCTTAAGTAAGTATCACTTACATTATTGACAAACATTTGAAACTGCCTACCAACCTGCTTAAGTAAGTTTCCGCAATTTTTAATGAACTGGGTCGATTGTATTATGTACAGGTAAGTAACGCGTTTAAAGGTTACTTAACTTGTAGTTAATTGTTATACGAATTATAATTGGAAATAGACTTTGAAGAATATGTTGCGACTTTGTGAGCATGTTTTTCATAATAGCATCAAGTGTGATGAAGCCCAACTACTTAAACTAAAATTAAAACATTGTTGTATTTTACCAACTGTCACTTTAACTTTTGCTAAGGATTTATATTTTACTTCTGCTAAAGATTTATAGTCGCGTATTGCCTGTAGAATTGCGTAAACTTGACAATATAACATAAAAGTTTTGGCAATGGTTTATGTATAAAATAAAAACTTTCCTACTATCGTATTCTAGTGACAAAAATATGTATCAATTTTATTGTTCACCGGTTACTACTCACGTGCATGTTTCGGGATTGCCTAACTAGTTTCGAATTCGAACGGAGCCCTTAGTCGTGAGCTGAGCACGGAGGCATTACACGAATTTTTCAAAATTTGATTGATTACATTACCGCGGGCTGAAAAATACACGTGTAAAATACGGTAGTAACCGGTGAACAATAATTTATACCGATGACTCGTTAATTAGCAAACACAATTTATTTTTATTGTTATGAAGTGTATATATTTGTACGTGGCTGAGCGGAAGGGTAAGTATGCCTCACGAAATATATTAAACTAAAAAAGACGGGATTAACAGACGACAAATTCAAAATTAAGGTCATAAAATTAAAATCTCAAAACCTACATACCTAGTTTGTACAATCGTAAGTACCAATATTTTTTTGTCACTAAGGTTATGTACCTACATACTTAACTCAATTTAGAGGCCACGGAACATGAAAACAATATTAAATGAATTCAATTTTAGTTTGTTTGCACAATATTCGATGGTCACTAAAATTAGATACGTCAAACTACTACAGACTAACTAGATTTGAATTTGACGTCTCCTAACATATCGCTCTTATTCTAAATGTTGGTTAAAGACTGCGGTGTCTTAAATTTAGTTTAGTTTGCCGTATTAGTGTAACAAATAAGGAAAAGAAAGTCTTGAGTTTTTATGATATATGGACACTGCAATTGATATTGCATCGTACAAAATATCTATGATATATCTTTTTTGTAATTAAAATGCCATTAAGTTGAGTATCTAATTATGATTGCGAAAATATTGAGATATATATATATATTTATTTGGGATTTATGTTGCTGTTGCGGTGTATGCAGCTGCGATCCAGGGACTACGGTTATGGTTGGTTCAGGTTCACACTAGCGTTGTCAATGTCAACGCCGGTTTTTTCTTTTTTTTTAAAGCGGGACTGGGATAAAAAAAATGGACGCAGAAAAATGCACATTAATAAACTTACAAATCTTTAATTCTAAGTCAATTTTAGAAATAAATATTCGTCTTATAAATATTTAGAAATAAAGATTATATTATTATTTTTCACGCCTCGTGCGTTTTTTTGTGCAGAGGCTAGATGATAAAGCGGGATATTGAGCGTCCGGCGCCGGTCGTGAGTAGGATTCTCCTGGCGCTCTGACCACTAAGCCTATTTAGTCCCTGTACAGGGGATGGCGTCACCAGAAGACGAATTAAAATGTGGAAGAAGAATTCGGGGTAGTGAGAAGGGGTCGAGATGATTTAGTGGTCATAGCGCCTGAAGCCCAGGTTTAGAGTTCGCCACGCATGCGTAAATGCGTTTGGAAGATTTACCTGTATTAATGTTATTAGTATGAACCAGATTCTTTTCTATAAGTACCTATATAAAAATAATAATACACAATCCCAACAATCAACCAATCATCAATCCGTTCCGCACTAAGACGCGTGCGCAACTAATTATCCGAAACGAAAACTACCGACATGCATGAACATTATTTTTGTAAACATATCCAAATTAAAATCATGGTTATCAATCAATATCAATCAAAGTGATACTCCATGGTAGAAAATAAAATTTATTTCGGTTTATAATGATGGAAAATTATAGCCCTGCTCGGCTCCTATGAGTAATAGCGCGATGAGGTATATTTATTATTCCACCGAAAATATTTCATGTGAACTTGGTCGTCAAGACTCACAATATAGATAACAAATAACTCTACCCTACTTCTCTTTATAGTACAGTAGTAGGGTAGAGTTATATATAGTATAGTTTATAGAGTAAGTCTAAAAACTATACATCTAGGTTAAAAAGTATGGCTTGGCTGTAAATGTAAGGTAAATGTACTGCTAAGGACATCTTTCTAGCATTATCCAGATCGAAGCTATAACGGTTCGAAAATACGAAGAAACGCGTCCAGAAAAGGCAGGTAGTGCACCGCTTTCTTTGGCTGGTCTTGACGGGGTACTAGCGTGCCACAGATCTATAAGTTCTAGAACGCTCAGTTATATTACTAATACAGTTAAAGTTCATTACTAAACTGCATTATGACTGCATTGCTGAAATGTGGGTGTACAGCTACTGGTACTTATGTACACCTTTGCCTACCCCCTCGACGCATATATGCGTGATGATGGTTTGTTACTTGGTATGTGGTCAACTTATTTTTTGTTTCTTGTATGGCATGGTAGCTGGGCAGTTTAATTGGTAGAATCTACCTTAAAAAATCTTCTTGCACTCTGTATTTCAATTTAAAATTCATTCTGCGATATCATGATTCAAAACGGCCCAAGCCCTTGACATGGATGACATGACAGTAAATTAAGTCAATTATTTTCTAACTGCATCAATAGCAATTTAGAAGTCGTGATGATACTTGGCACGAAGGGTACGTGTATTCAAACTGTGGAAAATGTGTCAATTGTATCATAGCATGCTGCATGCATTTTTGTGCAAATAATTTATTGTTTTATTATATTTTATTGGGTATCTCCACAATAATACATTAAAAGAGTTTAATAGTTTGTGGTCTGCTTTTTGCGCAACGGGTTATGGGTTCAACGAAACGTAACACACGTAAACACCTAAGCTCTAAAATTATTCATCTAATTGTAAAACAAATTCAATCATGTCGTATAAAAAAAAAAAAAACTACAAAAGATGCCAAAAGTAATTACAACAGATCACGTAATATTCAGCACTAAGTTTGGTGTAGTTTTGGCGCGTGCACAATGTGGTATTTTTTATGTCATACGTAAGTCCATCTAAGAAATCACAGATGTTTTTATGGTTAGGTAAACCATGACATTTTCCGGGGTCACTCAACTATTTGAGACTCGAAGCGGTAATGTCGCGAACTCGCAAGTAAAACGTTATTATTTAAGTCATTATTCAGTCATTATAATTATTATGTATTTATAAACGTAGGTTCATTAAGTATTTTATAAAATTTTGACGTTGTTATTAAATAATACTGTGTCATAAAATTCAACTGATTTCAAAGTCAACCAACCAATGAACATCGTTTGAATATTCCATAAACAATGCTAATATAATTCAGAAGATGGTAATAATATTTAAATAAACCACTCGGCTTGGAGAATTCAAGTTTTTATCGAAAAGAATCGTAAGCACATGTGTCAAAGTACAGTTATTAACATAATTAAATAAACATTAACTCTAATAATAATTTTGTGTCTGGTAATTAGCGAGCCAGCAGATTACGTCATTTTCATCTTCTTTTCTTCTTTTTATATTCTTTCTACCCTTCTCCCAATTAAATTTGGATGGCTTCCAGTATAATTAGATGCCGCTTAATTAGGAAGTCGATATAAAAAAGTTGGTACTGGAATACCTACTTTTTTATATCGACTTCCTATCTGACCACACAACGCACTTAGCACTTACTGGGTGAATACTATATCTCCTAATAGCACTGGTTGTCAGACTCAGTTATCTGACTACCTGTAACGACTGTCTCTTGACTGAATCTTGGTTTGACATTCGGGACCCACAGTTTAATGTGAACTCCCAGGCAATTTTGTTTTTGTACAGATGTATCTTTCAAGCTCATTAACTGCATTAAGGTATGCGTAGTGAAATGTAAAGTCCTAATTTTTTGTACATAGAAATAAAAGGTCGTGAGGAGGATTCAAACCTGCGCCTTCACCGCCACTAAGCCATCTCGATCTCTGTCCACTACCTCGAATTCTTCCTACACATTTTAATACGTCGCCCGATTTTTTTTCTTAATAAAAGCTTGTTATTGCTTGAAAATAATTTAATTACCATTACTTAAATTATATTTTTCTCCTTTTTAAAGTTCACCTATTTATGTTGCTAACTGTACCTACATTAGATACGACCTTGCCCCATACTTGGCCTGTTGAATTAGTGTCAATGTAGATTGAATTAAATGTGCGATCGAGACTTGCAATCAACTTGTTTAACTTTTTAAAGTTTTAACTTAGAGGACCAGACCAGTACTAATTCCGTCAAGACAAGGAGAGCCATTCAAAGTTTTTAAGTTAGTTTTATCTTCTTAAGTTATTGTTGTTATACATATATGTTATAACTTACGTATATAGTAGTATATTATGGAATTAAAGACATATTTTTTTAATAAACGTTTCTCTTGTATCGGGGATGTGTGGCAAAGATCTCACATGGACACACACAGGCCTGGAACAATTCTCTTTAGATTTTACAAGAATAAGTTCCGTGCGAGAATCGAGCCCGCAACACGCGCGCCAGCCGATCTCTCCACTCACTGCGTCACAGCATCGTATCGTCTTTCAAACGCATTTGTAGGTAACTCTGAATACTTAATAAAAAAAATATGGAATTGAAAATACGGTCGTGAGCAGGATTCGAACCCGCACGTATAGAGCGCCTGGAGGATTTATCCTGGATATTTACTGGTTTGAAAAATTATAACTTATTTCATTCAGATACAAATAGATATGTGAAAACCTGTGTGGCTAATGACTAAAATGTGGAAGAATATAAGTTAGGCAGTAGAAATCGAGATGGCTTAGCGGTCAGAGCGCCTGGAGTATTTATCCGGGAGGCGCAGGTGCGAATCCTGCTCACGACCGTATTTTTCTTTCCACAAAAATGTATAAATTGATTCAGATACTTTTAATCAAAAGTTATGATGCATGATCATAAGTCATTATGTATTATATTTAAGTATTTAGTACAATGCCTTTTGGTAGGAGTCATATTTTGTTTAAAATAAACATTGGTGAACATAATCACATAAATAAATTGTTTGGTAGTCGCGTGTCGTGTATCGGTTGCACACACGTACGTTCAGAAGACCACAGTAGCTACAATATCACATTGCTTGGACTCTAAGGAGTGCTGGGGTCATCCGTTCATCGATATACCTACCTATACACTGCCATACTTGTTTTCCTCTAAAATGTATATTGTATTGTTGCATAACAAATTAAATAATACGGGTAGGTATAAATAATAACATGCTTACTTTGTTATGTATTTATTGAAGTACCTACCTTACTTGGTGTTTGTCAAAGTTAAAGTGAATTTATTGTATAATATAAGTGAATTGCCTCGTTGGTCTGGTCCCAAATGCGACTGCTCAGGATGAGGTCCTGGGTTCGATTCCCGGGTCGGGCAAAGTGTTATTGAGTTTTTCTATTAGAATATTCTCAGTAGCAGCCCGGTAGATGGCGATAGGCTCACCACCTATTACATGGGCTTTAATAACAGCATTGGTGAAATGTGGGTGTACAACTGTGTATACCTCTGCCTACCCCTTCGGGGAATTTAGGCGTGATGATACTATGTTATAAATTTATTAATATTATTAACCGACAAATTTTCTATATAATTTGATGAATAAAACATGGTTACGTTAATATAACCTTAAATAAATTTAATTACTTAGGTATCTTTAATTTAATTGAAACTTGCCATATCGTCTCGATCATACCCATTAACACTATATTTTGATATACTTATTTAATTTATGAGTTAAAATTTATCCCAAGAGGGTCACAGAAAACTAAAATGAACACAACAAAAATGCAGATGAAATGATCTTGAGGTCAAGTTCTCAAGTTCAAGACTCAAATAAAATGTAAAAAGGATTAAAGTAACATGTAGTATTTATCCGAAACAGACTTCTAGTTACAAACTGTGACTACTTATAGCCCAAATAATTTCAGTTACGTTAAACAAATACATTTAATAAAAATTAATAACCCACTTCAACAAACAGCTACTGAAGTGAACTATTACACACAAACAATAGTATTGCTGAAGCTAATCAATAAAATAAATGTTTTATTATCTAAGCTTGCAATAAACTAAACAATAAACCCGACTGGTGCACTCAAAGCACAATGCCTTAAGGTGTCATCACACGTTTTACTTTTGGCAACGACAAAATTCGATAAGCTTAAACTTTTATCGCCATGAAAAATTTCTCGATCGCAATCCATGCTCACACTACTGACTAGCTAAAGTCGACATAGGGATTACCTACATTTGACGATGTTATGAAGGTGTCGATAATCGATAATCCATGCTACGGTTGTCGTTTTATCGACCTCTCTTTGAATTTAGTATCAAACTAAGTGGAAGCCTTCTCGTATATTTTGGTTCACTAACATAAAAAAAAATTAAAGCTATGTCAATGTGCAATGCTCATAGATTGCGTTCTGGCTCACATTCTATCCAAGAAGTTTGAGCTTAAGATGTGATGAGCAAGTTCACCGAATTGTGAATGAAATTTATGGAAGAAGTTTAATACTTGTTGAAGGAATGTGTGTGTAAAGTCCAATATAATAAGAGTTCCAATCAAAACCATACATGAAAGGAATTGACATTTAATTTAAAAATTCATCGTTTGGATGTTAGTATTATCTTAATTATTTTCGCTGTGCCAACATCAAATAAAGGTAAATTTTTATGACTTGACATTGTTTATGCTTGCATAAATAGTCATCCTATTAACTTAAATTAAATTGGGACTGACATAATATCCAAATTGGACAAAATTTCCCAGAATAAATAAGAAAACAAATTACTGCCTCATCCAAAAGAACCTTTGCATTATGTTTTGGCGACTTTTTGGGTTCGATCACGATATCAAAATCGCGTATTTCAGAGTTTAGTCATTGTATGGAGCTTCTGAAATAAAAGCCAAAGTCTGCGGAGGCTCTTTTGAAACCTAAACATAGACTAAATCAACTTTAATAAAACGGCAATCAAAATCTTAATGCACTAATTAACCTATTTATTAACACTCAAGCGCACTTGATTCTGAAATGCACTTGAGAATGATGTTGCAATTCAAAATGAGATGGATGAATTTAGATTCATATTAATACAGAATGTGCTGCATTAAAGTTGTTGGTTGTAACTTGTAATTAAGATGTGAATATAGATTTGCGAAAGATTATAATATCATTTTAATCTTAATGAAGAGATTTACTGCTCTCACTACATTGTCGAGAGTTGCAGATGAAATCGTTAATTTAGATTTTACCGAGAGCTATTTTGATTGATTTTGATAATGATATTATGACTTCTTTTTCACTTTAAAGTGGTTATGAGCTCACCTAATACTCCTCCCGACCGTATTTCGGTCATGGTGGCGTATCTCCGTGGAGATTAGCCAAGTACGTAAGAGATATTATATTGCACAAGTGTATGCGCAAATACAGGTACACTCCCTCTTTCTTCACTCCCATAGTTCGATAGCACGGCAATCGAACACGACCGGAGCGAGATTAGGCGCGGCACCGACGCGACGACAGCTTTACGTGCTCTCCGAAGCACGGGGTGTCACATCAACAACTTCCGAACACCGGGCTGCTACTGAAAATTTCCTAACTAACAAACCCAATAACACTTTACCTCACGCTCAGTAGCCGCGATTGCGATTACTAGACCAACGAGGCAGTCAGCTCACCTAGGAATTTTTCGAAGCCACTCGTAGATCTCTAACTTGGCCTATCGACTATTAAAATAATGACAGACGACACCGAGGCCACGGTATACCTAACGTGCCCTCCGAAGCACATTCCTCATCTCACTATTACCTGGCTCTAACAGACACGCCGCGCGTTGTCCACGACGCTCGTGTGTAAGAGCCCTTAGTGATCCTTCATTTTGATTGCGATACAGGATATTCAGAACTAAATTGTTTTATTCAAACCTTGTGTTGTTATGCCCTTTTAGCGTGATGATGATGTATAAAAAAAGCATTTATATTGTGAGTCACATGACTATTTTTCACTAAAACCTTACTTAAACACGCACAAGTAAGTAATGTTAATAGAACAACCCCGCACAAACGTACAAACACGGGTAAACTAAGCATTCCTGCGGCCGCGTGTATTTATAGCTGGAGCCGGGATACGACAACAAACGCTACTCGTGCGCGCATCTGCGTACGGATAGCAAAACACAACAATTATGATGCCCTAAATGTTTCAGGATAAAAAGTATTCTGTGTTTCTCTGACTTGTGTTTATGTTCTGTGATAATTTTATTTAATCCGGTTAAGTAGGTACATTAGGCTTCCGGGAATAACATAAAAAAAATTCAACAAAGAAACGGAAACGTTCGTATAACTAGCTTCTGCCCGCGACTTCGCCTGTGCAGATTTCAGAATTAGGTCCAGCAGGGATAAAAAGTATTCTATTTGTTAACTGGCTGTGCCAGCGACTCCGTCCGCGTGGATGTCGTAAATAAGACATATAATAATAATAATAATAAATCTTTATTTCCAAAAATACATACAAAAAAAATCATTCTAAGACTTAATTAAATACACATACATGTTCTTTCTATCAAAAAACGCTGACTTCTAAATTAGGACATTCCTGTATCTAAGAAGTCAGAGCCCTCGGTATGGGTAAAATTTTACAAGCCTCTTATCTGTTTTCATAAATTACATTTCAAAAAACCGAAAAATAATAATTAATAATAATAAAAATCTAGTTAAAATAAAGGTTAGTAATGACGATGATGACTTGTGTGTCTGTTTGTGTGTGTGTGTGTGTTTGTGTGTATGTGTGTGTGTGTGCGTTGGTGCGTGCGTGCTTGTGCTTTTGTAAGCGCGCGCGCACACAAATTCATAATAATTAACAAATGTTGGACGTGATTTTTTATTTGCATAACGTTTTATTTATGAACCGATTGACATGAAACAAACCACTAAATATTAAGTGAAGCTTACCACAACATATTACTGAAAACCACATCTAAATCGGAGAGGCCGTTTCTGAGATTAGCGTGCACAAACGCACAGACTAACAGACAAAAATTCTAACAATCATTGTTTTGGGTGCTATTTTTGTCCCAATAATATTTTTTCTCATATATTTTCCATGTACAGACGTGCGATCCGTGACATTTTTATTATATATATTGATCTAGTTTATACTACCTGTGTACCAAACTTCATCCAAATCCGTTCAAGTTTGAATTTGGTAGGAAATAGCGTGAAAGAGTAACAAACATCCATCAATCCTCACAAACTTTCGTTTTTTAAATATTGGTATGGATAAAGATTAGAGGCTGAGTAACGACAGGATATGCAGTAGCGTCGTCTGGTCTACAGGCAAAACTACATTCTCTAACCCGTTTCCCAAGCACTGGAAGCAATCATTAGTAGGGAGACAAAGTGTGTTAACTGATTATATTTATAAGCAAGAAGGCGCGTATTCGACATGAGAAATAACTTTGTCTATGACTAATGTTGTAAAACAATTTTAATTGGTACTTACCTATATTGTACTGTAAGAATTAAAGTTTATTTTTGGGGAAATGAAAATTGAGCACTGTGCAGTGCTATTTCTGGATAAATACTTAATGAATGCAGGAATGAATCCGTACTTTTCTTTACACTTCATGGAGTATTCATCCGGGAGGCGCTCCCGGATGAATACTCCAGGCGCTCTGACCACTAAGCCATCTCGACCTCTGCTCACCACCGCGAATTCTTCTTCCATATTTTAACACGTCTTATGGCGACGTCATTGCAATCAATTCAGTCCCTATACTGGTGACCGAACCGACACGACTAACTTTGCAGTTAATACAATGCCGTAAAGAATGCAATTACCTTAATAATTCAAGATAAATCTTTGAAAAGCATTAACGCATGCTTAGCGAACTCTAAAGTTATTATATTAAATGGAAAAAGAATACGGTCGCGAACAGGATTCGAACCTGCGCCTCCCGGATGAATACTCCAGGCGCTCTGACCACTAAGCCATCTCGACCTCTGCTCACCACCGCGAATTCTTCTTCCATATTTTAACACGTCTTATGGCGACGTCATTGCAATCAATTCAGTCCCTATACTGGTGACCGAAACGACACTACTAACTTTGCAGTTAATACAATGCCGTAAAGAATGCAATTACCTTAATAATTCAAGATAAATCTTTGAAAAGCATTAACGCATGCTTAGCGGTCACCAGTATAGGGACTGAATTGATTGCAATGACGTCGCCATAAGACGTGTTAAAATATGGAAGAAGAATTTGCGGTGGCGAGCAGAGGTCGAGATGGCTTAGTGGTCAGAGCGCCTGGAGTATTCATCCGGGAGGCGCAGGTTCGAATCCTGTTCGCGACCGTATTCTTTTTCCATTTAATATAATAACTTTAGAGTTCGCTAAGCATGCGTTAATGCTTTTCAAAGATTTATCTGGAACCAGAGATACTTTCGAATTTATAATATTAGTATGGATATTTGTAATAACTATAGTTGTTCTCTATCAATTTAAATCTATGCAAGTGTGAACAGTACACAATATTACTTAGTAGGTATAACAAAGTCCGAAGAAAGGGCTCTAATGGAAATACCTACATAAGTAGGTAACTTATTGTACAGGAAGTGTCTCACGCAGCTTTGAAACGATTTAACTGGCCCACGAGTTGCCCAACCGAGTTACTGTTACTGGTCCAATAACATAATACATATTACATTGCGAACACTTTCTATGCAAGTCTATAATATCATTTAACGTTACGTAATATTAATTAATTTATGATTGTAGCGTTTTATTTCGTTTTGTTGGCTAATATGATAAAGTTTAATTTACAGCGGTCGAGGACTTTTACATAATTATGTTGGTTGGTATTTTTTGTAATAATAAGTTACATTTCCGCCAAAAGAAATAAAACATTACTTAGCATGTACAGATAAATCTTTCAAACGCAATAATGCATGCGTAGCGAACTCGAAAGTAACAAACTTTTGTGGAAAGCAAAATACGGTCGTAAATGCTCCAGGCGCTCTGACCACTAAGCTTAGTGGTCAGAGTGGTGGACCTTTACGCCTGGAGTATTTATCTGGGAGGTGCAGGTTCAAATCCTGCTCACTTATAACTTTATTTCTTAGCGTGCTTTGGGTAAGCATTTTTCCTGCCACCGTCACACAACTGAGAAACTATAATTATACTCTCTACTATTTGAAGGAATGTAGGAATTCAGAAAGTATATTGGTATAATTTACCCGCTTGCCATGGCCGTCTCTGTCTCTGGGTATATACTTGGACCATTCATCTCTAGTGACAGTTCATATACATGTACCACGTTACTAGGTACTTCATTTATGGGATTCTAGAGATCGGAAAGACAGTCTCTCCATATAAAATACGGGTATGCTGTTAATATGTTGACCTTAAAATAGCTGAGAAAAGGCTAGGCGGACTTCCAAAGATTCCTATAATGATTTCTATTTTCAAAGAAACATTGAAAAAATAATAGACAAGAACGGGGCTTGAACCCGCGACCTTTGACGTTCCGTGTCATCACTCTACCAACTGAGCTACCTTGTCGTGTTCAAACCCATTGAATTTTCAATCCTCTTTGTATACGTCTTAAGGAGACGCCTGGTGATATTTATCTAGTAATCATTTACAGATTTACCAAACTCAGCGTTACCACTTTGCAGTTGTAAATCGCCGAATAACATTCAAGCCCCGAGTCTATTATTTTTTCAATGTTTCTTTGAAAATAGAAATTAATATAGGCATTACATGGCCTCAACATGTATTAAAAAAAATATAATTATATATGATTTATAAAGGATTGGGATGTTATTCGGCGATTTACAACTGCAAAGTGGTAACGCTGAGTTTAGTAAATCTGTAAATGATTACTAGATAAATATCACCAGGCGTCTCCTTAAGACGTATACAAAGAGGATTGAAAATTCAATGGGTTTGAACACGACAAGGTAGCTCAGTTGGTAGAGTGATGACACGGAACGTCAAAGGTCGCGGGTTCAAGCCCCGTTCTTGTCTATTATTTTTTCAATGTTTCTTTGAAAATAGAAATTAATATAGGCATTACATGGCCTCAACATGTATTAAAAAAATATAATTATATATGATTTATAAAGGATTGGGATGTTATTCGGCGATTTACAACTGCAAAGTGGTAACGCTGAGTTTAGTAAATCTGTAAATGATTACTAGATAAATATCACCAGGCGTCTCCTTAAGACGTATACAAAGAGGATTGAAAATTCAATGGGTTTGAACACGACAAGGTAGCTCAGTTGGTAGAGTGATGACACGGAACGTCAAAGGTCGCGGGTTCAAGCCCCGTTCTTGTCTATTATTTTTTCAATGTTTCTTTGAAAAATAGAATTAATATAGGCATTACATGGCCTCAACATGTATTAAAAATATATAATTATATATGATTTATAAAGGATTGGGATCTTGTTCGGCGATTTACAACTGCAAAGTGGTAACGCTGAGTTTAGTAAATCTGTAAATGATTACTAGATAAATATCACCAGGCGTCTCCTTAAGACGTATACAAAGAGGATTGAAAATTCAATAGGTTTGAACACGACAAGGTAGCTCAGTTGGTAGAGTGATGACACGGAACGTCAAAGGTCGCGGGTTCAAGCCCCGTTCTTGTCTATTATTTTTTCAATGTTTCTTTGAAAAATAGAATTAATATAGGCATTACATGGCCTCAACATGTATTAAAAAAATATAATTATATATGATAGACTATTTTTATCTCTCCTCTCGCAGGTCTGCTGGAAGAGATTTCTGTTAGAAATAAGCTGGCCTGTGTACTCGTCATTTCTATTATTTAATGTTATGTCTTAATGTGTATACATAAAAATAAAAATAAATAGAGAAGGAAATATTTTTTATTAAACGTTGCCCCCAACTAGGAATTTCTTTCTATATCGTGGGTGTGTTTACATATAATCTCAAATGCACATACACCCAGACCCGGAAAAATTATCTGTAGATCATACATATATTTGCCCGGTGCAGGAATCGAACCTGCGATACGCAGCGCAGCAGCCGGTCTCACGACCGCCGTCAACTTAAAAATATTCTTTCTTTATTAACGTAAGAACTCCAAATTAAAAAAAAAAGAGTATGTAAGAGAGGTAAAAAAAACCTACTACATTTTTATACAAATTAAAATATAATTTATTATACCTATCATGAGAAGTGTAAAAAGTTTAACAATAAGTTTTTTAAGTTGACGATTCCTATTGATATTATTTTTAAGTTCTATTAGCAAGTTGTTTAAGGTTTGTTTGCTAACCTTACTGCAAGCGCAGCCGCCGGATTTAACGCATTAGCATTTAGCTAATAGGTTCCCGTGTAAACATGCCTATCTTTGACGGTACAATTATAACATGTACGGAACATGTTTGTAAACAGTCATATTTCGCAGTGATTAATGCAACGGATGGTTGAGACTTGAGACCATGTCATACATGGATGAACGCTTTAAAATTAATTTAAGCGAATGAACTGTTGTTTTTTTTTTTCATAGTGTTTTGTGTACCAAAGCTATTATCTTAATAATTTTTTTCTTCCTAGCTTATGTTGCTCAGGAAAAGGTAGGTACATCTAAATCGGTTTAGGCATTTAGAAGTTATGGTGGAATAAAGTCTCACAAACATATACATACATGAACCTTAAAAATATAACACTTCTTTTTTTGGGGAAATGTGTATAAAGTACATTGTTGATCTAGTGGCCTCAAGCGCATCTGCTGGCACGAGGTCCCGGGTTCGATTCCCAGGTCGGACCAAGTGTTATTGGGTTTTCTGTTAAGAAGTCCTGAGTTTGGAATTGTGCTCGGTAGATAGCAATAGGCTCACCACCTATTACCTGGGACTTGATAACACATTGGTGAAATGTGGGTGTAGGTACAACTGTGTACCTACACCTGCTTACTCCTTCGGGGAATATAGACTTGATGCTATATTATCATTCGTTGTATAGGTGGGGCTTTTTGGACTAAGGGATTGTGGCTTGCCAATTTTGGTAATTAAGTATTGAAAATTCATTAGAACTTTTAGTGGACATTCATACTTCCTTTATAACCTTGCCCCGTAAGTACTAGGTATTTCTCATGTAACGTATTGGTGTTGAGTGTGTTTACAAACAAACACCTCATAAACCACCCAGAGCCGGAAGAATTATCAGTCAACAATGCATATATTTGTTGCGTTCGGCAATCGAACCCGCAACACGCAGCGTAGTAGTCTCTTTGAATTTTTCACCACTAGCGGTGTCAGGATACGTTGTCCTGCCCTGAACCCAGTTGCAGCGCCATCTATTGTGAATCTAAATCATTCAGGGATGCACTTCAAAACACACAGAAAAAAAAACTTCAAAAACGGTCATTTTTGGGTTTTTGCGAGGCTAACATACGGCCATTGACTTTTATATTTATGTGTGTTAGAAAAAAATGTGTAAAAGTTATCGTTTTCAATCGTGTTGCTGCATATGGCTAGGTGACGTCAGTCGTAATCTCTATTACAGCCAAATTACAGCTTGCCGAAATAGATGTCCACAGATAAGTATTTTAATGGTCTGTGGCTTGGTCGACACATCATTCACATCCTTACTCGCTCCATAGGTATTAGTAATTCCCTGGTAGTTCATATAATCTATACTTACTTACGTATTTTAACAATACTATCGATTACCCGAGGTGACTAATTTATACACCTGTGTCGCGATAGCATTTAGGTGTGATCCCGTAGAACCTGGTCGCTTAGCGCCATATTTAGAAAAAATATGTGTGAAATATATCTTCGTCAGTCGTGTTGCTGCATATGGCTAGGTGACGACATTCGTAATCTATTACGACAACAAGGCTCGTTGTGACTATTATTATAAAAATATTATACCAAATTAATTATATCACATAAAAATTATATCACATAAAATTGCAAAGGGGTACAATCTCTATTTAATAAGGTGTTCCGCTGATTTATTTAGATAGTATGGTAAAGTACGAGCAAGTTGTAGTGTTGAAAAAAATATTTCGTACGCAGGTATATGAATTTCATGAGTAAGAAAGAAAATTTAAGACTTTTTTTGTTAACACGACTGTCAGTCTGTATTTACTACTTAGAATGAAGGTACCTAAATACAGTCATTTTATAAAAAAATGCGATGATAATGGAGGATAATAAAAAAAATATGAATTTACGTAAAATACTTTAGTTAAAACCCGTCAAACCACAGAATTATAACTAATATCTTAGTGTCAAACAATACGGACATTAGTGTATTGTTTTACCAGTTTTTCATTTATCGTTCAAATGCCGTGCTATAAGAATAATGACTAACAAAAGCCGTGCGAGGCAAAATAACAAACGTATAGTGATTCGTTCCGTTCCAGCCTCTGTAATGTTAACTATGAGTTTATAATAGTGTAGAATTTTATTTTTATACTCGTGTAAGAATGTTGTAACATTCATACAGTAAGGAAACCTTTGTAATTTGTTATATTTACAAATACATACATGGCATCACGCCTGTATTCCCTGAAGGGGTCTTGGTCTCACCCAAGACCAACTTGAAAAACTTGAGCGACTTCAAAATTTTTGTATAAGATTTATATTTGGTTTGCGCAAGTATGATCACATTTCACAATTTCGTCTAAAGCTCAAATGGCTACCAATTCGACTTCGCAGGAATGCTCATATTCTATCCCTTCTTTACAGTATACTGTTTATCCTTAGTACCCCCGCTTATCTTAAAAATTGTTTCATGTTCCTTAGCGACACACACACGCGATTCCTTCGGTCATCTGAAAATCTTAAATTAAAAATGCCTGTACATTCCACATCATTTTTTGACAAGTTTTTTACTATTCAAGCTGTTAGATTGTGGAATGCACTCCCAGTAACTATAAGTCGTGCTCAATCATTAGCTATCTTCAAAAGACTGGTGAAAGACCATTATTTGTCGCTGTAATGATTCTTTGTTAGTTTTTATTTATGTTATTTGTTTGCTTTCACAAATTTTATTATTTGGGTATTATATATTTATGAAGAATATATATATATTGTCAATATTTATAAATATATGTATTATCTGTATTTTGTATTTATAGTATGTATAGTATAATTATAATATGTAGGTACGCCAAAACTGCCTAATATAGCTCCTCTATTTATTTTCCATCCTAAGATTGCCTGTAAGAGATCGCGGAATGCGATAAGGCCGCCCATTGTGCATTTTTCAAATGTATTATTGTTCACCAATTCTAGTGGTGTACAATACAGAATATAAATAAATAAATAACGGGTAGGCAGAGGCCAGTGGCGTAGCTAATGCTTAAGGGGCCCTGCATCAAAATGTATATTCGGGCATTTTTATAACATTTTACAATTTTTTGCCTTCACAAACGTCTGTATCGTTGGGGCCCTTGTGCCTCGGGCCCCGTATCATTGATACGGCTGATACGGCGGTAGCTACGCCACTTGCAGAGGTACCTTACACAGTTGTAGACCCACATTTCACCAATGCTGTTGTTAAGTCCCATTTAATTGGTGGTGAGCCTATTACCATCTACCTTGCACAATTCCAAACTCCGAGCTGCTACTGAGAATTTCCTAGAAGAAAACTCCAATAAACTTTTCCCGACCTGAGACCCAAGACCTCATGCTCAGCTGTCACGTTTGGGACCACTGGGTCAACTATACTTAGTTACAAATATCGTATACAAACTCGTAGATTTGTTTGTTATCGGTAAAACAGAACAGACCATTTACATAAAATTTAATTTAAATGTTGGTTTGTCCAGCACTGCAAACATTTTGACGGTGCGGTTGGCGGAGACGTCAATATATCGGTTACTACTCTGCGTGTCGTGAATTTGATTCCCGCACGGCGCAAATATTTTTATAAACTATAGTTAATAATTGTTGTCTGGGTCTGTGTGCATGTGAAACAGGGGTATCTTTGTAAACGTTCTGCTTCCATGATGCAGAAGAAATTACTGGGTAGCGATTGAACAAGATGATCACTCATCCACAGACCGACCGCGGCAAGCGCAGCTTAACCCTGATCGATCGATCTGTGCGGCTGTTACTTAGCCACGAGCTTTGCAAGTGTATGATATAAATTATATTTATTTTGATATGAGTACTTTCTTTGTCTTGTTATAATCACATGCATACTATATTAACATTACCTACATTAAGATATGAATTTAACTACGTATAATATAATTATGTGCAATCTCCATAAAATTATATCCACTCATCTCGCATATTGAAAAGCTGACCATTTAACATGTTCATACTAGACATGAAAGTATAAATAGATTCACATTATAGTTAATTATAAAGTACTAGCTGTGCCCCGCGGTTTCACCCGCGTTAATGCTCCGCTCCTACTGATCATAGCGTGATGTTATATAGCCTATGTTACCCGGGGACAGTGAAGCTTCCTAACGGTGAAATAACTTTTCAAATCGGGCTTGTAGTTTTTAAGTTTATTCGTTATATACAAAAATACAAATTTTTCCTCTTTATAATAATAGTGTAGATTAAATGGGGATCTTACTATGGTTGAATGGTTATGCAAATCTCAGATGTATGCAAAGTGTTCATCTCAAGTTCCTTTTAACGCATCATGTAGGTAAATAACAATGTAAACTTGTTTCTTTAGTTAATAAACTGTGAATAAAGATGGTATTCTTAGATTAAAGTGCGAAGGATACGAAGTTGGATATCCGTAATTGAATAATTGTGCCCTTGGCATTATCTTCAAGTTATGGTTTAATAAGATAATAATATAATAGTTTTAAGTGTTAAATTTATGTTGGGAGTGAATGAGGATATACTGAGAAGATTTTATATTGAACTAGCTGGTGGCCGCGACTTCGTTTGCGCGTCTAAGGATAGGCTAGGCAGATGGCCTTCCCCAAGATACAATCTATTTTCTTGCCCAATTTTATTAGGTACGATCGTTTAGCCGTTTAGTCGTGAAAAGGTAACAAACAAAGAAACAGTTATTTTCACATTTATAATACAAGCTGGTTGCCGCGACTTCGTCTGCGCGACAAAGGATAGCCTATGTCCTTCTCCAAGGTCTAATCTAACTCCATGCCAAATTTCATTACGATCTGTTCAACCCTTTAGTCGTGATAAGGTAACAAACATACTAGCAAACAAACAGAGTTACTTTCGCATTTATAATATTAGTATGGATATTATTTATGAATGATGTTTATATTTGTTCCGGTTGCAATAACCGACCATCAGATGCCGCATGGCCATGATCCATCATGGTCATGAAAAAAGAAAAATCATTAATTTGCTTAATTCGTCTTTTCTATAATTTTCTTACTCTACAGCTATTACGCTTTACATTTCATATGCATGTAATCTTCCACAAAAGGTTTATTCCAGTCCTTATAATTCCGAGATAATAGCAGATATAAAAGGATTGAATACAATTTGGAGTCCCGACGCGTGAGTCATACGATTTCCTGTTAAATCATAGAGTATGATGTGAATGGAGATCTCATGTGGAACGGAGTGATTAAAAATTCTTTGCGTGTCAGTTACCATCCGGAATTCATTTGATGCGCTGCAGGAAACGCTGTCCTAATAGTAGGCGTTTTTCCTCGCGGCTCGATTTTGGTGCTTCATAAGTTTGATTCCACATTTTAATTACATAAGTTATTGTATGGAAAGCATGTTACTAAGCCATCTCGACCTTTGCTCACTAAGTGAATACTTCTTCCACATTTTAATACGTCATTTAGTGACGTCATTGCTATCTATTCAGTCCCTATACAGGTGATTGAACCGAGACGACAAACTTTGCGGTTAATAACGACACGACTAAATTTGCAGGTAACGCGACCGATTCTTTTTCCATTTAATATTATAACTTTAGAGTTTCTTTAAAAAGTAGTAGTTTCAAAGATTTCTCTTTAATAGTAAGTTAGTGTATAAGAGTAAGTACGGAAAGCAATATCATTTTCATGATATTTTATCCAGACTATTCTCACACTCCTTAATTATGTCTGGATTTTAAAGAGACTTCGACTTTCGAGTTCGCTACGGAGTTGGTTTTCTTCTCAGAGATGGTCACAGAGAATGCGTCTTAGCACTCCATATACTTAATACTCCGCGTTTATCGTTCCAGCACGGTCATTGATACGATCCTGTTTAAGTATAGGACATGTTATAAACTTAGGATTAAATCCACAGTTTATGTATTGTGCATTGTTGTGTGCTTAAGAATTCATTGGTAAATAGTTTAAGGTAAACATTGCGAATAGTTGGTATTTTAGAATTCGTTGCGACATATTTGTGTGTTTATGATTATGAACTTTGGGCTGTGTCGTAAACAATACCGTGGATATCTAAATTATATGGTCATTCCGTTCTCAGTCGAATTTCTGAAAACCTTTGTTGCTTTGCTTGTTGTTAAAAAGGGTGAATTATTACAACCTATTAACTGTTTTTTATCGTATGTTTAATGGAAAACCTCGTGTCAGACTTTAAACCGCTCGTAGGCCACTGACATGGCTTTACTCTCCATCGAGAACATCTTCTAAGTGTATTTGTTACTTCACGGTATTTAACCTTCACCGTGCGAGTGATAATCGTAGATGATTACGATTACTCAGTGGTGTGCCTTGAGTTCGAACCCAACTGTCTTATCAATCCAATGGCGGTGGCGGACACTGCACGGTCTAACAGCTCCTGATGATGCTCCGTGGAGGGGCGAAACACGTGTAGAGTAGTTGGTGGTAGTCGGAATTTTCACCGCTTGCGTATGTGCATATATTTGCGGGCGGGCGGGCGGTGCACAGGTAATGCATGACTACCCTCAATTTTGTGGAAGTAGCTAGATATTGTATTTATTTGCATCCAATTAACGATTTTTTATAGGAGAAATAAGCGTTTCAATTAAAGTAATAAACATTTTTTATGGAAAGAAAAACATTTCGTGATCTGGATTTGAACCTGCGTCTCCTGGATAAATCCTTGAGGCGCTCTGCTAATGAAGCCATTAGCAGAGCGCCTGAAGGATTTCCCGACCTCTACTCACTACTCCGAATTCTTCTTCCACATTTTAATAGGTATGACTTACGCTGACGTTATCACTATCCATTCCATCATATTCCATTTCACCATACCTGTATTATAGTGACCCCTATACAGGTAACTGAACCTATACTACTAACTTTGTAGTTAATTATATGCGATTCCCTTAACAAATATAGATCAATGTTTCAATTTATTTATTGAAATGATAGGAATAAATCAATAAATCTAACTAGCGACCCGCCCCGGCTTCAAACGTGGTGTGAGAGCGATTTTTTCCGACATCTTCAATAATTATTTTTATTTAAACAATCATTAACATATTTTAACCAATTTAAATAAATCCTAACGAATTATACACTTAAAACTTCCTCATGAATCACTCTGTCTATTGGCGAAAACCACATGAAAATCCGTCCAGTACTTTTAGAGTTTATCGCGAACAGACAGACAGACCGACGCGACGGGGGACTTTGTTTTATAATATGTAGTCAAATTATAATTGTTTGTGGAAAGTAGCTTTAAAAGGAAACGAGGACTCGGTGTCAGTCTATCTGTCTTCTTCAAACACTTTCCCTTAATCTTATAAATAAACAGTAGCTAACGGTGTCAGTGGTGTCATGAATTAACTAACCGAAATTGCCACACTGTGTACGTTGCCTATCTTGACGTAATTATCAGGCTCTGTGGCAAACTAAGCCTTCCTTTATTCCGAAATGTTGGGAAATTTTGTCGTTAATATTCTATTTAATTTATATTAAAATTATGACCAACATTGTGACGAGAGTTATGCGAAATGTGGCAAATATGGCACCTTAAAAAGTGACATATCTTTGGTCTAATTAACTGAATTCGTTACTCCGTATGGGCAAATTTTAGAGCATGAACAAAAAACTATTTATTTTTGTAAGAAATGGGTAAACGATTGATGTAATTTGAAAAAATGCTCGGAAAATCGAAGTATTTTGTTTATTTTTAGTGATTCAAATTTATTGTCTCTACTAGGAAAGGACTTACGCGTTTCTTGGAGTTACGAATTATGATAATTAGGCCAACGGATATGATGACTGCGTTCTGCATAACTAGGTCCTGTTTTGAGTAGGAATGTGGATATACGAGTAGAGGAGAATCGGATAGGAAACCGATGCGATGGATGGATTGTATGAAAGATGATATAAAAAGACTCGACTACCGGGATGGAGGCTGACATGACATCTATTTATGAAAGAGGAAGACATGCTTTCATAAACCTCAAATAAATTAGAATAAGGGCAAGGGCTTGATGATGACGATTTTTAATCCATAGACAGAGAGGTTTCCTTCTCCAAATAAATATGTCAAAGCTTTTTTTTTTTACTTTCTCCGCAGCTAAGTAAACTATCTTGTAAAAAATAAGTTTTTCTTAAAAATACGCCTGTGTCTACTGTATCGTGGGTGTATTTATAGACAGTAATCACATATGTACCGGAACAGTAAGTTGCCGTGAATGCAGCTGCGATCTCGGGATCCCGGTAAAGCTTAGAGGTGGACCATGACGTTTTTAGTCGGTAAGAGTCCGGCACAACGTCCATGACGAAATTTTCACACAAGAAACCAGAACTGATTACTGACCCTTATCTAGATTACATTTAAACATAACATAGCATCACGTCTGTATACCTCGAAAGGGTAAGCAGAGGTGTACACAGTTGTACACTCACATTTCACCATGCTGTTATAAAATCTCATCTAATAGGTTAACTGCCTCGTTGGCCTAGTGGTCTTAAGCGCGACTGCTGAGTTTGAGGTCTCGGGTTCGATTCCCGGTTCCAGTAAAGTGTTACTGAGTTTTTTGTGAGCCTATTGCCATTTACCGAGCCTAATTCTAAACTCTGGGCTGCTACTGAGACTTTCGTAACAGAAAAACTCAATAAACACTGCCTGACCTGGGATCGAACCCAGGACTCAGCATAGCTCGATCATATTAAGGTATATTGTATTGAAGGGTACTCATTAAGTTTAGGTTTTATTAGGTACTAGCTTCTACCCGCGACTTCATCTGCATGGACTTTAGAATTGGGTGCAGCCGGGATAAAAGTGAAACGTGTTAATCCAAGTTATAAGCTGTCTGTGTGCCAAATTTCATCCAAATCCCTCCAATAGTTACTGCGTGAATGAGTAACATACATTGATCCAACTCCACAAACTTTCGCATTAATCAATTCGTCCGGCACTTGCTTAATATTTATAGCTGGGAACATTGTTAAGAAGAAACATACAGAATTATTGTTACTGCATTGTTTTACACTGATATCCGTTTGTATATCATATTAAGAGAGCAGTGATAGTGTGCTGGTATGACCATTGGACTGGTAAGTCAAAGGTCGCTAGTTCGAATCCAAGGCACGCACCGCTGACTTTTCGAGTTATGTGCGTATTAGAAATTAATGATCACTTGCTTAAAACGGTGAAGGAAAACGTCGTTAGGAAACCAGCACACCTGAGAGATGTTCTCGATAGTGTGTAAATCCATGTCTGAGACTTACGGGCGGTTTAAACTCTGACACTAAGTAGGTTGTTTGTCAACCACACTATGAGAGATACATATTAAGATTTAGTGTAGTCTGAAAGGTTACGTAACTACATTCACCACAATATTTTCATAGTATATTATCACTATGCATTGTTCTTATTTCATTATCAATATTTTGCAATAGTAAAATTATAATCAAGTTACATATAGGTAATTACTTATGTTGACTCATTCAATTATACTTTAGAATATCGTTAAAGTTTTTGCGACTGCAAAAATACAGTCGTAAGCAGGATTTAAGGATTAGAACCTGCTTCCCCCAGATGGATACTTCAGGCGCTCTACTTCATCCGGGGGCGCAGCTGAATTCCTGCTCACGATCGGACCATATCGTCTTTTCCAGAATAATGTTTAAAATTTGTTGGTCTAGTCGTCCCAAGCGCGACTGCTGAGCATGAGGTCTCGGGTTCGATTCCCAGGTCGGGCAAAGTATTATTGCGTATAGGTATCTATTAAGAAATTCTCAGTAGTAGACTGAAGTTTGGAATTGTACCCGGTAGATGGCAATAGGCTCGCCACATATTAAATGGGGCTTAGTAACAGCATTGGTGAAATGTGGGTGTACGTCTGTGTACACCCCTGCCTACAACTTCAGGGAATATACCTAGGCGTGATGTTATGTTAAACTTTAGAGTTCGCTTTACATGTGTTAATGCATATAAGGAATACTTTATAAATCGTTTATATATTTTTTATTAAACTAAATGCGATAGTAATAGGCTATTAGAAATATAATGTTACTTAAAGTCAATGTCAGATATATAAATAGTCATTAACCTTTGATTTTAGAGCTGGTCTGCTCAAAATAAGAAGATGACGCTTGCATAATCATTTGTAACTAAACTTGGTAATAAAGGAAAGGTCACAAGATCGCTTAGTTTTTTAGGTGGTCTATATCATTCTTTATTTAAAATCGTTTATTTATTTATTTATTTATTTATATTCTTTATTGTACACCACTAGAAATATACAACAAGGAAACAATAATACATTTGAAAAATGCACAATGGGCGGCCTTATCGCATTCCGCGATCTCTTACAGGCAACCTTAGGATGGAAAATAAATAGAGGAGCTATATTGGGCAGTTTTGGCGTACCTACATATTATATTTATACTATACATACTATAAATACAAAATACAGATAACATATATATTTATAAATATTGACAATATATATATATATATATATTCTTCATAAATATATAATACCCAAATAATAAAATTAATGAAAGCAAACAAATAACATAAATAAAAACTACCAAAGAATCATTACAGCGACAAATAATGGTCTTTCACCAGTCTTTTGAAGATAGCTAATGATTGAGCACGTCTTATAGTTACTGGGAGTGCATTCCACAATCTAACAGCTTGAATAGTAAAAGACTTGTCAAAAAATGATGTGGAATGTACAGGCATTTTTAATTTAAGATTTTCAGATGACCGAAGGAATCGCGTGTGTGTGTCGCTAAGGAACATGAAACGATTTTTAAGATAAGCGGGGGTACTAGGGATAAACAATATACTGTAAAGAAGGGATAGAATATGAGTATTCCTGCGAAGTCGAATTGGTAGCCATTTGAGCTTTAGACGAAATTGTGAAATGTGATCATACTTGCGCAAACCAAATATGAATCTTATACAAAAATTTTGGAGTCGCTCAAGTTTTTCAAGTTGGTCTTGGGTGAGATCAAGATAGCTGGCATCAGCATAATCGAGGATCGGCAGAAGAAGAGATTGTGCAAGCGCAGTTTTGGTGGCAACCGGAAGAAAGTTCCGAAGCCGTCTTAAAGAAGCTGCTGAAGCAAACAACTTCCGACTAACCACTTTCAGCTGGGTAGTCCAAGAGAAGTCTCGATCGATATAAATTCCTAAATTCTTGACTTTGCTGCTGTAAGGAATCAAGATGCCATCAAAGGAAACTTGTGAAAGTTTTGACCAATCGATTCTAGAGATCATTCTGGAGCTACCCACTATAGCAACTTGCGTCTTCGCGGGATTAATTATAAGCCCAAACCTCTTACTCCAGTCACCAATCCGGGCGAGATCTAGATTAATACTATTTACAGCGTCTTGTAGTTGGTTTTGAGGCGCTTGACAATAAATTTGGAGATCATCTGCATATAAGTGGTAGGAAGACGAGAGTTGATAAGAGATAGAATTTATAAAAATTGAGAAAAGTAATGGGGATAAAACGCCACCCTGCGGTACACCGACAGAAGTACTGCACCATGAAGACGATTTATCCTCAATGCAAATACGTTGACGGCGACCAGACAAGTAACTGCGAAACCAGTCAATTACCGGAGGAGATATGTTAAGAGAGCATAATATGCCAAGCAAAATATCAAAATCAACAGTGTTAAATGCATTACTAAAATCTAGCAAAGCAAGAACCGTTAGATTTCCGATTTCCATGCCTGACCTGATATCATCCGTTATATTTATGAGGGCTGTCGTTGTGCTATGCCCAGGGCGAAAACCAGATTGGAAGGAATTTAGGAGATAATTTTTGGATAGAAATCTGGTGAGTTGGTCATGGACTAAACGTTCGAGGACTTTTGAAAGAAATGGCAAGACGGAAATAGGACGAAATTCGGAAAAGGATACAGGGTTAGGGGTTTTAGGTAAGGGAATAATTTGAGCTTCTTTCCATGTACACGGAAAGACACTGCTAGTTATGGATGAATTTAGGATATGACAGATTATAGGAAGGATTTCATCAATGATAGGTAGGATCATCTTACGGCTGATACAGTCACTTCCAACGGCGTTAGAAGTTATTGATAGAATGCTCTTTTTAACATCACACGCGAGAAATTGATTAAAGACAAATGCAGAGAAGTCAGGAGTCGGAAGTGATGAAAGAAAGTGTAAAGTATTTAATTTTGTTGTCCTGTCGAAATTGGACGAAGAAGTGAAATGTTGATTAAGTAAATTGATATCTAAATCTTTAGGAATTTTGTCTTGCTTATTCTTTCCGACGCCCAAAGATCGAAGAAATTTCCAGACTTTAGCTGGGTCTTCATTTTGCACTGAGTTATGAATATGTTGGCGTTGAGCATTTCTACACACCTTATTGCAGTGATTTCGAAGCGCGACGTATTTGTCCCGGTTGACATCTGAGGGTCGATGTTTATATTTGCATTTAGCAGCATTTTTTTTATTTATGAGCTTTTTGATATCCTCTGTAAGCCAAGGTGCCGGAAGATGCTTGACTTTAATTGCTCGAACAGGCGCATGCAAATCAAAAAGTTTAACAAGATTTTCCACAAAAAATTTGATCTGATCATTAACGGACGTAGAGGAAAAAAGTGAGGTCCAGTCTATATTGAAAGCATCCTCGCGAAGACTATCAAGGTCTATGCCGCCAAAATTGCGCTGCAGAAGAATTTTTGTCCTCGGCTTAGGTGGACGAATTTTATAAGACAGATATATCAAATCATGATAAGAAAAGGCATCCGCTGAGCATTGGCCATGCTTAGCAGCATGATTAGGAGATGACACAAAGATAAGATCTAGAAGTGAAGGAGTAGAATTCGGAAAATGGTGAGTTGCATTTAAAGGCAAGATAGTTAAGTTATTAGATTCAACGGCAGCATATAGAGAAGAGGAGCGAGAGTTTCTTTTGAGGAGGCAGGTGTTAAAGTCACCCATTATGATAGTATGACTGTAAGAGGGAATAAGAGATTCTAAGATAAGTTCAAATGAAGAGAAAAAGTCGATGCGTAGGGAAGGACAGTAATACACACCAAGTAATAACTTGGAGTGATGTAATTCGACTTCAATAAAGAGATGTTCGCCGGCATTTGAAGGTGGTGGTTGTGAAGACATATTAACAACAGAGAAAGAGATATGAGTGCGGAGATATATAGCAACACCACCACCACCCCCAATCGATCGATCATTTCTAATGAGTTGGAAACCGGGTAGATTGTAAGAAGTAGAAGGGAGGCAAGGTTTTAACCAGGACTCGGAAATAAGGATAGCATGAATATTCTTACAGTCAAAGGTTGCCAGCATATCAGGAAAATGAGCCGGAATACTCTGGGCATTTATATGAATCACATTGAAATTCCTTGGTACATCTGAAAATTGCACTGATAAAGTGTCAGCTAGTGACGGGAGACTTACACAACTATCATTTATACTACTTGCAGAATAAAAGCTTTCATTATCGCTATCACTCGGGCTAAACATTTGGTTGTAATATATAAACTATAATAAATATATATAATATTTATAAGTTAACTAAAACTATATAAAAAACAAGAAAATAAAATAAAGTCCACCTGCCGGTTGCGTTGCATCATATCATAGCCAAAAGAAAAATAAAATCTTAAAAATACAAATTGCAATAGCGAATTTAGTTCGTGTAACAGAGGTATTTAAGTAATATTGACAGATGCGATGATTGACAGCTTTAAATTGAAATATGTCAGGAGTTTAGGCGGGAAAATGTAAAGTGCACGTTGTCGATTTTATATTGTTTTCCAAAACTTGTGTTTCTCCGAAGTATAATGTGTAATTATGGTGGATAATTAACCATTATGTGTTCATGAAGGTGTGCGAGTGTGGGCAAATTGTATAAAATTGAAAATCATGACTTTTTGTGTTCACTCCTAAACTCCATCGAAGACTCAGTAAAATTTCCACCGTTTTACTGGGGCAATAACTGCAATAACTTTTTATACTTGATTAAAACAAGAAGGAAGTAACTGAAGACGAGGCTTTGGCCTTACTTTTATTCAAGAACACTGAAGACGAGGCGGTATGGTCTAAGACCTTAGCCTGCCCGATTAGGGCGAAGGAAAAAAAAAAAAAAAAAAAATTGAAATATGTCATAAGAAAATAACAAAAAGGTACAAACAAAAATTATTAAAATAAATAACAGTTAAATTCAGATACCCTGTACTCAAGAAGTTAAAAAGAAAAAAGGACATTGTAGGTAGTAAGATCAGAAATATCGATTACACAAACCAAGCTCACCCACAAAGTTTGAAACTGTGAATCACTTTTTGACTGCTGCAGCCCTCTTAGGCCTCGATGCAGGGAGTTCCATTGCTGATGTCTGCTTCGTTGCAGCGGCGGTCTCTGATACGGAGGCATCAGAGTCGCGATTCGCGAGCTTCATGAGCTCCGGCAATGAAGATATACGATGTCGCGAGTCATCGGATCCGACGACAAATACGACACCAGCCTTCGTCCAGCACTTGCTAACACCAAATCTCTCTCGCGCAGCCATGAATAAATCGTGACGTGATTTCGTGAGAAACTCGGACACTGTTATACCTGAGGCCTTTAACTTTGTCTTGGAGAACCAAATCTTGTCTCTTACCGATACATCGTGCAGCTTAATCAAGATCGGCCGTGGCTTCAGATCATTGGTAGAACGCCCCATCCGGTGACACCGCTTAATGTCAGTTACTTTAAATTCATTAAGGCCAATGCGGGAACTCACTATACCAGCCACCACAGCCGATGTATCTTCTTGTTTGGCTTCTGACACACCATGCAGCAACAAGATCTTCCGACGTCCCTGCATTTCCATATTATCAACACTCCGTGCTAATAACTCTACTTCATGCTGTAGACTGTTGAGTGCCTGTAAGATGAAAGTACGAAACAAAGCAAACTCTGCACCAATTCCTGATGTGCCCGCCGAAGATGCTGGAGATTTTTGTAATTCAGCTTCAAAATCTGACATCCTTGTGTTGAAAATTTGCATGACTTCAGTGAGAGTGTTCTTCATTGCTTCCATTTTTGTATTTGAATCAGTGATTAGTTAAACAGAATCAAAATTGTGATTTTATAAGGACAATAACGCTTATCCGGCAGGTAATAGTATTATGTGATAACAATATGCATTAAAAAATATTATGAAAGTGTTATATTATTTTTAATTTAATTTTAAAATAGGGAGCAAAAAATTCTAAACTTGGCCTTTCAACTACCCGCGATTTTTTTTTAGGCGTTTTAGGTTTTTTGTACACAACGTTAAGTTATTTTATTAAATGGAAAAAGAATACGGTCTCGAACAGGATTCGCTAAGCATACGTTAATGATTTTCTTTAAGATTTATCTTTAATACACAAGGTTACTAACTACCCTGGCTCCGTAGGTTAAATATATCAATTTTCATCAAATTTTTCTTTATTTATTTATAGGGGCTTTTACGCACAGCTTATGTCAGTCCCATCGTATCCTAAACAATTGTACTTTCATACAAAACGTTGGCCATGAATTTGAACAAATCTTTCGCATCGTCGCCATTTGGTTGGGATAGAATTGTATGAAACATGCTTACATGAGTTCTGTTCAAATACAGGGACCTTAATAAATTATTTCTATTGGACTCATATCGGACACATTCCATCAATAAGTGTTCTAGGTGCTCAACGATTTTCATCTAGATTTGTTACTGTCTGACAGTTTTGAGTATTTGTAATAAAAATATCTTATGACGACACATTGAAATGATCTGCGGGGCCCCCAAGGTTACCACAAATATACATAATATAGCATGACGCCTGTATTCCCCGAAGGGGTAGGCAGAGGTGTACATAGTTGTACACCCACAGTTCACCAATGCTGTTATTGAGTCCCATGTAATAGTAGTGAGCCTATTGCCATCTAATGGGCACAATTCAAAACTCCAAGCTGCTACTGAGCATTACTTAACAGAAAAACCCAATAACACTCTGCCCGAGCTGGAAATGCAACCCAGGACCTCGTGCTCAGCAGTCGCGCATGGGACCACTAAACCAACGAGGCAGTCACCTAAACCTTTCTCTTAAAATACTCTATGCATTAGTGAAAACAAAAATAAACTCTGTTCAGTACCTAGTTACGGAGAAAATTGTACACGGACAGACGTACGTACTCAGCGGGGACTAGATTATTGATAGAGGCGTTTCTACAAAATATTTTTTGGCATATTTGGAGGAGTTTAATAACCAGGAGTGGACAGGAGTGATAAAAGCCAATATTACTGGGTAATTCCAGTCTCCTTCATGCGTAGCATAATTCAGTACAAAGAAATGGGATATTTCGGAAAACAGATGAAATTAAAGCTAATGTTCCTACAATCAGACCAACTTCTGTGAGCAACCTTTCCAATAGATACGTTGTTGGGGCCTTTAAGAAAAGACCGTATCTTTTTAAAAGGCACAGCATAGTCTCCTCTGGAACTACATTCATGGGTGGATTTGGTCGCTTATCATCAAGTGACACGCAGGTTCACTTGCTTCTATCATAAAAAACTGTCATTTCGTCTATTTTTCCGTCGACAAATTCCGTTTCTACGCATACTACTGAAGATTACAGTTTAATTACTAAGAGATTATGGTACATTTTGCTAGCTACATATTAATTAAAACATAAATGTCTACGTACATAACTGAAGCACCATAGACACACATATAGGTAAGCAACACTGCTTACTAATGTGTGTGTCTCACACGTCCATAATGGATTTTCACACATAAAACGATGGTAGGTACATAAGTATGTTTATTTTCAGGTTCCTTATTCCTTTAGTTTCAATGTAAGTGCTTGTTAAGTGTTCAATAAGGTTTCCATAGGTGTCTTTACAATATTTCATAAATAGACATCTTGTTTAGCACATTTACATGTAGATTGGTAATGGTAGGTACTATCGAGTACTTATTACTGAGACTTGGTTGCATTGAGTGGTGATAATTCGTATCAATGTCACTGATTGTTTAGCTATAGGTACCTAGGCAGGTATATTTATTGATTATTTTAGTGGATATCAAAATAAGAAATAAACATACATAAAATAAAAACGAACAACAGTATAAGAAATATACAGAATGCAAATCATCATACAATACAATACAATACAATTATTTATTCATAACTCCATAGTTACATTATTACATTTCAAATTATAAAGCATACATTTATGTTATCCACTTATTTATACTTTTATATATACTTACTAATTCATATTTAAAAAAAATCATTCAATATATTCTTATTAGGTTAATTATTGTTATCATGAATATTGTTTTATTAATTATAGGTATAAATTATACATAATTAGATTTTGTTTATTAGATAACATTTTACAATAAAGGCATTTTATAAAATTCTTCTTAACTGTAGGATAACTCCTCTAATAGCCACTTTTTGAGTCTACTTTTAAATATTCCGATAGTGGTTGCATCCCGAATCCTCTCCGGCAATCGATTAAATAAATGTGTCTATACATACCTTATACCTTAAAAACCTTTCCATAGAAAATTTAATAAAGATTTTTTTAAATTATAGTTTATGTATCTAACTTACAATTGAACAACTTCAAACCATAAATTATCTCTACTGTTAATTAGCATCTCCAATATAACTATCGGAAACTTTATGGTTTATAATGTTCTGTGTCAGCCTTATAAAACCTGTCCCTATTTTATTTAACCCAAATCCCTTATCATCAACCTTATTCCCATGAGAAAGCAACCCAACTCTACCAATATTGACACTGCCTAAGATAGCAGGGTTAAGGAAAGCGCTATCAAAACAATCTATGAGTTGATACCCGATATGTTATGAATTAATTTTGTCATACGAACGCACAGCTAGGTGAGTGCTTCTTTACAAAACATACAACGTTTGAAGAACTATGCTTCTACTTTGTCTATGTGAACGTACAATATTACAAGTAATGTAAACTTGGATTATAAATGGTCGTTACAATTGCAGTAAATTGTTATAATTTAACAACTTTTAACCGGATTAATTAATCCGGTTAAAAGTTGTTTTATTATAATGCGTAGTGATCGCGAAAACCTAAGATATTTCTTTGTTATAATTTGATAAGTAGTAGAATAGATCGCTATATATCGATAAATCAAATTCAATTTCATATAATTATGTCGAAGCCCGGTTAGTGGAGTGTGATAGTAGGATAACATTAGAGCCTGGCGTATGGATAACATTTGGTGTGACATAGCTAGATAGAAGGAGACCGTACCGGTGGCAGTAACCACCAACAACAGCATTCCCGATGAGAATTGACGTCAGGCAGGCGGCCGGTCTTAAAACCTAGTCAAAACTTTAGCAGCATGCCATGCTGCGCCGAACACAAATAAATTTTCAAAAAAAATCATTTTATCATCCCCCTGCCGTTATTCCATAGGGGCAGGGTGATGATGATGCCTGTCCTTATCCCATAAGGGCAGGGGGGTGATAATGATTAATTTCATGTATCGATGAACAGCTAAGGCTGAAATAAACATTACTAAGCTTATTTGGTTTATCATTATTCCTGTCACTGTCACACAACTGTCAGACTATACGTGCGAGATAGAGGCAGCAACATAGCTAACCCAAAGCACGTGCTAAGTGACGTTTATTTATCTTGGTATCATTGTTAGAGTTCAAACTTAGTCCTCTGAAATGGACTTTACACACCATTGAAAACTTCTCCCAGGTGAACTGGTGTCTTCACGATGTTTTGATGTTTTCCATACCGTATTAAGCAAGTCTTTATTTATATATAATACTACCCCTATAAATATACCCCTTATTAAACCTGTTAAAAAGGTATGAGTTTATGTGTGTGTTGTAGTTATGTCAGAATTAATTTTCCTTCACTCTCCTTCCACGGTTACATCAGGTTACAGTGAGCAACCACGTGGGGTCAGTGCCCGGAACAATGCGGTTGATCGTCGATATCCTCTACTTTACATTATTATTCCCGGCTCGTTCCCTATTATGTTTGACGGACTGAAGCCTGAGGTTTGAATTATTAGTAGGAGTGTGTCGTATCCGTGATGTAATGTTATGGGCCATGGTTTAGAGGGACCTTTGAAGCCTTTTGTTTATAGAAAGTTAATGTACCGTAGAATGAGACTTTTGTTGAACGTTAGATAATATTTATTCTTTAAAATAAAACAATACACACAGTCGCAGCACTATTAAAAGAATATCATAAACAAGCATGTATAGTATCATGCCTCTATCTTTGAAAGGATAGGTAGAGGATTACAGTTGCACATCTACATTTTGCCGATGCAGTTATTAAGGCACATGTAAAAGTTGGCGAGTCTCTTGTCACCTACCGGACACAATTACAAACTCCGTGCTGCTATTGGGAATTTTCTAATAGAGAAACTCAATAACACTGCCCGACCTGAGATGTGAACCCAAGATTTCACGCTCAGTAGCCACGCTTGCCCACTAGACCAAGGAGGCAGTCAAGTTGAGAGCTGAACTTGAGGGAAACCGCAATTTTGAATTGTAACATTTTGCAGAGTTCTTTGGGATAAAGTACTAAGTAATATCTACTAGCTTCTGGTCACGAATTCGTCTATGTTGACTTCAGAATTGGCTTCAGCCGGGATAAAAAGTATTCCATGTGTTATCCAGGTTTTAAACTATATGTGTGCCAAATTTCATCTAAATCAGTTTAGTAGTTACTGGGTGAAAGAATAAGAAACAGATCCCAGAAATAGATCCATTCATTAGCATCTTAGGATCTTTCTTGAACTATCCACAAAATCAATTTACAAAATTCTTATTATACGCATCATAATATTCTATTAACCATTATCATAGAAGTGGGATTATATTAAATTCACTGACCTTTTAAATTCTGACCCTAGCATGATTTCTCTCGGCCGTGTGATGTCGCAAGCATGCATAAAGATGCGCACTTTGCTGCATATGCACTGACAAGGTCGATAGGGTGACCATGTTGGTAGGCTGAAGCCCTCTACAAGGCTTTTAAATACGTATAAAATGTATGGCAAAGGTAGGATCGTAGGCGTCAGATATTGTGTTTGTTTACCTAAACGTCACATAAGCATTGTCAGCAATGTGACATTCTATGAAGTTGTAATGTTTATTGGACAAGTCTTGTTACAGTTTGAATGTTCTAAGTATATAAACATTTTTTGTGATATATCTCAATGTTGTCCATGTATTTATGTTAAAATAAGGGGTAAAGAAAGATATCAGGTACTTTTATAGATCATTTTAGCTTTTAGTTTAGCTCTAGATCAAAAGGTGTCGAAACCATGAGTCCGGTGCAGTAAAGCTAGTTTTATGGTTTCACGGAACATTCAGTGAAATAACTAAATAAACTTTTACATGAATAGCATTTGATTTCAAACACAGATTAGTTCTTCATACGTCAAGATTCAGGACTATCCATGTTTTGTAATAAATCTTGGCTACTATATTAATAAATACACGTTGTATAACAATCCCCATTAATCTTGTACTCAATACTTTTTAATCATAATAAATTATTATTTTAAATTATATTGAATCCATTATGGTTTAACATGCACATAATAATGTACATAATTATTATATGTATTTTATTTTATAATACTAATTAATTTTCAAATAATCTTAAACATATTATTAAAATTAAGTGTAAGTAAGTTGTGTATTGTTTTACATAACATACATTTGATTTCCCCGTCCGCGATGTAGACAATCGCCGTGTAGCACACGTGACTCCTAGAAGAGTGAAATGTGGCTAACACTAATAGATTAACTGGATAATTATATAAAGCTTATATTATTAATATTTAATATTCGCCTCTGCCTACCTTCGTCTGCGTGAATTTCGGGATTGGGTCCAGCCAGGATAAACATATACTATCCATTTATTCCATAATGGTTATAAACTACATGTGTCATATTTCATTCAAATCCGTTCTTTGTCGTCACAAACTATCGCATTTACAATATTAGTTAGGATGAGGAATCATTGACCAAGTATTTCTCGTTAAAAAAATTAATTGATAAACAACCACAATTCCTACGAATATTATTCATATTGCCACAGTTCAAAAAAGTTGTTTACACCAACCAGTGGTTAACAACATAAACACACATCCAAACACGCATACCTACAATATAAACATTGTACACATTCGTTCCACCACTCAATGATTGTTACGTTTGCGTGCGTCGTGTAGGATGCGTCAGGCGTAGAGATGCGCAGTAATTTGAATTTTATATGATACCGTCCGAAGGTTGGCGATCCGTGTCAAGATTGCAGGTGAACATTTCCCTAATATTGAAGGTCGCTGCGCCATTGAATTCACGGTCTATGATTTATTGAGTTTCTTTTGTTTTATACTCACAAGCAAGACATACCTACGTTTTACGCCATGTTTCGAATCTAATTCGGATCGTTAGTTAGGTGCTTACCTATATATGAATATATTAAGGATAACATTTTAGCAGCGACGCTTGCAAACTCAACATTTATTATTGCAAATTCTTCACGGACTCTGGATTTGACATCTATCAAGTAAAACCAGGCTTCCATCCTGCAATGACCTTTACCAAGCTACCGGGATCGCAGATGCATTTTATATTAGAGGGCGACAAAATAAGGAGCTCAAACTAAAAATACTGAATTTGGTAGTCGCCTTATATTGTGTCTTATTTACCAAGATTTGTCCTAACTTTTATCGATGAATATGGGTTAGAGTAAAGGGATGCAATTTATATTCATTAGTATACAGAACTCGTTCCCGGCCCTGTCCTCAAATTTTGTATCCTCTATTTGTCATATTATGAAGGCTGTTTTATTTCCGTGCCAATTTAGTTAGTATTGTCTTTCTGTGCTTCTAGACTAAGGCCGCAGACGCACGAGCGACAGCGGCGTCAGGAACACAATGGTTTCGCACGCCACGTTTACAATACGGCCATAATTTAGATTGGTTTACAGCTAATTTCACTGTGTACGTTGGTGATTTAGTAACGTTGCTTGCTTGGAATCGATGGAATTTCTACATCGCTCTTTGTATAATACTGGCGATTAGCATATAAAGGGCCGTTATGTAGCTGTTTCATCAGCTGAAGTTCGTCTAAATTCCATTAAGGAACTTCCTAGACACTGGCGTCAATTCTGATGCCTTGCCTATATACAATGCACGCCACTGGGTAATATGTAGTGTCGTGTTCATAACGGTGAGGTCACCAGTGCTTCTTGAGGACGCGTTGTGTTGACAGTAGAAACGGTCCCCCGTTTCTTGTTCCTTAAATTTCCGTTGCAGCGATATTTGTTATAGATCTGGCAACGTACCTACTAGTGATATCTTGGTGCTACCGCCAGGCTTAGTGGTGTACAACAATACCCTTGCATGTTCCAGCCCACGTCGCTGAGCCTGTAGCTGTAAATTCGTCTCTAAATAATAATAATAATGATTTGATCCGATCCAGCCAGTCCCTTGCTCTCCTCCTACCAGCGACGCCCTAAGCCGAGCCTCGTACCCCGCAGTGAGTGCCCTTAGCGTGTTATCGCTTAGTTTATGAGTTGAATGCCCTGGCTGGGGGCCTTAAAATGATTAAATCAACCACAGAAAAGCCCGGTTAAGCAGTCGAAAACCTCCTAGAATGAACTGCGAGATGCTCTACACAAAAAAAAGTTATTGGTCTACGGACAGCTTCAACAACTCGGATTCATGTTATCTCCTAACTGCACCAGATGTGTCTTTATGTATAAAGGTCGAGTCTAATTAGATACTGTTCCTCAGATCAATATATACAATAGTCATTCGGTTCATAATTTGATACATTCTATCACGGCTTTACGCACTATTATACTGCTGTGTATTAAACAAGGCATTCGGTTGTTTTGTAAAACATCATACTAAACACTAAACAATTGATTTGTACGTCGATTAATTATTTGGCACAAGGATACTGGGCCACACAAATGTTACTATGGACTGATTGAAATTTGTTTTTATTAAAAAGGTATGTACAGTAACCTCTACATATTTTTTATAAAAACAGATTTCACTTTAATGTATAGTGTACTGTAAATGAATGGTGGATTTTCTTGGAATTAATTTTATTACCAATACAATATCAGGGCCAATGTAACACCTAAAGGCAATGCGTATTGTACAGTCATGAGCACCAATATGTAAACACAAACTTTTAAAAACTCACCTATAATGTCTCTAGCGTGTATAACTAAGACAATTAGGTATGTAACACAGATAGAAGAACCATTCCTTCTACAAAAATACTTGTATATTATTCCGGTAATTATTTATATGGAGTTTAAAAAGTGGAAATATCTTCATCATCTTTGTGCTCGTGACTGTACATCAGTCAGTAATTTTAATTTTGAAGTTCGCTATCATATACGAGGATCATATTCTTTTAATATCTTTTTTGCATTAAAAATCTATGAACCGACATCATTTCAATGTCAATCGAGCGGATTTTTTAAAGAGTAACCCTCCTGTATTTTTAAATCAGTAAATCTTATGGAAAGATATGGGATTTCACCTTGATTTTTTGTGCATGGCAGCTTTGGGTAGCCTGCTCAAATGACGGTATTTGTCGATGCATTCGACGGGTTATAATCTACCGGCGTTGCGGCGAATTTATCTGCGACCCCAGAACCCCGACAAAGGTTAGAATAAAAAGAATAAGAATATCTTGAGCTGGAACCCTTACGTGAAACATCTTGACATGTCAATTGATGACATAGCACATAACCATTTACATATTCCTGAAGAAAAACGTTCTAGAGAATTATGTAGAGAAAAAAACGTGTGTCGCGGGTTTAATTCCGCACGGAGCAAATATTTGTACAGATAATTGCTCCGGGTCTCGATGGGTGTGTGTGTGTGTGTGAGATTATATGTCCGCAATATCACCCACGATACGAGAAGAACTTCCTAGTGAGAAGTAACGTTTAAAAAAAATATACTTAGTCGCTCCAACATAATCAAGATTATTTTTTATATAAAATCTCATACATACATAGATCACGGCTGTATTTCCTAAACTGGTAGGCAGAGGTGTACACAGTTGCATACCGACATTTCACCAATTCAGTTAAGTAGGTATTAAGTCCCATATCAGCCTATTTTCATCAACCGGATACAGTACACTAAAGTCCGGGCTGCTACTGAGATTTTTATAACAGAAAGACTCAATAGCATTTTGGTCGACCCAGTAATCGAACCCAGGAGCTCATGCTAGGCAGTCAAATCTTATACCGAATATTATTAACCTTGCCACTGCTTTGCCAAATAAACCGCTCTACATAACTTTCGCAAACCATCTAATATGACCTTAAACTTAATCACCTTACTTTTGAGAGCCAAATCTCGTTTGCTAAATATCATCGAACAAAGATGACCTTTGTGAAGCGTGCGCTAGTGTACCGGCTAGGTTTATAGATATCGTTATTGCTAGCGAGGTACAAGGTACGGTTTACTAAGTTTTTTATATAAATATATATATTTTATAGAGGCAGAGTTTAGAAGAACTGGGTAACCCCCTTCTCGCAAAAAACTGTAATCCTACTAATATTCATTGATTCACATTAAGAACTAAATATAATACTAGCTAAGGTTTGAATTACATAATACTATACCCAGATAAACCTAAATAAAATGACTCTGTATTTCTAGATTAACTTGAAAAATTTTAAAACATAATAATAAAACTAATATTCTAAATCTGAGAGTTTGTATGTATGGATGTTTGTTACTCAGTTACGCAAAATTGGCTTAATAGATTTGGATGAATTTTGGTATAGATATAGATTGGATCTTTGAGAAAGACTTAAGCTTTTTTGTTAGTTAGACCAAGTCTCGGGTACCAGCTAGTGTTCCTAATAGTGAGTAACGTCGCTGCTCGCTGGTATTCTAATATAATAAGTATTGTAATAGCGGTAAGAGGGACTGTTTTATCCTATATTCTATATATAAGATCCTAATTTATTAAGTAATAATATTAGGTATATTAGTCCATCGAACAAAGCTGACCTTTGCGTTGTGTGTGCGAGTGTACCGGCGCGTGCGCCGCTCGTCACGTGCTCTTGACATTTGCATTTGAACGCCCGCGCCAGCACAGGCACGATGGCGGCATTTGAATAGATTCCGTACATTTTTGAAGAATGGAATTGTTATGTTTCATGTTATAATAGAACACACGACTTTTTATGTCTCTGCAACATTGTCTATATAGCCATGTTTGAAGGCAATAAAACAGAAAATAGTTGAAGTATGTACTCACATAACTGAAGGTGTAACATACAGGTAATGATTTACCGTAAGGAATATATTAAACAAAGAACAACAGTTTTCAGGTGGAAAAACTGTGAAAATTTAAAAGTTTGTACTCTGTACTTACTCATTGTAAACAGCAACTGACCCTTCATAAGTACATAGGTACATAAAAATATTTTTTTATGTACCTAACTTGTTTTTTTCTCTTGTAGGGCAGATCGTGATTAGAGCTGAGACTGGGGCATTTTCTGGCATCGCACAGTATGACGAGAATATCTTCTTCTCTTGTCTATTGTTTAAACTTTATTCCTTGTGAAGTGTAACAAGATATTAGGTAATATTCTGAGGAATAAACAATGTTTCATTCTTTTTATTAATTGTACTGTTTCCTAATATAGATATTATTTATACAACTTAATTTTTTGTATATACGAAACCCGGGACAAAGGACGAATATTTTCATATAGAGAATTACAATTAAAAAAAACAAATCTCACAAAGTTACACGCACGCGCAGCCGGAAGTTGTGTCTAACTGGACAAACTAGTGTGGACAAATTACGTTATTGATTCTGAAAAAACTATTTTCAGGTTTAGTAGTATTTATAATAAAAATAATGTTGGATAATAACTACGTTAAGTATACCCAGTAACAAATTTCTCCTAAGTAATGAAGGTTAAAAAATCATGTAAAATTAATTCTGAATAAAACGTACCTAATGTAGTAAGATTAATGATGAATTGCATTGAAATGCATGACCGATTGTTTTGGTAAGAAGTAACGGAAGTTAGCCGTACTAAAAACGCATAGAAAAATATTGTCTACTGTTTAGTTCGGCTAGTTACAAAAGCGTGTTTTTTAAACTATTATTTATTTTTGATTTTTAGTTAATCTTTAATACCAAAGATCCTGATCAGGATAATCGGACAAATTTATGAAATTATTATACTGTCATCGGTCCTACTTAAGTCTGCGAAGTTTCAATTCAATCCGACGTTTCAAAGTGGTTGAAAATCACGTTCAAAGATTCCGTTACATAGATACATACCAAGCTTATAAAAGCGTGTTAAAATACCGTAGATACCTGCTTACCTAAAATAATAATATGAAAAAAGTCAGTTGTTATTGTTCTAAGTTACCTCAAATGTATGCCGTATCTGCAAATAATTTTCGTAATTACCTTGAAATCAGAGCAAATATGTTCGACAAATACTTTAGAAGGAAGTAAGTACATAAACAGTACCTTCACGTTTGTGTGGCTTGTCGACAATGGTATGTCACGTTTTTCCGTTCTTAGACGTTGAGTTATATAAATATAACTAACTTATTATGATGTAACACCAGCCCAAGGTTATTAAATAAAAATAATCTGTCGAAGAATTTGTCGAGAATTTGTTTTTAAATCGATTGGGAAAATTCCTGCACTAATTCATGTTTAACGAATGAGCGTAGTGGATGGGAATTTCCCAGTAGCGTTGAGATGAGTATCAAGTCGTTTTTGTTTAAGATGCATGTTATTACTTGTAGTTATTATGACTGAATATTGATATAAGAACATAATTAGGTAGGTAGATATTATGCGGGTAATAATTTCATCACGGATTAAATTAAGTATAGGTATTATTTATTACTAGATGTGCCCCGCAAACGTTGTTCTGACATATAAATTTTCTAGATAGGGCCACCCTTATCACCTAGGGGTAAAAAAATTGCCTACGACCTATTCTCAGACCTACCAAATATACACAAAAAATTTCATAAAAATCGGTCAAGCCGTTTCGGTAGAGTTCGATACCAAACACTGTGACACGAGATTTTTATATATTAAGAAGATTATATATTTATTATTAAAAAAAATATTAAATAAAGTAAAAAAAAATTGGTATCCGAAGAAGGAAATTGTTTTTTTTTTAATGTGGTCATAGCGTCTGTCTAAATGAAATAATTCAAATTCAAAATAATAATTATTTATTCTGTAAATAGGTCTTCACAAACTTTTTGACATGTAATTTTTTTGAAGAAAGAACTATAGCAATTATTCATGACCCGATTTAATGTATATGAGAACAAAATCACAATTAATTAAATAAGTGCTTTAATTCAAGCGCTAATTTACCTAAATAAGTTTTGTTAACCTTGTAACAGCTGATCTTAATTTATACTTACTAGGATTGCGCTAATTATCTGATCTTCCACATTTGATACGGTCGGTGGGTACTTACGAGATTTAAATTGCAAATCTTAACTACCTTCGGTACCGAGTTCTTTGTCCACTAATTGCTTTAGGATCGTCTTCCAGTTTAACCAGATGCGACGAATTATATTATTAGCATACTGACTGGCATCAGTAGGCGTATTTGCTATCTCGATTGATATCGAATTGATGATCACTTTGTAGTACCGATTGTGTCGTAATATTTACACGACTGCCCAAAAAAGGAGTGCTATGTTTTTAAGGTTCATGTAAGTAAGTATGTAGGTGTGTATGTTTCTGAGTTTCTTTATTCCACCATAACTTCTGAATGCCTGAACCGATTTAGATGTATGGGGTATCGATAGAATCCTTACATTATCCCGGGTCAAATAGATTAGCAATTTAAAAAAATAGTAATGTAGAGGCTACGGTACACAAAATGGTGTGAAATAAAAAATATAATACACCCATGGCAAGCGTTCTTTTTATATATTTTTTAATTCGATGTTTACTGTATGTGCAACTGATATTCAATTAAAGTTATAATATTACATGGAAAAAGAATACGGTCTTGAGCAGGATTCGAACCGGCGTCTCCCGAATAAATACACCAGGCGCTCTGACCACTAAGCCATCTCTACCTCTGCTCACTACCGTGAATTCTTTTTCCACATTTTAACACGTTTTTTGGTGACGTCTTTAATGTCTATTCAGTCCCTATACAGGTGACCGAACCGACACGACTAACTTTCCAGTTAATACAATGTCGTAAAGATGCAATTACCTTAACGATTAAAGATAAATCTTATAAAAGCATTAACGCATGCTTAGCGAACTCTAAAGTGTTAAAATTAAATGAAAAAAGAATACGTCGTCACCAAAAGACGTTAAAATGTGGAATAAGAATTCACGGTAGTGAGCAGAGGTCGAGCTGGCTTAGTGGTCAGAGCGCCTGGAGTATTTATCCGGGAGGTTGGTACTGTTATTTTAATGAAAACAAATGCCCCATTTAACGGCTCATATATTTCAAATAGTAGAAAAAAGGTAGCATAGATGCATAACGATAAAAAATCGACTATAACACAATGGTTCACTCGTAATTCCCACAATTGTTTGCGCTCGTTCTGTGCCGCGCAATCCAGACAATCTGTCAACTAGTTGTTGCACCTGATGCGGATCAGATATGAAATTAACTGCGTTATTTTACTACAGTGACCTTTGACATTCTAGATAGTCTATGTTACCTCTCTTTAAAAATAAAACAACTAACTGTTTTACTTTGTCGTGAGTGCGCTGACTGTCATATACACCAAGACTCAGAAGTTGAATCCGTGCGGAAAACGTGGCAATGCCCTGCAGCAGCACACCGGATCTCTGTCATGTATGTGGTTAGGTTAGAAGCCAGCCGGGCGGATAGAATCAGAACGTTCAAGCTCTTTAGAACTCCAAGAATTGACTTGCTTAACATCAGCTAATCTTTAATAGATGGATACTCCTATGTTATAAATTCCCAATACTACTTTGCTCCGACAATTGAACTCTCAGCAGCAGTGCTTGCGACCACTAGTTCAAAGAGGCAATTTGGGACGTACACCATAATTTTCGCAGGATTACAGGTCTGTCTTTACATAAGACAGAAAGGAAGAAATAACACAATTAAGTACCCAGGTACTAGTATAATGCTTTAAAATAGGTGTCTAGATTTATAGTAGTATAGTGACTGAATAGAAAGCGATGACGTCACCAAAAAATAATTAAATCGAGTAATAAGAATTTGGAGTAGTGAGCAGAGGTCGAGATGGTTTATTGGTCAGAGTGCCTGGAGTATTTATCCGGGAGGCGCACGACCGTATTTTTATTTCTACCAAATTTATAACTTTACAGTAGTTACTCAATTGCTGGTCAGTATGAGTCAAGTGTAGTAAAGATACGTATACATATGTTCAGCAATCATGTTCAGTACAGTAATAAGTGAACGAAGTACAGCTACAGCAACTGAACAATGCAAATTACTATGGTTGTAAGTAAACTTAGCTCGCTAAACATGTGTAAGCTGATAATTATATCGCACGCGATATATCCACAATAATTATGATAAAAGTATTGTCTCATGAATTTATACAAGCAATTTTTACGGTGACTGATATTCAACAAATGTGTCGCTTGGGAAATGGGTCATGAGAGTCATTTTTTGTTAACAATATCGGCATTCACAACCTTTTTGTCTAGTTTAGATCTGTATCAGAAATTTGGAATCATTTTACAATGGAAAGCATATCCTATTAAATTTACTGGGTAGAAATTTAAAGAGTTGAAACATTTTAATGTGGATTCTATCAATGGAACCATAGAATTAAAATATTTATTACCATTATTTTATTTTTTGACGCTATCTACAAAATGCGAACATTATCGTAGGATCAACTTAAAAATTTCTTCAACATGTTATCGAGTTATCATTCAATCATTCATTAGTGGAGTTATAAAAGGAACGATGTTTATTTTTCAATGAATAATTAAACTAAGCTTAATATAGTACTCGATAACAGCAAAAGGCGAGATGTTGTACCCCTTATTTACTCTATTTAATTAAAATGGTAGTTGGGTAAAAACATAATAAAGTAATAAAAAAAAAAAAATGAATTAGATGATAGGTCTGTATAATCACTAATTTCATATTTCCAACTCGCTCTTTAGTTTTTTCCCATTCAGATCTTTTTATGTTAACCGTACAGCCGATTTTTGACATTGTTACGTGTTTAGTTCGTCAAGTCGTAATCCTATAAGAAAAAAAATCGTCTTATAGCTTATTATGCCTAAGAGACATGAACCATTAGGCGAAACTTAAAATTGACTTTCCATACAAAATTTTAATTGCGGTAGGTTGTTGGATGGGAGGTGAACCTTTTTATTTTTTTGAAGGTTCTTAGGCATAATTGTTCCCACTGCGGTAACTGCCCCGAGGACACGGCGCAGCACACGCTGGAGGTGTGCCCAGCTTGAGCAGAACAGCGCCACGACCTCATTGGGGCATTTCTCACCACCTTCCCGTGGCCCCGCCGACCGGCTCCAGTCATATGGGCCGAGGCCGAATCTTGAGACGAATGCGGGCATAGCAAGGGCGGGTTGATGCGGACGATCTCTCGCTTCCGTCCATGATCAGAGACATGGTTGGGAGTGAGAGCGCATGGGGAGCCGCCGCCGACTTCTGCGAGGAGGTGATACTCACAAAAGAGGCGGCGGAAAGGGAGAGAGAGGCGAACCCCGCTCATCCAAGCCGTAGAAGGCGAGCCAGGCGCCGGAGGGTGCTCAACGATCTCGGGCCACCGTGAGCCGTGGACTGTGGGCGGCGGGTATGGGTGGTTCGCCGCTTGATCATCAGTCCAACCCGAGACGGCCACGCACGTGCGACATAGGGAGATGTTTGAGCAGGCTAACTGTGGCTAGCCTGCACAAATCCCGGAGTGTCTCGAACTGACAACCTGCCGAGGTCGCGATGGACTTTCCATGATGGACTTTCCACAATCCAAAAAAAGATTAATTGTTCAGTTTCTTTGGCCAAATCTACCTTATTATATTCCGGTTCTTTAATTTCCAGTCTGTATAGTAAAAATTGAAATATATGTATCTATTACAACTATAACTTAAAAACATAATTCTGAAAATTTGTCTCAATACACTCTCAATTTTGTTTAATTACAAAAAAGGCCACCTACAGCCACTACATACAAAAAGTTAGGCTAAAAGAAATAATAATCAAAATCAATTTGCAATTATGTACCTATCTTCTTTATTATATTTTAATTTTCATCAATATTATGCTACTTTTATTTACAGGTCACAAGTGTCAAGGGTATCGTAAATACATATATTACTAATCTGTGGTCAAGGGCATGAAGTGTAAGTTTTTTTTTTTTTTTTTAAAGATGTTACCTAGGTTACCATGGCTACCATTGGCTGTGGTGAAATACTACACTCACACTATAAGACGCTAAGTATGCGAAACGTTTAACTGCTTAGTCAGCAACAATACATAAACATAAATACCTATTAACCTGTTCTTGCACTAGCGGAAGCATTACAAAATATAATACAAACAGATCATACAAATTCTATGTCGAAGATAACATAATACCTAGTTCTACATACACTTATTTACATAATAAGTTGCAAATAAAAATGTGACTGTACTAATAATGCCCTCGGCGTCAAATATTGGGCAACGCCACAGCGCAGCGTTATAGTGAAAGGACAGTATGAAATTGATCTCGTTTGGAGCTGGCCTAAAGTATAGGTTGCTGCGGAACAACTCATTGCAGTATTTTGTAACGTTGAATCAATTTATACCGCAGTTTCGTCGCATGATTACCTAAAGGGGTAAATAATCTGCGAGTAATTGGATGTCGTAATCGTTATTGACTAAGTTCTCTGAGAAAAGAAGATATTTATCACAGCTGATAGGTAAAAAAAAAATGTTACAAGTAATAACAAAATTTTGAGTAGTAATACCATTTGTACGCATTTGCTTAGGGATGCGAAGTATGCACTAAATTTAATTAAAGTTACATTTATCTCTCAACAAAAATAAATAAATAATTTATTATAGTTCCTAATTATAAATTATATCTAATAACATAATAAAGCCAGTGAAGACTTTAAAATAAACAATTAGATTTATTCTACGCCAATTTCAGCTGCGTTCCCAATCGGATTCCTAATTGCTACGCACTGTGAAAATATTCCCAATCAATTACCTAAATATTATAATTTTCATCGCATTCAATAATATTTCTTGAATGCAAATAAATACAATATCTAGCTACTTCCACAAAATTGAGGGTAGTCATGCATTACCTGTGCACCGCCCGCCCGCCCGCAAATATATGCACATACGCAAGCGGTGAAAATTCCGACTACCACCAACTACTCTACACGTGTTTCGCCCCTCCACGGAGCATCATCAGGAGCTGTTAGACCGTGCAGTGTCCGCCACCGAGTGTTGGTGGTAGTCGGAATTTTCACCGCTTGCGTATGTGCATATATTTGCGGGCGGGCGGGCGGTGCACAGGTAATGCATGACTACCCTCAATTTTGTGGAAGTAGCTAGATATTGTATTTATTTGCATCCATTGTAATGGACTTCCGCAAAGTAACGCCTGAATCTATTCAATATTTCTTGATTTAGCTGATCTCTAAATAAAATTACTTATACAATCCGTATAATTTTGTAACCAATCGATCTTGAAATTGATTAAGTTATATTAGATGATCACAACTTTCTTGCAAAATTGAATTATAGCTTTTAGCACAGAGATACATATTGATTTTATGATCGGCAATGATCAATCAAGATAAAACATAAAGCTATCGTTTAAAAGATATTCTTGGTCACATATTAAATTGATTACTTAAACCGAAATATACTGAATATTATAAAACCTCTTTTAGTTTAGACCCTATGTATGTGTTAATAGTCAGTGCAATACGACGGAATCGTGGGTAAACAGTGTTATGTGCTGTGTTATTGATGAAGAACATGGTCTAGTTTTTTGGCCGACAATGTTCGAACACAATGGTATCTGTTGTCTGGGAAAACGTTATGAAGGAATTTTTGTGTTTTATTGAGTAGGGAAATTATTTTATTTATGTGTCATGTACAATTAACGGTATTTTTTGTGCAGATTCTAAAAATGGGGAAGAATATAGTATAGGGAGGAATAAAAAGTGGGTTAAGCAGCTGCTAATAAATTACTTCAGATAATTCTATTTTAGATATAAATGGCGCGACTCTTGAATTTGTAAGAGTGGAAAATATAATTATTTTGTTAAATGATGTGGTTTTATTGAGAGGTTATCTAATAAAAATGATAATTTAGTGGTAAATTATTGGCTTAATGAATAAAGTTACCCGTTCTTGAAACCAATAAAATTTAAAATTAGAATATGCAATGCTTTACCACGTGAATTTATAAAAATAAAATAACAACGATGCTAAAGCGATGCTTCTAAAATTAAATACAGCAAACATTATTTAGATTTTCCTGTTTAAGTTTAAAAAACAATACTTAGTGTGCTTGAAAAAACTTAATTTGCATAGCACAGCTTTTATATAGGTATTTATAAATGTAATAAAAACTAAAGATAAATCTTTGAAAAGCATTAACGCATGCTTAGCAAACTCTAAAGTTATTATATTAAATGGAAAAAGAATACGGTCGCGGTTCGGTCACCTGTTTAGGGACTGAATAGATAGCAATGACGTCGCCAAAAGACGTGTTAAAATATAGATGAAGAATTCGCGGTGGTGAGCAGAGGGTTAGTGGTCAGAGTGCCTGGAGTGTTTATCCGGGAGGCGCAGGTTCGAATCCTGTTCGCGACCGTATTCTTTTTCCATTTAATATTATAACTTTGTAATAAAAACGTTAACAAACAAAAAAATACTACTACTTCTAGTGAGTTTAAATCATGAAAAAGGTACTATGCTATAATCCATAGCATATTCGTTTTATTCTCTATATTTTTTAGTCGCATACTTGTAATATAAATATATATATATATATAAGGTAAATAAGTAATAAGAGTGATCTTCACCTACCTAAATCTTTAAATCGTATTATGGTTGAAAGGTGATATATATTCAAGTTTTTCTAATGGCTGCCACAACCTTGACAGTCGTTAGGCACTTTATATTATTATCGTTACGTTTTATTACTTACAAGGAAATTACCAATAACCTTTGATGCTACATTATGATGAGAAATAGAAGGTCATGTGAGAACAAGGTTAGAGGAAAGATTTCGAAAGGTTCGTTTCCATGATATCTACCTTATTAATACAATAAATGTATGAAGAGGTTAATGAGCATAGATGAAGCGAAAGAGGTGTGTCAGAATCTTAGCAATTGGAAATCGATAGTCTCTGCCTACCCCTATGGGAAACAGGCGTGATTGTATGTATATATGTAATACAATAAAACTGAAGAATTTGTTTGCTAATAATATCTAATACAATCAGTTGGACCGGAAAAAACTTTTTACATTTGATAGCCCAATTCTTGAGGAATGTTATAGGCCATGAGTGCTAGAGTGGCCTATCTTTATCGAGACATCATTTGATATTAATTGTGACTAGACAAAGGCCACTCTTGCGTTCACGGCCTTTTTTATGATGACGCTAGCCTTATAAGCCGAGCAAAATGAAAAAAGCTGGTGAAACCGCAGGGCACAGCCGGTAAGAGATAGGTATTTTGTTCAATGTCAGCAATCTTCCTAGTTACTGCTATTTATAATCAATTAAAAAAAAAAAGCGATAAGCTTTTTAATTCGGCCCGTATTTATTTTCGTAGTATTTCCGTAGTGATTGGACTCATTCGGATCGAACGACTGGTGAGGCAACACTGAAAAAATAAAATTCGACTAAAATAAAATTGAAGTCGACTTCTCGGCCGTTAACTAATTAAAAGTTTTCGGATGAATGCAATCGGCTCTATATTATGTTATTTTAGTTTCTTTAATGTCTTTTTCACCATCGAGAACATCTCTCAGTCTTACCGGTTACTTTACTATGTTTTCTTTCACCGTTTATGGAAGCCATAATGAACATCTATGACAGCCGTTGCGGGTAGTTAGAAGCCTGAAAGTCTGACAACCGGTCTTACCACGAGATATCGTGTTACTCAGTAACTGGGTTGTGGAGGTCAGATAGGCAGTCTCGGTTAAGCAGCGCTAGCCACGATCGGTCTGTGGATGAGTGACCATCATTTCATATCGAGACTCCTCGGTGCCTCGGAGGGAACGTACCTAAAAGCGTCGATTCCGGTTGTCAAATGAAGATCTATGACAGCCCAGACTCTTGACAAGCAGTCTTACCACGAGGTACTGGCGTACATTCTAATTTAGCAAATGAAACTACATTTAGAGAATTGCTGTCTTTTACTAACCGTTACTATAAGAGCGGGACGGGATGACGTCAAAGTTAAATTTAATCATGTCAACCTTCAATTTCTATACAAACAATTTTCGCTTGACGTCTCTGATTTTAAGTGGCTACATACAACTGTGGCATAAAAACGTTCGGAAATTTTAATTTGACGCGTCAAATTCGAATTTGTATCTTAAATATATTTTTAATAAGACGTGCCTAAATTCGAATTTGACATCTTTTGATTCGTTCCGTCTTGCTCATACAGTAACTGTTAGTAAAAGACAGGAACATTATAAATTTAGTTTAGTTTGCTACATAAGAATTGACGCCATTCTGTTACCTAGTAACTGGGCTGTGGAATTCAGATAGGCAGTTGCTCCATGTACTGGTATTAAAGCTGCATTTCCTTCGCATGCTCGATATAAAATACCAATTTTAAGTGTGGAAAATCCATTATAGTTGCTGTGCCGGACTCCGACCGACTAAAAACCACACGATCCATCGTTAACCTGGTATTAAGCTGCATCCAGTTAGACTGGAAGCCCACCCCAAATACTTGGTAAAAGGCTTGGAAGACGCAGACATGATAATGAAAAGACAGTGGTGCAACTTTTTGGTTCAAAATCCAAGACATGCACCACTGTCAACCTTTGTCTTCACAGACAAACAGTCATACCGGAGACGGACGGAAGCTGCTGCCTATCCCCTAGATGCAATAACTAACTATTTCAAAGGTGATATCTCAAAAGAACAAATTTCCTATGATAATAAGACACCAAAGAAACTATTAGGGTGATCTATTTACAGTCACGCCGTATTTTAGGACACAAGCTATTTTTAACTGCGCCTTTCACTACGGACTTTTGCATTTTGTCGTGATTGGAATTTAATTAAGCCCTAGGGAATGAGATTTACTTAAGAGAGAATCATTTATCCATCAGAATTGTATGGTGAGGTTAAGGTTATTGAACTTAGTAGGTATTTTAATAATATTTATATGGTATTTTTTTGTGATGGGAGTGCGATAAAGATAATATGTAGGACTGGATTCAATTACCGAAAATTATCATTTAGAAAAAAATACTGTTTCTTTGCAGGGCAAGTTTAGCTCACTGCATCATCGTCGCCACGCTAGGTCACTACGGGTTGGCGATTTCAGACCATCAAGTCCAGGTTTCCTCACTATCCCCCCACGGGGTTCCGCCTTGTCGTGATGGGGGGGCTCTAGTAGACGTGGCTTGGTCACCCATGGTGAAGCTAGAGGAACCCGGGGAGGGCCGCTCCTCTGGGCTTTGCTTGCAAGCCCATGTCGGAGCGGCGTAGGATGCGGGCCTTATGGGGGGTGCCGCAACTGAGGTGGGCTGTGGTGTCGTATGGACGGCACCGCAGCTGAGAGATGGGGGCCGCGGCGGGAGAGGAGGTATGCTGATGCAACGCTCTCCCTACCTTCCGCGGCCTTGACGCGGCCGCCACCGTTAGATGGCGTCGTGGTGGGGCCGCAGGGGAAGAGGAGTGCCGGTATAGCGAGGCGCCGCTCTCCCTATCCTCTGCGGCCGTAGTGGCAGGCGGCGGGGCCACAGACCTGACCCGTCGCAGGGAACCTTGGGCGTCCGGACACGGGGTCGTCTGGCGCCCATTGCATATGGTCTCCATGGTGGTTGCGGCACGCCATCCGTTTGGTGTGTCGTGAGAGAGAGTCCGGCACCGGACGGCTGCGGGCGGGTTCGCGGTTGTGTGCGAGAGCGTTCCGGCGTCCCGCCCTCAAGCAGCTGAGGAGGTATACTGTGGAGTTTTAGTGGGTTCGAGTCCCACATAACCGCTCTGTCTCTCCGTGTCAGAGCGGTATGCGAGGGAATTTCGCCACACAAAAAAAACGTTTCCTCACTATGTTTTCTTCTCCGTATTTCTGTGATGTCTTAGATTAAATAAGAAAGTACATACCTATCACAGTGAAAAATTCGCATTGGTTAATGCCAAATTTGAACCTAGAAACTGTTGCTCAAGGGCCGCGACCCGTAGCCACTCAGCCACCACGACACTAAATTACATTCATGTATATTAGGTACCTAATTACTATATTAAGAGAAAAACCTTTGTACGCCGGAAACGGCAGCATATTATGGACTTTACACCAATATTCCTGAAATAATTCGTAAAATAACATACCAAATTATTTTTAAAATTAGCTGATGTAGAGAACAGCCGAACTCGACACACTGACAGGTTATGATTACCAAAAATAAAATTAGAGATATTAAAAAAAAATGCTTACTGTATGGCCATTACAATATTTAATCATTTGCCTAAGAATCTGAAATCGCTACCAAAACATTATTAAAAAAAAATAGTTTACTGTATTGGGTCATAAAAGTTATAATAGCATTAAGAAATTTTTAGAAGATAAGACAAAACCAATTTCATAATATTATTGTAAAACTGTCATTATTTACCTGACATGTTTTTTATTATATTTCAATAATAATTAAATAATAGTATAAATTAATAATTGTAATTAATAGCACGCCATTGAAATTGGCAGAATATGCGGAAACTCTACTACTATTTGTACCACCAATTGTGCCATATTTGAGCAAATAATTAATTTTATTCAATTCTAATTATATTCTACTAAATAAATAAATTTTAAATTGCTACTTACATACCTACTACAATTACACTTAGGTACTAGTGAAAAGTTTGAACTTAAAAGGGTTATTTAAACAAAGATGTCATGAAGAGAAATTAATGTTTCTTAGAAAATGATAAACATAATAATTTATAATTAATTAATGATGTTATTGGTTAATTATTATATACAATACAGATAAATCTTTCAAACGTATAATGCATGCGTGGCGAATTCGCAGTTTATAAATCTTTGTGGAAAGAAAACACGGCCGTGAGCAGGATTTGAACCTGCTCCTCCCGGATAAATACACCAGGCGCTCTACCAATTAAGCAATACCGATCTGTAAGAGGATGGAGCTGGAGTATGCGCAGGTTCGATTTCTGCTCACGACCGTATGTTATTTTTCACAACAATTTATAATTTTATTAGAAGTTTTTAAGTGCTACTATGGATATACAGAAATACATCATGTAATTATGACAATATTACCAAAAGCAGCTGGATTATCAAATAATGAATAGGTACGTAACTTATTTACATTTAAAAATTACATAACACCTCAACAATGTGACACAAAAACACAAAGTAATCAAAACTACAGCAAAAAGTGCTGACACGACAAAATAAGTTTGCATGATTACAAAAAAATATAAAGAAACGTGATCAAAATTGCACAGTGTGATCAAACCCGGAAACACTGAACAAAATTAATAATATTTAATTATAGTTAAATTAATGGATTCACTGTGGTATTCAAAGTACAGGATTGTATTTGGTCTTTAGGTACATTTTGGCTAGAATGCCGATAGGTCCATAATTCATAATAAAAGGTCAGCAGGTGGTTATCCTTGGAGCTGCTAGATACTTTCATTCTTATTGTTGTTCGATATTTAGTATGCTTTGGTCCTTTCGCAGAAGTTAGTAACAGTATGATAATCAAGTTCAACAAGTATGTATATTAATCTATAACGTAATTTGCCTTCAATATTGCGTAAGTACAGGATATTAAAAACTGATAACGTCAACGTCCTTATGAATTCGTTAATTGTACTACTTAATTATAGAATTGTGTCCTTAATCTTAACCTCTGAAACTGACCTCACGTAAACCCAAAAATTTGACTTTCCGCGACATTTTTTACCAACACTGCTTACAGTTTATTTCATCAACTACCTTCTCGGTGTGTGTGCTTTATTAGCCAAAAAAAATATTCAAAGTCCCACGATAATTCACGAGTAATTCGAACAGTCCATGATTTCTATAATCACGTTGACATGCCACTACTGCGCATCATATTACATTAAACTTGACACAAGAGTCACACGTAATAGCTAACCGTCTTATAGTCGCAAGGACAGTACCTTTCACTGCCAACTGATGGACAGGCGAATAAAAGCACAATTTTCTAAGCCAAGGTCAGAACAGGTGTCTGTTTAGTTTTTGAATGACACAAATGTAACACATCTAATGTAACATTTGAGCTGGTACCATTGTGACAAGGTAAATCTTACATGGTGTACCAGAATTCATGCAAATACTGCATGATAACATGATATTGGTTTTTTTTTGGGTTTCATATATAAGTGCTTAATGCTGTTTTGTGTTTTATTGTAATCTAATAAAACATTTATTTACTAACATTACAGAAAACTACTTGTTACTTATTTTGAGGAGTGTTGGCTTTATTAGAATTTGGGTCATTAGGTATAATATTGTTTTTACTGAGTTGTTAATATGAAAAGTTTGGAGGATTTTCTCTGTGCTAGTAATTAGGGACTAGTTACATAAACTTGTGCAGACTCTTTGTTGTTCTAATAAGTTGTAATAAGTCTTATTGATTATTCTTTAAATTTTTGCAAAATTTTTAACGTCGAAGTTATGTGTTACTTCAGTATAACTTTCAATGTAAATTGAATAGCAGAGCTGGTAATTCACTGCAGAATTTATTTACATATCGTTCAGAAAGTAATTATTACTGGACCCTTTCCTATCTAAAAAAAGAAGAACAAACAGGATACACTGTAGGAGAACTAATTGTTTCCTGATCACGTCTTATAGAAAGGTCAAGTGAGGCCAATTATAATTGAATGTAATACATCTACGTTGGAGTTAAAGAGTAGTATGTAGTGCAATTAAAGACGCTAGTCGAAGTCCTGTTGTCGGATATAAGGCATTTCGATGTACGGTCTGTTGAATTTCAATCTGATACTTCTACGTAAAATGTGGTTTAGTTTTCTCATTATCTACTACCATAGTTTACTCAATAAATTAATACGTACGAACGTGGTTTATTACAGAAAATGCCTTTTTAATCTACTTATTGTAGTGAGGCACACACGAGTCAGTTGAGTCACAAGGAACAATCGTATTGTTTATTATTGCAATAATATTAGTATCGTATTGTAAGTTGCAAGCCTTTTGCTATAATATGACGTTCTTTATTCGACAGCACAAACTTCGTATAAGTAATCGGAGTACTCACTGATGCCTACAAACTTCTACATTTAAATTATATTTTGGTCCTACCGTCCAAATTCGGACCTAGCCTATTGTAAATAGTAATTGTTGTGTGAAAAGTTACCAATATATTCATAATAATAATAATTAGTAAGGATAAGTCAATTTATTATGTACGAGAACAGGATTCTGTATTTCAGAAGTTAAATTAACTTAAAAGAAAACCCACAAGCAGAATGTTGGGGTCGGTTTCCATAGTAACCAGATCCGGTTTAATAGTATTTAACACGAAGCGACTGCCATAATGAGGAATACTTCTCAAATGACCGGCTTTGCAATGTGGAGCTACTTGCAACCTTGAGATTTTTTGCAATTTTTCAACAATTACGAACTTATTTGTCAATGTGCTACATACTTGGACTAAATGTATATATTGGTGTGAATTCGCAGAAGTGTTTGGGGGAAGTGCACTTCATTAAATGTTTGTTAAGGTTTTTATTGATAAGTACCTTGCTTTTCAATTTTAAGTAAAAACCTTAGAAACGCGGTCCCGAAAGACCAATCGGTTTATAATCTCACATATTTCGATACCTTGGGATAAAAGACCTTAGACGTGCTTTTAGTTGTGAAATTATTTAATTCTTTAATAAACCATTCAATTACAAAGAATATCTTCATATGCACATAATTACGAAATATTGCAAGATAATTGTTGAGACCTTTAATGTGTGTAGTTAAATCGACATAATCCAGACAAATTGTACTTTATAACACAAACTGAAGGCCACAACGTCCCATTCAACGTTTTTAGCTATTCAAAGTAATTACGTTAATAGAATTGTATTATGACTGGGATTTTGGTAAGTGTACGCCGCATTGGGCACAGTTTTTTTTTCCTATTGCTTTTGTCAAATTAAGTTTTAGTTAAATGACGAATACTTTATCGTATTATATTATGTTTTGATAGGTTTTGATTAAACGACTTTTGTATGTTATAGATATAGATAATGCACTAATCAACTGCGAACTCACACACACGCTTTTTTTTAAACCTTGCCCCTCACTAGGCATTCCTCAGTATCGTGGGTGTGTTTACAAACACATAATCTCACATGCACACACACCCAGACCCGGAAAAATGATCTGTGGATCATTCAAATATTTGGTCTTATATATATAATTACTTTTTCTATAAATAAGAGCCAGCAGTTAATACAGTTATCGACATAAATCATCATGTGTATTGGATTTGGCCAGCTCTTTCATGTTTGGTTGTGGACAAGCAATATTTTAAATGCTATGTTTAACAAAATTTGACGTATCGGGACCGAGGTGAATACAAGTTTTTACCTTCTACTAATAATCATAAAAATTTGAATCTGTTGTTTATATTATTGAAGAAAAAACAACTTTTATAAACAATCAATTCCAAGGTACGTATGTACTTATGAATGCTGAATACATTTCCTCCCAAACAAGTTTAGTTAACCTTTGAATTACTAATATAACAGATTCAGAAACATTTTTAAGTATCATTATCAATGAAATAACTTTAAAATACTGAATTCTTTAAAACGCATACGATAGCGCCGGGAGGCGCAGACTCGAACCTGCTCACGTCCATATTTTTCCGGATTAATTTGTAACTTTGAAAAACATTACAATTTTAAAAATATTATTTACAATTAATTTGTATAAATCTATTAACTTTTTTTTGTACAATAACTTTGGTGTGACACATTCATATTAATGATAGTTGAACTGTTATTAATTTATTACTCACGCGCATTCTTCGGGATTGCCCGACTAGATTCAAACTCGAACGAACTCCTTATTCATGAACTGAGCCTACGGCGATGTCGCGGGTCAAAAAGTCGAGTAAACAAGAGTGCGCGTGAGTAATAACCGTTGAACAATAATTAATAAAAACTATTGACTACAATAACCTTAGCTAAGTGCAACAAGATTAAAATAAAATAAAAGCTCTAGCCATCGAATTATTTCTCACCAATATCATGATTCTATATTCCTCATTCAACGTTACATGTCTTTCAAAGAATCCATTACGAATATTGTGCCGGACTCCTCTTGTCTAAAAACCACACGGTCCTCGTTTTACCTTTACCGTTTCCGAGATCGCATTAGCTTTTACCGCAATCCCAGCAGATTATGGTCCATTGAAAGTATCTATGGGCCCCATCATTTATGCAGGCAGGCCGACTACAATTGGTCTGCACAGAGAAGCACGCCGATGCGCAAAGTAGTTCCTAACTATCTGTCTACGAAGTTTGGAGACGTGATCAAATCAAATTTTACATATCACACACAACTACATAAAATATTAACAGGATACATATTTGTTATCAAAAACTACAAAACGAAACGTTTGTTCGTATGATCACACGCTTACATTAAATACAAGACCCAAGATTTTTTTTGCCGCCAAAATAAAGGAGAGGAAATGTCAAAACCTTTTTTATTATTCAAATGCGTGCTTAGTATTCGTGTGGCAAATGATACGACATGGTAGCCAGTCCATCAACTGCTTGTAAAACGCCTATTTAACCTCATAAAAACCTTTTAATATTCATACTACTGAGAAAAAGCTGAATTCACGCAACTTCAATCAAACTTTTAACCTTTCCAGTTGCAAAATTTTGGCGTTTCGTCTTTTTGGTTTATGATAACTGCTGTCATGGTTATTTGAGTTTCTACTGTAGGAGGCAGAAATTGTCGTTTAAACATTCTGGTGATCATATTAAGTTTGTAGGAATACAATGTTAAGCTAACCTCTCGTATGTCGAAAGTAACTATATTAAGGAACTAATAATATATATTCTATTGTGTCTATTGTTTGAAATTTTAAGGTTTAAGAGACTCATGAGAATCAATAACATATAGATCCGTGCAGCATATCAATGTATCTTTAAAATTTTCGAAGCACTAGATCTAAATCGTGTTATATCCTCACCACTTTTGAAACATATATATATATTAATATAAAAATAATTATTTTATTTTATTTCTTTTTTTAAAAAACGTTGCCCCACCATAGGAATTTCTTCCTGTATCGTGGGTGCGTTTACAGACATACGAGTATAATCTCACACGCACGCACACCTAGACCCGGAACAATTATCTGTAGATCATACAAATATTTGCTCCGTGCAGGAATCGAACCTGCGACACGCGACAAAGCAACCGGTCTCTCAGCAACTGTACCAACCGAGCCGAATTGTAAGTTTGCAAAATTTGGCATTATTAAAATCATTCATTTTATCTAGTAGAAGAATTTGCGGTTCATATGGCGCACGCGCATCGGCATTATTTTACATTCCTAGCTCAAACGTGAGACTAGACTAATGCATGTTTATATTGCGAAACATCACACGACCTTTATGATTTAATTATACCTAAATATCAAACACATTATTCTTAGTTTATAGTTATTAATGTTATCTTGCCTAAGTTTAGTTTAATTGACTCGAAATTAGGACAACGACTTCCAGTTAAAATATTATTATTGAGAATGTTTTTCCACAACCTTCTATATGCCTACTTAATGTTATTAGAACACAATTAAAGAGTCCATAGACAATTTTAATATTGGGGTATAATAACCAATCATCGAGCCCCAGCAACGCTTTACACAGTCTTTTTGTAGATGTTTCGTCTCCGTGTTTCGGAGCGCACATTAAATCGTTGGTCTTGGCTGTTATAAATTAATTGCAGTAGCTCAACCAAGTCACAGGCCTACTGTTGGCTTGAACCACTCAAACATAAGGTTGGCTTCTAACCCTAGGAATGAAGGAGAAAATAGACATGCTCGGTTAACATTGACATAACCTCCTGTTCGTCATATTAACTTCCAAAAGGTTATAAGTATTAATTTTCTAGTGTGTCTCTGAGTGCCAGATGAATTTGCACATTTGGACTGCAAGCTACTTGCAAAATTGCAGTTTGGGTGTTAGTGCAGTGGCTTTAACTGCCAGCGCGCTGAGCCGGTTTCGTCTGCATAGACTGCCTCTATGGTCGATTGGCAACGCAGTGAGCTAGCGTAGTGATTAATGTTGGTTCCCCGTATAAGCAGAGGTCTTTACTCTGTAGTGTAACAGTTACAAGCGAGTATAATTTTATTTCAATTGTTATATTTCTTAGAAGAACAAGCGTCACGGATCGTAAGATGCTGTAATGTGATTTCCTCGAAAGTCATTCACGTCATAAATATGATATATATATCTGCCTAGCCTTTTCCCAATAGCATTGGGGTCGGCTTCCAGTCAAACCGGATGCAGCTTAATATCAGTATTTTACATGGAGCGACTGCCTATCTGATCTCCACAACCCAGTAACTGGGTAACAAGATATCTCGTGGTATGACTGGTCGTCAGACTTTCAGGCCTCTGACTACCCGTAACGGCTGTCATGGATCTTAATTTGACAACCGGGACCGACGGCTTAACGTGCTCTCCGAGGCACTGAGGGGTCTCGGTATGAAATGATGGTCACCCATCCACAGACCGACCGCGGCAAGCGCAGCTTAACCTCGACCGATCTATCTGTGCGGCTGTTACTTAGCCACGAGCCCCTCCGTCGTCATAAATATGATATCAAGGTAAAATCGTACAAATATTTTTTTAGGGATTGATGTGATGAAGTGGCCATAAATCGCGGCAATTTGGTTAAGTGCCTAACTATTAGGATGCTAGTGTTACTGATTTCCATACTTTCGACAAAATAACAGTGATAGCCAAGTGGTTTGACCGTTGGACTAGTAAGTCAATGGTCGGAAGTTCGAATCCAAGGAACACACCACTGACTTTTCGTGTCGTATTAGCAATTAATTATCACTCGCTTAAAACGGTGAAGAAAACATCGTGAGCTAACTAGTACACCTGAGAGATGTTCTCGATTGTGTGTAAAGCAATGTCAGAGACCTACGAGTGATTTAAACTCTGACACTAGGTTATTCATCAACCACACGAAGACAGAAAAAAAGACAACGAACAACTTAATAAACATACTAACCATTGACAAAAATTAAGAAATCATAGATCCAGAATGCTTACATCACCAAGTCGTCACCTCGTAACTCCTGCTTTATCCACTGCAGTTGTCCCATAAAGGGCTGTCACCGACTAACAATCAATCATCAGTGATTTTCTAGAGCAACGACACACCAATTGACCTAAAATGGTCCTCCTCTCCTAAATTGGTCCTTCCGCCTGTCTGCAAGTACAAAGGCATTGGCTGTTGATCTTTTAACCCACATTGGTCGGGCATTTTTATGGTCTGAAATAAGGCTGTTTGTACGTGAGCAGAGTAAGTAATCGCTGATATAATCTTCTTTGGAAAGCTGTTGGCTGGAATTCTATGCGGGTTCTTAGTTTTTATGGTTTTGGTTACGCTTTGTATGTACCTATACGTACCTTCGTTTCGAACTGAATTTGTTGCAAGTACTAATTTACTTACTAAACAAATAATGTAGGTACATGATATATAATCCAGTGATATAAAGTAGAGTAAAAATTGATTTAATTACTGTTGGCTGCAAAGGACCTAAGAGTGTTCCTTGTGGCAGTATTTCCAAATGTTTGTTTGGAGATGTTTTTTTTTAACATGTTTCAACATGTGACAATTTCGTGTTTATTATGCATCCGTCTTAATATATTCTCCCCTACAAGAAGAGTAGGGGTTTGCATCAGTACTGTACCAAAGCCTAGATAAAAGTATTACAATGCCATATAGCTAAAGTAGTAACTAGCTTACTAGACCATTGTCCAGTACAATTGCGTTACTTGTTCCAGATTTAGAAAAGATAGCGGTTGTTACACTGAGCCTTTCTTTAATCTTTTGGTAATCAGTTGCAACCCAGACTTACTGTTGTTGATAAAAATATAAGTTGATACAAATGATTCGTTTCCATATATTGCCTTATAATATAATTTGACACTTAAGATTAAAAACAAAATAAATTGATATCGTATGATGGCCAACAGTTGGCATAAGCAGTAGTAGGATTATTAGTTTACTATGAATGATGTGTATATTAGGAAGTTGTTTTATTATAATGTGTAGTGATCGCGAGAACCTAAGATATTACTAATAGTAAGTTTAGTTTGAACAATAAACCTATTACTATTTGGAGATACATATTATATTTGCAGATACAGTAGGTACAATTTGGCTAACAAGACACTATTCATGAATATTTTTACGTAAACGTGATTGTTTTACGCCATTATTGAAATGACAAGTAAAACAAGTCTTTCAAAACAGTCGAATCAATAACTAACAAAGAGTAAATCGTAAGATTGTAGCTTAAATAAGTGGATGTTTCTCAAGCCTTTGCACAGCTTATTTGGTGAATATTTCACGATTATTTTGATCGTGACGACTGTCAGTGTTTGTCAATAAATGTCGTGGGTCGGGGACACGATACCTTTCGGATTACCTAAATCCCTGTCAAATGGATTATAGATCTATGATTGTTTTCTTCAAAAGAAGATGCTTTTGATGAAAGCAATCATGGATTTTGGATTTTTCTAGACTATACCATAAACAATCAAAGGCTAAAATTCTATCAGTTAGAAATTAATCTACTTTCACTTGTGCTAGTACTGGTAATAAATTTAATAATAAAGGTTGCAAAATTGATATGAGACGTAAAGAAACTGGGCTGAGGAAACATAAATTAAGCCCTCTTTCCTTATTTTGCGTGACATGAGGTCCTAGGTTCAATTTCCAGGTGAAGCAAAGTGTTATTGAGTTGTTTTTGTAAGCAGTTCCCAGTTTGGAGTTTGATTTATGCACGGTTGATGGCAATAGGCTTACCACTTATTTCATGGGACTTATAACTACAGTGTGTGTGGACAACAGCACTCTTCTGCCTAACACTTCGGGGATACAGGTGTGACGCTATGTATGTATTTTGAATAACTTGTGGATGTTAAAATATAAATTATAGCAAAAAAATTGTTGTTTATGTGCATAAGTCGTGTTGTACAAACCCTGTGGTTTGAGCATACTTAATTTTATCGAGTAATTTTTGTCGATTTTTAACGTCAAATTTGACATTATATTGTAGATAATACGATAAAAATCAATAAATTTATACTTTTAACGACTCGACAAATTTATCGACAAAGATCCGTGCTCGGACTTGTGTCTGATTTGTGTCTGTCGACAAACGATATAGGGCAATGCGGTAAAAAATGAGAATTTTAATTCTAACATAACGATAGGATCTATAATAAATATAATCATTCTGAAGTTGTGAATGAACATTACTTCTTTAAGTTATAGCAGTGTACTACAAAATGCATTATCAAGTATGTCTTCGTACACAAAATTGCCTAAACATTCTGGTACGTTTGGAAATAACTGCAATTTAGTGTTATTATCTAAACTAACGTCATCATCTGACCTATAGTGCTACGATGGGCGCAATTGACTCCAAAACTAGTCCATTCATGTATTTACCACAAGCGAATTTAAACCCTAATCTGTACAAATGAAGGAGCATTTTATATTGTTATCGATGAGGTTAGGCTATCGGCAGATAGGCCGCTACCTAATGATAACGCAGTGATGTGGGTACACATCGTAAATTCACGCAGTTAGGACTTATCTTTGCAGAAGACAAATTGACGGGAATAATGAAGTTTGTTAGTAAACTAGCCCTCTTATAAGATGTATGTAAGTACTGCCAGCAATACAAGTAGACATAAATTAGAAAAAATATATTGCTATAAATCAAAATTTTATTCAACATTTATCATAACGCATTTAGTAGACAGCCTAGTATCAACTATATACGACCGGTGCCGTCGACGACTACTGCCAAGCGTCGACGACTGCCGCCGAGCTTCGACGACGGCTTCCGCCGAGCGTCGACGACTGCCGCCGAGCTATCATTGACAACGTGCCACTCGTCTGTAAAAGCCCTAAGTACAAAATTCACTTTAACCCTTTAATATCCTTCCTAGTTTTATTTGTATAAGTACTGAAGAAGAACTATTATTGAATTCCTAAAATCAGTCTCGTCAGTTGGACTGGTGTTACATCACTAAACTGTTATGGCATTGTTAAACTAAATTCTTTTAGTATTGGCATCATCTTACATTGTTCTCAAATATTCAACTGGTTACATTGTTTCCATTCTAAATATTCATGCAATGGAAACAATGTAACTAATAAGTGCAAACTTTATACTTTTTTGATAAAAAGATTTACTATGGATTTTCTTGCTCGTTCCTCTACAGATGAATCTACATTTTGCAAGGAAAGAGACAACTAGTTTCTGAATAATAAAAAGTGTCTGTAAACGGTCTAATATATTTTTAATGCTTTTTTTTTTCAACCTTATACCAGTCTTAGACCGGACATCAGGCACAAAATCGTAGTCGAAAAGTTATCACTAAATGGTAACAAGTCGCTCAAACAACTGTCAGACGTACCCAGGTAGATTACGTTACTAATGATTGGTGCGAAAACATTAGTATGAATATCTTCCCAATGTCATAAGTACTTTAAATCTCTATGTCAGTATGAGATAATTATAATCTAGGTATTATTTAATCGAGTACAAAATTAAATATTACGTTAACCTTCAAACTGGTGGATCGGGCACTTCTCACATGTTCAGAAGCTCACGTTTACATTACATCATAATAAAATTAAATAGTCACGAAATGTGACGTCATAATTATAATATTTGTTTGACTTGGCTAATCTGCGTACTTATTGGCTATCTCGGTTACAAACGAATTCATGATCACTTTGTAGTCCATTGCGCCGTATGCTTTTAATATTTTTTATTTTTATACCATAGACAAAGCTGTAACATACGACGCAATGTACTACATGGTGACCATCAATTCGATGGTAACCGAGATAGCCAAGACGCCTGCTGGGCATTCTGGTTTGAAGAAAGAGCAGAAATAATATAATATTTACATAGATGCACTTATTTTTATTATTATAAAAATCTGTCTAATGTTTTCCAAATCACACTGGGTTCGGTAGCACATTTTTTTAAATAAAATAATCTGCTTAGTGCTCTTACATACGAGCGGCATGTTGTCGATGACAGTTCGGCGGGAGCCATCGACGCGTGTCGACGACACTCAACTGCAGTCGAACGACGACGGCTGCCGCCAAGCGTAAACGACTGCCACCTAGCGTCGTCTTCACGGGTCGACGGCTGCCGCCGAGCTGTCGTCGATTACGTGCCGCTCATATGTAAGACCCCTTAGCTTTTTTACACGAAGGCCCAAAAAAAGGTGCTATGTCTCTAAGGTTCATGTATGTATGTTTTTGAGTTTATTCCTCCATAACTTCTAAACGCCTGAAGCGATGTAGATGTATGGGGTATCGATATAATCCTTACATTATCCCGGGTACATAACTTGAAACACAACATAACTTGAAAGATTTAAAAAAATAGCTACCTATATAGTGGTTATACAAGAAGGCGCTCTACCAATTTAGCAATTCCGACCTGTACGAAGATGGAGCTGGAGTAATTATCCGGAAGGCGCAGGTTCAAATCCTGCTCACGACCGTATTTTTCTTGCACAATTTTTTTGCCTTTTTATTTATCTGCTATTTATGTAATGGCGATAAGTATTACTTCTCTGCTATAAATAATCTAAGTCAGGAAAGTGATTACACAAAAGAATGTCAGGCGTGAGAATTATGTCAGGTTCATTGTAATTCAATAAGATTTAACTAAGCAGCTACTGACTATGAAACGTAATACAGAGATAACATAGAACAAATACTATTTCCTATTATTATTACATGCTGTGATACATACAATATTTATATGCATACTAAAACTATGCTAAAACCACAGTCAGATGCGACGAAACACACGACAAGACGCATACGTTGCGAGTTGCGACGTACAAGTGATGTGTCGATTCGTTTATTTAGGATTTAGAATATTAGTTAATCAATTAATCGATCACGTCTAAAAGTAATAATCGATGAATCGTCGTAAATGTCACATTTAGACGTCGTTAATTAGTCTTGATGATTAACATTCATGAAATAATTGATAGCCTTCATCATCATCATATTCATCTTAACATTTATCTACGGGCAGAAGGCTATATTGTTATCTTTTTAACATGATTTTATTCCAGGACCAAGCTAACATTCAGGAATTATTTAAAAGTTAAGCTACTTATTAATAGGATGTTCCTAGATGAGACAAGGTTGTAAAAGAACTGTACGTGTGTTACTAAATTTACTTAGCAAGTAAATAAAAGTAACACAGTTCTCAGACATCTATTTTGTAATTTTACGCAGCTGTCGAAATTTTGTAATATCTTTATCTGCGGTCTTGAAACAAAGAAAATAAAATAAGTGTCAAAATATTTGCATATTACTAAGAAAGCTACAGTTACACCAACTTAACAACAGTTATGGCGCATAAAAAAAGAAATCTGCTCGCCATTTTAATAGGTAACAAAATAAGTTTATGCAATTAATATTTATTCCTCGCAAGTGTGTTGAAAAGTGTTGTATAAAACACGTGAGCTTTTTGGTCAACACAAGCTCGGCCGAATGATGCCCTCGCCTCGGGCTCGGGCTGCAATCTAGCCTCATAATGTAGGTACAATAATCGCATAATCACCAATACCGTAATCACATATACTTATAATACAATTGAAGTACATCTGTGACCACAACTGAGTAATTAGTTTGATATAATAAAGCAGTGATCGTCGTACAACCACTGCACTAGCAAATGTCGCAGATTCCAACCCAAAGCGCGCAATACTGACCTTACAAGTCACAATCATGTGCGTATTATTACTTAGTACCTAGATCACCGAGCTTTGCTTAAAAATGAAACCTAGCTAGGTCAATTTATCGCCCCGAAAGATCCTGCATACTATATTTCATGAAAATCGTTGGAGCCGTTTCCGAGATTCAGATTATATATATACCAGAATTGTTGGTTTAAAGGTATTAGAAAAGATAACGATGAAATCAGTCCACCTGAGAATGTGTGTGTAAAACCATCTCAAAAGTTTAAACTCTGACATTAATATTGTTCATCAACCATGCGATAAGATGACTTCGTTAATGAGAGATTTTAAGTAGTTGAGCTAAAATTGTTTTCGATCGCCTCATTCGTCTAGTGGTCCCTACTGCGACTGCGGAGCATGAGGTCTTGGGTTCGATTCCCAGGCTGGGGAAAGTGTTATCGGTTTTTCTGTTAAGGAGTTTTTAGTAGCAGCCCGGAGCTTAGAATTGTACCCGGTAAATGGCAATACGATGACTTATTAACAGCATTGGTGAAATGTGGGTGTGCATCTCTGCGTACCCCTTCAGGGAATACAGATGTGATACATAAATGTATATATAAGGTCCTAATTTATTAGGTAATTTCCTTTTAAGGGGTCAATGTGTAAGTGATAAAGATTCATTTAAATCATAATTCAAATTTTTACAACAATTTTAGTTTGTTCATAATGTTCGCCGTTCAAGGAGCAGTTTTCGTCTTGCTAGTACTATGTTAATTACATAAAAATTGTTATATCCATTTAATTCTTAGCTTAAGTGAATGTATTCGACTTATATATTACCCCTTTCAAAGGAAATTACCTAATAAATTAGGACCTTATATATAGGTACGTAATTTTTTTAGAAAAGTATTTCCTCATTCGGCGGCTCAAGTGGTAAAGAGTGAGTGGGTCTTTATTTTGAAGTTCTTTTCAATAGGCACAACTTTTTTGCTGACTACGAATGAGTTCATTTTAATTTAGATTATAGTTTGAGTAAGTGTTACTTAACCCAAATTACAGTGATTATTTAAAAATAAACGCAACAAAAACAACTAAACACGGTTTTAAATTTACCTTGGCCAAATAAAATGTAAGTTTTTTTTGTTTAATTAAGAATAATAGTTAACTTATAATTTTCAAGAGCGAAATCACGGAACCGTTAACCTTTTTTTTATAAGTATTTGAAGTATTTAATGGATTTCTTTAACGTCTTTTTTCTATTTTCGAGTACCTACCTACGACTACTTGAATCCACTGTAGGTTATCAAAAAAGTTTAGATGCATATCAACACATGGGTAGGTTTGAAGTTCTATGAAAATATAATATAATGGCGTTCGTAGACGTGGGCATTAAACAAAGACGAATGACGTGAATGAAAAGGGATAGGGGAATTCAAAATACTTAGGATGAGTCCTAATAATTTTATTTTACATACATAGCATTGCGGCTGTATTCCCGTAGGGGAGGGCAGTGCTATACACAGTTGTACAACCACATTTCAGCAATGCTGTTATTATGTTCCATGCAAAAATAAGTGGTTAGCTTATTGCCATTAACCGGACACAAATCCAGACTCCGGGCTGGTACTGAGAATGTCCTAGCAGAAAAACTCAATAATACTTTGCCCGACCAGGGAATCGAACCCAGGACCTCATGTTCAGCAATCGCATATGGGTCCACTAGAACAATGGGCCATTTTATAATGCTGTGCTAATACTTAAAAGCAATATTAAAATCAAAACTAATGGACAAAAATGAATGTAGGTCAAAATATGTGTCCTCAGCAGCGAGCATTTTAGGTATTGGTCTTTGGTCCCCAGAGATGTGGCTAAACAGGGGGGGTTCCGAAGCTGGTTTCCTTAGAGGAACCGCAGCTCCCCTCCACGTGCTGATGGTGACCACTGGGGTGGTTTTAGTGAGGTAAAAATCCCACTACCCGATCTTATCCCCAAAGGCCGGGTGCCTTTTGAAGGTTTCCCCTACGAAACCAAAAAAGAAAAGAAAATGTCTAAATATATATTATATGCGATAAGTTTTGTTATGTTTTAGTTATAGTTTAGCAACCAGGTTCTCTTGAGTTTTGTAGCGCTTTACCATCTTCCTATACTTACAACTGCTAATTATGTAAATAGCTATTATCAGCAACTTTCAATCTTGCGGTAGCATCAGACCATTTTATAATTAGGTACTAAGATAATTGCCAGTATTCAGCCATTTCAATTTGTACTACATTATCACTGATGCAATTTAATTACAATTTAATCGTCAGTCTCTATGACCATCAATAATATCACAGATTTGTTAATAAATATATTTTGTTAAGAGAATTCATTGATATTGTTGAACATCAAATATTCATACAAAAATTTTAAGTTGTGAATGATGTGGTATGATAAATAGATCTACTATTTGATGATCATATATTATAATAGAGTAGACTAGGCATCATTCTTAAAAAAGTAAGTGAAAGACATCCTGAACCAACGAACACGCATTAACAAAGAGGTGTACCAGACTTAAGGATAGCAGATTACGCCAACTGGAAACAGTTGTGATAGCACTAATATTTTTAACACGATGACAACGAATACTTACGAAATAATTAACCCAACTACATCATATTCTATCATATTTTCGTTTCCGAATCTTTGGCCGAACCACAAGTTAAGGTCATGTGACCTTCATTGCACTACCTGTTCACAAATAAATGGACAAGGCTTTATTGAGCAAAAAGGGATTAAAGTTTCTTGACGATTTTAATTGGAAGGTTACTTTCAGTATCAGGAGTTTAGCGTTCATTTGCTATATACGCTTCTGAAAAGCGCATAAAACGATGATTGCCGATGGTAACATAGGTAAGTACGTGAGGTGCAGCGTTCAGTCGCTGCAAGTCCTGAAAAGTGTCAAAATCGCTGATCAACGAATCTTAAACTAATATGCCCGCCGCCATTAGGCATTTTAAAACTCGTAACACCTTATTTGGAGTTCCCTGTCATAATTTGATACAAGAACGAATGCTCATTACGCATCCGGGATTCATGGCTCTATGTCAATTAAAACTACTAATGTATAAAAGTACCAATTTAAACCTCTGCGTCTTTAACCACCATTTTCTGAGGACTAGGTGTAGGGTAGAAAATGCGGGTAATTCTTCTAAGTTTATTTTACTATCATATATAGGTACAAGAATTATGGAAGTGGTCAGAAATCCATCAATGAATAATGTAAATGTAATACTTATTGATAATATTAGTCATTGTGTTGAAGTCATTATGTAATTCAAGTTGGTATATGGAGCGTATTAAAGTACTCGTAGTTTGTCAATGAACGACTGAATTCAACATTGAACGTAATAATAAAGAAAAGGTTTAATGAAAGAATAGGAAGTAGATTTGTAATCTACATATATTGTTGAAACCAGGAAGTTAATTAAACTAACAGAAAGGAATCCACTAAGAACTCATTATCTCTTTTTTTTAACTAACGTTTATACGTCGCGATTGGCGCAGTGGTCGAGAGACCGGCTGCTGCGTTGTGTGTTCGCGTTCGATTTCTGCACGGAGTAAATATTTGTATGATCTACAGATAATTGTTCCGGGTCTGGATGTGTGTGTATGTGAGATTATGTGTTTGTAAACGCACCCACGATGCAGGAAGAAATTGCAAATATAGGGCAACGTTTAAAAAAAAAGTGCCCGAGACTTCGGCTGCGCGACAAAAGGTAGCCTACCCTTCTCCAAGGTCCAATCTATCTCTATACCAAAATTTATCAAAATCGGTTTAGCTGTTTAAGCATGAAAACGTAACAGACAGGCAGACAATTAACTTTCGAATTTATAATATTATTTTGGGTGCGGGTGAGATTCTCATATCAGCTTAATGTACCTTCGATAACTCACACTAATCGTATATTTAATAAACGCTATGAATACAATAAATCGGTTTTTAAACTTCGTTGTTCAGTAGGTATGACATGACAGTCATGAAATTCCGGATCGGGAAGTGTTGCTGGTTTTGTTGTTAGAAATTTATCAATAGCAGCTAGGTGTCTGGAATGATGCCTAGTAAATGGCAATGTTCTCACCACCTATTAAGCCGGACTTATAACGGCTTTAATGAGACGAGGATGTACAACAGAACATTTTTACTTAACCCCTTAGAAATAAAAAAAGTACAAATGTTTATATTCTGACAAGTGGCCAGTGACGTATCTAGTTAGGTTATTCTCCAGGAGGGCGGCCTGGCTCTTAAAAACGGTGTCCGATGAAGCCGAATGGGGTGGGCACCAGACATTTCTGGGGGAGCACGGCCCATCCGGCTCTCCTCCGGTGTTCCGCAGGGTTCTGTTCTTGGTCCACTCTTGTGGAACATCGGTTAGGACTAGGTGCTGCGTGGGGCCATTCCCCATGGTGATGATGATACGTGGGAAGTTACGCCGACTAGTGACAATGCTGACCACGGTTGCGGTCGCGCAAGGAGGATCCGGCAATTGGGTCTCAGATGCCAATACAAGTCTCGAAACGCCAGTAGTTAAAGTGATATTAAGGCTCAATTGCACTAACTTAACACTATCCGTAACAAACATGTTACTGTGTAATTTTGACAGAATTTACATAGAAAAGTTGTCAAAATAATAAAATAACACGTCGGTTAAAGTTATTTAAGTTAGTGCAACCGCGCTTAAGAAAAACTTTAATTAGAATAAGCAGAGACCAAAACGAATATAAAAAAAAAATATCAAGTATAATTAAATTCATAATCAATCGATTATCTATAGAACTCTCATTTAAAATCATGGTTACATTGACCGGAATGTTGGTGGCAGACGAGAAAATATTGCAAAACCTCCGTCAGTGGTACAATGACAGTTTTGCAAGGGTGCCTCGCGAAGCGGACAAGGTCTGGTGGCAATGGAAGATGTCCAATGCCAACGTGCCGTTTTTTATACAAATTGTGAAATCTGTTTACCAGTGTCGCTTCGATTGCGAATGGGTTTTTGTCAAGCTTTTAATATTTTATTATTTTGTACTTATTAGGTAATCGTTTCATTGATTAACACTGATTTATATCCATAAGTTCGGGCTTTCAGCGGTCTAATTCTGTTTTAATACAATATTACTTGTATTCTTTACTAGTATTCGTTAGAAATTCGTTAGTAACTTAGTATGTAATTAAGTTACTAACGAATTTCAACAACAATACCATTTGGAGCGTATTAACTATATTATTTACGTATTATTACATGTATTATTATATATTATTTACGTATTTACTTGTTTTACCAAAACAATTAATAGCATTTGAAAACAAAAAAGGCTTCTTAAGATTTGCCTTATGGCTACCCACAACTGCAACCCGCTTTTTATTTAGTACTACCACAGTACAGTACCTAGGTATTCCGCCTTTGTACATTTTTAATGTGTTTTGGATAGGAGGTAAAAGGTTCATTGTTAAGAATAAAATATAAAGCATTAAAAATTACACTGAAATGATTATTCCTAATGCCCATCCTTGTATAACACCTGATCTTAAGAATTCCTAGGACTTTATTGTGAAAATACTTTGTCATTTAGAAATGTTTACTCAAATAAGTACGATGAATCACTAAAGTTTATTTTTGAAAAAAAAAATGGACTTATCAAAATACCGCATAAAAACACCTCTAACTTAACTCTTATAGATAAGTGTGAAGACGGAAGCTCAAATAAAAAAAACTAGGTACTCACCAGCTCTTAAATCCCATGAAATTCAGCAAATACAGTTTCCTAGTACCATGTGCAGTAATGATAACATCCTTTTATAGGTACAACATTAATTCCATTCACAAACAACAGAACACTAGATTACCGCGAATTCACTACAATATCAACAGTATTTCGAATAAAGCCGTTTTACTAATACTATCTGAAGTCGAAAACGTTGATTCAAAAACTTGTGTTCACTTTTATAGTTGTTTCATACTTATTGTCATTGAAAAGTTGTGTTATTTTGTACGTTTTAACATGCCGAGACCGCGTAAAGGTATTTTTAGAGCGCACCCACTACTTGTACGGTAAGCAGTGGCTGTCTAGCGGCCACTGACGGGCAGTTGCTTGTGCCTCGACTTGAATGCGAACTTGACAGACTAGTTGCACGCGGGGAGTGTAAACAAATACCCACAATGTTTTAATATTATCATCCTATATTGAGACGAAACCAATCCAAATTACAAGCTATAAGTATTCTAAGTTACTTTATTACTTTTCGAGCTTTCGTTTCTTCCAGCCCAATAAATTATTAGATTAATTACTGCCACCTAACGTCTCAAATGTGAATTAAATTTGTAACGCCACCTATCGAGTATAACAATCACTAATGCCTCTAAGAATCTTCTTTTTAAATGTAGATGGCGTTGTCACTTTACGCAGATTAATACCATCTAGTTATATTACACGAAACTATTTCAGTTAGAACCAGTTGACCACCTCTTAAGTTTCCAAATAAATTTGCTAGATGTCACTTATGAGAATTATAAACTTTAATCTAGAAAAAGACACATTCATCCTTTATTTAGTAAATCTTCAGTTTCAGAACTTAAATTTTCAAATGCGAGCGTGAACTATATTAATTCTAAAGTTATAATTTTAAATGGAAAAAGATTCCATTTAAAATTTTAACTTTGGAGTTCGCTAAGCATGCGTTAATGCTTTTCAAAGATTTATCTGTATATTAATTCTATTAGATCGGACCTCATTTAGTTATTTGTTTTAGCTGGTGTTTACAAAAACATTAGGAATGACAAGACTGCGTAGTAAAAGTAAGTAAATGTACGTAAAAAATAAAAATCACTGTTGTGATGCCACCCAAACCCATATATTTAATTACTATTTTTATAATCATGTTACCATTATCTTGCCGTTTCATTTTTAAAGTACGAAGTTTTTTATATTAAATCTTATTTCTACTTATTTTACCATAGTGCGTTTGTTTCCTAAACTTTTTCTTGAAACCCACTTCTTCCTTTATTACTGAGAGGGGTCCCACTGCCAGTTGCAGCATTACCTCCAATTATTCTAAAATCGGGACCATCTTCATTTTTTAGACTTTCAGATTCATTAAATATATTAACTTCTTCCGTTGAATTTGCACCATCATTGAAGTCTCTCCGACTGGGTAATTCATTAAGAAGATATAATAAAGTCTTCATAATGCCTTTCAGAGAAGGATTTTGGAATCTTCTACCGGATTCTGATGTGTTTCCTTTTATGAATTCTTCAAACAACACGTCATCTTCTCTCAATATATCTGCTTTTGCATTTGTACGTTTCGTGGGTTTTCCAGACATGTTCCTAGTTCCTGCTTTTTTATTTTTCGGTATCGGCGGTGCATAATGATGTTTTATTTTTGCTTTTGATAATTGTCGTCTTTCCCCTAAAGGTTGACTATTAGTTTGAACATTCCAGTAAGAAGTGGGATAAGAATCTTGTACTACGTACGGATCACTACTCCAGTAAGAAGCTTCACTTACACCGGAATACGGTTTCTTGTGTGCAGTTGAGTATGAATAGGATGGAGAGAGTGGCTCCCTATTAACATTAGAGTACGAATTAGAAGGTATTTGGTTTCCCTCATCACTAGAGTACGAATAAGAAGATATTGGTCCCATATTTGCTCCTGTGTAAGTATAAGGCGCATTAGCTGCACTTGTATAAGATGACGTGTTAGCATATCCATAATTGTTAAGAAGTATCTCGGTATCGTTCACGATAGCCGATCCACTCAGTGAATCGCCAAATATAGTTGTTTTACGTAAATAAGTCTTTCCTAGTGGTATTATGCCTAAAACGTGTGGTGGATTCACGAACGTGACCAATATACCTTCTAAAAACGGTAAATGTTTTGGTATTGTAATGGAGTGCAGCGAATTTTGCTGGAATTTTTCGCCGAGAAACACTGGGCGTAACTCCAGATTCACCAAGTCTATAACTATGCCTTTAGAGTTCGTTATTATACCGTCTGAACTGATATGGATATGGTTTGCGGACAGTATCTTCTGCACCAGTAATCTGAGGACATTATTGTCAATAGCTTTTATATCATGAGGCAAGTTTATGTGCTGAAATCTCTGCATCTGATGATTAAACCATATGGTGAAGGTCACAATACTGCCAGAAGGTTTGTATTCCTTTGCAATTGAGGCCGATGGATGCTTGTACGTGAACACCCCGTTATCTATGCTGGGATTCTTGTAAGGATACTGCACCTCACTGGACCACCATTGTTGCTCATTTTGTTTAGGAATGTCATTGTCGATTACTCCTTCCGTGGGAGTCCATTGATTCGCAGCCAATATTTCAGGAAGTTTAGTTGCATCGTTAGGGTATACTTGTTCAATTGCACCTTGATTCAGTCCTATAGGCATTGAGTCACTTACAGCAGGGTTAACTGTTTCGATGCGATTGTTATAAAGTTTTATTCTAAAAGGGCTATTGTAAAATAGCGTAGCAACATTTTCTCTATTAACTGGGATTAATTCATCACCAGATTCGTATGGTATATCGGGTATTAGCACCTGTTTGTCAGAATTGGGGACATACATTTTGATATTGTTGGAACCGCTATTTTTGTACAGATAAATGACAATTCGTTCCACTCCATTATTCTGGGAGTCTAGCAGATCGTGAACTGTCGGTAACTGTCCTTCTGGGTAACAGAAGCAATTACTGCGGTCATCAGGAAGACCATTCATCATTCTTCTACTATGTTTCCATTGATTTGGAGGCTTAATGGTGTGACTGGAATTAATAAAAATATTATTTATAATGTATTTAAAGGTATGACCAAGATGTTGCCTGTATTAATGATTGTATTTAAAATATTACCTTGTCTGTATATGTAAGGCTGTAGAAACCAAAAGTAATGATATCTGGAACAATGTTATAAGAGTCACATTACAAAACAAAATTGTGTAGGCTAAGAACATAAAAATTACGCTTGTTCTCGATTCACTTACTTAATCTACTTCAAGATTAAGTATAATTTGTAGATTTACAATAGCGACTGAGCACTTATGACAAAAATTATGGAAAGTAGTTAGATATAATTGTGTATTATAATATTATTATATAATTAACAATGTCATTTAAATGCATGTCTTCAATATAAAAAAATACCCGAAAATTATTAGGTTTAACAAAACCTTTAGGAATTGATTCTGTTTAAGTTGTAGGGTAACGTCGGATTTAATGCAGCTGCGAACCCGGTGAAGGTTAGTGAAGTCCGGCACAGTTTTCCCGGGAGGGGAAGCAGTATCTCGGGATGTAAAGTACTTATCTTATGCTGTTCTCCGGGTCCTTTGACCCAAATTATGTTGAAATCGTTCCATTAGTACAGTTAAATCTTTTAAACACATTAACACATGCGGAGCAAACTCTTAAGTTATAAATAACTGTAGATAGAAAAATACGGTCGTGTGCAGAACTCGTGGTAGTGAGCAGAGGCCGAGATGGCTAGTAATAACTTGAGAGTTCGCTCTGCATGTGTTAATGCGTTTGAAAGATTTATCTGTACGACATTGTATTAACTGCAAAGTTAGTCGTGTCGGTTCAGTCACCTGTAAAGGGACTTAATTGATAGCAATGACGTCACCAAAAGACGTACCTATTCAAATTTGCAAGAAGAATTGTCAAGAAATTTCAGAGCGATCTGAACACTACGCCATCTCGCCCTCTGCTCACTACCCCAAATCCTGCTCACTATCGTATTTTTCTTTGTACAAAAATTTATAACTTTCGCTTCAAAGTTATTATATAAAATGGAAAAGAATACGGTCGCGAACAAGGTTCGAACCTGCGCCTCCCGGATGAATACTCCAGGCGCTCTGACCACTAAGCCATCTCGACCTCTGCTCACCACCGCGAATTCTTCTTCCATATTTTAACACGTCTTATGGCGACGTCATTGCAATCGGTCACCAGTATAGGGACTGAATTGATTTTAATATAATAACTTTAGAGTTCGCTAAGCATGCGTTAATGCCTTTCAAAGATTTATCTTTAACTTTCGCTTCATTAGTACTTATTTATGTCGTCAATAATAAAAAAAACTAACAGACATATTATAGAAAGAAAAAAAAAAAACAATATTTCAGTCTCGTAACCAGGTAATACTAGACAACGAAACAAATTATACAACACTAAACATTAAAAATATGAACCTGTACGAGACCGAAAAGGTCTCTATCTCAGCATAAGCTGCTCCATCGAGATGTAGCAGCGCTGGTTTTCAGATATTATCGGATAACCTTAAAGTTATTTGAAATAAGTTAAGATCTTTTTCCACAAAAATTTATAACTATAAGCAAAGATTTCTTTACTTACCGTAGAAAAATACATTTCGAAATGGTATAACAGAAAAATCGTTACATTTTATGTTTCAAATTCGACTGAATATTGCGCAATGAGTGAGTCTAACTGTTGAATTCTTATATGTACTAAAAAAATAATTAGTGCACAATTTGTTAATGTGTACCTACATTAGAACAATTTTGTGAAACAAATTGTTTAATTTTTAACATTCAATGCGTTAATTAGATGAATGCAATAATAGAACTAATGAGGGAACACATTAAAAAAAACACTTGTAGGTGTACCTAGTTTTTCTAAGTTAGTCTAAGGCAATAAAAGTCACATCCCAAGCTTGAGATGGAAACCCACAAACTATTTTTCTAAATAATTAGAAGTTACGCATCATCACTATAATATTTCAATTTGTTCAAGCCGCCTTTACGCCTCTGTCTTAGCATAATAATTACTAATAGTTGGAATCAACAGTGTAATGTTCTCTCAATGAGATGAAAATGCTCCAGCAGTCACTCATTACAGACCGACCGCGCCAATCTAATCCAAAACGTGACCGTTTACCGACCGTAGATTGGGATGGGTTAATTTATAATTTCATCATAGATACGAACACCTCACACTTGAAGGAATAAGTCTGGTCCTTTAACACCTCACTATCATCTTCATCCCCGGGTGCCAAGTTATTTGGGGTTGACGCAATATGTTTTTCCCTTCCATTTTTCCCTGTCAGCCGTCAATATATCGATCACGCAATTCATGCATCTTATCTTTGGTCGATCTCTCCCCCTCCATGCATCAACATTCATATTCATTACTCTCTTATTATACATGTGTTTCATCCCTCCTCATCACATGTCCATACAGGACAAACGATTTCCTAAAACTTTTCTGTCACTGTTGTTACTTTCAAAAAGCACTGGTACAAAATGAAATTTCCAAAATGACGTTTAAAAAATTACCAAGTTATGTCAAAATTGAACGTCCCATATAAAATCGACTGCGAATAATTGCAAAATAATTTCATTTAAATTTAATAAAAACGTTTTAAAGTAAATTCTACTACAAAGTAAAAGATGATGCCCTCTGTAGCTATCTGGAAGCAAACTTTATCGTTGATGAGGAAGATGCAGTCATCACTGTGGTGTCGCTTGAGATATTCTGACTCCAAACTCTTATGGGACGTTCCTCTAAGATATTACACGGTTCCATCGTCGCTTCCGGGTTCTGGGGCTGGCAAGGGGGGTGGAGGAGGAGGTTCGGTGAGACAGTCGGGAGGTGGCTTAGGAAAATACGGAGCAGCCCAGGAAGAAGGCTACTTCCACCACAAACAGAGGGAGCAACTGCAGAAACTGAAGAAACAGATAAAGGAAGGTCTTGATCTAAACCAGAAGCCACCAAAGTGATTCCACATAATATGTTAGAAATAGGTTTTATATGTTTATTTGCTGAAAAAATATATCAAATTATGTAGCTATACCGTATAGATTTAAAACTTTTGGATTATATGAATGATACATTATTTTTATTTTTTATTTACTATAAGTAAATCAGAGGGGACTGTTTAGTTCCAATAGAGTTCTGCAGTACGAGGGCGTAGCAGAGTATTTGAATATCAGTCGCTTAATTTGATTGTTATTGTAAAGGCATTATTCAAACTTATTGAAAACCTAGCGGCTTTTAAGAATTGATGATCAGATCAGTATTTTTCGGGATTGTCTTCTTATTGATCTTGATCATGAGAGCTGTCCACGCGAGTTCGAAATTAGTTTTGCAGTTCCAAGGAAAGTACGAGAGTAATAAACATCAAGTGTAATCGCTTTATTCCTCGAAGACCTAAGCAGAGATTTACGTACACTCACATTGAACTTGAACATGCTGATAATAAGTACCATGCCATGTAATAGATGGTGAGCCTATTGCCATCTTCTGGGCACAATTTCAAACTCCGGGCTGCTATTGAGAATTTCCTAATAGGATGACCCAATAACATTTTGCTCGGCCTTGGAATCATGATACCAGGTTTTCTCAAATTACTGACACGACTACCTTTGATAAATCTTTGAAAAGCATTAACGCATGCTTAGCGAACTCTAAAGTTATTATATTAAATGGAAATTTTATTAACTGCAAAGTTAGTCGTGTCGGTTCGGTCACCTGTATAGGGACTGAATAGATAGCAATGACGTCGCCAAAAAGACTTGTATATGGATGAAGAATTCGCGGTGGTGAGCAGAGGTCGAGATTGCTAAGTGGTCAGAGCGCCTGGAGTATTCATCCGGGAGGCGCAGTTTCGAATCCTGTTCGCGACCTTATTCTTTTCCATTATTTATTCTGCATCCTTTGAGTTCGCTTAGCATGCGTTAATGCATTTCAAAGATTTGTCTTTATGATTTACGTAGTATTTTTTTTGTATTGTAATTATAATATGAAATAAAAACCTTATTTTCTTCTACAGGGATAAGGGCAGGGGGATGATGATGATTTCTTCTACAGTTATTTGGTTTTTTAAATGGGGTTGCAAACGTCTAGGATGTTTTGAGGGGTACGCGGGGTTAAAAGTTTAAGAGCCAGCCTGCACTATGCCAACGGGGTACTTTTACTTTACGTTATCATATAAGATGATACATTTTTATTTTAACATATCTGAACTGGTTACTTGAACTCGCTGTTGCGTCGTCACCGTAGGTACTTACGGATCTGTCTACTAGTTTATAAATATTAGATATTACGTCTGCAGGCCGATACCTAGCCATAATCATTGCGTAAAATTACGATTCGCTACGAAACTATTGTTTTCAAACTTTTTTGGTTCATCAGTCATCATTCATGGAGTACTTTTCAATTATTATTATTATTTTTGAGATTTTTTCTGTGTTGGCAAGTTCGCATTAGTTGATCCATGACATCTGTCACATTTTGTGTGCCAAAATATTGCCACTATTTCCTATAAAAAAATGTAATTTTGAGAGAAAATGTTTTCGCAAATCTCTTCCATCGAACTACCGGGCTAACAGTAAGGAGGATCCTAAGCAAAGTCAAGATGATGAGGTTTTTTACACAAATGCATCCGAAAATACCTTACAAAGGCTTTAACATCATGAAGCATCCGGAATGTTTAGTCCTCGAGAAGGGTAACTTTGTGTTTCACGGGTTACCTATAAGACATTTTGCAAAAAAAAGTGACAAAAATCACCCTAGCAAATGTGGTGCTAGAGAAGAGAAAGAGCTCATGCCAATGCCTGGGTTTGTTAACCCTCAGACCTTTAATGAACAAGGATATTTCACTCAGAAGGCTAGACAGCAAATCGAGGAACAAAAGAAGAAAAAGGACAAGCCTACACTCCACAATCCTGAGGGAAGAGAATGAGATGTTACTGTAATACTAAACTACTGATACTATTTCAATAAAAACAGGACTTAAAAATCAAACATTAAAGTGAAACTGTGCTAAATATGTTATTTATATTTTGTAGAAAGGGAAATGCGTGGTGTGGCGCAATTCGGTGGTCTATTGCCAGTATTGGACTGCGGTATTTGACTTAACTGGAAATAATATAGCTCGCCATTATGAACTTTGTTTATGCTTTTGACAACAACTGCTACGGAGATCAAAAGCACTTTTAAAATAATATTTTTCATTTGTAATTGTTTAGAATAGTATTTTAATATTGTAACTTTAGAGTTCGCTAAGCATGCGTTAATGCTTTTTCAAAGACATATCTTGAATTATTTTAATAGTCTTTGGCAAAATCTTTTCTTAGTAATATTCTGGGAATGGATAATCATGCTAGTAAGCTTGTTGTCAAGAGTAAGACTATAGTAGATATAATTAAATAGATACACTGCTGTTTGGAACACGATTGCAATGTTTGGATATATCTGTAAATAATGTAAGGCGTTTGACATATTTATGGTTTGACTATCTATAAATCCACATAATAAAAAGGTTAGGATAAATTAGCGCCATTGGTTCAGGCGCTAATAATCAGTCACAAAGAAAAAAGACAAAAGCACTAAGATAGAACAAATTTCTACTTCTAGCGTATGGTTAGGAGCTAATCAAAAAAGTGTCAAGAGCTGTTTTAAAACCCCGTAGGCCTTTGATTGGCTAATCTACTAGTAATACTACTACTAAGTAGTAAATATTAAAAACAGCCAGGATTGACATTTTACCGTGTCCTCCGAAATATGGAGACATGAAAATCCATTTAGCGGTCGTCCATCTAATTCTGCTCATTCATCACTATTTAATTCCAGATGAAACTACTTTTTGCTGATGAAACTCTTCATAAAAGTCGAACTACAATGATTACTCTGTGGTAAAAAAAGGAATAAAAACTGTCATTGTTCCATTTAGTCAAGAAAAATAGAATTTAAAAATACGCAAAATATAAAGTTACACAAAAATATTAGGTAGGTAAACGAAAATGCTGTTCGTCGTATTAAAGAAATCTTCATTCATATATTCAAAAATACAATTTCCGAAAGCCAGAACTCTGAGATTCCTCAATCAAGTTTCAGATAAAAATTGCATTGAAAATATAAGAAGGTTTAAACCAACTGCTTCAGAAAAAGAAAAAGAAGACGTAAAGACCCGAGTTCGGCGGTTTTGCAAGCCTAACTATGGAAGACTAATAAGTCGGTCGACATCATTCATCAAAGACTCTATCGTGCCCGTCAGGTTTCATCCAGAACCATCGATGCATCACCCTGCCTGCACAGATTTCTGTAGAACAAGGCTGCACTCTCTACCCATAACTAAAAGTCAAGAGTATCCGGGACAAACATCGACTTGGAGTCCATTTTTAGGTAGCTTCCGATGGTACTCCAAACCGATAAAGCCAAGATCCGGGAAAATTAACCCAAAGACTGATCCAAAAGCAAAATCAAGGAAACCCGATCCTATTAAGCAACATCTGAAGTCTGCGAGTCTGAATGAAATAAGAAGAATGCTGGTAGATAGAGCTAAATCAAACAGACCATTACATTAGAATTAACTAAACATGACAAAAACTTATAAAAAAATCACAATATCACCGTTAGTCAAGTTTTTTTTTCACAAGAAATATGTTTCTAGGTGTTAAAAATTAATTAAAACGCCTAAAAAGGATGTCTATGTGAAAATGAACTGCAGCATCTGTTTATATTTCTTTACCTATATTAGACGATTGTTTTTCTTGCAGCCTATTATTAAAGGCGTTATAAATATTTTATTGTTTTAATTTTAGAAGAAGATGAAACTGAACAAAATGTCTCCAGTCGATAGAAAAAAGACAGGTTTTGTCCTTTAATTACGGTAATAGCTTACTGACTGAAGCTATGACGTCGCCAAAAGACGTATTAAAAATGTGCAAGAAGAATTCGCTGTGGTGAGCAGAGGTCGAGATGGCGCCTGGAGTATTTATCCGTGAGGCGCAGGCTCTAATCCTGCTCGGGACCGTACAAAACAATACGGTCCCGAGCAGGATTAGAGCCACAAAAATTTAAAACTGTAATAAAAGAAATATTTCTTCTTTGGCCTTAGCACACATGCTACTTTTAGCATAGGTGATCAATTGTATTGTAGATTTCACTTTTACAACAACGTTTACGATCCCCCTGGTGGGTAAAGATTTCTTTTCATTTGCTTCTACAACTCTGTCCAATATGATCAGTCACCTTCGTATGTTGTTTTTAGCTTTTTTATTTTATTTTATATTATATATTAGCAAAGTGCCTGCTATATGCCTTTGTTGCTTCGTGTTATACAGTCTGCGAGACATGAGGATACAACGAGGAAGGTATTGCTAATGCACTGCAGACTGGACACTTCTATAATACCAACTCCAGTAAAAGCATTATTTTTTACACTGGTGATAACAGAAATACATCTTGATATACATCACCAGCACAGAAATATATCTTGATATATTTCTGTGCTGGTGATGGTGGTTACAATTCCCTGGTCTAGTGAATGTAAACGGGGCCGCTAAGCACGTAATCTGGGATCGGACACTATGATATATCATTTTCTGTTAGCCTGAGTATATACTCAGGAGCAGCATGAAACTTCGAATTGTGCCCGGTAGAAGGCATTAGGCTCACCAATTACATGGGATTTTACATAAAAAACTTCATGCCCGAAAGCTCTCACCACATGCTGTATCATGGCATGAGTTATAACGCGTCTCATGATGGCTTGGGAGACGTTATCCGTCATCTGCTAGTCTACTTAGGGTTGATTGTTGCTGGGTTTAGTTACGGAATGAGGATGCTCAATAATCATTCGGTCATGTAAGGGTACGAAAATGTTAATTTGGAATTATCGAATTCATTCCGGATTTTGGGATTCAAATCGTCAAGTCTAGAGCTTATACAGAATATACAATAAATGTACTGGAGCAAAGTTACAATATTAAATGGAAAAAGAGAAAGAAGAATTTAGAGTTCGCTAAGCATGCGTTATTGCTTTTCAAAGATTTATCTTGTACTATAGCACTTTCGATTCCACATAATATCATAAGGATAAAAATAACAGATACTTGATTAAACCTTCATAATTAATAAGTAATCACACGTCCACATTCCAGCGAGACTCGCGGACTACAGATGAACTGGTGTGCTCTTGACAGCTTGAAGACCGTACCACTGTCACTGCGCATAGCGAGGTACTGGCAGCAAAACAATTTGCTTTGGGAGTTATTATTATATTTTTTGACTGACTCGCAAGGGCGACTGCTGAGAGTGAGCTCCTGGGTTCGATTCCCAGGTCAAGTAAAGTGTTATTGGGTTTTTCTGTTAGGAAATTCTCAGTAGCAGCCCGGAGTCGAGAGGAGGAAGTTGGTGGTGTGACACCCTCGTGCTTCGGAGAGCACGTAAAGCCGTCGGTCCTGCACCTGATCTCTCTCCGGTCGTGTCGGATTGCCTTCCCATCGGACTATGAGAGTGAAGGAAGAGAGAGTGCACCTGTGTTTGCTCGTACACTTGTGCACTATTTCCTGTTTACTTGGATAATTTCCGTGGCGACAGGCTGCCGTGATCGAAATAAGGTTGGGAAGAGTATTATTATTATTATTAAAGTACGTTTTGCAACTTCCCTTTGCCGTAACTTTGGCACCTCTGTTTGTAATCAAGAGAACTTAATTGTTAAGTCCTAGTCATTTCCGAGGAGGTAAAGGCGATTTGGAATACTTGTTTACTTTTACTGTGGGGCCAACATTGCGGTGAAAGGAATGCTTTAATGAAACGTAGTCAGCAGATAGGTACACAAAAATACCACATATATGAAGGAAATAAGAAATTGCCTGTTTGGAAAATAAATTTTTTTTTTGCTGCCTCATTGGTTCAGTGGGCGCTAGCGCAGCTGCTGATCGTGAGATGCTAAGTTCGATTCCCAGGTGTAGGTGTTACTGGGTCTTTTTCTTTTAGAAACTGTAGATTTGAAATTGTGTAACGCGATTTTAAAAATTAATGTACGGCAACTGTGTTCCATTGATTTTAGTTTTACCTTTTATGGTTGATTTCACCATCATTGACTCTGATTTGCTCCGAATTCTTTGATGTATTGTTAGACTGTACGTCGACAGACACTATGCTAAAGAAATATAAATATTCCTGATTTAAATATTTTATGTGTGAAGATATAAGTTGTTTTTTACATATTCCATTTTTTTAAATAAATAACTAGCTGTATATAATAACCTCGCGGTTTCAACCGCCCCGTTAAATTATTTACCGTACGATATAATAAAAAAAAAAAAAAAAAATTGTAAAATCCTTGTCCTGAAAATGACGAACTCAACAAAAAAAGAATTATCCAATTTGGTGCAGTCGTTCTCAAGTTATCGCGTGACCAAGAAATAGGGATTCATTTTTATATTATTTAGATATAGGTATCTACTTACAAAATTGTTTTTTTTGGTAAGTTCTAATCTTGAGTTCAAGGTGAGCTCAGTTGGAAGATATCAGTGTCTTTGAATTTATTTTACTGTTTTTATCTGTCCATCTTTTGTATCATGTGTGTAGGTACCTACTAAAATTACTAGTTAAATGTTATTCAGCATCTATATGATTTCAAAATATACTAATTATGAACAATATTTCAACACTAACACCTGTTCTGCTATCGCTACCTGCGCAAACGCACGGTTACGGGAGCCTGACGAGCACAGCGAGGGGCCAATCTCTGTTTGTGGAGATAATCTACTGTCTACCGCACAATGAGCTGTGTCCGTCGAGTCGAGTGTACCTATATCATCGTAAACAGTAACAAATTTTACATATAACTAAGTCTATTTTGAACCCACTGTGTTTATTATCTGTCATAGGTTTTTGCCTTTTCTTAAAGTTATCTTGATAAATACTAATATTAATACAGGCTGTGGTTCTAGACAGTGGCCAAATTGAAGGAGGTGGATCTATAAGCGTAACTGATTACACAACAATTAAAAAAAGTATACATTAGAAAATCGAATTAATTTCGCAGTTTTTCAATTTTTTGCGTATACGTCGTGTCATAGCCATCGCCGCGCCGCGTCGCGCGCAGTAGGCACAAGGACGGCACCGCGCGCCGACAAAGGCCGTATACGAAAATTTCACAGAGAAGCGTTAGCTGTTACGAGACGAATAGGACGTTGACCTCTTGGCTATTATTGTTTTAATTAATTTTATACAACATATAACTTGTTGCTGTATATGTTCCTACAATATGGCCACTGTTCAAAACCACAGCCTGTATATAATAGATATAATAAGATATAATAATTCAGGCCAAATACGTTACTCAAACAGGTAGGTACTCATTGTTGAATTCTACTCATGCTTTAATGTGTTTAAAAGATTTATCTGTATTTGTTAAGGTAGTGCTTTTATACGACATTAACTGAACTGCTAATTTAGGAACTGAATAGATAGCGATGACGTTACCAAAAGACGTATTAAGATGTAGACGAAGATTTCGTACTAATCTTTCCACAAAAATTTATAATGTAGAGTTCGCTACGCATGCGATAATGCGTTTGAAAGATTTATCTGAACCAGTGGGGTTTGAGTATGTATTTTGTCTATTAGTCGGCTTATACAATGACCTCTATGGTAGAGACAGTTCTACTCATGCCTCTTCTGCCTCGTTGGTCTAGCGGTCGCAAGCGCGGCTGCTGAGCGTGAGGTCCTAGGTTCGATTCCCAGGTCGGGCAAAGTGTTATTGGATTTTTCTGTTAGGAAATTCTCAGTAGCAGCCCGGAGTCAGGAAGTTGGTGGTGTGACACCCTCGTGCTTCGGAGAGCACGTAAAAGCCGTCGGTCCTGCGCCTGATCTCTCTTCAGTCGTGTCCTTGTCCTGTGTACTTGGCTAATCTCCGTGGAGTTAGGCCGCCGTGACCCAAATACGGCCGGGGGGAGTATTATTACTTATGCCTTATGGAAAACGCCTAAACCCGTGTACAGAACAGTATCGATTACAGAACATTAACAACAAGTACTTTATTTATTTCGCCTTTACAAAACTGGGAAACGGCAAATCAAAAGGCGATATTGAAAAGAGTGTGGTCAGCGGTGCGCGCGCGCATCAAACAAACCGCCATCTTTGATTCGCCGCTTTGCCTTTGTGCGCTACCGAATGAGACGCATGAACAGGGTTGGCACTGATGAGGATATACAGAAATTTCGTAGTGAAGAGAAATATAAATAACGTAACCAGCTTATAACTGTCCCACTGCAGGGCAAGAGCTTCTTCTCATACGGAGAAGTCATGAGCATTGAACACCACGCTAGCTTACTATGGGTTGGCGATTTCAGACTATTCAGTCCAGGTTTCCTCGTGATGTTTTCTTCACCGTATGTCTGTGATGTCTTAGATCACATTGGTACATGCCAGATTTGAACCCACAATCTGCGGCTGAAGAGGCGTAACCGTAACCACTTAGCCACCACAACGTGAAGAGAAATATAGTAAACTAGCTGATGCCCGCGACTTCGTCTGCGCGACTAAAGGTAGCCCATGTCCTTCCCCAAGATACAATCTATCGCCTTGCCAAATTTCATTACAATCAGTTCAGTCGTTTAGTTATGAAAAGGTAACGAACGAACAACCTAACAAACAAACAGAATTACTTTCGCATTTATAATATTAAGTATGGATATAAAACAAACGTGATCCTGGTTACTCTGGATGGTGTCATTATCTCCAGTGGTTACCAACGAGTATGTGTCCGGACCCTAACCCACTAAGACCCCCACAATCCTCCACTACTACTACACTACATCTATGAAGAATTTCCACACTCCAATAAAAGCACCTATCCATTTCCTTCTGCCCTTATTACGGGCCCGCTTTCTGAGTCACGGGTTGTGGGTTCAAACCTGGAATGTACTAATGTTGTAACTTTTTCAATGTCATGTGTACTTTCTTAGTTAATCTAAGACATCATATCATACAGTGAAGGAAAACATAGCGGGGAAACCTGGACTTTATGGTCTGAAATCGCCAACCTGCAGTGAGCTAACGTGATGATGTCGTGCCTTCTCTGTATGAGAAGAGGCTTTTGCCTTACAGTGAGACAGTTATGGGCTGGCTATGTTATGTTATTTCCTTCCTAGCGTTTTATTACATTGAATCTAATTCTACTCGGCTTGTAGTTTAATACCAGTATTTTACGTGGAGCGATTGTCTAGGTAATCTCCACAACCCAGTTACTAGGTAACACGATATGACGTGGTAAGACTGGTAAGACTTTCAGGCAGCTGACTACCCCTAACGGTTGTCATAGATCTTCATTTAACAAACCGGGCCCGATAGTTTTACGTGCTCTCCGACGCACGGAGTGGTCTCAATATGAAAGGTGGCTCACGACCGTGGAATTCTTATCACAATTTATCCATTTCCTTAACAAATTGGTGGATGGTAAGCGACGGTGTGGCCGAATATGGAGCACGTCGATCCAGAAGAAACTTTAATATTATTGAAATTTTTTTTTTATTAGATATTAACATAAAAAATAACTTATAATTGCTAACCCTACAGTGCCAGAAGCACTATACAAGCATTCATTACGAGATTTACAATTGATAATTAAGCTTATGTTACATTGATACTTTCTACTTGTGTTGGGCGCTCGCGCATCAAAGAAATTCTTTTGCTTGTAAAAAACTCGGTGTAGCCTCTTTTGTCGATTCAGATACATTTTGACCTTTCAATAGTGGTGTTAATATTAATATTAGTGGGTTGTTTTTGTGTCAAGTTTTACATTTGCTTTGACTAAAACGATCATTAGTAATGTTACCTATATGCAATTTTTTTATGAACTGAAGCTGTTTTTATATGTTTTGTGATCTTGGTTTATTACTCTAACGCTTAACTGTAATGTTGTCAATTCAACACCGGCTAATTTTACGGCTTTTGTAATAGCTTAGATATTAAATTAAAACCTTTTTAGCTTTCGTTAACATTTTGAAATCCGCCTAAGACTTACCGTAACTTACCCATCGTTATATAAATACGCTATAGTTTTTGAGTTATCTTGGAGTGATGTCTCTCAAAGAAACTTAACCGAGACTCGATTATTTAAAATAGACGTGAAACTTTAGGTTATAGCAATTTTGAAAAGAAGTGTAGAGGGCTACTTACATACTTAATAACTAAAAAAACATTAGAATACAAGACGCTGCAAAGGGAGTCTTATTTGTAGTACAACTTCAGTGGCGGCACATCGGCAGTATCACCCCCAAAACCCAATCTAAATCCATTCTATTAGCCAACATGTATACGAAGCCGGCGTCGATTGTGTCGGCTCGTCTGTCTCCTCACCACAAAGCAAGGATTGCAGATACGCCAAATACGCTAGGGATAATCCCACAAAGTGCCGAAACCTCCCAGGACGCGTGTTACACAAGGTACCGTCTATGATAGTTTTTTTTTTTCTATATGGTAAGAGATTTATATGGTGTTATAGGTATGCGACCTCATTGGTCTAGTGCTCCCAAGTGCGACTGCTGATCATGAAGTCTTCGTTCTAAGTTCTTCTTGGCAAAGTGTTAGTGAGATTTTGGGTAATGAAACATAGAGACGACTTCTGTTGCATTTTCATTCGATATCTAAGCTAAGACTAAAATAATGTATTAAGCGTTTCAACTAAGTAAGCTCAACCATTTGGAAGTCCAATAGTTCCCAAGTGTATGTCTATCATAAATTCAGAATCTGTTTTCTTCAAAACTGTCAACATAAGAACTTGTATGTGTCAGACGATACTTAAATATCCACTCCATCTATAATCTCTACTTCACATTATGTTTATTAAGAGGCATCACTCCAGAAAATCTCTGAAACCATTGTGTGCATACAGCTGGTCATCCATTACGCCTTCGTAAGTAAATCGATTCAAAACCAGTCAACGTGACCATTACATGGAATTGTGGGACCAACACCGACGATTAGATGGTGAAGAGGTCAAATGAAGCGTAAGTTTAGTGATTTTTGAAGTAGGTTCTAGTCACAAGCTTTCTGATGTTCCTTGTTAATTTTTTTATGGGATAGGGGCAAACGAGCAGGCGGATCGCCTTATGCTAAGCGATTACCGCCACCCATGGACACGCAACCCCAGAGGAGTCGTAAGTGCGTTGCCGGCCTTTTAAAAGGTTTGGGTACCCTCACTCACTCAGCGAAACACAATGCAAAAGTTGTTTCACGCCGGTTTTCTGTGAGGCCGTGGTATCACTCCGGTCGAGCCGGCCCATTTGTCCCGAAGCATGGCTCTCCCACGGTGAAAAATCTCTTTGGGCTATGACTTTATACGAATCCCGAATAGATTTTGAAATGTGCAGTTTTCGACATGAAATGTTGTGAGCCTTACAAAACCCCGTTGCGGACACTACACGAAAACCTGAATTGATTTTAAGGTACCTACCTATTAGATGTAATATTTTAAAATTAATTTCTATATTAGTTATGTATTTAACCAAATGGAACAAAGTAAAACAACCAAAAAATCTTACTATTATTAATTTCAATCACTCCTACGCATTATTTGTCTACGGCTGGACAATGCGCCTAATACGACTTCTAAATTCAAACGCACCAATGGTCACTTAGAATTCGGCGCCGAAGTTTTTTTTTAATTTGCGGCAAGGCAAAGGCGATGTTGTATCGGCAGCCTAGTGAATACTTAAGGAGGATTTAAATACAATTGTTGCATGTAATGGATATGCACTAGAGCATAAATGGTTTGTATGAGAGTTTGTTTGTTTGTAAAGCCGACACCTCGAGAACAAGACAAGTGTTCTTTGTAAGCAAAAGTGACCGAACATGGTTCTTAAACTAAAATATCGGATTTTATAATCCATGGCTCAATGAGTGGTTGCTTAGATCTAATTCTAGCGTGTCGGTAAGTTATGCTGCAAAAAGCATAATATTTTTTAACGGACTTCCAAAAAGGAGGTTATCAATTCGGTTGCTTTTTTATGTTTATTACCGCAGAACTCTGTCATTTATGAACCGATCCGGAAAATTATTTTTTTATTTGAAAGGATATACTTTCAGATTGGTCCCATTGACGTTTTATGAAAATTGGTTTGGTATTATAGTATTTAAATCAAAATAACTGAAAAATAATACGTCATCCGAGTAAATGAAATGGTGTATTTTGCTTTCTTGTGACTTTCCAGTGGTGTTTACAGTCTCTAGGATAGTTCTAATGAACTGCCTATTTTCCACCAGAAAATAAGCACCGGAACTCCGTATTTTTTTTTGTATTTTTAACCGACTTCCATAAAGGAGGAGGTTATCAATACGGTTGTATTTTTTTTTATGTTTGTTACCTCAGATCTCCGTAATTTATGAACCGATTTGGAAAATTATTTTTTTATTTGAAAGGATATACTTTCAGATTGAATCTATCCAAATAGAAATTGAAATCTCCAGATTGAAATTTTATGAAAATTGGTTTGGTATTTAAATCAAAATAACTGAAAAATATAACGTCATCGAAGTAAACGAAATGGTGTATTTTGCTTTCTTGTGACTTTGCAGTGGTGGTTACGGACTCTAGAATAGTTCTAATGAACTGCCTATTTTCCAGCTTCATCATCGGATGATAATGATGAAACCGGAAGCACCGGAAGTCCGTCATTTTATTTTGGTATTTAATACTTTTTAGTGTAAGCCCGCATTCTTAAACGTCTCTTTTTACACGACTGCCCAAAAAAGGAGTGTATCTAAGTATGTATGTATGTAAGTATTTACCTATTCCACCATAACTTCTAAATACCTGAACTGATTTCGATGTATGGGGTATCGTTAGAATCCTTACATTGTCCCGTGAGTAACATAGGCTAATCAAATTTGAATTAATTTTTTTCATTAATTTCATCTTGTTTTACGCAGTTCACTACTCTCTTTTGAAATAGCCTTAGATCTAGATTTCCTACTTTGATATAGGGGTTTCCCGCTTCTTTGCTCGTCTAAATTAAATGGCCCTGTCTCATATGGACAGCGCGTTGAGTAGGTCTACGCATATTCACTTCCGATAAATCAGCTATGTAACGCAAGATTCACTAAAAAGTAAGAAATAAAATATTTTTTAACAAAAAAAAGAACCGATTCCAAAAATCTTTCTGTTAAGTAAAAACTCACTAAAAAGTAAAAAACAAAATTGTATTATTTACTTACTTCAATTTACATATAATTTTTTTTTTTAATTTAGTGATTCTGATTAAAATCGTTTTATGACAATAATATACAATTATTATTATTTTTGGAATCTCTGCCTAAAGCGACAGCTTAGTTACGTAATACGCTACTTCATGAATGTACTTACACGTTTGTTATCCTTTGCTGCCACCGACTCCTAAAATAATAATAATTTTATATTATTGATATTATATTATATACTTATAATATATATATATATTTATTTTATTTTTATTTTATTTATTATATATATTTATAATATTATATACATTTAAAAAAAAAATTGTATGTAAATTGAAGTAAGTAAATAATGCAATGTTTTTTTTACTTTTTAGAGCTGCTTTACTTAACAGGAAGATTATGGAGACAGTTATTTTTTTTGTTAAAAATTTATGTGATGTGGTTACTACCATATTTATTAAATGGGATATTAGAAGTTTGGGCTTATTGAAAATGCTTTAGAAGCGAGTTATGATAATGTGCATTAATTAATATAGAAGAAACAAAACTATCGTGATGTTCGATGTCGTCGTGTGTTTGGCACATGTATTGCAACTGAATTTTGAAATGGTCAGTTTGGCCAGGATTTCTAATATTCAGAATACAATTACAAAAGTTAAATGAATCGTAGAATATTTCAAACAGAGCTCTCAGGCTCTAACTAAAATAAACGATAAACTTAAATGAAATTACCCGAACTTAAATTAATAAGTTGTGGTGACGAGGTGAAATTGGACATTAATATGATAGAAGATTTGAGAAGACATTACGACTATAAATAAGACCCAATGTTAAAAATTGTGAGTTCATAAGTATTGTAAAATACCACAACACTTAGTAAACATAGGTTTTACCACAACGATCGGCTTCCATGACGACTCCTGCACCATCATTGTCAAGAATATGGCAGGATTATGACCGGGAGGTTGCCGCGTTTGTGCTTTGTAACGAGGGTTGGCATCTGCCCGGGTTTTCACGGATTTTTCCTATTTTAGGGGGCGTCCGAGAGCGATTTCATTTGTAGTCCGGGTTTTAGGCTGCTCGCACATCTACCGAAAATACGCGTCCGATATTTCGTCTAAAATCAAAGACTGCTGAATTACGTCTCAAATTGTATGAAAATAAATAAATTAAAAAAGTTAATTTATAACAATTAAAACTATTTATTTTACTTAGAAATGTTTAAAAAAACTGTTGATAAGGTTGTGTTTCAAGCTCCAAAATCCGTTTTTAACACGTCTTGTCCTGGTTGTCAGATTTTAGAGATGGCAATCCTACATCATATAAACAGATTTTGGACATTGGAATTGTGAAATTGTGAGATGCCTGTTTACCAAGCTCTACTTCCCTTTCTACGAGACCGTGGGTCATCCGATACATTATATTAATCAAAATATTTACATTATTGAGCACGGTGAATTATAGTTTCTAGTTTTAGTAGTACCTAGTATTTATAAAATACGTTATAAATTATATGTATATTAACAAGAAAACGTTTAATGCCTTTTAATGTGTGCAAATAGAAATACAAATTTATAGGTCAGAAACATATTTACAAGATAATAAAACATAACTACTAAACTAAACAGTAAAACGTAGAGCTGTGAAATTGATTTTAATTAAAAACTCACCATAGCGATACATTCTAATATTATTATCAATACTTACTAGTATTTTAAGTCTAAAAGTGTGTATGTTGGTCTGATTAATTGTTTCTACGTCTTAAAGTTTAAACTACTTAACCAACTTCAGTGAAATTTGTCGCAGGACAAACACATTACGGAGAAAAACATACATAGTATGGTTACTTTTATACTGAAAAAATTGCTCACTTTTCCTGAGAGAACTATTAAATTTAAGAACGTAACACTAGATGGCGTTGCTATCAATTAGTACGTTATTTCATTAAATAGTGGAGAAACGCAATCTACGCGGGCAAACTCGCGTGCGAAACCTAGTAGGATCACATAATTAATTTGAGTAGCAACTGATGCCCAATCATGCATTTCACAATACGGAAACCCAAAGCAAACAGTAGCAAAACACTCAGTTATAAAAATGCCAAACATAACTAGCAGCATCGACCCCTAAAACCACATCTTTTTCACTTGCTTCCACCACCAGCCATGCGACCTTGAACTTTAATTTGAAGAAAATAAGGAACGATACGGAAGATTAATGATGTTTCATAATGTAAATGTATTTTTGCATTCAACTTAGATCTTGGAGCTGTCAAGAACCGTTGGTCCGTGAAATGGTAGCTCCCATGATACGTCCGAACTCAAGATACATATGTATGAAATTATCTTGTTTTTATTTCTGATGAATTTATCTGATATCTTTGCTGTAGACGTAGGCTTTGATTGTTTGAATTTTGATGCAGGTGCTAACTTCAATGAGAGCTATCTATTATGGTAAAACAAGTTTTTATAGGATTAATCGCGTGTATTATAGGTTTTTGTTTTTCCTGACGTCTTGAATAGAGTGCAGCGTTCGTGGTCGCAGTATGACTAAGGTGTCATGCATCATATTCATGTTATATAACAATACGATTAATCCCGTTAAAAGTTGTTTTAAAATGTGTAGTGATTGCGAGAGCTAATATATTATAATAATATTTTTAGAGAGGCAACTTAGCAGTGAACACAATATCTACTTTTACTCCAATGCTGAATCAATGACCGCTAAAATAATCCCTAAAAAAGAAAACAAACATAGTATCACGCTTGTATTCCTCGAAAACTTAGACAGAGGTGTAGGTACAGTTGTACAGCCACATTTTACTGATGGCCATAGAATGGTGGTGAATCACAAGCACACTCCCAAAAGCGAGTTGTTACGGAGTATTTCATATCAGAAAAACCTATAATACCCGACTTGGACATAGGACTTCATGTTCATGTAGCAGTCTTCGAGGTCGACGAAGAGATTTCCTTCGTACTTACTTAATACCAAATTTGTAGAATACCTACAATAGGTACCTGGTACAAAAACTAATCATACAACCATATCCATACTAATATTATAAATGCGAATGTAACTTTTTCATAATGAAATTTGGCAAGGAGATAGATTATACTCGTATCTTAGGGAAGGACATAGGCTACCTTTAGTTGCGCAGACTAAGTCGCGGGCACCGGCTAGTTCTAATTAACATGATGATTCTAAATTTAATGTTGTAAATGTATCTATCATAAATAAGTCTAAAGTTCCCGCTCCCATAGTCAAACCGATGGTTCTGTGGGACTTTGTTTTAATGATTAAGTTATTTCTGTGTGTCTTGAATAAATAAATAATGGTAATCGAATAAGTGACTGTAACTCCTAGATCTTTACGAGGGTTTTTTCTGTAAGTCTACTCTCAATGAAATGCGCCAGAGTAACAGCAAATAAGAAAGCCGTCGTTCAATTACATTGATGCCCAAAAAAGATGTATGGTGTCTGTAGAATAAATTAAATTACAATTTGACCTCTGCTACTGAGCCGCGGGGTGCTGCTGTGGTAATGTTGTGTGGTCACACGGTAAGCGGAGAGTACCAAAATAATCTATCAACTACTATTCAATCTGTGTGTAGATTCTGATTACTACAATTTTAAACAGTACCATCGTTAGCCTACTGATATGACCTGATTATAATAGTGAAGAATAACATCGTGAGGAAACCAGCACACGTAATGGTTTTGTTGGTGTGTTGTTTATGTCAAAGACCTACGGGAGCTTAAAACTCTGATAATAGGTGGTTCACCAACCATAGCGATAAGAATAATATCGTACATTCCTTTTTTTTTATTTTATTTCACTTCATTAGGCATCACTGCACAATTGGCATGATGACTGATTTTGAAGTCTCCTTCTTTATTATAAGTACACGTCTACTGTTTTCGAAAAACACATTATTTCAACAATAAACTCTGTTTAAACGCAGATTATTGCATTTTAATCGATCTTATTTGAAATAAGCGCGAAAACGCTCATGGGTGATATGGTGAGTTGTGACGTCACGCTTCGATAACATTTGACAAAACTTCAAACAAAACCATGGCGGTGATTGACATTCAATTGAGGCATGACGTCATTCGCTGTAATTGGCGTTTCAGTCAACATGGCCGATTGTAGTATTTTATACTTTTATTTTATTGAATATCTTAATAAGCTTAATGTTGTTACTAAAACTAGGTCATTTTTTAAAATCCTGTGTACATGTATTTTTCTCTAAAACCATTTATTCTTTGATTCTTTAATACTGACATCATGCCTATTATATGCCTATTCTAATCAAATTATTATAACAGCTGTCCCATACACGACAGTCACCGATGTGTTGCTGAAAATCAGCGTCGTACCGCTAACCGCGATACGGCTTTTTGCTGAGCATCATCTCTTTTTGATGGATACTGCGAGGCACACTGCTTAATCTTTCTGTTGTAGGGTTCTTACTTTACTTAGTATATAAGTGTGTCTATCTATATCTATTGTTTTTCCTTGCTACATTTCTTTTTCTGTAGTGAGTGTCACGTTATCAATCTTGCTGTTGTTTTCTTTCTTTCTTTCTTTCAGATCTACATCTTTTATCAGAGACGGTTAGAAATTATACATAATCAATTTCTTAATTCAAATCTATCGGTAAGTATGTTCCAACAGTTTGACTCGGATTCGTTCGAGTTTAAAAATAGGCGGGCAAACCTGAAAAATGCGCGTATGTAGTAACCGGTGAACAAGATAAAAAAATTGTGTATAGAAAAATACGGTCGTGAGCAAGATTCGAGCCTGCGCTTCCCGGATAAATACTCAACAAAAAAATATAACTCTAGGGTTCGCTACGCATGCGTTACTGCGTTTGAAAGATTCATCTATAATAATGAAGTATGTCCCTTATATATTTAAACAACAGACATTTTTTTTTAAATTCTGATTTTTGTATCTAGTAGTCTGTAGTAGTTCCATACAATTGGCTGTCAATCATAAGGTGTCGATGGATCACACAGGCGCTGCGTATACGCACTTGCGCAGTGACCTTAACCCAAGGTACATTAATATGAGCATATAAAATTAAAGGTTAACTTTCTTTTTATGAACTTCCTTTCAATAATGAGTAACGTCGGTGACACAATTATGTAGGTAGGCCTGTTATTAAAACAATAAAAAAAAAAGAAAAAAAAAATTTGTAAGTTAACTTTTAATGATTATTTTAATGTTGTACATTACATTCCGAGGAAGGTTTTGAGTATAAATGTGGATGTTTACAAGAATAGGAACCAAGAAATCGATGGATGAATTGTGTGAAAGATGGTATTGCTAGAAAAGGGATCGAATAAATAAATAAAAGTTTTATTTCGTAAATACGTATATATATAGTATATATTTATATATATAACTATTGAGTGACGGCTGATATGAGACGTTTAGAGGAAGAAGACGCAGCGCTGACTTCAAATTAGAGGACAGGAAAATGACGAGTTTCTTTTACTGCGAGTACGTAGATCTATCTTACGTAGATCTATCTTGAGACCTAATCTAACATTAACTTTACGGTGAAGGAAAACTTAGTGAGGAAATTTGGATAAAAACTGAGCTAGCAAGATGATCCATGCTAAATACCCTTTTCTATGGAGAGGTCTCCCTTGCAGTGGACAAATGAGGATTGGTGGTACAGGTTGGTATTATGATTAATTAAGGTAAAGTAAATACAGTAAAATAGCGGTATATACCAAAAATATCTATACATTTTTACTACACGACTGCCCAAAAAAAGGGAGTGTTATGTTTTTAAGGCTCATTTATGTTTGTGAGTTTCTTTATTTCACCATAACTTCTAAACACCTGAACCAGTTTAGATGTATGGGGTATCGAATTCTTAGATTATCCGGGGTAAAATAAGCTATTAAGATTTAAAATAATGGCAGGCTTACTTTTTAGTTATATTAATCTTGGTTTTCGAAAGCGTTAAATAGGTAAGTGCGTAAGTATCTCCATCGTCTCCTTTAGATATGTAATCAATAGAGTTAAAGACAGGCTTCGTATGTTTATCCATGTTATGGAAGAGTGAAGTCTTCTATCCAATGTAATACTTAAAAGAAGGCTTAAGCTATATTTTTGTAAAACCTGTTCGCTTAAGAAACTAAAGTTATTATTAAAAAAGGGCGAAATGCTCTTACTTATTTTCAGACTACACATAAAAATTGGATGCAGTGGTTAATAGGTTGCAATCCCTATCTTCTAATCTTCTTTTGAGCATAAGAAAAGGTGGAGTTCCGTTAACCAAAGCAGGGATTGCTAACAAAAGAAAAAGATTATAATCTTCACTTCAATCTCAAGTGGCAAAGGCAGCACATAGAATTTTTAACGAATCAAAATCTTAAAAATCTCAATAATACAACTACGAATCACCAGCCGTTGAAAATACTTAAAAACTTACAAATTACTTAAGTAAAGAGTTTAAAATTAAACTCCAACTATTCTTAGAACACACTTTTAGATATTTCAAACAACTTAAAGATTTATAAACAACAAACAACTAACTTAGAACCCGAAAACGGATTATCATAATGACATTTCTTTGTCAGGAAGTTTTTGACAAAGTTATCAAACTTCTCAAACCAGCTAATATAGCCCTTATAACATAGCAATACGGTCTACCAAAACCGTATAATATTTTGAAAGCGAGAGTTTTACAAATAGAATGCAAAAATTAACTTTTGGCCAATAAATTTTGACAAAGGCAAGTTAATATAGCATGGTTTGTAAGCTACTGGGCGGTCTGACACAAAAAATGTTATGATGTTATATTGACAACGACCTGCAAAAGGGAAGACTTCTGTCAAGTGATCTGACAATGGATGAAAATATAAGTTAGACAAAAAATATGACGTGAAATCTATTTGGAATACAGGGTGGAAGGGAAAATAGACGTATAGGCTTAGTGCTCAGCGCGCCTGGAGTATTTATCCGGGAGGCGCAGGTTCGAATCCTGATCGCAACCGTATTCTATTTTATTTTATTTAGAACGAAAGTAACACTATTAATTGAGTAGGTACTCTTTCTATTGCGTTTTTTTTAAAATCCTTTATTTAATGAATCCAGACTGAAATCTAGTGTATATAATATGACAACTTAACCGCAGTCAGCCGAGCAATTGATTGGTCAAGTGGGTCGGGCACGCTCGGGCGACGCCGACGAGGCGCCCGCGCATTCCGCCCCATACAAATGACTATATCTCTATTATCAGAGGATCTTAAACTTTACCTATTATCAAAGTAAGTGAAGTAAGACCCTTGTCATTTGTGTGGATATCTGCAAGTTCTTTCATCTTCCCAAGTTTAAGTTACCTAATGTTGTATCAGAATCAGAAGTTAAATAAAGAAAGGTGACGGGAGTTACTGCTACAATATCTAAGGCTATCTGATATACTTAAATATATTCAGTAATAGCTTTAAACTGTAATCGACATGGACGGGTAATAAAGCCAATTGTGCCACCGTTAACAACGGGAAAAAAATTAACGGGGCTACATTAACCCTACGTGCGCCACGTACACTGATTTGATCTCAGTTTATGTGGGAATTATAGTTGTTTAGAGTTACATTACATGCACGACATACGACGGGAGACGCGACGAGACGGGAGGGCGCTGAAACAGTTTCACCCGTCTAAATGCATACGTGTAAAACTGTTTCGGCGTCGCACAGAGTCGAGTGTTTCAGATCTGAGACGTGTTTGTCGGCCTAATATAGTTCTAGTAAGTAATAGGCCCAGTACTCCATCAAATAACACATGTAACGAGTTGCTTCCTCTCATGTAAAATTCCTCGCTACACCCATAATAGGGTATACGGTATTTCATAGGCTTGTAAGGGAATCCGTCAAATAATTGGGGGATGATCAGGAATACAATGATATCCCTGGAAAATCCGTATAATTAGTCTATTGGTAGATACATTTATATTCATATAAACTACTTAGGTGTTAAGCCACTTGCGATCTTGTATCGGTAACCAATCATAGAGGTTAAGTAAAGGTTGGTGCGGTCTGTCTGTCCATGGGTGACCACTAAAATTGTGTCTTGAAGAGATGGCCCATTTATTTGCTGATAGCTTCAAGTAATCTAAGTACAAAAATCTTAATTTTTATACTAACCAATTCAAAACTAAAAAGAGAGTTAAATAGGTGACGTGCCGGGAACCGCCGAAACATTTGGGTCGAATGAGTCGATTGCGCGATAACGATTAATATTGTATTTCAGAGGGTCCGCCGCTCTGACACCTCGGCGGATCATACGATCCATCATTTTTAAATAGTTGCTCAAAGTTTATGGTGAGGTTCGTCCGAAATTGGAATTGTTTGACCTTGGTATCTTAATTTGGTTGTTTTATTAAGGTGGGGGTCCCACAACTTAATAAAACAACCAAATTAAGTGTCTTGTGTCTTCTAGTGTCTTGGTTTCGTAAGTGTTATTTAATTTTACCTATTCGATTTTTTACTAAGTGCGACTTTTAAATTTTCTTATTAGTCAGCTGCGTATTTTTTCGCTAATATTTTTTGCTATATTTTTCTAAGTTGAATTTGACAGTTACTAAGTTCTTTATCAAAGACAACACCAAAGATAATTCGTCCTCTGCTAAGAGCTAGGAAGAAGAAACGGTAAGAGCAAACTCCCCAACGAAAATATTATTCAGCCCATAATCTAATTTTATCTCTACAGTATGCTGGCTTGATATTGCGGGCTTTTGCAAGACATAGATCCGTGGATCATTGCAAAATTGACTTTTAATGGTAAGAGGTTTCATTTTGCCAGTTCAACAATATAGTACATTGTTTTGATTTTTGTACCCGAGGGGGTGGAACAGGATTTGTACTTTTTAGAGCGGCGCAATGAATTATCAATTTAAAGCTTGTGTCATTGCAACTTGCGCAGTTATACCGCCAGCGTCATCTGCTCGGGAGGATCATTTCTTGTCTACATGTTGAAGAAATTAAATCCATTAGGTTAGTGGCCCCCACCCCACCTTCCTTCTCTATAAGACAGAAAATTAGGACATTCCAGGCTTTGAACCTCTTTATATATGTGAAACATTCATCATGTTCGACTCTTACAGACTAAAAACCACACGGTCCTACACCAACCTTTGCGGAATCCCGGGATCGCAGATACATTCACCGCGGGGTCCAAAAGCCGATACCTAAATCCACGGGTTCCTACAAAACACATAAAAACTATGTATATTAGTTAATATTATATTTTTTCAAGGAAACATTGAAAAATATTAGACGAACGGGATTCGAACCCGCGACCTTTGTCAGTCCATGACATCACTATACTACCCAGTTATAGTGTCGCTTATTCGCATCCATTAAATTTCAAGTTCCCTTCTTTGCGTCCTAAGGATACGCCTTTAGACAAATAAAAATGAATAGGTATTACATTTACATGACCTTAATATATTATTTAGTCAACTTAACTCGCGACATCGCTGCGGGCTCAGCTTATGACTAAGGGCGTTAGAAACGTAGTCGGGCAATCCTGAAGAATGCACATGAGTAATAGCTGAACAATAATTAGTATGAAAAAAAAAAGTATGATGTCAGTTTATAGTTTCTGTAAGTTTGAGAGCCGCTGTGTTTGCGGGCGGTCTCGCGACAGATTCGTCGCGACTAATTATCGATACACGACGATTATTCCGAATAATTAGGCCGCACACATACACACACCTACATAATTGTACCCACACAACATATCAGTCAAGTCAGTGTTGGCCACACAGAGTATTAGGTAATACAAAGGTCGTTTTAAATACATAATTATGCATTTTCATAATTATATTTCTTACGTTGTTAAGTTATAAATTATTGTGATCAAAAAAATATGGTCGTGAGCAGGATTCTAACCTTCATCTCCCGGATAAATACTCGAGGCGCTTTACCAACTAAGCAATTACTAAAGGTCACTATTTACCTCAAACCCTCAGATTTTTTAACTTGATTTCAATACCAAATAATAATATTTCATTAAAATATCAATGAGAAAGGTTAAAAGGAAGATTTTTGGCGTCCCACATCTTATCTTTATCATCTTCAACTTTTTGTCGTTAACATACAAAACTTTTCAAACTATGTCATCTTACAAATCACACCACCATTTAAAATCGAACCTTAAAACTGTATGTATAGAGTCGGTTTCAGTTTATCGGTTATGACTTTAAATGAAAAATCAAAGTTGGTCCCAAATCGTGATCGGTCGACATTTTGACAATTCGGTGCCCTAAGAAAGTGTCTGCTGTTGTGAAGACCACCAGGCGAAGTCGCGCACCAAACAGATGGGCCCAGAGATACCGATAGTTTAAATTACAATTAGTGAGAAAATATTTTGAATGATTGTTATTTGATTGTGAGAAAACGTTTTAAAGAATGATGTTCGTAGAGCCGAATGCCATAAATAGAGACATTTAAAAATGGTTTCTTTTTTAATATAATGTACCACAGTAAATTAAAGAAAAAATATAGGTAATATTATTATGGCAGTTTTTTTTCCCCAATTAGTTTGGGGTCGCCTTCTAGTCAAACCGGATACAGCTTAATACCAGTATTTTACATGGAGCGACTGCCTATCTGACCTCCACAATCCAGTTACTCGATAACACGATATCTCGTGGTACGCCTGGTTCTCAGACTTTCAGGATTTTGACTACTCGTAACGGCTGACATAGATCTTAATTTGACAACCGGGACTGACGGCTTAACGTGCTCTCCGAGGCACGGAAGGGTTTTGGTATGAAAATGACCCATCCACAAACCGACCGCAAGCGCAGCTACACCTCAATTCAGATATATAAATTAATATTGTATTGTGTTGTTTGACAAGTAACGTTTTATTTACGTTTGAAACGATTATTTCCTGTACTTTGGCTTGATTGCGAAATAAATTATATAATATATAAGTAATTAACCTACAATATATTTTTTTTACACTGATCCCCTGATACCTTAATTATACCAAAGCGATTATTATACGGCAGTATCATACCAAAAAGTACAAAAACCTTTAAAAACATTATTTCTATCAATGAACAAAAATACCTAAATATTTTCTGTACAAACAACTCCTACTTAATAAAAACTTCATCTAACAATAAGGCAAAGACGCCGCCTCGTAAGGCCAATATAAAAAAATAATCCGCCCCGAAGTATCAAATAATAAACTTGGTAGCAAGTGAATTTTGGAGATCGGGTTGCGTTCCTTGGCGCGGTAAAAAAGTTAACTTATTTTTTTAAAGATGTTCGAAATTCAAACATGACGTGTAACGTCAGCGGCCGACGAAAGAGGTCGGACGTTTTTACTTTCATCTAAATATTCGGTTTTATTATTAAGTATAAATAATTTATAAGGTATATCTTACAGTTTTATTTAGTTAATAGGGTTGTTTTTGACGAAAAATAAAGAATAGAAAGCATAGTTACAAGCTTACTCTCATAATATTCTTCAATATTGACTTACATATAGTTTACTGCTTAAGTTTGCACGATTCATAAAGAAACAGGAACAGGAAAAGCCCATTAATGTGCTTTATAATCGTCTCTGTCTTAGATCTCTTAATCTGTAAATCCTTTGCACCAACAGCGTATTTATTTTAATGATAAAATCATAAATAATTTAAAATCTTTGATGATACAAACTCTGATTATGACCGATGCCTACCTAAAATGGCAGATTTTCTTTCCTTAGCTATTAACCTTGTTGGTTTTTATGCACCTAGCAAGTTATGCACCGTTTAGTGTTCCGGAAGATATATTATATTTAGTTCAGGAACAAAAGTTCTCTGTGACGTAATACAAGTTACTCATAAAAATGCTTCCACTTAATTATGCATTCATCGCGTCCGATGCACGAAACGAAATACCCCACAACAGGTATCGAGATAACAGACGATTAAAAATTATATCCAATTCTCCCGTAAGGTGCCATACACGATATACGACCTTTGCGCTTTGGTATTAAAAATTAAAATGTATCATTACTGGCTGTTAGATTGAGATGAAGATAAAGAAACAAAAATAAAAAGCGGGCTGTTTGAATATGGAACGTCACGTCAAGGGAAACGTCAAATTGTGACAGTTTCCGCGCGGGCGAGCGACGGATGGTGGTGCGGTTCGCCGTTCGGTGCTCCACGCAGTACGTTGCTCCCGCCTTCTTGGAAGTATCATCAGCACTTTTGTTGGCGAATTAAAGGTTTTACAGCTAATTAAAAAATTACTCGCATTTCGCGGTATTTGGGTTTGGCTGTCAACGATCATTTGATTGAATAAATATTAATTTTGTTTTATTTATGTTCATGCGAGACGATGAAAGCAAACCAAACAAGTTTGAGAAAATAAGACATTTTTAAGATGGTATATCTTATTGAAAATTATAAAGAACAAAGGGAGATTGTTTCAAGAGCTTTTTCTGACTGTGGTAAACATTAATTAAAATATTCCCAACACAAAAAAAGAACACCTTTTAGAATTTTTTACTACTACAGGACAAAGGCCTCTAATTTTTTTTTCTGATATGGAAAATTTACTTTGGTCACTGTGCCGGACTCATACGTCCTACCTACCCTCCTGACCTTAGTCTCAATGTAGATTTTTTCTTTTCCCAGTAAGTATACCATTATGAACTAATAGGAAAAATTAAGGACTACCACTATGATTAAAATAGAAATTACACCAACTATAATAATTGCAGAAAAACATGATGAAAATCATCTATCCATACTGTTTACAAGTAAATGCAGGCTTCAGGTTAATAAAGGTTTAATTCTATGAAATGGTGAATTGCATCAGAAGTACTATGCAGCAGTTGCTTGGTGATGGGGGAGCTGTCTTCTGCAATAACACAATAGATTTGAGAGTTGTGAGTTGTTTTCTGAAGAATACAAAGATATCTAAAATTATTCTGTAGTATCAAAATAATGCGCCGTATATATTTATCTATTCACTAGCTGACCCGGCAAACGTTGTTATGCCATATAAATAAAAAATTTAGGGGTGGACTACCCCTAACATTTAGGGGGATGAAAAATAGATGTTGGCCGATTCTCATAGATACCGGATAAGCACAAAAAATTTCATCAAAATCGGTCAAGCCGTTTCGGAGGAGTATGGCAACGAAAACTGTGACACGAGAATTTTATATATTAGATAAAACACTTGTCTTGTGGTTCTGTTCATTTAACGTTTCTTTAATTCTATTTATCAAATGTCAATGGAAAAATACACATTTGTGTAGGTTTATGATATTTTTAGTACACATACTCCTGAAACTAGTTTGTTCAGAACCAGTAAAAGAATTGATTGTAATCATTTTTACACCAAGTTTTAATTTGTTCAAATAATATTTAAATACAGATCGTTTTTTTTTTAATCTTTGTTTATTAGGAACTTTTGAACACAGTTCATGTCAGTTCCATCGTAACTTATACTTAGGTTATCTCACAAAGAAAAGTTATATATCTACTAACTAATCCTTAAATACTTATTAACAAACACATAAATACTTTTAGCCTCACTTGACATAGGCTTCGCTAAAATGCTATTAAATATTCCTAAGTCTAGCCTGTTTACATTTAATTTCAATTTATTTTCAAAGATTTAATTTATTATAAAATATTTAATTATGATAAAGTTTTTAATAATAATATTTTTTATAATTCCTTTATGTTTAAAAAAATATATATTTTGAATGGTTCAAATAATATTATTTTAAATACAGATCGTGTTGGACATAGCTGGTACTACGTACGTGGGCTTCCGGCTGCGCGTGCGTGTAACTTTGTGTTTTCATTATTCATGTCTAAAAATGTTGATACAAGTTCTTTATATTTGACCCGTGTCCCTGTTTTCGTATATGATAAGGGGAATACAAACTAAAATTCTAGCATTTTTCAATCGTACTTCCGACCCTTTTACATAGAAAAAATGTTTGGTCCCACTAAATCCCATTGCAATTCTAATCTACCCACGATTACAAAGTACACTTAAATATACATATTCCAAATCTGTCACACAACGTCTGTTACCACCATGGTTTTCTCATAATGCTCGTCAAAAACCCATTTGTCCGTAAATAATTATTTTGATAACTTAATTCGTGTTTTCCGCCATTTGGTCCGTTGTCCCTGCGATGCCTGTCTCGTGTCGTCGTCTAATCGAGCGTTCGACCGATTATTAATCGATAATAATCGTCGGTATAACAACTCGATTGTTGAGGTAAGGAATTTATTGGGTGTCGTCATCATTTTGAACGCAACCGTTTTAAACAGTATGCCCAGTATATCTTGGTATCTTACGGCGGCGATGCTTGCAAAGGCAAATGTCATCCGTGTGTCAAATTCAGTACATTCAACTTAGTCCCTTGTTTCGCCGGCGGTCAAGTTACATAAGACAAGATTTAAGGTTGCTGTTAAATAGTGCAGACATTTTTTGAGATCAAAATCTAGTTTGCACAAATATTTCAGTTCATAATGGTGGTTAAAAGGGTTTAGTTTTCAATCTATAATAGAATTCAGGTTAGGCAAAATTCCAATCAGGCCAAGCACAAAATAATTTTGAGCAGAATGAAGTATGCTTTGAACTTATTTTCGAGGAAAATGTTGTAATGAAAAGGAACCGTTATGTTGTGGAACTTGACTATGGGACCAGACCGTCCAGACGAGACTATCCATTTGGATGCAGACAGGATTGAAAGTTTATAAAAACTCTAAATCAGGACTTTCAGTAATGGGAAGGTATGATGTGACGTCTTTATTATTAAAGTTATTATATTAAATGGAAAAAGAACACGGTCGCGAACAGGATTCGGACCTGTGCCTCCCGGATAAATACTCCAGGTGCTCTGACCACTAAGCTATCTCGACGTCGACCTATTTAAAATCCTAATAGTATGTAAGTAAAAGATTTTATATTCTAAAGTTATAATACAATAGCAGGATTCAATTCCTGTTCGCAACCGTATTATCCCATTAAAAAAATCCGTATATTTTTCCATTTAATATAATAACTTTAGAGTTCGCTAAGCATGCGTTAATGCTTTTCAAAGATTTGTCTTGAAGTCTTTATTATTAATAGCTGAGATGAACAAAGATTAGCTGTACAAAGAAAGAGAAGCATGTGATATATTTGTATTTATTGTACATCAAATAATCAATTGAATAGATTCAGGCGTTACTTTGCGGAAGTCCATTACAATGGATGCAAATAAATACAATATCTAGCTACTTCCACAAAATTGAGGGTAGTCATGCATTACCTGTGCACCGCCCGCCCGCCCGCAAATATATGCACATACGCAAGCGGTGAAAATTCCGACTACCACCAACTACTCTACACGTGTTTCGCCCCTCCACGGAGCATCATCAGGAGCTGTTAGACCGTGCAGTGTCCGCCACCGAGTGCCACTGCACGGTCTAACAGCTCCTGATGATGCTCCGTGGAGGGGCGAAACACGTGTAGAGTAGTTGGTGGTAGTCGGAATTTTCACCGCTTGCGTATGTGCATATATTTGCGGGCGGGCGGGCGGTGCACAGGTAATGCATGACTACCCTCAATTTTGTGGAAGTAGCTAGATATTGTATTTATTTGCATCCATCAAATAATCAAGTATATGGTACCTAATTGTACCCGACTTGAATGCAACATCGTCCCTGAAGTTACATTACACTTCATAATAACTCGATAATTTACTAGACTTTCCCATTGGGAAATTCTGGAAAAAAAGTATTATACTAGAAAAAAAAGATTTTCCGTATAGTACAGAGTGAGCAAGGCACTTAGGAAATCGACTTGAAAAAATATACGTGTATTCTTATAACGGTGTGAGATACCTTATTTTTATACGCCATTTCAAAATTGACTTTGATTAAGGCAAGTTAATTTGCGATACAAATCAGACAGAATTACACTTCTCTGTTCCCTTCAAAACATCTCCTCAATCATCGCAAAAGGGTTGAAGGGTACATAACAAAGATGTTGTTATATAAAACACAATATAATACCGTCATGGAAGTTTGTTGTCAGCCTCAGAGAAACAGTCTGCCTTCCCACACCGCCTCCTCTGTTTAAATTGAAAATATGGAATAACTTTGTAAACATCTAAGACGTTTGTACTACGACCAGTCAAAGTTGATACTTTAGTATTTTTTAGTATAGAATTAGTGTTGCTGAAAATTTATATCAGAAAAATGATGAAGTATTTGACTATTAAGGGTAAGACGTCTTCTATATTTTTTTTTATCGTATAATCGTGCAGTAAACTTATAGGGGTCTTGTTTGCGTAGCCCATACTAAAAATGGTGGGGCAATTTTATACCTCCAGCCAGAGCATATTAATACTAAAAAAAAATTTTATGCTCGCTGTCTGTGAGTTACGAACCTGGAAGAAATATTTGACAGCTTAATCTGAGAGTTTTAGTACCATGATTCAGAGGATCTTATCTTGCTTTAAAAGTTAGATTATGTTTTTAGTTAAAATATAATCTTAAGAGTCCCACTTCAATGCAAGTTAATTTAAATATTTTTCCTGATAAAGTCATGCAAGTATCAAGACTTATGTATTGTACATTTCAACAGGAGCCCAATGCGGTGATGCGTGTTAACGAAATTACGGCGGTTGGTTAAGTGAACTATGAAAATAGGATTTCTTTGGCTCACCCCCTTCCCCCCGCGCGCCATCGTACCTCAGGTGGCGGGGTGGGATTACGAGATTACCAACAATTGATAGACCAGACAAGGTATGGTTCATAATTATATTTTTTGGAATAATAATGATTGATATGCTACTATTTTTTATTAAGTAAATTTTTCAGTAAATCGGTTATCCTACTATATAATATTATAAATGCGAAAGTTTGGTAGGATGGATGAATTTTTGTTACTCTTCCACGGAATAACTACAGAACACATTTGGATGAGATTTGGTACACAGATAGTTTATATCCTGGGTTAGCACATAGGATACTTTTAATCCCGGCTGGACACAACTACACGCAAACAAGTACACGCAGACGAAAGCGTACCCGAGAGATTTCTCAACGCCGTGTAAAGCCCTTCCATAGCATCATCTCGCCTGTATTTCCTGAAGATAGTGGTTTATAGTAGTGCAGCCATTTTTTTTTTTTAAAACGTTGCCCCTAGGCAGGCTAAACTAGGAATTTCTTCCTGTGTCGTGGGTGCGTTTACAGACATATAATCTCACAAGCACACAAACACCCCGACCCGGAGCAATTATCCATAGATCGTACCAATATTTGCTCCGTGCTGGAATCGAACCAGCGACACGCAGCGCAGCAGTCGGTCTCTCGACCACTGCGCCAACCGCGCTGTCGAACGCACCCATAGTCATATATAGTAGGAAGTGAGCCTATTCCTATCAACCGGACACAAATCTATACCTAAACTACCTAAAACTTACTCAAGAGAAAAACCTGATCAGACTGCTTGGCTCGAAAATTGAAAGTGAGTCCACTCGGCAGCCCGGAGCAAACACTATAGAGCCACAGTGAGGCAGTCTGTGAATAGGTGCCCACTACGAGCATTTACATTTTTATTTTTATTATTTAAGGATTGCCCAAAAGGATACACATAAAAATTCACAAATTAACATTATTTAGGTAACAATTAAATGTACTCCTTCAATTATACCTTAATGATCGTACACAGAGTGTTAAGATAGATGGACATCTTAGCTCTGAAAAACAAATCACGCATGGAGTTCCGCAGGGCAGCATGCTTGCGCCGACACTTTTCTTAGTCTATATTAACTGTCTGTGTGCGCTTAATCTCAATAAAGGCAAGATCTTTACTTTTGCCGACGATACCGCCCTCATATTTACTGCATCGACGTGGGAAGATGTCCACAATGCCGCTCAAATAGATTTAAATATATGTTCCAACTGGCTTAGTGACAGCGGCCTCACATTGAATGCGGACAAGACGAAATACATGGCATTCACCATGGAAAATTACATGCACTTAAGAAACGTTAATTGATTTTAGTTAACGAAGGTTGTTTATGCACTCGCCTCGAACGGACCAAGTCTGTAAAATACCTTGGTGTTGTATTGGATCCCTGCTTAAGCTTTCGTCCTCACATTGATAAACTTACCTCAAGACTACGTAAATTATTTTTTTCTTCAAGAACCTTAGACATGTAGCGGACGAAAGTTTAAAGAAAACGGTCTACTATGCACTCTGTCAATCTTTACTAATTTACTGCATTACAACCTGGGAAGGAGCATATAAGACTACCCTGATCCAACTTGAGAGACCGCAGAGGGCGATCTTAAAAGTATCCTCCTTCTTACTATTCCGCTACTGAACTCTACAAAGAAAACAATGTTCTTACCATTCGCCGGTTGTTTATACTTCAAGTAATTCTTAAACAACACTCATTAATACCTTCTATCGCACCATCTCATGGCAAGAGACGCTGCGTCCCTGTCGATCGATGCGTCGGTCGATACTCGACCCAGTTCTCAAACCGATTCTTCTTCTTCCTAGGAGGCTATCTATACAATAAAATAAATAAAGATTTAAATATCTTGCCTGACACCAAACACACCTGTAAGAAAAAGACAACTATGTGGCTAAAGAACTTAGATTGCGACAAAACTGAAGCACTCTTGATCATAATGCGTTGAAATTTGTCCTTCTTATGTACCACACACATATGCACACACACACACGCACACACACACACGCACACACACGCACGCACGCACACACACACACACACACACACACACACACACACACACACACACACACACACACACACACACACACACACGCACACGCACCCAGCACAAACGCACCACACACGCACACCCATCACAAGTACACTCACCACGCACTAATCAGTTCCACACAATACTCCCAACAACTACTTTCCACAAAAAATCAAAATGATGTACCTTTTGCCTTAATACAGAATCTTTTAATTTAAGGGTGGAGACTTGGTGGCCTGAAACACAGAGTTCGGCCTAGCTTAGGTTAGGCTCCCACAATATTGTCACACGTACCTTAACCAAGCAATATGTATTAGATATATTTTCAAATATAGTGGTGAGAAAATAAAATTTTATTTATTTATTTATTATAGGAGATTGCAGCATGTACTTACAAAATTAACAACTAAGTTATATAAGATAATAAAAAATTAAAACTAATCATTTAATAATGGTCTGAGAAGCGTGTAAAAAAAATCAGATAACATTTATTGCTTAATTAAGAACAAACCCATTATAATTTTATTCCTTGAACCGCTCAAAATAAATTTTTGAATCTGTCAAAATACTTTTTTGTATTTTTCATAGGTAATGTATTTCTTTCAATGTTTGTTTTTTTTTAACTTTGTTAAACTTATTAATAATATTTGACGGATATTAAGCATTGTTTTAAAGAGCTTCTTTAGCTTCAACATTTTGTAAATGTGAGAACGCCGTATACTTGTCAAATGCGTTGCAATTCATAAGGCTTATCTAATTATCTTTTTTATTAGTGATTGCATCCAAGATCACGTTGTTCTTACATCCCGTCCAAAATTTTATTTACAGAAATTGTGAAAGATACAAAGTTTAAAAGAGTAACCATGGAGTTTCTTGCCTGTTCTTCTCCATAGGAGACGACTTTTTGGAAACGTGCACCCAAATTCCGACTATTCATAAGTGCCTTTAAATGGTTTATATGAAATAAAAACCTTTGACTTTGATAAAGACTTGCAAATTTCTTAATTATGACCCTTAGACAGCACATTGTATTGCCTTCATCTGAGCATCTCTGTACTTAAGAGATTAGGCGTCTACAGGCGGCTTGAACAACTCTTGACATTAGCTTGACTCGGAACCACACGAAAGAAGAAGTCTTATTAACCAACGATCGGAATGTGTAGAGCCAATAGAAGCGACATGTGTGATCCTCATTGTCGTCAGTAGCGCGGAGAGAGGAAACAGTATAATCTATATCTACCTTTATATTTCATATTAAACCATTCCCAGGCATTAATATAAACACAACGAATTACATAGATACAACTTTTTATATCTACCTACCCAAACAAAATCAAAAAACGTTGTTTACAAACCAAACACTTGTTTGTTCTGCACAATAGCGGGTAAGATTAACAAAATCGTTCAGTTTTGTTGCGCAAATGCATCTAATCGCCACAGAGACACCGCTAAACTCGCCGACGCCGACACAAAGTGATGCCGACGTATGTTTTAGCATTATTCTTTGCTATTGATAGCTGTATCAAAAGATGCGGCTTCTTAACTGACTGAGGGTGTAAGAAAATAGAACCCATAAACACAGACTTATAAAGAATAAAGTTTGGACCACCATTGTGTGTGTGTTATCAAAGGAAAACTAATTTTTAACCGACTTCCAAAAAGGAGGAGGTTATCAATTCGGTTGTATTTTTTTTTTTTTTTTTTTTTTTATGTTTGTTACCTCAGAACTCCGTCATTTATGAACCGATTTGGAAAATTATTTTTTTATTTGAAAGGATTTAGTTTCAGATTGGTCCCATTTAAATTTTATGAAAATTGGTTTAGTAGTTTGGTATTTAAATCAAAATAACTGAAAAATAATACGTCGTCGAAGTAAACGAAATGGTGTATTTTGCTTTCTTGTGACTTTCCGGTGGTGTTTACGGTCTCTAGAATAGTTCTAATGAACTGCCTATTTTCCAGCTTCATCATCAGATGATGATGATGATGAAACCGGAAGTGACCGAACCGACACGACTAACTTTGCAGTTAATACAATGTCGTAAAGAATGCAATTACCTTAATAATTCAAGATATGTCTTTGAAAAAGCATTAACGCATGCTTAGCGAACTCTAAAGTTACAATATTAAATGGAAAAAGAATACGGTCGCGAACAGGATTCGAACCTGCGCCTCCCGGATAGATACTCCAGGCGCTCTGACCACTAAGCCATCTCGACCTCTGCTCACCACCGCGAATTCTTCTTCCATATTGAGCAGAGGTCGAGATGGCTTAGTGGTCAGAGCGCCTGGAGTATCTATCCGGGAGGCGCAGGTTCGAATCCTGTTCGCGACCGTATTCTTTTTCCATTTAATATTGTAACTTTAGAGTTCGCTAAGCATGCGTTAATGCTTTTTCAGAGACATATCTTGAATACGCTAGTCAGTTTTTATTTTTTATTTAATTTCATCTTGTTTTCGCAATTTATTACTCTCTTTTGAAATAGCCTCAGATCTAGATTTCCTACTTTGATATGGATATATCGCAGATGGACTGTAGAATAAGCTGTTTTACAAAACTGCTAGCTGATTTACAAAACAGTACTGTTATGAAAAACAGCTGAACGACGTTTAGCGGTTTTACATAATTTCTGAACTATAACACGCAGAATTGAATGAACGTTTTGCGTTTATCAATGCAGCGGGTCAACGATCAGAGATTATGTAAAACAGTGTGAAATGATGACAGTTCATTTCACACTGTTTTACATAATCTCTGATCGTTGACCCGCTGTTGATTTTAGTTCGAAATTTTGTCACATATGGCTCTGTATGTCCTAACAATAATAACCTACCTTATTTTACTTCTAAATAGCAAAAAAAAAAAAAGAAAATTTTTAATGACGTAAATACTAAACCACTATAATAGTCGACAATATATCGGGATTATGAAAGAAAATAAATTAAATTGATCCATGAGCGAGCGAAGCGAGCTCGGGAGTTTCGTGTACCCCGACACGGACAGGTTAGGTTCGAAGAGGATGACGGGGGCCCGTGAGCGAGCGTAGCGAACGAACAGCCCCCGTCATCCTCTTCGTGTTTAGGTTTTTTCTAACCTTACGGACAAAAAAATAGGAGCCCCGCTAAGCGGGGCTCCGTCGACCCAGCCACGGAAAGTCAAATCAGAATACAGTATCGCTTTTTTACTTGAATGGTGACTATCCATTTAATATACCTATACAATAAGCAAACCTGTCCCACTGTAGATATGTCATTCTGCATTACGTCTAAGGGTGGGTAGCAGTTTTGTTAAACGTATCGCAATGGCAATCCAGCTGAACGTTGTTCAGCTGTTTTATAAAACAGTACTGTTTTGAAAAGCAGCTAGAGATTTTGTAAAACAGCGGATTCTACAATCCATCTGCGACAGATATATATGGGCAGCGCGTTGAATAGGTCTACCCATATTCACTTCCGATAAATCAGTTATGGTACGCAAGATTCACTAAAAAGTAAGAAATAAAATAATTTTTAACAAAAAAAAGAACCGACTCCAAAAATCTTTCTGTTAAGTAAAATTTCACTAAAAAGTTATAAAATAATTGCATTATTTACTTACTACAATTTATAGAAAAATACTTTTTTAATTTTAGAGGATTCTGAATAAAATCAATTTATTAGGACAATAATATACAATTATTATTATTTTTGGAGTCGGTGCCAGTAAAGGACAATAAACGTGTAAGTACATTCATGAAGTAGCGTATTACGTTCGCTTTAGGCAGTTGTTGTGTTCATTTGTAAATTTTTTCAATTAGGTATACATTATATACATTATCGTAAAAATAATGATGGTTAATGTACCTTTAAAAAAGTTTGTCTGGCACCGACTCCAAAAATAATAATAATTGTATATTATTGTCCTAATAAATTGATTTTATTCAGAATCCTCTAAAATTAAAAAAGTATTTTTCTATAAATTGTAGTAAGTAAATAATGCAATTATTTTATAACTTTTTAGTGAAATTTTACTTAACAGAAAGATTTTTGGAGTCGGTTCTTTTTTTTGTTAAAAATTATTTTATCATTGATATGATAATTCAAATTTCAATTCTAGATTATGACCAAAATAATACATACTTACAAAATTATGTTTTGAAATATGATCGGTTTTATTAATTTACTTTATTTAATTAGCATGTTTGTTGACTAAACGAATTAAGATCAAATATAAATCTTTGAAAAGCATTAACGCATGCTTAGCGAACTCTAAAGTTATAATATTAAATAAAAAAAGAATACGGTCGCGAGCAGGTTCGAATCCTGCTATTATAACTTTAGAATATAAGATCTTTTACTTACATACTATTACGATTTTAAATTTTCTGTCATCTAGGTACTAAATGGTACAAAGAAACCTCTTTTATACGTAATTATAGTTTTCGTTCTTCTTCTCATCGTGTAGTTGACGAACAACTTAGTGTCGTTTTTATAGGTAATGGATCCACCTTTGGCCACCAACTCGCCTGATGGTAACAGATGTTGTGACCGAGGATGGAGCAAGTAGATCCAGAAGAAATCTATTCACTCCAAGTAGAGTGAATAGATTTGGGGAGAACTACATCCCGAAACAACACGGCATGGCTTCGTCCGGTGGGTGGTAACCAGCTTCGGCCGAAGCCTCCCACCAGAGTTGTGTTGCCTGTTTTGCACCACGCAGGGGCCACGTGTAGGGAATCCAATTTAAGGGTGCACTCCTCCGGACGCGGGCAACTCAGCCTCCTTCAGTTTAAGCTGTCCGCAGGTGTGCTGGATCCTCACGATGTTTTCTTTCACCGTTATAAGCAAGTGATAAATAATTTCTAAGTATGCGCGTAACACGACTCAAAAAGTTAAAGGTGCCTTGTATTTGAACTTACGGCCTTTGACTTGTTAGTCCAACGGTGATACCACTAGGCTATCACTGCTACATTGTGTTTTCGGCAATCCCGTACATTTTTCAGGATTGCCCGACTAATTTCGAAAGCGAACAGAGCCCATAATAATGAGCTGAATCCACAGCAATGTCACGAGTTTCAATATTTTGATTAAAGTCCACAGAGTAACCCCTTTGTCTGCCTGTTATTAACACAGTGTATAATAAATCAGAATTAAATTCTATTCATTGGTAAGCCCATTGCTTGAGAATGGTTAGATCGATTCGTCTGTTTTCTCTTTAACCTTTTTGTGTGGTTTTTAATGGAAAGAAGTTGGGGTTGAAATGTGTGTCGAGTCAGGTAGTAATTTGCGTTAACACTGTACCTATTTCAATAGGTACAGTGTTAGCGCCATCTCTCGGGAGGTAGTAAATTCAGGAGGGTTGCTATGTCCTCTGCCCTCCTAACGTATTTACATGCCTCCCGTTTCAATGTGAAGAGAATTGTGCGGTATTTTATCCTGTCAAAAATGCAGATGTCGTTGGCAGTCACTTCTATGTAAATAAAACATGTTTAACCAAAAATAGGGATCCAAGGACGTTAAGGTTTCGTCTTTATAGAATTTGAGTGAACAGAGCTGTGTTATTTATTATGAAACAAACCTGCTCGGGGGAAAAATACGATTGCATTAGATACTTAAAAAAATCTCGTTTGTAAAGTTATGTGTTACACTTTTCTACAAAATTAGTAGGTAAAAAAAGTTGAATGAATCGAAAACCCCAGTATAAATAGATGACTTTAAATAGATCTTGTTCTACTAATTTGACTTACGATTATTTACATAGGTAATATCCAAGTTGCAAGTTGAACGTCATGAAAAGGAATGGACCCAGAAGTATCCACCATCAGAATATATATGTAGTCCACTACACAGCGAACATCTTCTGCAATATCACTAAAACACTTACAAACACGATAGTTGTAACATCAGCATCCAATAAAACAGCGCTTCCATCATTAAGCAGCAATTATAACAAAGGGAGACAAATAAAAATAAAGCGCCACACAGCGATAAATAGTCGCCCCTCCTTGGCTTACCGCGGGGACGAACCCCGTTGGGACATAGTGGCGGGACGAGTATGGTACAAAACGTTCGTATATCGATAGATGTTGGCGAAAAACGAACATGAACTTTAGAGGATTAACATTATTGATCTTATATTGAGTTTTTTTTTTGGTCATAAGAAACTTTCTACTGAAATGTTTCTGTATCGAAAATGTTGATGGGACATGAAGATGACTTTAACGGAAAATTCGACCTATTTCTACATCTGTTGAATTTGATAATATTCTCACCCCAATATGGTCACCCCATCATTTCATACCGAGACCTCTCTGTGCCTTGGAGAGCACGTTAAACCGTCGGTCCCGGTTATCAAATAAAGATCTATGAGAGCCGTTACGGGTCAGATGCCTGACAACGATGTCTGACAACCACTTTTAGCACAAGATATCGTATTACCCAGTAATTGGGTTGTGGAGGTCAGATAGACAGTCGCTCCATGTAAGATACTGGTATTACTGCATCCGGTTAGACTGAAAGTCGACCCAAACGTAGTTGGGTAAAGACAAGGCAGATTGATTGATTAAATTTAATCTGGAGTTGATATAATGTGGAGTTGACGTGTTCATTGTTTAATATTATTTTGTATATGGACAAATGTTAATGGGGAAAAAAGGTGATAGAGACATTTATGCATAAATAAACATTTACAAATAGCTTAACTGCCGAAAAAGGAAACGGAATAATGTAAAATAACGTTGTGCTACTAATTTTGAGACAGCGCGAATCCCGTGTTGCATTTGATTATTACTTGAATTTAATGATCTTTACTGATGATTATGTTTGCGCCGACTCAAAATTAAACACAGGTTGGTCTAAAGTTCTTATCTAGATCAATGAAATAAGCCCAAACACGAAGTAGTTTCTGTAAACCGTTGAGGAGTTCCCCCCACTATCTTTTGTCTCCATCATCAGATTAACTCCAGGTTTCCATTATGTTGTAGTGTTCATCATCAAAACATAAAGTATGAATCTGCTGACATGTGAACAATCAATAATTCCCAATTTTTCCTATTATCCACTCTTACGGGTGAACTTTAGGAGTGAAATTTATATGGAATCAACTCGGAAGTATTTTCTATCTAATTAAAAAAGTATCATCAAAATCGGACTCAGACTCTGACTCAGCAAAAAGTTATGCGTGGTCATACATAAAAAAAGTATTCGCGACGAATTGAGAACCTTCTCCTTTTATTCGTTGATTAAAAATGAGAACATGCTGTTGAATACTAACATTATGTACCAGAGTTTAGACACGTAGTATATGTCCTCTCTCTGTTGCAGTAAGCTGAATAAAGCACAAATACCCTGCTCCTGGGCTACCGCAACAGCAGCTGCGGTCCCAGGTAAAACACAACCCGGTAGATTCTGATTTCTCTACATGTTAAAAAGTGTTTATAAGCTACTGCCATCTAAAGACAGTAGTCATATGATGCATGATGCATCTGGGTTAGCTAAGCCACTAGGTTTCTAGTGTTCCGTTGGTAGTAGTAACAATAACCTCACAAAGGGTTTTTATAAATTTTCGACGAAAAATTCAACGTTAGAGTTCGCATGCGTTTGTAGCGAAAAATGTATCGGTTTACTTTAACTTTATTTTATAGACAGCAAAAAAGTAAAAACAATATCTGAATTGGCATGGAAACGTAAAATAACGTTGGTTATTAATTATTTAAGTCAGTAAGTTTCAATTTGCTTTGAATCATTTTGCAAAACGATCGACTGTGTCTCGTCACTATTCGCGCGGGGGTCGATTCTGATCCCCGATACAATTACATTCTGTGTGTAGACTCGTTACTGCACAATCTTCTCAACACTCCTCTTCTATTCTCTTTAGCACACATCCGAAAATATACTTTACATACCAGTAATAAAGTCTAATTTACTTCAACAAAATCACCCCCTAAACTTTCACCTCTTTCAATAGGAGTTTAAACCTAAATACCTTGCGTAGGAAAGCTTTCACTTTTCAGGAATTATTTTAGACGTGATCCGATTAGTTTTGAACTCAATTGCTTCGTGAATAAGGGTGGTTTTCGTGTTTCCTGTGCCAGTTTTTCCGAAGGCGGTAGGCTTAAAACTCTGGAAACCAATTCTCGAGGGTTTAAAGCCTCCAAACAATAGATGGAACAATTCGATATTTAGCCGATTATAAACGTTGGCTGTAATGCTCTTAGTAAGGTGTGATTTTTGTAGCGATCTCATTGGAATTTTCCTTTTAATTTTGTTGAAGTGGGATTTGAAAATTGTTTTAGATGTGTTGTCTGCTGAGTGCTGGAACTTTAGAGCTATACCTACTTCAAACTGTCTCTAAGAATTGATACTTTGCTAGAATACAATACGTGAATTATGTTCAAATTGGGGCGAGCCTACGCTACGCTTTTATAAACGTAATACCTATAATTTGAAGGTATCTAGAGACATTCCTGTATTTGAAACAGAAAATAACAAAATAAATGAGGTAGGCGTAATCATGTAGGTTTTATGAAAACATTTTTAAGTTATCAATGGGCATGCTTAGCGAACTCTATAGTTATATTTTTTGTGGACAAATAATGAATACTTTCGTATTTTATGTTTTTGGAAGTTTTATTAAACTGTCACGTGTATAACATGCTTTGTACATATACTTTTGAAGTCACAGTCTGTTATGACATATTGTTTAACCTACTAATATTTTTTTATAATAAATGCGAATGTGTATGATTGAGAGTGAATGTCTATTACTCTTTCATGCAATAATTACTGAAAGGATTTGGATGAAATTTTGCACACAAATAGTTTATAACCTGGATTAACAATAGGATACTTTTTATATATATTTTTCACCGTGGGAGAGCCACGCTTCGGCACGAATGGGCCGGCTCGACCGGATTGATACCACGGCCTCACAGAAAACCGGCGTGAAACAACGCTTGCGTTGTGTTTCGCCGAGTGAGTGAGGGTACCGGAGGCCCAAACCCTTTAAAAGGCCGGCAACGCACTCGCGACTCCTCTGGGGTTGCGGGTGTCCATGGGCGGCTGTAATCGCTTACCATCAGGCGAGCCGTCTGCTCGGTTGCCCCCTATTCCATAAAAAAAAAAAATATATATATATAACTGCCTCGTTGGTTTAGTGGTCCGTAGCGCGACTGCTGAGCAGGTCTCGGGTTCAATTCCCGGGTCGGGCAAAGTGTTATTGAGTTTTTCTGTTAGGAAATTCTCAGTAGCAGCCCGGAGTTTGGAAATGTGCCCGGTTGATGGCAATAGGCTCACCACCTATTACATGGGACTTAATAACAGCATTGGTGAAATGTGGGTGTACAATTGTGTACACCTCTGCCTACCCCTTGGGGAATACAGGCGTGATGGTATGTTATGTTATACTTTTTATCCCCGCTGAATCTAATTCTGAATTCCACGCAACAGAAGTCGCGAGCAGAAGCTAGTGAGTTTATATAGGTATAGTTTAATGCTGTTACTCTGTTTAGTGTACAAAAAATAGACAAAAATAAAATGCCATTTCCAACGATCTTAAAGAGGAAATAACTTCGTTCAATTTTATAAAATCTAAAGCATTGTTATTCCTATGGTTGCTATAACAGACTATTGCAAACAAAGAGACGCCATCTGGTTGACATCCTACGCAACTTAAATGTCAAACAGCCATTTTAAAACAGTGACAGATAGACTTTGAGTATTCAACTTGATATTTTCGTCGTAGGCCTCAGCCTAGTGCAGGGCACACCCGTTTCATTGAGGGTCCGTTTTTAAAAACCATGTGGCTGTCGCGATCTGTTTAAAAGAGGTCCTCTATTTATTTAGGTGACGCCTGGCGTAAATGTAGATAATAAGTGTAGGTAATTTTTCTTCAGATAACCTGAAGTTCTATCATAATCGTATTTGTAAAAAAGGTTGTTGTCGCTGCCCTAAGGCTTGTGATTTGGTTTAGCGACTATAATTATTGAATAACAGCCGGTATCGATGGCTTAATGTTCCTTCCGCAGCACGGAGACACTCGGATGAAAATTCTCTGACTCATTTATCAATTTAAAGACCCCTAAACACAGTTGTGCATATAATGTTTTTAGCTAAAGTGTGTCTCTAAATGCCTCGTTTGTCCAGTGGTTCGTTTGCTGAGCATGAGGTCACGGGTGCGATTCCCGGATCGGGAAAGAGTTATCGAGTTTTTCTGTAAGGAAATTCTCAGTAGCAGCCCGGAGTTTGGAATTGTGTCCGAGGCTCACCGCCTATTACAATAGGACTTAATAACAGCGTTGGTGAAACGTGAGTGCACAACTTTGTACATCTATGCCTACCCATTAGGGGAATACAGGCTTGATGCTATGTGTTATGTTAAAAATGGCTCTACGGCCACCAAATTGCTTGATGGTAAGTAACGATGTGGCCGAAGATGGAGCACGTAGATCCAGAAGAAATCTATTCACTCTAGCCTTGAATATGCCCAGATTATATTTCTCAGGAAACACGGAAGACAGCAGGGTGTTCCATTCACGGGCAGTACGTATCTTGAACGGGATCTAAATCGCTTCGTACGAATTTTCGGAATTTCCACTTGGTGGTATAGTAATTTTCACTTTGATATCCGATTTTGTCATATTAAGCTACTAAAATTTAATATGGCATTGGTGGACAGTAGGTATCCATGCATGCACCACGCTGATATCGAGAACATAACACTTCGTTATGGTGTAATATGGTAATTACGTGGTTTACCCATATATAACCAGGCATTTATAAGCTGTGAGGAAATCACGGCGATCAAAAATTCTAAATTTTCAAATATGATATGTAGACGTAGGCGACATTGTTTTCTTGCTTTTGTCGCCGCTCCCGAATGTTTTAAATTGATAGCTAAGTTAGACGCCGTCAACCCTGACACCCGGATAGCTTCAATCTGCACGTAAAACAAGAAGTTAGATTGACTGTTTATCAAGTAAGAAGGACTCTGTACTGAGAGAATGTAGCTTGGTTCAATCACAAATACTTTAAGCGAAGGTGAAACTAAGAGATAATTACCATATCCTGGAAGAATATATATATTTACGCAACCTATTAAAGTGTAGTATGATAATTGCCAGCGACTCCGTTAGCGTGGATGTAAATAACAAATGTTCGACGTGATTCTTTAAATTGGCATAACTTTTTTATTTATGAACCGATTGATATGAAACAAACACTAAATGTTGAGTGAAGCTTACCACAATATATTAGTGAAAAGTGTTTTGGGTGCTATTTGCGTTGATAAAGGTCCCAATAATATTTTTTCTCATAACTATATCTTCCATGTAAAGAAAGCGATCCGTTACATTTTTATTATAGGTATAGATGTGACTTTAGATTCCAAAGATCTATTTCATAGAGGCACTTAGTTTCTCCACATATCGTATGGAGAAGAACTGGCAAGATACTCAGTGGTGCATTTTTATTTTATTACTACAGTTGTTAAATTGTTGAGATAGCAATGTAGTCTTATCATATATAATTATATTTTTTAATACATGTTGAGGCCATGTAATGCCAATATTAATTACTATTTTTCAAAGAAACATTGAAAAAAAAAGTGGTCTACGCAAAAATCCTCCTCCCTAAATTATGGTTTGAGCCTCACGATGACTGATGCATACGTGCCGTCAGTTCGGACTGGTCAACTTGAAATTGTTATAAATCTTTCTTCAAAGGGTGTTTCCAGACGCCCTACACGATTACGCTCACATAACCACAAACAGATGAACTTTAAAAGAGACTATGACCTCTGAATAAGTTTCGGAGTTTCTTCTCAGAGGCAGTCAGATAGGAAATGCCGGCGCCTTCTACATAAAAAAGTGACGTGTAAAAGAGTTTTGTAACGACATTTTTACAGCATAAACATTTTGAATTTATGTTTGAGTTACGCTAAGTGACCTTGATGACTCCTTGGGTCAGACTAATCTTGTCTGTATCTATGATTTTGTTTATGTCAACTGCCAATCTCGATATAGTACTCAAGACAAGTTAATCAAGGGCTGAAGCGTGTCGCAATTCATATGACGTTATAATTGTATGCCGCATCGGCTTGAATGTACGTAGATAGGCAACTCACTACTTCTATTTCAGTTTTAAAACATGTGATAGGGCTTAAGGCTACATGTTGCACAGGATGTACTGAAAGGATGTACTTTTTAATACTACTAACTTGGCAAATAAGCGTACGGTCGGCCTGGTAGTAAGTGGTTACCGTACCTAATTTATGGATGCTTGCAACACTAGGAGAATCATTCGCTAGTTGCGAACCCTGTAAGAGGAATCGGTGCTCCGGCAATACAGGGAAGCAAAATCGATCACCCTTCTATTCCTTACCTTCCTCATCGTTTGGACTACACACTACAAAAGAACAGTGTTTGTTGGCTACGATTTTCTGTAAAGTGTAGGTACATCTTTAGTCAAGAAACTCTAATTTTTCCGAGCTCTACGTCTCTTGCAGTGTACGATTATGATTATGTAGACAAGTTAGTCTCGTCTTGTAATCGTGTAGTTTTTTATTTTCACTCTAAGGTTGACTGGGAGAGAATGCTTAAAGCATTAAGTCCGCGTATGTAACATAAACCTTACTATTAAATAATTAGTATTATAAATGTAAAGGTTGGTGAGTATGGATAGATTTGGAGAACATCTGGAGTGTAAATGTGGTGCTCTAACAATATTACATTTAACATCATGTCCACGGATCTGAAAAAAATACGGATGTAACCTTGCCTTGTCCTAAGCGAAGCATAGATTACGCACACACACACGCAGCGTACTGGCATCAGTTTTAAGTATTTGTATGCGTTTAGCTCGTGTATGACAAGCAAAATTTGATGACTAGGCATGCTTCTCACATGTCGTACGCAACTCTACGTCCGTATTTTTTTAAGGTCCGTGATCATGTTCTGCATGCAGTCATACCTGCACGTTACAGGATCTTATGGACTCTACCAACAATGCGATTCTCATAGATAAGCTCTGGGTTGACAACTTTAAGCTGCCATCGACATGCTAGGCAACATAATAATTATTGTAATATCTTAGACTTCCGCGAACAATAACAACTTATAACCGAATCAATCGCGTGTATTATTCGTTTTTGTTTTTTCTGACGTCTCGAATATCTTGTAGCGTTCCTGGTTGCAGAATAATCCAGGCTGCAAAATGTTCGAAACATCAGAAAAAAACAAATATCGCGCGATTAATCCGGTTAAAACTTAATTTATAATCATTATTGATTTGAATCTCATATTTACAAGCACCTCCTTTACAAAATACTTCAGTCTGGTCTAGTGCCTGACGTATTCATTCGTGCAATGTTAACTAAGGGCTGCGTGTGCGCACGACGCGCGCCGCGATCCGTGTGACGCGGTAATTGTGTGCGTGGCGTGTGCACTCACCCTTAGATGATGGTAACAGCAGTATTATCTGTTGGTTAGGGCGTATTATGTTGTTTAGCTCACTTAGATCAGAAATTAATTAGGTAATTATTTTGGGAAAAATATTATGTAATAAGCTTGAGGATTTGAACATACAAATTTGGAGTGAAGTAAAGAGTATTTTAGTCCAAAATAAATAAATGTTAGCACGTGTTTGGCTTAGGTATGTTGCTGTCTCTATCTTACACGTGTAGTTTGACAGTTGTGTGACAGTGACAGGAATAATGCTAAACGAAAGCACGTCCTAATTAACGTTAATTTATCTTGCCCGCTGCCTCGTTGGTCTAGTGGTCCCAAGCGCGACTACTGAGCATGAAGTCCTGGGTTCGATTCCCGGGTCGGGCAAAGTGTTATTGAGTTTTTCTGTTAGTAAATTCTCAGTAGCAGCCTGGAGTTTGGAATTGTTGCCCAGCAGATGGTAATAGGCTCACCATCTATTACATGGACGTAATAACAGCATTGGTGCAATGCGGATGTAGATAAAAAGATAATGTGTAGTGTCGAGGCAGTGTACCTAATGCTTATGTTATTAATAAGCGTTTTAATAAACATGCAATGTACACTATTGCAATTTGAAAATACAAATTATTAAAGAAAAAAGAAAAAATAATTTAGAACTGCTCAATTTTCTTTTTTCATTTTATGCATTCTACATAGTTAAATATTAAAAAAAAACGAGATCTCTAACTCTGTAATATTATCTCCGCCGGCGTAACACATTATTTATTTCATTATTATGTATTTGGATATTTCACTGGCACGAGGACACCATTCACAGATAAAAGAAAAATTCCTGTACACGGCCGCAAATATTGGATTTTCAAACGCGGTGCGTCGGGAAAACGCCGACGGGAGGTTGCCGTCGGGTGCCGTGAATCTCTCCCCTCTACCAATCGCAGCGCAGAGACCGCCCCACCTTGAACGAGACAGACATATGCGGGAAAACCGCGCGCGAGACGAGGACAAAACATGTGCGTGTGTTTATACCGCGGCGGGGGAAATATGATGCATCGTGTTGTTTTAGTATCGGTTACTGTTCGATTTATTTATATATTTCGTTTTTTGCAAGAGGTAAGGAGTGGATTAACTTGAAATTATGTATTCGACGTATAATGTACGACATAAGCATAACATTTGTTATAATTTTTAATTCACTGGTTCGCTAAAAAGTTGTTGAAAAATATAAAGTTTGAAATATATATGAAATATTGTTTTAATTTTTTTGAATCTATATGTACGCTATGAAATAAGTTAGAAATGTTGTCAGTAGAAGGCACAGTATGGCTTACAATAACTTTATAACTTTACAACTGCCTATTGAGTTTGTTGTGTGAGTTAGTTAGTATTTAACGTTTTCATGTGTGTGCGTTTTCCACAGAAGGGGAAAGCGCGCCATACGCACATTTATAACGTCACATTTTGAAAATGGAATGCCCTTTTAACTTTTACAATACGTAGATGGTTTTTTTACATAAAAAAAAACTTTTTCTGAAGAGTAAGAATACCTATGGTTTTATATTTTAAAAGGATGAGACTTGTTTATAGGCAATAAGTTCAAAGTAAAATTGAATATCTTTATTTATTTGTGACAAACCTTCCCTTATTACAAAACTTTTAAATGGATAGTCGCTTTTTTATTTTCTTTGAGTGTAGAAAATCCATCCACACGGTCCCACTCCAACCTTTGAGGTCCCGGGTTCTTTGCAGCAGTTACCGCGACAAATGGATAGTCGCCTATGCTATCGGTTTAAAAAATATTCCAACCACCTCTTTGTAGATCACCATTTTTTACGTTTAAGCGTGATTTTCTATTGTTTTTTAATTTTTTGTAGAACTGGTGGTTCATTTGTAGAGAAACTACTCGAATTAAAATCACACATAAACTCAAAAATACTCACTGCTATCATCAATTGATGAATGCTACTTAATTAAAAATCTTCAAAATTGTGTAATCCAGAGTCAAGCCCATTGCGTGTGAAGCCACTCAACCTAACATAGAAAAAAAAAACCGTTAAACGAAGGTATTCAAATGTATATTCATTATGAAGGCAATTTAAATTATATTCCCCTTTATAATTATCACAGATCTGTACAACTTGCCTATGAATTTAGAGACTCCTTGGAGGGTCCATATGATTATGTTGGATACTAAATACTATTGTTTTTTGGTTTTGTATTCCTTATACATTAGGGTGGGGTGTAGTTGTTTTATTTTTTATATTACCTAAACATTAAGTTTGGTCGAATGGTCGCAAGAGTCCTGAGTTCGATTCCCAGGTAATTCAAACTCTTAAAGTTTTTGTTATCCTATACCTAGCTGATGAACAACCTAGTTCCATTTCAACCGTAGACTCGTAATCATTTATTTACTTAATTATTTAATCAGAACGACACACAGTCAATTACACTGATTAGATAAACAGTTTTACAAAAAACAAATGTCAATTTTGTCCGAGATTAACAAAGTAACAAAACAATATTACATACTTGAACTAGCAATTACGTACATAATGTGCGTACTTACCTAAAAAAAAACCTATAATTTCTACTTGCTTAAAACGGTAAAAGTAAACATCTTGAGAAAACCAGCATACCTACTTAAGGCTTAAGGGATGTTTTCCATGGTGTAGTAAGCCAAGAATATTAGAGTCCTACGGGTGGTTTAACACCAGGTTGTTCATCAACCATAAGAGAAGAAGAATTCATTGTAACATTTTAGTTCCTTTTTTTATTATTATTATAATAAACCGAATGGGTCCGTCCTTGCCCTCGATCTCGCCTGATAGAAAGCTATGTGTAAGGTCTATAATAGAACAAGCTTACCCAGAAGATGCATATTAAGCGCTTAAGTTGAAGAGAGCAAAGCCGCTAGCTAGGAATATTGGTTATGATTTTTATCAATTATATGTACGGTAGACTGAAATAATTTTAAATAAACTGTTGAGACGGCTGACACCTTAGTCCTCCTGGGACCACGAACGCTGCAAAGTGCTAGAAACGTCAGGAAAAACAATAACCTAAGATATACTACGCTAGCAAGGAGTTTCACATATTGGCCGTGCGCATAATGATGGTTGAGGTGAAGCATTCAGTACGATATGACGGGATATCCTCCAGTACCTAGGTAGGTACGACTGGAAGTTCGATAGTAGAGGGACGATGGCGGAATTACAGAAGGACCTGTATAGACTTCACCAAGTACAGTCTCTAAAACACTGACAGGCAAGCAGGGTTTCGTCAATGAGCTATGTTGTGGAGTGAGGTCACCAGCTCCTCGTTGTCTAGTTCTCGACGGTCTAGTTGTCTCAAACAAGACTGCTGAGCAGCAGGTCTCGGGTTCGATTCCTGGGTCGGGTTAAGTGATAACCTTTCGGCTCAGTAACGTACAGATCTGTACGTTGTAACAATAAAAATCTATTGTCTGCTAATGACTGAGGCTGTGAGGGAGAGTATATAAAAAGCATGTATTCATATAATAAAGGCAGTATTTACTCATCACTTGTCGTGTCATTTACTCTCGAACCTATACCAAAACACGCTTTCCGTACATGGCGACCGTGACAGGACACCAGTAAGTGTTAGCCGCGACTCACGATGTTTAAATATTTGTGACCAAATCTGGATACTTAGCATCACAATGCAGTGCATAAAATACAATCTTTGTTCGGGACTTGTAACGATCACTTCGTTCTTACTTTCTTCTCTAAATATTTTAAAAAATGGGCACTACTAACACCAAGGAGGAAGTAATAGTACCCCAAAACGCAGCAGGGGGTAGTAACAGCGCGGATATTCGTCAGCTGGCTGTGCACGCCAGTTCCACCAACATCATCTTGCTGGTGTTATTGCTAATAACATCATTGGCATTTTTATACGGTATCTTCACACTATATAGAAGATGTCATCGACAATGGATGGATAGCGAGATAAGGCGAGACAGATTGCGATTCTCGTTATGGAGAAGAAGAGTAGACAGAGAAAGGGATCTAAGAGACCAGCCGCAAGCGAGGACCCACAGGAACGAGACTGAGGATATAATTTGACGACGTTGCAAGACGGTAAAAATTTCAGTGCAGTGAAAATAACAGTGCGCGGAAATTTCGTGTGTCGCGTAGTGCACGGTAACATGTATCCTACATTATTTTAAAGGACATAGTTATGGGTAAGGTATATAATCATAGATATGTATAATAATCACTAAAATGTATGAAAATATACATAATTTTATAACCATGTTAAATTAGTTTATCTTAATGGAAGACAAATTAAAGGGTTTATACGACAATCTATTTGAAATAAGAAAATATTTAATAAAGATTGGTCCAGACAGACGAAAAGGTAATATTGTTGTAGTAAAATTAAGGGAAGCGGACATATTATTAAGTGAATATAATCTATTTTTAGAATATTTTATTTCTGCCAAAAAATCTTTAAGTACAACTGAATGTTTAGTTATTCAAAATCTATGTGCTAATATTGATAAATTATATAAACAAGTTTTTGATTTATGCTCAAAGACACCCTATGAGTCAGTAAATATGGCACAGACTACTAAATTTGATCTGAAAGTTGCTTTAAATTTATTGCCAGTTTGTAAAGATGATGAGTCTAGTGTAAGACAGTTTATTGAAAGCGTAGAGTATTACAAATCCGAGTTAGACGAAAGTTCGCAGGCAAAGTTGTTAAATTTTGTATTAAAAAGTAGACTTTCCCAAGCCGCGAAGCTGAAGTTATCTTCATCCTACCCTAATATTGATGAGTTTATAGCAGACATGAAAACACAATTATTACCCAAGAAGTGTGCTACTGCAATTCAACGTAAGCTCCAAAACTTTAGACAAAATAATTTATCAATTGACGAGTTCGGTAATCAGATAACAGAAATGTTTGTTGAGTTAACAATTTCGCAATCAGATGGTAACGATGCAAGTTTTAAGGTCTTAAAGCCATTAAACGAAAAGCAGGCCATTAAGTATTTTTCAGACGGGTTGAGAAATCGCCGTCTAAGTACGATAATTTCTGCCCAAAAATTTACGTCACTAAAGGACGCCATACAGTCGGCTATAGACGAAGACGTCACAACTCCATCGACTTCCAATGAAATTTTAACCCTAAATTACAGAGGCAGATCGTTCCATAATAGGCAGCAACGTGGAGGCCGCCCCTCGTTTGTGGGTAGAGGACGTGGGCGGATCGGCTATCAACCGGCTCCCCAGAACAGTCATCAGGCTCAGGCATGGAGAGGACCACAGGCGAACGGGCGCAGGGCTACTAGCACAGTCCACGGAAACAGAGGTAGGTCCAATTTTTATTCACCAAGGTACCAGCGTTCCCATTATGCGCAAGTACATACTTTGAACAACTCTGACTCGCAGCAAAGTTCAAATACAACTCAGAATCAAGAAGACGAAAACCAGTTTTTTCGTGACTGAAAATGTTATTTTATCATGTAATAGTATAGGCTACGTAAATCTTAAATCTCGAGATAATTATTCATACAACTTGTTAGTTGACACCGGTGCATCCATTTCGGTCGTTAAATATAAACATGTTCTAGAGCAAAAGATTCCAATCCATATCGAGAAAAGTTTTGTAAATGGAATCGGAGGCAGAGTCCAGGCAATAGGATACGTTTATCTAAACTTTGTTATTGGAAATCATATTCTTAGCCATAAATTCTTTGTTTTTAAATCATTGCCATGTAAAGGCAGTGGTATTCTAGGGCAAGACTTTTTAAGCAAGTATAAATCGGTGTTGAATTTCAGTAATCGGACTTTGTTGCTATGGAATAACAATTTAAACATAACTTTACCTTTAATTATGACGAATAATAACATAACTATACCGGCGAGATCAGAGTCGATTCACTTTATTCCGGTATCTGAGACGGATGAATGTTTAGTTAACGCAACAGAACTGCAAGAAGGGATCTTTATTGCGAGTAGTTTAGTTAAGCCAACAAATGGAACAATACCCATTCGCGTTTTAAATACGACTAACTCTGACTTAGTTTTAAATTGTTTACATCCTACTCTTTATAAAGCGAGTGAATATGATATATGTTCGTTTCATGAAACCACAAATAACGCTGATCGTGTTAAGAAAATATTTTCTATGTTATCGCTAAAACATTTAAATAAGGAAGAACAGTTATCAATTGAATCTATTTGCGCGAAATATTCGGATATATTTTTTCTTCCGGGGGATAAGTTAGGTACTACAAATTTATATGAACATACAATTACTCTGAAACCAAATGTGGCCCCGGTATATATTAAGCCCTATAGATTGCCACATGCTCAGAAAGCTGAATTAAAAAAACAGGTGGATAACTTACTGGAACAAGGAATTATTGAGCCTTGTTCTAGTGAATGGTCTAGCCCAGTTCTCTTAGTACCGAAAAAATCTGATTCAAACGGGGAAAAGAAATGGCGGATAGTCATAGATTACCGTAAACTAAATAACTGCATACAGGACGATAAATTCCCCCTGCCCAACATTTCTGACATATTAGATTCGCTGTGTGGATGTATTTACTACACGCATTTAGATTTAAACCAAGGTTTCTTTAATGTAGGACTTGAGAAAAGCTGTAGAAAATATACATCATTTTGTGTAGACGGTCAGTACCAAATGACTAGGATGCCCATGGGTCTCAAGACCAGCCCGAGTTCATTTTCGCGTATGATGACCATAGCAATGGCCGGCTTATCATATGACAAGTGCCTAGTGTATCTCGACGATTTAATCTGCATGGGGCGCAGTCTTTCAGATCACAATAAAAACTTAATACAAATTTTTGAAAAATTACGCATCGCAAATCTGAAGTTAAATCCTTCTAAGTGTGATTTCCTTAAAAAAGAAATTCTGTATCTGGGCCATGTGGTGTCAGGCAACGGTATATTGCCCGACCCAGATAAAATTAAAGTTATAGAAAGTTACCCAGTTCCCAAAAGTACAGATGAAGTTAAACGTTTTGTTGCTTTCGCGAACTACTACAGGAAATTTATAGCAGACTTTGCGAAAAAAGCATACATTTTAAATTGTTTATGTAGAAAAAATTCAAAATTTGTTTGGGATGAAAATTGCCAAAAATCATTTGAGACTATTAAACAAAGTATTATGTCACCACCAATTTTACAATACCCAGATTTTTCGGAACAGAATCAATTTATTGTACAAACTGATGCATCTGGGTATGCAATCGGTGCTGTTTTATGTAATTCAGATTGTAGGCCTGTAGCATATGCTAGTAGAAGCCTTAATAAAGCGGAAATGAACTATCCCACTATAGAAAAAGAGCTCCTAGCTGTCGTTTGGGCCGTAAAATACTTTAGACCTTACTTATACGGTCGCACATTTAAAATTCGTACCGATCACAAACCCCTAGTGTACTTATTTAATTTAAAAGATCCCTCTAGCAGACTGTTTAAATTTAGACTTTTTTTGGATGAATATGATTATATAATCGAGTATGTGAAAGGAAAGGAGAATGCGGCTGCAGACGCATTGTCCAGAATAAAAGTTACTTCAAAAGAACTGAAAGAAATGAATGAATGCTTGCATGTCATGACGCGCGCTCAAAAGAGACGGTTAGATGCTGCTCCTTCGGCAGATATGTTGCCCACCAATGATTGGCCTGATCAACCAAGAGTTGTGGAAACCCATATCAAGCCAAAAGACGCAGTAGAGTTAAGATTTACTGACGGGAATAATTTAAATAAATTAAGAAGTGATAATTTAATAACATTTGAAAGTAATTTATTATTTTATGTTGCGCAACAGAAGACAATATTTATAAAGTCAGTGTCTCAATCACAAATTACGCGAGCCGAATTTGCGAGAGACCTGAGCGATTTTTGTGAAAAAATTAATATTGTTGAAGTATACTTCATTAAAAATCAAAGTAACTATGTATTTGTAGAAAAACTAATAAGCGAATTAAAAAAGCATAGTAACTGGAAAGGACCCAGATTATGTATATTAAAAGATGTCGAGAGAATAGAAAACAAGGACGATAGGAAAGTGATACTAAATGACTTTCATCTTTTGCCCACGAGTGGCCACGCGGGCATGAGAAGAATGTTGACCAACATTAAAAAATATTATTTTTGGCCTGGTTTAGAAGCCGATGTCCATAATTTTGTGAAAAAATGTCCCCAATGTCAAAAGCATAAATATACGGTTCAGGTAAAAGAACCCATGACGATTACGTCGACAGCTCATTCGGCATTTGATAAAATCTTTCTAGACTTAGTAGGACCATTAGATAAAGACAGCTATGATTATACTTACATCCTGACATTACAGTGTGAGTTATCAAAGTATGTATGCGCCTATCCCCTAGTCACTAAAACATCGACGGAAGTAGCTCGTACCTTTGTGAATAATTTTATACTACAACATGGCGTACCAAGGGAGATAGCTACCGACAGAGGTGCAGAGTTTATGTCTGAAACCATCGAACAGGTTTGTAAATTACTTAATATTAAAAAATTAAATTCAACTGCGTATCATCACCAAAGCATCGGAGCGCTAGAAAACACTCACAAAAGCCTCGGCGCCTTTTTGCGAATTCAAACCGAAGAAAAACCCGATTTGTGGAGTACTTGGTTACCGTTCTGGTGTTTTGCTTATAATACGACAGTACACACTTCCACAAAATTTACACCCTTCGAACTTGTTTATGGTAAAAAGTGTAATTTGCCGAATAATCTGTTAAAACGCGTAGAACCTCTTTACAATTACGATAACTATCCGCTTGAACTTAAATACCGACTTCAGGTTTCCCAAACCGAAGCACGAAAAAATTTAGTTGCTAGTAAAATAGAAAGAAAAAGTAGATATGACAGGTATGTTAACCCAGTGCGTTATAAGCCTAATGACAAAATCTTAATTAAAAATGAAACTGGCAGTAAACTTAAACAACTGTACTCTGGACCATATACTGTAATTAGGGATTTGTCACCCAATGTAGAAATTGAAATAAAAGGTAAAACAGATATTGTACACAAAAACAGAACCAAATTGTATTATGTTTAAGACTACATAATGTAGTATCTATATTTAGCCTGTATTGATAAATGTGATGTGACGCATACAGCATTAAATTTCATAGGTCAGTTGACTCAGTGGTAAGCGGAGACGAGCCGCAGTCGCGAGACTGTAGGTTCGAGTTTTTATACTGTAATCTATGTGTGAATTATATGTCTAATTATATTATCTTGTGTTTATATACTGATTTACTGTACAAGAGAAGTACACATAATGTTATTATAATTTTTGTAATCAATGAATTAGTTGCTGTTATGTATTTAGTAATAAAATAAAATGTTAGTATTATTTTATTTTTGTAATATGGGGGAGATGTGAGGGAGAGTATATAAAAAGCATGTATTCATATAATAAAGGCAGTATTTACTCATCACTTGTCGTGTCATTTACTCTCGAACCTATACCAAAACACGCTTTCCGTACAAGGCAACAGCTAGCCCGCGGCGATGTCGTGAGTCAAACTGACTTTCCGTTTTAATCGCGATATCGCTGCGAGTCCAGGTCATGACTAAAGGCACCGTTCGAGATCAAAACTAGTCGGGCAATCCCGAAGAACGCACGTGAGTAATAACCGTTGAACAATAATTAATATGAATGTGTCTCACGAAAGGTACCAATTATAAATAAAAAATGTTTATAGTCAACTACGGTGGTATCTTTTCTATTTACTTTACAGTTTTCTGCTAAATGTAAGTAAGCCCTCTCATAAATACATACATATAACAGATCATGTTAATAAATTGTTGTAGATAATTATATTATTCAAAAGGTTTTTTTTTCAAACAGATAGTCGATAGCCCGCCAATGTTTTGCCTTCTCTATATAAGTCTAATTTATCTTGCTCAGGTCTCAAGAATTCGTTAATTTCTCTCTCTTTTCAGGTTATTCGACTAATAATATACTAGTGCCTGCCTCGGAGAGCACGTTAAACTGTTGGTCCCGGTTGTCAATTGAAAATCTATGGCAGCCGTTACGGGTAGGCAGAAGTCTAAAAGTCTGACAACCAGTCTTACGACGAGATATCGTGTTACCCTGTAACTTGGTTGTGGAAGTCAGATAGGCAGTCTCTTGCCCGTTCTTCTCCACAGGAATCTACACTTTGGAACGTGGCAACTAGTTAATTTTTTTGACAATTCAAAAGTGCCTGTAAACGGTCTAATTGAAATAAATGCTTTGACTTTGACTTTGACAGTCGCTCCATGTAAAATACAGATATTAGCTGCATCCGGTTAGACTGGAATTCGACCCCAACGTAGTTTAGGAACAGGCTAGGCAAACGATGACTAGATAAATATTTGAAAAGCATTAACGCATGCTTAGCGAACTCTAAAGTTACAATATTAAATGGAAAAATGGATTTATCTTGAATTATTAAGGTAATTGCATTCTTTACGACATTGTATTAGCTGCAAAGTTGATCGTGTCGGTTCGGTCACCTATATAGGTACTGAATTGATTGCAATGACGTCGCCATAAGACGTGTTAAAATATGAAAGAAGAATTTGCGGTGGTGAGCAGAGGTCGAGATGGCTTAGTGGTCAGAGCGCCTGGAGTATCTATCCGGGAGAAGCAGGTTCGAATCCTGTTCGCGACCGTATTCTTTTTCCATTTAAATATTGTAACTTTAAACGATGACTAGTAATATATCCACGAAAGCGAATGTGTTGGATAGAATAACCAACTAGAATACACTGAACAATTGAATTGGTCATGGAACTATGTAAGTACACTAATTGGTCATGGAACTATGTAAGTACACTAATTGGTCATGGAACTATGTAAGTACACTATTTGACTTTAAACACAGTATTCTTAATCACTCTGTATATAGAGTTTTAATTCCAATCGTACTTAAAAACCTATAAACTGATACCAATAGATATGAAAACACAATAACTCTTTTGTCGTCCTGCCGCGAGAGCGACATAAGTACAGAACCGCAAAAAAACCGCGTCGGTTTGCGGAAGACACCGCGCGTCAAATTGACTGCATCCCTGTCTAATCTGTAACCTATCGCTGAAAAGGATTCTCGTCCTTTTTTTAATACGATGGTGTGGTACAATTTATAAGAGAGTTAGTATTTTGACTGAACAACTGAACCCAACTTTTGGTAATTTGGTTTTTAATCTTGATATTGCTGAATTCTTTGACACTTCTAATTATACAATATTTTAATATTTTTGTTTATTTATAAATAATGTTTGATAGTTCTGACCTCGTTCTGACTGTAGCATCATGACTTTTCTGATATTAAGTTAATATTGACATTGCTAATTTTATAATTTATTATAACATAGCATCACGCCTGTATTCCCCGAAGGGGTAGGCAGAGATGTACACAATTGTACACCCACATTTCACCAATGCTGTTATTAAGTCCCATGTAATAGGTGGTGAGCCTATTGCCATCAACCGGGCACAATTCCAAACTCCGGGCTGCTACTGAGAATTTCCCAACAGAAAAACTCAATAACACTTTGCCCGACCCGGAAATCGAACCCGAGACCTCCTGCTCAGCAGTCGCGCCTGGGACCACTAGATCAACGAGGCAGTTCTATAATTTATTATAGTAAACTAAATAGTATAATTTTACTTATACTTTGCACGCCAAATGGTAAAATATGGTGATACTACGTTATTTTATGTAACATCTATGTATTTTGTACCCATATTTGCAAATAAATGATTATGAATTAATAGAAATATAAATATTTTTATTTGCTGAAATGTGGATACAGACAGATTAAAAAAAAAAAAATTAGCTCAGTACATTAACCATACTACATGGCATGCAAATATAGAAATACAAATCAGTATCTACTGGTTTAACATCATTAAACTTAGTAATATCATAGTTTTTCGCGATCACTACACATTATAATAAAACAACTTTTAACCAGATTAATCGCGTGCATTACTGGTTTTTGATTTTTCCTGGCGTTTTGAACACTTTGCAGCATTCGTGGTCGCAGAAGGACTAAATATTAAACAACCAAATGACATTCATTAACAGCCATAGAAAGAACACACATTTTCATTAAACTTTAAAGTAATATTACCAAGTACATACAATATAAAATTAAAGAATTACTGTTAATTATTAGATATGTCGTCACATACAATATAAATTAGGTAGAGTTCTTATTCCGTCGTGCTCGTTTGGTTAGGTGTCAACCTGCTGTCAGGGTTGTACAAGCCATCCGTAGAGCTCTGACTGTGCTTAGCGAAGTTAGCGAATGCTATTTAATGACAAGTCTGCAGTTATTGAGCAAGTTATTGAGTTTTTCTGTTAGGTTATTCTCACTAGCAGCCTGAAGTTTGAAATTGTTGCCCGACAGTTGGTCACCACCTTGGGACACATGGGACTTAATAACAGCATTTGTGCAATGTGGGTGTACAACTGTGTACACCTCCGCCTACTCCTTTGGTGAATACAGGCGTGATGCTATGCTATGTATTTAATAATAACACCCGGGACCGACGGTTTATGTTCAGTAGGTATAACTGCACAACATCAGAATGAAATATTATTCCAATTTAATAGTTTCAATCTAGTTATATTTTCTATTGGTCAAAACTAGCTGCTTAAGAGAGAAACTGAATGTGTCCGCATTCAGTTTCTCTCTCAAGCATGCTAGTTTTTCAATCGGTCTTATACATTGAAATGATACCTAACGGTATCATTACCTATACGGTATATACCTAATATATGGTATATACCTAACCCATTATCACCACCTTAAATCTTTTTCAAATATTTTGGTGTCAACTGTAAAATATTTAACCAGATGTTATTGAGTTTACTATTTCTATATCTTAACTTCTATACCAACCCGCTAAGTCTTTTAGCTTAGGGCTGCCATCAAATCTATCGGCATGCACAAAGCATTCGTTACTTAAGCCGTGCACGGGATGTTGTGAGTCGCCACTGATGCGTGTAAGGTGGAGCAGCTGCGTCGGACGAGCCAGCCCTAGCTGACGATGTACGCTGATTTATGAGTTTTTGCCAATTGCACATCATTTGGGATTGGAGATATTAGTTTTAGGGGCTTGTTTGGGTAAATAAGGATAGTAGGCGTAGATTTTTTTGGCAGGATTATTGGTCAGTGCTCTGTGAGAGATTTATTACTGCTTATCTTGAAAGACTTGGCCTAGAAGTATTGATATGGTACTCAATTGCAAGTCTTAATTACTTGTTTGTATTATGAGTAATGTTATATTAAAGTACTTGAACGCCTTTATAAATCCGTCGTTATTTTGCACAATAGCTGGATTGCTCTCCTCACAAACGCAATGTTACAAAACGCGAGCCCGAAGAACAATCCCTTACAAATACGAAACTACAAAATAAGTCTATCGATGCGTAAATTAAGGATCCGACGCTATTCAGCCAAGGTATGAGTGCAAATAAAAAAAATGTAAAGAAAATGTTTTAGCCCCGCGTATCTAGATGTCCCGCTGTGGTACCCCACATTGTTCTTAGACAAACACTTTCTTTATAAGAGAAAAAGTTCCATTATTTATTTTTTAGTAAATCGGCCGCGACTTCTATTGTCCAAGCACAACGATTTTAATGGTTGAATTAATTTGAGAAGAACAAAATTTTAAATTAAGCACCCAACTGGAGCATTGTATCGTAGATTTGGCAAACAAACTGATCCAAAAAGGCGTATTAGCTCGAAAAACGTGTATTTTTGACCTTAACACGCATGGGTAATAAAAAATGACGACTCAATCAGAGAGCAGCCGTATCGAATACCGTGACATGGTATCGCGAAATCTCACAATAAGTATGAGCAGGCGTGAAATTAGGTTGATATAAATTAGGGCTAAGTCATTCTTGTGCTGAGCGGCGTGACGACTGCCGCGTGTCCACCATTGTTGGTAGGCGGCGTGCGAAACCGTTTTGTTGATTTTTAGAGGTATCGCCTTTTGCGTTATGACTGTCCCGTTGTCAATTAATTGTGTGTGACTGTACTTGCGTCATGTTTTTGTTTTGGTGGGAAATGGTTCGGTTTACTAGATATTACCTACTATGAAACTATTTTTAGACGGTTGTAGAAGAGAATGAGATGTGTATGCTACTGTCAACAGTTGAATGTTATATTTTAGGGTACGCTGAGTTCAATGACCTTGATATGTTATTTAGTTTACACTTAATTAAATACACACGATATTAAATCCTTAGGCCAAGACACTAAACTGATCGTCAAACTGTAATATATCTGAATTCGTTTTACGGAATCCTAGGAAAGAAAATTTACTTAACTTTTCTCTTAGGTAAAGCTTATCATGCTTTTATTAGTAAGAAAAGCAATTTTATGAATACTTAAAAGCATTGTTTTCAAGTTTCTTCCAATATAGACATCAACAGCGTAAATAGCGCAACTAACTTTCAATTGACACTTTAACAAAATACATTGCGTCGATCGTAGTCGGGTGGTGGTTCAGTATTTTTACGTCTTAGAGCATGCGGCGTAATGTACCTATAGCAAAATAAAATCTATTGTCCATTATAAGTTAATTACACATTATTTACTTCGTTGATCCCTCAAACTTGTGTTGCTAATTTTAAGCAATGTTTTACTTTAATTATTTTTATTTATGTTGGATTCTTCTGGATTCTGATAGATAAATGGTTTACTTTCTGTTTCTGTTGCAAGATGTTCTAATTACCTAAGTATTGTTTAAGATAATTAACTTTTAGTTAACAGTCAGATCAGTCAGTTAACTCAAAATCTTTATTGTTATAATGAAAATATATACGATTCAATATTAAATCTATGATAGCCATGATTTTTTTAGATAATTCAGATTTCAATTTCGTCTTTTTTTTATGTGTACTCTAAGGTAAGTAAAGTTGTGTGTGTTAATAAATTGTTTTTAATTGTGTAAACCTGCGTATTTCCAGTCTGACATTTGAAGAAAATTTGTGGTAAGCTACTTAATTTTGAATAGTGCTGAAAACAATTGATACTTATCATTGTCACCAAAACTTTTATGTTCTCCTGCAATAAATGAGACTAAAATCATTGAAATAGTACATTACTTTTTACTATAACCTTTGTTAGAAACTAGGTTCTGTTTTAGTACCCCTTTGAGCTTAGCCAGCGGAATTTTTATACCCCCATTAATAGTAGGTCGTGAACATAAACCTGTGGGTGCTAGCAGGAGGGTAGTAAAATATTTTATCGTACTTTACGATCGTAACGCTTCCATTACAGTGGGTAAGTACGATTGGTTTGGTTCTGTCGTCGAAAGTTTAAGTTTTGACGTGGTTGACGTCACTGAGATTTTTTAGTTTGATTTTGTTCGCTATATATAGAATAACTGATTTTAATACGTCTATGGACATGGAGAGTCAACGACAATACGACAAAAAAATATTTTAATTATTACACATCCATTCAAAAAAATAGCACAGCCTTTATTTATGATTTACAGGCGATGATATTTCACGACACAATGATTTCCTCAGTCCTATAACACCAAACTCATAATCACTAAAAACAAACTGCATCCATTTGACTCCAAATTAATTTGGGGACTTATTTCCACAAAAACACTTAGGCTGAACACCTTTTAAATACAATTGCAACTATATACAAGAACAATAAACGGAAAAGCTAAGGATGGTGTTATACAGCATGCTCGAAGCGACTGCCGTAGCCGCGTTGATGTGGGCGTTGGTAGACACGAGCGGCTGCATGTGTGCGTGCGCTAGTGTGCGGCACCCACCCTAGGGTGAGCGCGAACAAGTCGGCACAACTCGTCCCCTCTAGGCTCCGCCCCCAGTGATGCTCATACGGCTGACTTGGAATCAGATGGCTTGGCCAGTCGCAAGCGAGCCGTGACATCGTGAACGGTTCGCAGCCTCCGAGCGTGCTCTCACTCAATACTTAGGGTATTCGATGATTACGCGCTACACTGACCATCGGGTGCGTTTAGAAACTTGTCAAATTAAAGAATTCCGGTTTATAAGAATACGCGTCGTCGCATCTGTATCAAGGACTGTGTAGTTTATTTTGAGTTTTTAGTGATTTTGTGTTGCGGACTTTTGAGTGTGTTCATTGATGCTACTGTGACGCTGATTCCGACTTTAGGTAGGTCCATTTGATTTTAAGAGAAGGCTGATTGTTGGAACACCTATTACCAATATTGTATATAAACTTAACTGGGCCAATTCGGATTTTAACAGTTGAGACCATTCTGTGTGACATGTTATGCCTCTACAAAGATTTTCCGGGCGAGTCATTGAATCGAATCATGACTGAAAATGGAAACAATGTGGTGTATATCCCTTTTCTAATCCAGGATGCACATTCAACTATCAATTCAACTGTAAAAAATATTTACAATTGAAATACACATTGCAATTATTTTTGCAATAGATTTTAACGATCAGTGCTTAATGCTTAGGTACTTACCTACATAGAGCTATACATAATTATTCATAATTATCTTATAAACTAAAAATTAATATATTTTTGATGTACTTAATTAGTATAGAATTCATATATTAAATACTGAAAAAGACATACATATTTTGCTTTCCGGAAAAACTAAAGAAAACCCTTCAAGATTTATTTCTAAAATTTCTTAAGTAAACAGATATTTTATTTCCAAAAACTATCAGATGAGATACTAAAACATTACATCGTTTTATGATAAAAATGACATCTAATGACCGTAATTTTAAATTACGATGACAAAGTGCAAATAAGTCATAGCCATCTTTGTCTATATATTTTGTTATATTAAAAAGTTACCTACCTGTATCCTATAAACCCCAGTTTACCCCATGTAGGTAACATGATATTTTTGTTTGTCCTATCTATGCGAGTTTTTGTGATGTAATCGAATCATTAAATTTAAACTATATTGTGAACTATAATTTGTAATAGTAAACATTTGGTCGTATTGTTCCTTTTTGCAGTAACTTGATAGTTTTGGCCTAGTATTAAATTAAATAACTATTTGGGGGTAGACTTTAACCAGCAAATACATAATTAATAAAAGCAGTTTGGGTAGAGTATTAAAAACAAATTAATTATAGTATTTTTTTTTTCGTCAAAATTATATATTAGAAGTAGCTACACTCATGTATTTTTATTAATGTTTATGGTTTATGGATATCGATATGCATGAAATCACTGGTTACGGAGGCTGGGAGGAGGGATGATGATTAATATAATTTCCTAGAACCTCAAATTTATTTTGTATTATGTTGTTTTTCCTTAGTTAATTATTACAAGAGCGAAAGAGTATTTTTCAAAACTGTTTAAAAATCCATTTTTTAAAGTTAATATTATAAAAAAGCCTAATTTTCCAATAAAGTACACGAAAAAATAAATAATTTATGTATGTAGTACATTCAGTATGTAAAACTCAAAAATCGAAATTATAAAACATCTTTTGAAGTTGCCGAGTTTGAAAATGTTAGAATACATCTATTGTGTGCACACTGCACAGTGGGTCCGAATTGATAATTTCGTTAAATAGAGATGGGAGCATTATGTTACCGAATAATTTTTGCGGTAACCGATACTTGAAGCACAATGGGTGACAGTGACGTGGGACCGGCTAATTTTGCTAAAGATGTTTCTCTGCCGTCGTTGTGGGTTTTAATACTTTAGGTAAAGAGAAAATTTGACTTGACGTTTTGGAAAATTGGTGAAATATTCTGACTCATATATTTTTATCTGGTTTTATTTTTCTTTTCATAAGTTCTACTTCCTATCTCTATATTTAATTGACCATATTCAACACGGTTATCATCAGAAGGATCTGAACTTAAGATAAAGTTAGAAAGAAGGAACTAGAAAAAGTTACAGTACTGATTTTTGGTAGAAAAAAAGGCGTGCAATTTATAGACGGCATATGCAAAGAAAAAAAAATACCAATGTCGTAAACACGTTTTACGATCACAATAAAAAAAGTTGACTTCTACATACGGCTTGGCGATAATACCAGAAAAATCAATAAATCGAAACTTGTAAATCAATTCAAGCGTGCCGACAAAGTAAGTATTGCAAGAGCAGCACTATTCAAATGTTACATCGACTATTATTTATACTTGAAAAGCCATCGGGCTCGAGTGTTGACATCCCTATTATGTAACAACTCCCAGGGGTGCCGCGCAAGCACTTTGACAATTTTTTTCCATGTATTAATGACATATTTTTGACAAAGAGAGACATAACCATTGATAGTTTCGCAAAGAATTCTCACATGCTGTCATTACACGGTGTTAAATGCAATTTTGCTACTCTTTTTAATGTGCCTTTGACATCTCAAGTTTGGTAATCGATGTATGGTATTCTTCACCTTGAAATTCGTTACAATAACACCGTAAAATTGTCTGTATGGCTATCATAAAAAAGGGAAAGTAATTTAGTAAGTTAATTCTATAATTAAAATAAGTATAAAGTTTGTTACAGAAACTAACATTAATTAAAGAAACAAAAAACAGAAACTCTCTACGACATAAATATTAATAAACGTACCTAAGCTAAAATGTTTAATAATCTCTTTAATACTCGTACAGCCGACTCCCAGTGTTACGATTTCTAATTCTTATTAGCCAAAAAAGATATAATAAAAATATAATCTTTGATGGGCTCAAAATAACACCTTCTCGGTTTCAATAGCGTTACCCTTTCCATGATGAGGCTTAATAAGGATTAAGATAGAGTCTTTTTTAAAGTAAAAAGCTTTTGATGTATCTCGCTTATATCTTTTTATTTGTTTTACCGGCGACATAATGTCCGTTCAAATTCGTCGATGACATTTTATAAGGAGATTCATTAAGAAAATGATTATTAAATGTGTTCACAATTTGCGCAAAATGTGCGGCTTAAATTGACTTTATAATTTGTGTTAACATGTTTTTATCTTTTTGTTTGTTATTAAGTATGCCTGTAATGAATAAGATGTAACAACAATTACATTTTAGATATATGCGTGTGAATACAGATATATGAAAAATAAAAGCAAATCCAGCTCAAACAAAAATTGCAAGATAATGGTATTAGTAATGCTTGATATGTTAGCGGTCAGTTTAATTTAATGATTCGTTTGCTAAGATTAATAAGTGAATCATGCATTAGTATTTACTTCAATATCGGCTATCATACTGGCAAAATATATTTAAATGTATTTTATTTTCGTTATTTGTATTTTGTTATTATTGTATCTAAGCCTAATACAGGCTATAGATTCAAAAGCCTTCAACCATCAAATGTAACTTATACTCATCAAGAGTGTATTATAAAAATTAGCTCACAAATCACTTTCAAATGCCTCACAGATATCTTTACACCTGATAGTTTTGTACTTTTTACTTTTTTGTGTCTACGTTTGATTTTTTTTAACCACAGTGTATGTGAGGATGCCTTATTCTGTACGTCACAATGGCCCGATTGATTTATCGTGCCGGCGTTGCGTGGTAACCTACTGTTGTGTGCGGTTGTCGAATCAGGTACTAGTATGGTTGGCAGAAAAAGTAGTGACGAATTGTTTAAATGTCAGAGTAAATTAAACTAAATTTAAAATAAGTACAAAGCAAGAATGTCATAAGGAAATAATTATGAGAGTTGAAACAAGGACGAAACCTCATGATGGTTCTAGTTTATAGCTGACACGTGTAGTACTAAAGATTAGTTTGAATAAAAACTATCCTATAAAAGATTGTGTACGATGATGAAGCTATAAATGTTGTCGTAAAAATAGGTAGTAAGTAATATAAACAAAATCAATTTAAACACACAAAATATTTTTCAATACACATAAAATTTAAAGAAATTGCAATCTCGTAGAATAGACGCTTTACAATGAAATCAAGTTTGGCATATTTATATATATTTAAAGTAATTGCTACATTGATTTCAAACTTAATTGCTATTTCGTCTGCTGCCTGTACATGTCAGTTAGAAATCAATGTAACAAATCGGCGGCACTTCTTTTCTGACCATACACACGGCTGCAATGCACCGGGAGATTGTAATTTATTTATATTCTGATAGCACTGTATAGACCTGACGGCACCTTTGCTCATTATTCGGTAGCTTGTAATTTCGTAGTATGAAAAACTCGAAGAAACAATATAAAATAATTAATGTTCACATTTTGATTAACTGGCCCACAGTGCGGCTCAATATCCACAGAGATAGGTAATGTAATTTCAGATGTAATATTAAGTATTTGACAAATAAAAATACAGCTCTACAACATCACTGACTGCTATAATGTCAGGAATTAGAAGAAAAAAAACAAACAAAACAAAACAGAAAAAAAACATGCGATGCGAGTACGATGACACTCAAAAACTCAAAGAACGCATTAAGCATTGCGTTCGTTTACTGTAAAAACTTTGCAGAGCCACATCACTGTTAATTATGTACGTATACAGAGAGCCTCGACTGTTTTATTTTAAAAACGTAGTGAAAAGGAAGAGGCTTGGCTTTGACGTTGCAACTTAAGCCAGTGAGAGCACTTGGCGAAATGGTATATGTTTTGTATGTGAATTTTGTTAGGATCAACGCACGTGCGTCTGAGTGTCGGCCGCTTTGATACATCACTAGTCGTTTTTTATTTCGATTGCGTTGGTTCAAGGGAAAAGTCATTTTTATTTAAAATAATGATGGGAAACTCAGAAACTGAAGTTGTTTATTTTTTATTATTTATGCTCAAATATCTTTATACCGTATCTTAGACTTTATTTATGTTGCAATAATCATATAATTCTAAAAACTAAAGTTGTTCCAGCATACTCTTTAAAATGTAGACATGTGTACAAAAAAATTAAAACAAAAAACCAAATTTCTTTAAAAATCAAAACCGCAATGTTTCCGTCGATACGAAATAGTAATCCCAGAAAAACGTAAAAAACGTGGAATGCGATTAGAAATGTATTCGTTTGCGTAAAGACTCGGCATTAGAGCCTGCGAATACGACGCTGAATCAAAGCGGGAACTAATGAGGTGTGCGGGAACCTAGACATCGGAGACTTGAGACTAAGTATATAGATACGTTAGTGCTGAGTTTATATTAAACAAGAAATTGTTGAGCCTTTTAGCAAAACTTGTTATTTGGAAATGTATACTTTTTAATAACATTGAAGAAGAATAGACGCAGACTTCAATCAATGACACATACCGTTTTACAAAAAAAAAGACTGTGTTACAAAAGTCTACTTGCTGTAATTTTGTGTTTTCTTTTTATGCTACGCATGCGTTAATTCATTTGAAAGATTTATCTGTATTCTGTTTATTTTATTACAAAGGTAATGAATAGTCGTATTGTTACTTCGCACTTCCATGCTATACGAGCTTTACTTGAAGCGCCCCCAGATGTTAGTAAAAATGGAAAACTTACTTAAAAATCGGATTCCAAAAAAAAACAGATTATCTGGACACAAAAAAAATATTGTTGGATAAATGAAAAAATATTTTATTTCTGTAAATAGATCTTTTGAAGACACTTTTACAAGTCATTTTTTATTTATAAACTATATGGCGCCGGCGTTTCCTATCTGACTATCTCTGAGAAGTTTCAAATTAAAATACCGCAAACAAAATGACAAACATCAAAAATTAAAACAACTCATCATACAAACTAACTTAGCTCTACTAAACATCTCACCTGAAACTGAAACTCAAGTAAGAACTAAGCATAAAACTCCAGCGCAATTACCATAAAAGCAAACTCCTATTACTGTTCTCCAGCAGAATAACAGACAACTTATCGACATGCCAACATTATCTGCGGCCCGAGCTGAGCTAGAATTTAAAATCGTTGCCGACGACTTTATCCCCGTTTAGAGTGCTTTGCATGCAGACTTGCGACCCGCCTTTGACGCAACCAGACGGCCACTTACAACGAAAAACTGTGTTTTTTTAACATTCCCCGACATTTATGTACGTTTTTTTAACATTCCGCGCATTTATGTACGTTTTTTTAACATTCACCGAGTTTTATATACCTAACTTTTTTACGTTGCGTCTGAAAAGTTGCAAATGAAATTCTATGCAGCCGTTATTGTTGTAGAAAATACTTTTTTGAACAAACATTGAGTAATAGAAAGTTTCAATGTATATACGTGAAGTTTTATCACTGATGTGAAAACTTTCCTAAAGTTTAGTTTCGTAACTACTTATGTAAATTGTCAATGTGTTATTCTACGAGAGAGAAAAATAAATCTATTTTTGTATTGAAGCGTTGTTATAATATAGTTGCACTATCAAAGTACATTTTTAATTCATTGCATTTCATAGCAGCTTTTGTTCAGATAAATCGTTTCAATACGAAAGGAAACGTGGAAATAATATCATGCAAACGTTTTTCACGACATTGATTTTGTATTTCCGTTAATCCCAGTAATAATAACATAGTAGGTAACTTAAATCTTCAAAAATACTATAGATCCTAATGGCTTATAAATTACAATATGTTCCATGTAATACAAGTACTCATCATGAATTTTCATAAAGTTAAACTCCTATACTATTCCAGCAAAAGCTACAATCACAGAAAATAATCGTCTTTCCTAACCAAATCTTAACTAACCTCTTCAAAACTATCACAAACTCTTTACCACACTATAGCCGTCTAATTACGCTAATTAGGAACAGTTCCCAGTGCCAGTAACTGGACACCGCCAGTGTGGTTCAGATAAAAGATTAAGCACAAAGGGGCCGCCGATCGCGCCGCCTGATAACAGCTTCGATTGGTCCTCATGTATCATATTTGTTATTATTCATATACCGAACGATATAGGTAGCTACGGAGGTGGGTTGATGCATTTTTGTAGTGGATATTCAAGGTTTCGGCATAAGCAAAACGTAAGTCGTAAATATTTTTTTCTTGAAAATGTAAACAAAATTACACGTAAGGCCAATTTCATATGCTTATACTTTTATAATAAAACAACTTTTAACCGGATTAATCGCGTGTATTATTCGTTTTTTGTTTTTCCTGACGTTCCTCCTGCGACCACGAACGCTGCAAAGTGTTCGAAACGTCAGGAAAAAGAAAAAACCAATAATACACGCGATAAAATTTGTTTTATTATAATGTGTAGTGATCGCGCAAACCTAAGATAATTGTTACTACGCTTATACTTTTTTATGTATTGATTCTATATAAAGTCCTAATTTTGTAGGTAATTTCCTTTGAAAAGCGTAATATATAAGTAACATAACAAGCTAAGAATTAAATGGATATAACAAATTATTTGTAATTAACATAGCAAGACGAAAACTGCTCCATGAACGGCAACTATAAAAAATAAATAAAATTGTTGTAAAAATTTGAATTATGGCTTAGATAAATACTTATCACTTACCTACACAAAACATTGACCCCTTAAAAGGAAATTACCTAATAAATTAGGACCTTATATATAAAAAAAAAATAATACGAATAATAATTATGCTTAGGTTATATTGTAGAATGTTAAATGCTAACAAATAGAATGTTAAATGCTAACAAATATAATGTTAAATGCTAACAAATACAATGATAAATGCTAAATGCAAAGACCAAAAGGTTTTTGTCGTTGCTAAAGGTATTCAATAATTAGGTATTGTAGTCTTTATTGAATTCAAAGTGATACCAGAATACACAAAATTTACTGGACAAATTTCACAAACTAGTGCAGTGACCTTTATTTTTCTCCCTTAAATCTAAACATTGGTGAAAATTTCTTAGGTTGTTTTCTAAAATAACTTTTTGCGAATCTATACTTACAATTAGTCATAGCTAAGAGGTTGTTATTTCTTCAATAATTATGAGAATAAAATCCACCAATCCATTTCGGATTCGTGCGTACAGAATTATACGTTGTAACAATCAAAATCTATTGTGTCTGCTAATGAGGGAGGCAACAGCTTAATTGATGAGTTTATAAATTTTATTCATATATGAACAGATTTTTAAGAAATTCCTATGCTTACATTTTGTCTATAAAGGTAACATTCATGTTCCCTACTATGAAATAACATCAAATTAATGATCCCATATCTAATAAAAAAATGCGTCAAACCAACTCTTCATAGCACTGACGCTCCAACATTTCTCCCGAATCTCAACAAGGAGGTTTCTCTATTAGTGTCCAAACACACGCCGATACTCGGTGACTTTATATTAGTCGTACCACTTTAGACCCTTGCTTTGACTAGGCTCAAAGTGAGTGTTCAATTTAGGCGACCCCCAGCCTCCTTTGGGCCATTGTACCTCTCTCCGAAGGGGAAAATATATCAAAGTAAAATCATTCGATCGGCAGCTTGAAAAGATCAAATACATATCCCAATACTTTATACCTGTGACTTATATAATATCGATAGTGGATTTGCCTATAAACAGATCGAGTAGTCTCTCGAGATATTTTTTATCAAAAAGTTATGCCTACTCCATATCGCCATATATTATTTACTTCGTTTTTTTTCAAATCACAGGCTAAAAAGGAAAATTAAATTTCTCGTTCATCCAAATAAATGTTATTAAGTAATATTGTAGGCACAATATCTAAGAAATCTTAGTCTTTCATCAAACAGCCTATGATTAGTGTAACAGAAAAATATTTAAGTAACTGAAATCGTGTTATTTCCAGGTCAATATTTTCGTGTACTTGTAAATAATATTTACTCTTGTTTATTTTTCATTTTCACAATTACTATAAAAGAATAGAGGCATAAACATGTTCTAATGTACGAAGAAAAAGTGTAGAGAAATAATTCAGTAGTAATAAATCATAAATTATTGTGTCAAACTTTGCATCAATCGATCAATATATCAATGTAATAACTAGAAACAAATCGCATCGCAATTCTTTGAATACAAATCATGCTAACATTATGTAAGTAATCTCACATGTTCTAATCACGCCGACATCTCAGTCAAACAATAAAATGAAACAAAACGTACGGGGCCGACTACCGTTCGTAGCTCGATGGGTGGCATCCACACAATATCGCCGCATCTAACTTCATTACTACCATCTAACATCGATCATTATCGCCACTCACGAACCAACCGACTATTTGTAGTATGCAACAATAGATGGCGCTTTCCAACTAACACACAATTCAGCAGCATCATCTACCAATTAGTATCGGCGCACTCTTTCACTCCCATTTGAAAAAATGTTTTAAGAAAAGAGACGGCATGAGGAGGCTTCAAAGGAGCGTAATGACGAGCCTTGATTGTAATTGATGATGCGATTGTCTAATGTTGGATTGGGGTCAATAAATTTCTTTAAACTTGAATTTCTTTGTTCGCAGGTCACGAAGCAATGCCGCATAAGTTTTAAATTTGGGTGCGCGTGCGCATTGTGGACATTTTGGGGTCAAATTGAAGTGGGGGTGTTTAGGGGGGGTAGAGGGTGGTGTGGGGGGAAGTTTGCGGGGTGGCTCTTCACGGGGGCTGGGGGCGGCCGGCGCCGGCGCCCGCGCACGCCGCCACCACGCTGGTCGGCGGCTTGGTCGCGCCGCCGCGGGAACCAACCACGGCGGCAGAGGCCTTCTGGAAAATGCCGCATAAGGGTACGTTCAGTTTGTGCATTTTATTTTGACTTGTAAGCCTTCTTTTGTGATTGTACAGAAGATTCAATATTTCCAAAGCTAATTGTAGCTATAAGAGAAAATGAGCCCATCGTAGTCAAACATATGGAAACTAATTTATTGCTTAATTTATATTACTGCACTAATTGATAACGCTTTCTTTGGTGACAATACCGAAACTTTTACTTCGTCTTAGTGGACCAATGGAACTTGTGTTTTCACACAATTTTGCATTAGTATTAGGTATACAATGCGTGAAAAACAACTCGAAATGCATATTACTAAATAGGTATATTTATAAATTTGAAGCGTTGTTTTGTACCAAACAGGGAACTTAAAGTTACAGAATTCGGTTGCACCACACCCTCAGAAAATATTGGCTTAACAAACGACAGAAACATCACTACACCAAGTAAAGTCATATCTATTGTAACAAATGCAAGCTGACAAACTTATTCGATAACAAAGACTCGTCGGGAAGTTTTGAAGTCAGCGTTAAGTATCAATAAGTGTTAACTAGGCGCCTGTTTACAATAGTTACAAGTTACAACTATACAAGTCTCAGTTTACTACGTAAGAGCTAAGTTTTCAGCTTCCTAACTAACCGACTTTGGATTTGGTTTTGATAGTCGTACTAATGGAACTCGATCAGAATTCGCGCCAGTGTTTTGTTGCTGGCAAGTTACGATCTCTGTTTATTTAGCATATAACGATATTAAGCTTTAGGGGGTAATTAACATGGATGAAGCGAAAGAGATGTGTCAGAATCGTTGTGGAAATCGATAGTCTCTGCCTATCTATCCTGAAACAGGCGTGATTGCATGTATGTTGGACATACTTAAGTACATTTGACATTAAGTTATAACGTTTTGTTTTTTTTTTTGTTTAGACGCTCGAGACCATCTCGAGAGGGCGAGATGGCTAAGCGGTCAGACCGCCTGGAGTATTGATCCACGAGGCGCAGGTTCGAAACCTGCTGACGACAGTATTCTTATTCCACAAAAACTTATAACTTTAGAGTTCGCTATGCATGCGTTATGCGCTTTTCGAAGATGTATCTGTATATACGTACATTTGACATAATTAGTAGGACAAAGATCTACAGTAATTATTTCAGGTCCTGGCTTGTTCACGATATATTTATTCACCGTTAAAGTTATCCATACACCTGCAAACCACAGCTTCATAATTATTACAATAGTATATCGAAAACAAATTTTAATGCTTACCAATGGTAATGAACAAGGAAAAGTCTCGTAGCTACTGCGTATTTTTAGAGCTTTCATCCGATAATCTACAACTATATTCTCAGGCTACTATTGTAAAGTCGACAAACAAGAACTTCTGGACAAAACTCTCAAATTAAGAGTTATTAATTCTAGCACCTTTGTACTTCTTCATATACCAGTATAAGTAGACCTCTACTACGCAACGATTGCACTTACCGGACAGTCCAACTTTGCCCTCATGTAGACTTAATCAAGTGCACGCTACCATTACAACTTAGTGCCTACCCAGACGGTTTGGGTTCTTGAAGCTTATTAAGAGATGCTCTAGAGAGACGGTGTTTTATTTGATTTGTATTGTCTAAGGGTGCACTTAGGCGATACGAAATGTAGAGTGGATCTTGAGAATAAATTGTGTTTTAGGTTTATGACTCTTTAATTAGGTATGTTTTTAAGCGATAACAATAGAAACACTAGTTATTATTGTTCTGTTGTGTGGATCGACATTAATTGTGGCATTAGCATGCATCTATAGCTATTTATATAGATTAAACTAAGGCACATTTGAGATGCCTCTACATCATTTAGAATCTATTTGTCTATGAGTAGCTTAAAGCTAAAAAACTGCTTCTAAGTAGTTGGTCTCCAAAAACACCAGGGAATTCAAGAATAGATCCTTTAAAAACTTTTAATTCTTAATAAAATATTTTCTTATTATATTCTTCTTAAATAGTAATCACACAAAAAAAAAAACATGCTGAATGCCCTATAAATTCTTGCATTTTACTTTGGTCACACTTTTAATATACATTAAAACTACTTCCTTTTACCACGAACCAACGATTGCTCGGTTATAAACTAGCATTTTGCGGCGTTAAGTTAGCCCCGGCCCAAGTTACCAACTTCGCAAGTTAAAGTTAGCTGACCTAGGAATATACGGAGCGGATATAAGGACCAAAATTTGATCTATAATATCGTGGTCTTTTTGTGTACGTACGGCTGAAAGTATATATCGGTATATCGTAGCTTTGACTGACTTTTGTACAAAAATTATCGAGGAGTAATGAGACGATTTTATTTTATATTATATCTAGAATTACTTTTATAAAATGTTTGTAGGCATTACCAAGGATATTTATCTCTACAAATTCAGGAATAAAACAAATCTGAATTAAGGGCAGTCACGAAAAATCAGACGATACCCAATAAGAAGGCTATATGTTCTATAAAAAAATATATCACCAATCATTTCATCACCACCCATTCTCCTAAACAGAGTCATCCCTACGTCTCTCCAGCGTTTTACCGCTAAAGCAGCAGTCGATGCGACTTGCCGGGACAAGTTTGCAAGCCGTTAAAGTTAATTAACCTTTAGCGGCAAATACGCTCCTACATCGGTTACTTGCCTTTGTGTGTATCATCAAGTTTCTGTTCTACGGAGTAAACAGAACTGTAAATTAGACTTACAGGTCTTGAAGCCAGAAAGTTGATACTACTGGCGTCTTAGAAAGTTTTAGAGACATACCGATTTAAGTCACATTTGAAATGAGGTGTATATCAATAGATATTCAATATGCCTAAATAGTCAGTGACCATTGAACTGCCAGGTCAAAGGTCGCAAGTTCGAACCCAAGGCAAGCATCACTGACTTTTCAAATTCAAGTGCGTATTAGAAATTATTTAACAAGTGAAAAATAATTTCTAAAACGGTGAAGGAAAACATTGTGAGAAAACCAGCACGCCTGAGAGATGTTCTCTTATGGGCTTAATCATCTTAAGGGCTCAAGGGTTATTTATATTTCCATCTTTAAAATATTTCTTTTAATATATGTATTAACAAATAAATAAAATATATTGATAAAGTTAATCAAAGCAACCGCTTTAAAAAAAACCTTGTTAAGTGTGCAAACTTTTAAAGTTAATTATCTTTTAGAGATAAATAAGCTCAAAGGTGTTATACACCAAGGCGACTTACTTACTAGTAGTAACGTTAGACTTCATGTGTTACACCGAGTTTCGATATGATTGGGTCTCTAAAAAACTTTGAGACATAACATATCACATCAATATTCCCCGGAGATTGAACCTTCGTCCACTGGATGAATGAGGCAGTCTGAGACATATAACGGTCAGAATCATTGACCAATGAGGGATACTTGTTCAGATTCTTTATTATTTATATTAAAATCTACGTGACTCAGGAATATTGTTTGTCTCTTCTCAATGGAACATTAGTTAAGTGTTATGATCAGAGATGGATACCATTTTTTATCTGTTTTTATAGAAATGTTGCAGTTTAAAAGTCGTGTCAGATGACAATAAAATTGGATCGCTTAATATCGTCGTATTTCTTGTTTTACCTACTTTAAATATATTAGCATAATAAATATGAGAAGCTATTTTGGACTTCCTTTAGAAGAGAAACTTTTTGTGTCTTATTACCCTTTTAAGATCAGAAACACCTCTTCTTTAACAAAATTTAGCGGACTTAGCCATCAATGAGTAATTGGTCCTAATGTATCTAAAACATAACTACATAATTATATAAATAAACATAAATAACATAGGACACTTTTGAGTTACAATAATAACTATTTAGAGAGGAAAATTTCAAATATGGTCTTATTATTGGCGAATGATTATAATTATTTATAAATCATTTATAGTTTTGTGTTATAAACCTACATATTAAAATAAAACTGAGTTTTGATCCTAAATCTTTACGTACCGTAAGTTATGTATTAGGTACATACAGTAACTATGACAAGTACCTTAACTATAACTGATATGCGTGTGACTGTATTTGTGTGTGTGTGAATAAGAATAAATGCATCGCTTTTAACCAAAATTACAAAATCCTATCCACGTCTTCGCCATGTCTGAGAACCGTCATAGCTATCCATGCTTTTTTCTTCTACCGACACTCATAAAAACTAAATATTTTACTTCTAGTTCCATAGACAATCGGATAAAAGGTTTTAGTATTTCTAAATTAAATGTATCTACAGTAGTATGGCCAACTGCCTTCAAACATTAAACTCGATGTTTATTCCCGTTTAATTTGTAGTTCACAGATGTCGTACTTCACCTCTATTTTTTCTTCGTTCTCAGATCAGCAGGGAATCATTGAGACTGTCCATCTACGTATGTATTACATATAAATTTAGAGAATATAAATCCATAATATCGATACTGAAGCATTAGACGGATACTCAGACCCACAGAGATCATAAACCAAAGGGATAACTGATGTTATCAGGTGTTCCTGCTTCTAATTACATATTAATTCTTATTAAAGACGCACAAGTGACGGTGGAGTTTGGATGCAGTCATACATATTACAAAATTTAAAAAAAAACTTTAAAAAATATTTCATTTATCATAAATCGTTTTATTTAGCCTCATATATTGTATATTTGAGACCATCACCTACTTACTGGACACCATGTTCTAAAATACACGCATTAACAGTGATCCAAAATTTGGAGACGTAGCTTAACCTATAGGTCAAAATGAAAGCAGAAGATAGAAAGCAATGGCGGTCGGTCACCGACAAGAACTAAGCTCTTAAATTGAAGAAGACGCTTAAACTACAATTAGTATACATCGACGAAAAATTGTACATTTTAGTTTTTTTAGCGTTACTACTTAATTCAAAAGCAAAGATGTTTTTAGTTGGATTTGAACTCCCGGATGAATACTCCAAGTACTTCATCATCAACCAATTTCGTTAAGATGCTCTGAAACATGTTCTCTATCTCCGTCCTCATCTCAAAGATTCTACTTAATCTTCATTTACATAGCCTACTGAAGGTAGCGTGGCTAACTTAGCAAGTTTGCAAGTCGTTAAAGTTAACTGACCTTTTGGCAAACACGCGTTTACTGCTTGTTGAAACTGCTTTGCACGTATAAATGTATATGCTTTGTTTATTTAAACGTCTTTTGAGTTCCGCGTAAGGTTATGGTACTACCTAAACTCTTACCGAAGACCAAATGTATTATATATTTGACTGAAAATAATGCTGTTTATGTTCGTAAAATTATTTTGATTTGTATGATAGTATTGGATAGTAGTAATATATATGTCAATGTGGATAGTATAATAATTATGAAGAAATATACTTCAAAGGAAATATAATTGATAGTCTCTATCTTGAATGTATTGATGATCCTGTTTATAAAGTTTTTCTTGCAAATGCTTAATTTAGACACGTATCCTTGAATTGAACCTCACAGTACACCTAAATCCATTAAAACTGGCGACTTGGCTTAAAACATAACAGAAATATAATAATGTTTCGCCATAGCCAAGCCAAGCAAACGGAGCATGCGACAATTGTGTCACATTAAGCGCCAGATAAAGACAAATAGACCGGAAAAACAGTTGTTGGAGAGGGATAAATATACTTTTCTTTGTTGCTGCACTGTGGGAATTTTAATGATTGAGTACCCCGCTTCGGGCTGACTGTGTCCGATGGAACGCTTTGAATATTCAAATTTTGAATTTAGAATAGCTAGAATATTTCCTACTCGTAGTTATTATGGCCAGTGTCTGTTCGTTTTAGAATAATTATTACGGTTAATTTAGAATATTAGTGTTGGGACCATAAATTATTAAAACTTATATGATGATGATTACATATTTTCTCTAATATTTGTCCCACATACCTACTACAAATACCTATACTTTAGTATCAGATTCTAATAGATTTATTGCACACGTTTATTCAAGTATAATAACTAATAATACAATACCGTAGCTTTATTGTTTAACTTGCAGACTAGTTACTTAAGCCCTTTAATAAAAGTTCAGATGACAAAATACTTATGTACTACTTAGTAAAAATATTTTATCTTTTACTTAACTGTATTCTTGACGACAATTTCTGAAGAACAAGTGTTTCAGTCTTTTGTTATAAGATATTATTAAAACTATTGTTTAAAGTTTCGGTTTTTAAAAAGTCTTTTATGAATTTTTATTCTAAAATAATATGTATTATCTACTGCGTATTAAGACAAATCTGTTTTCGTTTGATGTTTTTTAATATTTCAATCATCTAGGCAAAGTTCCGTTGTTTTAGCCAGTTTATAAATAGACCAATACAACTGGTATTGGCCTATTGCGTAACTTTTTCAAATCTTGCGGATAATTAAAATTTTCTACGAATAAAACATAACAACCAAGTAATAAATATCGACAACTATTTTTTTGGCATAGCTACTCGCCTCTCTACAGTCTACACACACCCGTTTGTCAATGACGGTTTTTTGTCACGCATCCACTAAAGGGGCGTGGTTGGCGATATTCAACCATAAATTATGTCACAACGAAATAAAATGCCATTCTTAGTAAAAAAATTGCGTTATAAGATATTTGTTTAGATTTTGACTCCACATTTTATTTTTTGAAATGTCTCTTAGCAATCATAAGAATGACTATAGTGGAAACATGTAAAAAATTATAATTAAATATTATAATTTAACAACATGATTTCTGTGAAACTGACCTACAAAGTTTTTAAAAACAAAAGACAAATATTACAATTTCTTAATGAGTTACAAATGAAAACTGGATATTGGCGTCAATTCTAATGTAGCAATCTAAACTAAATTTAGATAATTGCTGTCTTTTACTAACCGTTACTAGAAGAGCGGGAAGGAATGACATCAAATTTGAATTTAATCATGTCAATTTAAAATTTCCATACAATTTTCGTTTGAAGTCCCTAATTTTAGTGGCTAGCTAAAACTGTGCCCACTAAAAACGTTCGGAGCTTTTAATTTGACGTGCCTACATTCGAATTTGACATCTCTTGATTCGTCCTATCTTGCTCATATAGTAACTATTAGTTAAAGACAGGAATGTTCTAAATTTAGTTTAGTTTGCTTCATTAGTTTTAATGCCATTGCCTATTTTTATTATATATATTTTAATCACTGCACCAAACAGGTTTACCTCAAAGTAAATACTCTATGGTAACACAAATTAATGCGATCCGTTCCAAATTCAAATCGTTCGAAACAAGCTTCAGCGCATCCAACATGGCGTCTATACGTTTAGCGTACAATTAAATCTCCCCCATAGATTTAAGCAATTCAAAAACAGATACAAAATAATAATAAGAAGGGTATTAAATGGGGGATGGCACCAGGTGTGTCTGCAACAGGGTTGCGACCCCTATGTACTGTATGTATGTAAAGTTTGATTAATGTTTAATTTGACGTTTTTATCTATTTAACGACAGTTTTTGTGCTACGTTAAGTAAATATTAAGGGGATGGCTCGTGTTTTTTATTATTATTCATAATTGGAATTAACATCAATTTATTAGTCCCAGGTTTTGGTCTACCCAGTATTTTTTTTGTATTGACCATAACTTTTAAGATTTTGTCAGACATTTTACATTTGAATCACATGCATTAAAAAGTCAAAAGAAGTTCTTTGTATGGTACTTTCATTTGCAGAACAACACTTGGTCCACACACAGGTCCCTAGCTATACGTAAAGGTAAAAATCAACAGACTATTAAAATGTTTGCTATACCTATACCCACTAAATATCACATCAAGAATTACCCGCAATAAAACTACGCCCACACATACATATATAAAACTAAAAAAAAATAACAACAACTATAAATGAAATTTATAGCGTCGCACCCATAAAAACGGGGATTAAAAATAAATCGCTCGAATAAATTGCACCTCTGAAATTAAAACACTCCCTCACACGACATGCGTACTTGCGCCGACACTGAGTGTGACAAGACTCTAATATAAGCGGAAGCGGGAGCGATTTAGTTTAAACTAGACTTCTAATAGATACCTTTTGTGAGGTTACTGCTGACAAAAGAGACGTAAAAATATAATGCTACTCTAATTCGATTTGCATTTGTGTAGACGATGCTCAATAGCGAATTGACTCATATTGATGTAGATGATATTCAAGCATAATTATCTTGTCAATTAGAGCCAAAAACTAAGTTTAAAATTTATTTATATGAGAAGATCTTCTTTTTATCATACACCAACAGCTAAAAAAAAATTTTGTTTGTTTTTTTAAATATCTTTAACAACTTACCTATTGTTAAATAAAGTCCGCAACATATTTTACTGGTCCAGTATTTAGAAAAATCTTACGTCAAACATACTTATCGCCTAAATGACACGAAGGAGTTAAAACTTTCAGTTGTTAAGAATCGATCTCCACCTCAGTATTACTTACACTTTTTCTCACCCGTTCCCGCTATCTCCTATGCATGCACCCACCCCATACTAGGGTGGGCGTACGATTGTCCATTGTTCTTTTAACGCGCGCTTGTTAGCAAGCCGCGGCAAGGTGAGCGCGCCGCGATTAACAACGGCGACGCGACAACTTGCCACTCCAAACGCACACTTAATTGGCGAACGGCTTGTGGTTATTAATTTATTCGAAAAATGTTTGGGTGTTATTTTCCGTTCAGAACTGCGGGCAATAATAGCTTTCTTACTAACTTTCTGGCTATATGGTCAGAAACTGTTACTTACTAAAATAAAAAAGTAGTCTTCGTACACATAATGTGGGCCGTCTGCAACACAATTTTCAGTACGCATTCAATATCTACAGCACCGATGAAACCAATATGAAAAAGCCTACGTTTCAACCACAAAAAAGCTAAAAAAACAAAAGACGATCTGTTCAGATTCTACTCACGAACTACGAAAATTATACTCGAGGAGACCGCAAAAAATGGTGGTACAAAACAATGAACTTAGACCCCACCCTTTAAGGCCTTAATCAAGGGCCTGGCCCAAATTCGCCCACAAATTGCATCCAATTGTTCACTTTTTACTGCGTGTTTGTGAGGGGAGGATAAAAAGAATTGTCAGACCATCCGACCTAATGCACTCCTATTGAAGACTATTGGCTTGTAAACAGTTCGCGTGGTTATAATTGTGGACGGACCAACCGTCTAATTTGGCGTACGATTAAAGGCCTGTGCGAGACATAATCATACATTTTGTTTATTTGATGTGTGAGGATGTTTTTGTGTTTTCGAGTTAGTATAGTAACGACACTATATACGGTTTGTATTCGAGAGCTAACGATGTACAAAAAAATGTTACACTACAACATAAAAATTTAGGAAAACCGATGTACGAACAAAAAATGGTTTAAAACCCCATATTAAAAAGATGTATTAACGGTTCGCACAAACAATGAAGGCCAAAATATCTTCGTATCTACAAAGATTAGATAAAAATTTGTGGTTTTCTATCGTGCACCGCGAAACCCCTTTTTTATTGAAGATGCTTTTCGCAAAGCGGATTATTTTTTTAAACGGGTTAAGTTTTTTAAACCTTTTTTTTATACGAATAATAGCCGCAGTCTATAGTTTGAGCAGATAATATCTAGGAGATGAGTTCAATGGATGTTTCATTATGGATACCACTTATAAGAACAAAATTGAGGAAGCGTTAGGATTTTGAAGTGGTGCAGATGTGAAGTTTCATTGTTGTATTCGATTTGAAGATCTTTTTCATGCATCATACCCAATACCGTACATACAGGGAATCATATATCTACAGTATTTGCGATATCTGTTAATGCAAAATGGGTTTATTACCTAGAACTGAGATTTTACCATAACAAGTTAAATTGATTATTAAATTTGCCTTAAGTCTAAAAATCATCCATTAATAAAAAGACTGGCTTTTTATGTCGTATAATATACGCTAAGTTAATAAAAGGCACAATTTTGGATTTAAAATCATGTTATCCCAGTGTCTGAAATTGTCAAAATTTGCATCTGAACAAACGTGATGCCGCTCTATCCATTTATTTGTTTAGGCATAATTTAGATTTATCGTACAGAATAAATAAAAAAATCTGACTTTTTAGCCTACCTTACTTACGACAATAGTATTGTGCACCGCCTCTTATGTCCAAATTGTTTGTGTAAATGTAAGCGATCCTATATAAGAATATATGAGGTAGTCCATCATCCCTTGCCAGTTCAGCTAACACTACCATCTATTACAGACGAGCTGATGCACAGCGCGGCGATGGGGGGCGGAGCCCTCTTCGGGTGCTCCTCCGCCGGGCACAGCGGCATCAACCAGCTCGGCGGGGTCTACGTCAACGGCAGGCCGCTGCCGGACTCCACGCGCCAGAAGATTGTGGAGCTGGCGCACTCGGGCGCGCGGCCCTGCGACATCAGCCGCATCCTGCAGGTCTCCAACGGCTGCGTCTCCAAGATCCTCGGCAGGTCTGTTGGTTTTAAGTGTTTTAAGTGTCCTATGTAGTTAAAGTCTTTTTTTCGTTTTTGTTGGTAGTCAGAACCCAGAGAAAAGTAGTAGTAATTAGAAAATAGCAGTATGAAAGGCTATTTATATATGAGAGTTTTCTATTATATTAACAAAATACGTACTTATTTCGTATTTTTAGATCATAGACATTGAGTTTATATTCTCTAAATATAATTTTCTTGGTACTTAATATCGACCCTTAATCACTTTTATCCGAAAATATATTTATTCAAAATCTTAAACCTTCGTAATCACTCTTCGGCTACTCAAGTTATAATAGGGCCTTTATATAAATTTCAAGGTCTACACAATTCATCCCGAGATGAAAATGTTCTGCTACACAAAGAGGGTCATCTATCATAAAGTCTGACACTAGTGAATTACTTACTACTAAATGACATTTTTCATTTAGAAACTTCTTTAGGATGCGAAAATATAACTTGAAATTTTTATTTTCAAGGATATTGTCAAATCAAATGTAAATTCTAATTCCTTAGAAAGTTCATTCAGTCATCGTGTTACAAAGGAACAAGCACCTATAACAATTAAAACGAATACTATTACACGAATAAACGAATTATTTCTCACAAAACCCATTGTTAGCCAACAAAAGTTAAGAATCGATTATGTCTAAGTGTGATGGGGTCAAATTCTTGCGCCACGCGTTAGCAAATTGATGGAATTCCCATAATACCGCCCAAGGAACCGCACAATGCTCTCAACAAAGCTGTCGTGGACAAAATTAAGGAATATTTCAATGACTTAATCAATACAATAGTTTGCGTTTGCATTCCCATAGTGTATTGTTTTTGTTGAATGGTTGACGTGTGCGCGGCGGGGATCCTAGGTGGGAATCGACATCGGGTGCCTGCCGTTGGGGTGCCGGCTCTAATTTCGACGGCAATTTTATTGTTTGATTGCGATTTTATCTGGAGATCACGGAGGATTTCGGCCCTCACTGGAACGAACGCTTATTGAAATGAAGTATTCGTGTTAATCGTAATGGAATTGTTATTGCAATGGTTTTCAAAAAGATTTGTGAGATCCCCTTGAAACATTAACAGATGTGTGCTCATTGAAAGGCATATCTGCCAACATAGTACCTAATAGAACCTCACGAATCCATAAGTCACAAATTTCATTCCTATGTCTATTCAGTCAATGTCACACCAAAGCATTTCATTTTAATAACTTGTAGTAAGTTCAATGGGGACAAATAAACTCAAAAGCTAATGGAAGAATAAAAAAAAAAAAAAACGTCAATCAAAGAACTAGACTCATTTTAATACAGGGTGTGCCTTACAAGGCTGTCCCACGACCGCCCCTAAATAAAAATCAAAATAAAAACATTATTTTCCAGTAATTGGCACCCCTACTGAGGGAGACGGCTTGACGCCACTTCAAGAGATCTTATAGGAAAAATAAATTTGGCCCAGCGAACCCTATAATATTGCCCTCTGGGCACATGCTATTATTTTGTAATGTTTTGCTTGTTAAGATATTGGCGAAACAACTTGCTTTTTGTGGGAAAACGCCTTGTAATGTTTGTATACACTTTATGGGCATATTTTTTACTAAATCGATTTTTTAATATTTAATTAGGAAAATAATAATAGTAACTGTATTTTGGATAGTTGACTATAGTTACAATAAAATAGACACAGTTGAGGAATTCGAGATGACACGATATAATGTTATCGTCCTTTTCTATAAATCACTAAACTAGCAATTCCAAATACCAAGCAATTGTTTCAATAGATCAATACCTTCACATTACACAATAAGTAAACCAGAACGAAATACAGAAATAGCTGTTATTTTCTCCATTAACTGCCAACGGCTGCAAGTGCCTGTGTAGTTCTCACACACCCCTGGACATTCTTATCGTGCCAATTACTATAGGGAAGGGTTGAGAAGTGTTCCTTACGGCCCATACTGAAGGGCAAGCGTAGCAGGACTCCTAATTAAGGAGAGGTCCCGCTGTTAACTCCCATTTGATAGCAATTCCCAATGTTTTGGAAAACTTTTAGATTCATACAGTCGTCAAGGGATGTCTAATAAATTGTTACAGATTTCCCTGATATTGTTTTGTTTCCAAAATGTTTCCGATCAAGATAGTATGAATCGAAAGGGTAACTTTTAAGCCTGTAGAGTCATTCTTTATTTGTATCGTGTAGTTCGATTTTTGCAACAAATAAAATACAACATAAATCGAACTCCCCGCGACATATTTTCAATAAGGCGTATGTAACTTGGTTACGTTTAAATAACCACTTCAAAAACAATCTCTGATAAGTGCTCATTCGTTTGCTCCCGAAGCCTATCTACATCTATTCTTTGACCCCCTGATGTTCGAGTATTGCTTGAAGCTTCACGTCCACCGAATTGTGACAACAGGCATAACGAATTGAATTGTTAGTATCACTCTGAGAAACAAGCAATGGAGTTGAAACAATGAATTAACGTTGGTCGAATGGCCGCGGCATTATGGCCCGAACGGCACTGATTTCGATCAATTTATTATTGTTTGATGCAATAATTGCTCGGTTGGGCGACAATTTATTTGCAGTTTCTGTTGCATTTGTGGCCTGCAATTTAGTAACTTGATCAAATTTTGGTTTTCTGTTAATGTTTTATTATTTGTTAATAACCATATCGATATTAAACTCAATAAGAATAGGAATTGTTCTGTCCAATAAACTCTATGTGAAGATTCTTCTTTGTCTAAATCTTGTAACAATATATTAGATATGACTGCTTTATACCTTTTATTATCTTTAGCCATTCTAAATTATATTTAATATTTGAGGCTACATTACTCAAACCGTGGTACAAATCTATCATTTATACCACTACCTAAAAGTCTTTTTCTAAACTGTTCTTGCTACAAAAGTAGGTAGCTACCGTCCACTACTATTTACTAAAAGCACAACATATAATCAAAGTTCATCGAACTTAAAGTCCTCAATTAAAAAGCAGTCAGAAGCGCCCTTCAAAAACGCCCTTCTCCTAAATCCGCCCAAGGCGAAAGCGATTACGATCCGACGATGGGTCCTAATAACCCCGTAAATGTTTATTGAGAATGCCTAAACAAACTTTATCGATGACAATTTCGATAAAGCCATGTTTGTTATTTGTTATTACTGTATAATTATTTGTAACGGTTTTCTTCGTTGTCATTGTCTATTTGGTTTGGATAACGTGCGTCGAATTTAATTTTGTGGCAATTGATACAATTATTTGTATACCCAAATCATTTGTGTTATTTTTCATAAGTTTTTATTTGTCTAGATAGTTTATTTTGTGTATTTTTTTGGCTGTATAGTTTTTTTTTCAATGATTTTGAAGATAATTTACTTAGCTGTTTTTAGAAAGGGTATAAGACTACTTTTCTCAAATTATATCAAGTATTTTTAACCATCAATCTATGTATTATTTCCAGCCCGCTGTATGTTGATGAACACAGGTTTCTAACACTAACTGCCAACATGACCCAACATCTGACATCTCGATACATGTTACTCAAACAGTACCAACACAACAGTATCAAGATCCGAAATATCGACACACGTCTGTCTGCCAACAATACATTGCTTCAAGCACATCCGATATCAATCCCTACCTACATGCCTAACAAACAATTTAAAACCTTAATTTTACATTAATAAGATACAATTTCCTTTGTCAGTTTTAAAGGACAATCAAACAGAATTTGGCAACGTTTTGTATAGGTACTTGAAGTTAAGGGGATGGCGGAGATTATGTTTGTAATTGTGTTTTAATAGTATTTTAGTTGAATGGGGATGTTCTGATAAGTTGTAGAGAAAATTTTAGGTTTATTTTTTAGGGTTTTTATAGATAACGTGATAGTTTGACGCTACACCATCATTACTGTTAATCTTATTGTATATATTATCCATCTTCTCCCATGCTTCCTTGGCCTGTATGACCACAGGCATACATATTATGATAAATGACTCTAAATAGTTTGCAAAACTGTACCAATCCTTTAGCGCTTTAAAGCTTTATCTAATTCTTCTAACAAAGTCTTTCAATTTATGCTTTATGAATTCATTACTACTGTACTGTATTTTATTGCACATGAATTATTATACACAGTGTAGTAGGGAACAGAGAACTGGTTTTGACTCTTAGACAATATATTTTATTATCTACACTGCGTCGATCTTTATTAGTCCTGCAAACCTATTCGCTATCTCCGACTACACCGAATTAATTAACACTTTGTAGTACATTGCGTCGTAAGTTTTTACTATTGTTACTCATCATAGACTAGCTGTAACACACGACGCAATGTACTACAAAGTGTCCATCAATTCGGTTGGCAACCGAGATAGTGAATAGGTACGCTGAAGGTGAAGGGAAATTCCTTTACTTAAGTATACGAATTTTACTTCTTAGAGCATATAGAAATTGAAAGTTATTGACATTACAAGCGATTTTGCAAGTATCCTGTTGATGTATTTGTCTATCGCAATCAAGAATCTCGCCAATCTAGTTTAGTTAAACTTGTTCTGGATTACAAGAGAAAACTGACTGAGGAACTATGTGGGTAGTGCGAAATTATTACATATTTTAGTTGTAAAGTTAATGGATTTTAGTAATATCTTAGGTTTTTGCGATCACTACACATTATATAAAACAACTTTTAACCGGTTTAATCGCGTGTTATAGGGTTTTGGTTTTTCCTCCTGCGACCACGAACGCTGCAAAGTGTTCGAAACGTCAAAACGGAAAAACAAAAACTAATAATACACGCGATTAATACGGTTAAAAGTTGTTTTATTTTAATGGATTTTGCTTATGATTGGGTCTGTTTCTTTTAAACAGTATGATGGCTCAGCTTTTCTCTCCGTATTTTTATCTAATTTGGTGTTCGTATTGTTTCTATTGAAGTTCTATTAAGTTGGAGTGTTTCCTCTTAGTTTTCTGTTATTGTCTAGCTTGTCCCCTCTCTTTGTGTGTGTTGTGTTTAATGTTTTATATTAATAGGAAATATGCCGTTGTTTTTTAGCCCGTTACAATTTTACGATGAGCGTTAAAAGTTCCTTTAGAACCAAAAATTTTCTATAACTTTCGTTAACGATTTACAAGACTGTATTGAATAAGATATCTAGACATTTTTTTTGTAAAATTTGTAGTCTGTAGTGGATACGATTGTTTAGTGTTTATCTGTTAGAACATGATGTTAATGTGGTTATTAAATATTTAGGTCAGTACCATAGAAATAAGAATGAAGTACTTTACAATTTCGGTCCTTGATGGGTTTTCCAGAGTCTATTTCAGCATATTTATATATTTTACTCCCAAATAAGTAGCCTTGATTATCCCTATACCTACATTTTCCAGCAACTTCAACATTCTAAAGGTAAACGCATACTACGACGCGCCGCAGTCAATGTAGTCATTCGTCTATAGTCAAATGCTGATATAGTCTATCATGGTAAGTAGCCAACCGAGTGTTAGAGCTTTTCAAGCCGTTCATAGGGCTCTGACGTCATGGCAGCTGTTAATTGAATGGCTCGTTAGTCTATTGATTCCAAGCGCAACTGCTGAGCTTGGGATTCTGGGTTCGATTCCAAGGTCGGGCAAAGTGGTATTGGATTCTTGTGATAAGAGATTCTTTTAAATTTGTGCCCGATAGATGGCAATAAGCTCAACCCCTATTACATGGGACTTAAGATCAGCAGGCTGTGTATATCTCTGCTTAGCCTTTCGGGAAATATAGGCGAGATCCAGTGTTAATATTATGTTAATTGATAACAACTAGAACCAACGCTTTACCTTGCCCTCCGAAGTTCAAAGACCTTCGGATGAAAATGATGCTACTTCAAAGATTATTTACCGACCACAGTTTGCGACTGATCAACTTAGTACTAATGACGTCAGCACCATTTGAAGTCATACCATAAACGACCGCGTTGACTATAGCGCGCTTTGGTGTGCGTTTACCTAGAGCACCACCACACTTGACACTAACCATCTCCCATTGAGCAAAAAACCATTAGCTCATTTGTTATTTTCATCTTCCAAACTAAATTCAGCCTTGCACGCAGATATTACGAGACGGGTTCGATTAAGCCCCGGGCGATTGGCGGCTCTAAGCCAAGAGTGGCCACGACACCTGTGGTCCAGAAGATAGCTGACTACAAGAGGGAGTGCCCCTCGATCTTCGCGTGGGAGATTAGGGATCGCCTGCTGAGTGAAAACGTGTGCAATAACGACAATATACCTAGTGTGAGTATAATTTTACTTTTTATATTTCTAGTTAAGCTATGTGATGCTTGCACTTTTTGGCGACGCAATTCATTCCATCATTTAAATATAGAACTTGAGCATAGAGGCACACATAGGTAATTATTGGGTGGTGCGTAAAGTGCTGATTTAGATTCAAAACATATGTTAGGAATTTATAGGTTGTGTGAAGAATCCATTATAGATACACGTACGCCTATCAACCAACAGAAGAAACTATTTAACCGATATCGCAAATGTCACAATATTATTCGCAATTCAAATATCTAATTAAATTCACAAAACATATGCTCAAGCACCCATTGTGCCGCCCATCAAAATAATCTGGACAAAGTTCGGTGACAATAATTCTCTTTTAATCCAATTTTGCAATTTTACATTTTAGGACCATATGTTTCGGACAGGCGCGGGCCCATTGTCCGAAATCTTTTCAAGATGGACCGTGTTCACTACAAACGGTCCATTCTGTTATTGATGATGGCTTATAAAATTTTAGTTCGGGATGTTTGATGCCGTTTTATTAGGTTTTTGTATGGACCCATACAAATACTATTCTATAATACGGAGAGTTCATAAATTTTTCTATTCTATTTTGCTATTAGGAGCTCTGTCAACTTTTATGTCAATAACAAATTGAATGTTGAATTGTATTCGGACAATATTGAGTGCTCAAAGAAATGTAAAGAAAACCTTTTGAACTATTAATCCCTTTTCGGCAATAATAGTTACCTACTATGCAAGATAATTAAATAAGTATATGATGTTACACAAGATGTGGAGGATTGACCTCAAAGTACTTCAACCATATGTTCATAATTAATTAAAATACCTCATGCTTCTACCTCACGAAAGACAATAATGTTATACACATTCCCATAACCTTCAGTCTATGCGTTCAATTTAAAATCAGGCCATGGTAAAGCAAATAAAATAAAACTCCACCGAGTTGCAATTACAACAACATCATAAAATCCATGTAAAGTAACGAGACACGCCAACATTCTATCTCACAATTAATGAGAGGAGTAAAAAAAACTGATAAAAACCGCGGTTCTCTGCGAAAAATATCACGTACAAGATATAAAATAAAGCCATTGCTGAAGTGACACGGTCGGTAATCGAACCAGACGGCCCAACATCTGCCCGGCCAATCATGACAAAAAATAACATAGTGAAATATTGGTAATTTTTAGGGTTCAGCACAGTAGTATAATTTTCACTATTGGCTGACAAAATTCGAAAGAGCTGCATTTGGAGTGTGTAAATAAAGGGTCAAAGGAGTTACGATATTTTTTATTCAAAAATATAATTTCTTAAGAATTTTTTAAAACGTTATTATTACCGATATTTAGAGCAGGAACTGGTTTCCGTTCGTATATCGTTATAATAAAATAAAGAAAGTGGATATCTATTTAAAATGCACATCTATAAGGAACCTTTACAGCTTCACTAAGGTTCGTAGCTACATATCCGATTTTTTCTGTACATCGGAACAATTTTGCTGTTAATATTGTCACAGTTCCAAAATATCATGGTTTGTGATCGCGATCCATGGCACAAAGTAAACACTTGGTGACACAGTGAAAGGAACAAAAAAGCTATTGTATTCTTCGAGTATTGAGAATCGAAAATATTGGTTTTGTGGATATGTTACATTATCTACGCGGGATTTGTCATCGTTTTGATATAATATCTGCGGAATGCAAAATTGATTGTATTTAATTTCTAATGTCTAATTAGTATAGATGCTAATTAGGGTATCTACCTAATTACAATACCAAAGAATATTGTTTTGTAGCTATTTTTATATGTTATTAATCTACGCTCGATATTTCCAGCCTTCCAGCTATCCGAATCAACAAAACTAGTCACAATAAATTCGGATACATACGCACTAAAGTCAGACACAAACAGACTTGTTGTCTATGAGACTAAGAAATTAAGTTGAGAATCCTATATCAAGCCTGTCTGCCACATAAAGCCGTACCTATAACTAATCATAAAAATACCTACATTATCCACCCTACGTAACAAGAGGACACAAAATCGAAATACCGAAAACCCCTAGAAGATTCGGCGCCAAAGGGGCTATTTTTATGACTGTCGTACCTACGCACTCGGCCCACTGGGCAAATAGGTGAAAGGGACAGGCCGATAGGCCCACACACGTGTTAGAGTGGGACAGATATATGTCGTGCGTTCCGCTGCCTAGTCATAACGGTCGAATGGGCGTGATGTTTCTTACCAACTAAAAGCGGACAAAAATACGTGGAACAATCGATTACGCCTCGGCGGCAGAACGGTGTAAGTGTAAAAGTGTCAGAGAGGCTTATGTGATGTCGTCACCGCTTACTATGAATATTCTTAGTTGAATATGGAGTATATGCAAATTATGCAATAAATTGCGATGCTTGTAAGTGTAAATGATCACGTCGATGGTTTAAATTTATCATTAACAACGACGACACGCTTATATTGAAAAAAAAAGAAGTTGGTGGTCAAATCAAATCTAATCAAATGATAATAATGTTTTTTTTTTTAAATTAAGTACAAGTTACTAACTTTTAGAAACATAATAAGGTATTAAACTTCAAACAAATAATACAACGCTATATATACCTTTACGTAAGTTAAGAAAATCACTTTATTGCTGAAAAGCGAAAACAATTTCTCAAAGAGCGTCACATACTTACGCCGCTTTTCTCTTGCGCCGCTATACAATAATTCCACGTTTACGCGTGAATGCACAGAATATTCGATATCTCTTTCACGCTTGTGGTTATACTGTAAGGATCTGCAGCGAGTTGTATCGCTGCCCTTGTCTTGCGGATTAACGTCAACTGCTTATGGCATAGGAATTGACGGTTTCAAGTCCACTGATATTTATGGTAATGTAAAGGAATTTTGTACTAGATATAGGATATAAAACTATATTTAGAGGGTAATAAATTATGTTAGTAATTTTAACAACGTCAATATCCAATTTACCTTTTACCAAACAGATTCCAATTTATACAATCCAGGAAATTAGTATCTATAGAATTTTAAACTCCTGATGATGAGGTACTTCCTGGTTCTTAATACTATGTGCGTAATGCACCAACTTTTTTGGTTCCTTTGTTTTTTTTTTATTGTAAGATACATTTTTCCACAAAGATAAAATTCGAAGAAATCGAAATTAAAACGAAACCCACGGTAGCGCCAACCGCAAAACACGAAAGCGGCAAACATCGCCAATCAACAGTTGCGCCCAAGGACCGTTAAATACGATTTGGAGACATCTAATTTAAATTTAGAATTCATGAGTTCGATCGAGCGAAACGCGTCGAGGCGGCCGATTCTGTCAATTTGTCGAAACTAGATCGAACGTTGCGAATCTGATTTCTTATTTTTCATTCAGAACACAGTAAAGGAATAAATACATTAAAAAGAAATAAATATTGATTTAAAATTGCTATAGGAAGTTTATCATTTGATATTGAAAAATATAGATCTGTAACAAACAACAACAAAATCCAAAAGTTCATATCTTAAACAAAAAAAAAATTACGTTTACAGTAAGTTCAACCTAATATCCAAAGCACAACTCATCTCTCGTTAACTTGAAAATAATTTACATACTACCAAACTTGTAGATGCCAGAATTAGTCGCCGGGAACTTGACACCGCCGAAACGCTACTGTGAGGCATTTCGGAGGCTTCGTTCGTATTATGTGGCGTATGAACGGTCTCGTTTTCGTATACACGCAATACTGTTGTAATTGGAGACACCTTTTAGTTCAGTTTGGGTTAAAGTGTCGCAAGGACGACTTGTTTTTATTTTTTACTTTATGTATGTCATGTGAGTTATGTTTATTTTGGGATAATTTAGTATAAGTCATATTGGTAGACGACTGTATTTTTTTTAATAACAATGCTTCTATGAAACAAAATTTGTATAATTGGTACATATTCAACCATTAATTATTGTAAACAAAAGTCGACCAAACCCTAGCTGCCCCAAAATTCTTCCTAACCATATAAACCCGTACAAAAGAAAGTCTTGAGCGATAAGATAAAAAAACGATATAAAGTAATTGTAAGATTCCAAATATTCCCAAAGCAACCACAACATAACCTCAATTCCAAGGTCTGTCAAAAGATAAAAAAGACCTATAACAAGAAAATATATTACAAATGTATGCATGCTGACTCGCTTAGCGCCCTTACTGTGCGGCTAGCTCACTATAAAGGTTAATTTACATACAAATTCTAAACTAGTCTGGCAAACCCAAAAAATACACGTGATTCCAAAACTATAATCCATAATATTTAATATCTCACCACAGATACAACACTTAATGAACCTATTTAAAGCATAAGACAAAATCAATAACTCGAAATACATATAACTACAAATGGATACTATAATTATCGTCGGTTGCAATACGGTATTTAAAACAGGGACAATACTCCCCACAGCCCTTTGTCACACACTGTTACTCTCGCTTACACTACGCTATGTGACATATTTGGTACTTTATCTGGTGTCCCTCAGGGGCCTATGTTTGGTCTTTTGATAAGTATAAAATAGTTTTACTTATTTTGTATGCTTTTAATAAGTTTCTGATGGTCGTACTTTTTTAAAAGATAGACCTAAAAAATTATTTAAAGAAACTGTTCAATGTGATTTTCTTTCTGTAATTATAAGTTATACTTAATGCAAAAAATTTAGGTAGGTATTTATTCTAAGTTTAGTAACTATTAGTTGACTTACTTTATTTATATCGAGGATCTACCATAATTCTTACTAATAGTAATTTTATGCCTATTACACTCCCAGATAACTTATTACTGGTTATTTTTTTATACATTATTAGCTGATATCGCAAAAACTATCAATATTTTTAACAACAAAAACCCACTTCAACCCAAATCACCGACAACAACTTAACATCCATAATGAACTGAGACAGACCGCCCCAATCTGTGCGCCCTAAGAGAATTGCAAAAAACAACCCTCAACCGCACCCTACAATCGCTTTTCACCGGGGAATCGAACCCGGGTCTCCGCGGGTTAACCGTGTACGTTAAAATGTTTATAGATAATACTAATAGTAATTCTAGGGGATGAAAGCCCCTTTCCTGTATGGGTATTTGTATTCATAGTAATGGTTTTTGTGAAGATACCTTCAGTATCGGATTGATGGTGAATGGTCATGGAAAAGTGGATAGATTAATGGAACAGGGATTTCCATTCAATGAGGATGTTTCTTTTGTACGTCTTTTTGGGGCCTGATCGTTTAGGTGATTAAGTTCTTACTGCTTGTATTATTTGTAGTTTCGGTTTTCGGATTTCGAAATACCTAAATAAGATTCGTAATTTAATGTTGACTAAATAGTGTATTTAATTTGTAAGATCAATAAAATTGAGGGTTAACTTGGATAGGCTACATCGTCGTAGAAAATTAAGAGCATCTTATAAATTCCACACATTAATAAAAAAATATTGAACTAGAAAATTCATCCTTTACAAATCGACAAAATTGATCGCGGAACCAAACCATCTACGATATCGTTGATCGATCATAGCGCCCTACAAATTTGATTAACCGCGTAAAAGTCGATTTTCTAACATATTTTTTTGTGTCATGGCCCATGGACCACCAGCGCGGTGGATCTTAGCACTATCGTTCGCTGGATGATCTATCGCCATGTCTGTGGTCAGGGTAATGAGGTGCACCGACGCGTCATGGTGGCTGAGGGCTGTCAAAAGTTTGTTCTAATTAGAGATGAATAGTATATGTTGCTATGGCAGTGGTTGTTATTTAAAGTTACGAAGTCTTTTTTGTATATTATTTGTTCTATGGTAAAGATGTTACCGTTGCAATATCCATTATTATCATAGAACGTCTTCTTAAAATGATTTATTTATTTATTTATTTATTTACTAATTTATGTACACACAAGATACAAATAAATGGACAAACAAAATAAGGAAAATAAAGTACAGAGGCACTGCTTATTCCTTAAAGAAATCTCTTCCAGCAGACCTACAAGAGGAGAATTTAAAACAAGAAATGTAGACGAAGTGTGTAAGATATATAAGAAACATAATATATACAAATACAAAGAAGCACTGTTAACAACATATATATAATACATACATACCACAATTACAAATACATTAATTACCAATAAATATATACATAAACATAAACATATAAATACATTCATAAAATGCAAACAAAACAACTACTTAAGTGGTTAGGGAGAGAAAATGCTTTTTAACTCTATGTTTAAAAACAGAAATGGTATCACTGTCGCGAATCTCAGCCGGAAGTGAGTTCCATAACCATACACCATGTACAGATAAGGAATAGGAGAAGAAATCGGTTTTATGGGACGGGAATTTGAGGAGGGTTCGGAGATGCGACCTGCAAGGCGAGTCAGGTGAATGAGTGTAAGAAAAGCGTTCCCGCAGGTAGGATGGGGCAGATGGATTATGTAGGATGTTGAAAAGGAGGCACAATATTCGAGTGTTCCTGCGAAGGCGGATTGGGAGCCACTTGAGTAATCTGCGGAAGTTTGAGACATGGTCATATTTCTTAAGACTGAAAATGAATCGAATGCATAAATTTTGCAGTCTTTCAAGTTTATTTAGGAGCTCCTCAGTGGCGTCCAAATAGCAGGCATCAGCGTAGTCAATAATGGGCTGGACTAAGGTTTGAGCAAGAGAAATTTTGGTTTTCAAGGGCAAAAAGTTCTGGAGACATTTTAACGAGTGAAAGGAATAATGCACTTTCTTACTGACCTCATTAACCTGAGCACTCCATGACAGGTTCGAATTGATTACAACTCCTAAGTTTTTGGCGGTATCCGTATAGGCAATCCGCACACCGTCAACACTAAGGCAAGGCAGAGACGAAATATTAAGCCGGTTTCGGAAACTCCTACTACCAATAATCAATGATAAATAATTCTTAAACAATAATAGGTACTTTTTCGCTTTAATTGGGCTTAAATTTGGTAAAATAACATATCTATTACTGTGCTATTTCTACCTTGAAACATCAACCCCCATCCTTACATCCGATGTCCAGTCTCATAAAACGACCTGACACTACAAATGATGAACGATTCTCACGTGAAATAAAATAATACAGCATTTTAATGTTGGCGGCCCTGCCCGTGACACCTGTCAACTGTCATAGTGACAGGAGATCGCCCGCGCTCAGAAACGATCGCTAGACACTATCGCTCGTCGCGAAACTTGATATAATATGCTCGCTTTTAATTAGATGTTACGAGTTAGATGTTTATCTCAAGTAATTATGGTTGAGAGTTGTTCGTTCCGTTATTTTTTAAAGTGCTGTACTGTATTTTTAATATAAGTACCTAAAGTAGCCACGGAAGTCTATCAATTTTACCTTAAAATGGTGCTGCATAAACCATAGGTACGTGAAATTTAATTATCTTATCACAAAATGAGCTTTAATATACTATATACTTTAATAACTAACTAAGCGATATGAAAGAGCTAGAATTCTCCTAAATAAAAATAAAATAAAGAACCAAAAAAAACCCTATCTTTGCGCTCGGGAAAAATAAAACAGAATAACTATTTTATCCATCTCTTAATTCCATATAACAAATATATCAAATGTATTTCAACTTAACAATGCGTCGGCGCAGGGTGTTGTCGCGGTGCGCACGCGCAAGCCGCGCCTGTCACGAAGTTGAGCGGTGTCAGACGTATCGGGTTTCAGACCATGTACGGTAGTGCCTGGTTTATGGGAAGGCAAGTATTTATACATTGTAGAAATTAATATTTAAAGATTATTTTTGGAAGGAGTTGAGTAACGTAGGTTGCACTTGTTGCAATAATTTTATCTATAGTTGTTACGACATTGAACTTTTTCATCTTCGAATAAGTATGAGAAATATACACATTGGCAAATGGAGAGCTACCAAGTTATAAATAAAATAAATTAGCCCGAAAAAGTGACGCACATTATATAAACTCCTAGCCTAAATATTTTATGAATGATTGAATTATCATCCATAAACAAAACCTCAAAACGAACATATAGTTTATTTCCCAATAATATTAATACGTGTACAAAAAACTTGTAATAAGGCACGAACATTAATTAATTACACACATAATTTACTACAACCATGCAAATAATCGTTCACTGTGACTAAAATATTTTATCGTTATAAAGCTGTGCATATTTAAAAAATCTCGTTTTACCCCATGTATACACGGGCGGCACACACATTGCCGCTCGTCTAAAATTGCCGAAAGTTTAGACCCTTCATACACATCGCTGGACACTAATTCGGCCCGCTCAACTCGAAAAGGGCGTAAGTTAAAACCGTGTAAAAATAAAAATTATGCTGCGATAGGACAAGATATGGCAGTGTTTAAATAAACATACACGTTAATTGCTTTGGATCATTGTGTGAAAAATAGAAAAATAATTATCTATTCAGGTTTCTTTTATAAAAATGTCTATTATATATTTAAAATAGGTCGCTAGACCTGTTTTAAAATAGGTACATTATCCATTAGCGTAGTTAAAATATTGTTTTGACTTTATGATATTTTCCCTTTTCGTTGGTCGTATAAGAAAAATGCATTGATTAAAATTAATTATTTGAATTTTAAAAAGCCATTGATTAGGTTACCTACCCCGAATTTATATATCTAAAAACAAAAATGTTAATTTCCCATCAAAACACATCCAATTAGCGAAACAAATTTTATAATAGATAGAAACATAAAAAAAACACAACAGCTGCGTTCATCGTAGCGTTATAATGTAAAAGAACACACGATTAGCTGGCCGATTTCTCAAATAATGACAACTGAACAAATATTCTATAAAAAAATAAAACTAACCGAATTTTGGGGAAAGACACGTGCTGTTTTTTTGTGAATTTGTTATAAAAAGTAAAGTTTATGGGTAAGTAGGTACTTACGTTGATTATTTTGTACCTTTGTGTTAATAAGTATTTAAAATCTGTTTTAATTAAATCTTCACCAGGATTCGTAGAAGATATTGAATTTATAAATTATTTGATTCTAAACTGAAACATAAAAAAATACTCAAGAATGCTTTTTTATAATCATTTTTTATTTACGAAATATTTAAGTATTCTGTTTCTATTCAATTAATTTTGCATATATATATTTAGATAGAGGCGTAGGTATAAAGTTCATTACTTCTTTAATTATATACCTACAATATACACTGACGGAGGTATATATACTTCGAAATAGATTCAATCCAATTCCTATTTCGCCGTCATCGTGTCAGTTTCTGACCACTTCAAACAAAATATTCACGGGGAAGAATAAACGAAAAAAATAAATCCTTTAAAATTCTAATAGGAACGTACGCTCTTTAATCTTCCCGTGTAAAATTTGTGTTAATAAGTATTTAAAATCTGTTTTAATTAAATCTTCACCAGGATTCGTAGAAGATATTGAATTTATAAATTATTTGATTCTAAACTGAAACATAAAAAAATACTCAAGAATGCTTTTTTATAATCATTTTTTATTTACGAAATATTTAAGTATTCTGTTTCTATTCAATTAATTTTGCATATATATATTTAGATAGAGGCGTAGGTATAAAGTTCATTACTTCTTTAATTATATACCTACAATATACACTGACGGAGGTATATATACTTCGAAATAGATTCAATCCAATTCCTATTTCGCCGTCATCCTGTCAGTTTCTGACCACTTCAAACAAAATATTCACGGGGAAGAATAAACGAAAAAAATAAATCCTTTAAAATTCTAATAGGAACGTACGCTCTTTAATCTTCCCGTGTACCCATCTGATTGGCCGTACGGCTGTCACGAACAGAATTCGCGTTTAAATGCACCGCTCCTATTGGTTAGCCCGGTGCTCGGAATTCAAAATGTTTTCGTTATAATAGAGCCACTTTTGTGCTATCTTATTGGTGCATTTGAATTTAGTAATTGGTTTTCAATCAGTCTTAAACATATCCGTTAAGTTTGAATATCGAAATCATTTCTAATTCGACCTTTAGAGTATTATAAACCGGTTTAGATGCAGCGCTTTATTTATTTGCGGCTTACGAAGAAATTGTCGCAAGTCATAATTAAGTTTAATTTAATTGAAGCCTTTTCTTAACAAGTATTTTTGTTCGAGAGTTTAACACAAATTTTATTTATATTATTGTGTTAAATTAATTGCACTAAAATTTACGAAAACATAGAGTCCTCAAGTCTTGTCCAAAGCGTTCCCTCTACATTGTAAATTAATTCATATTAATAGTAACTAAACTTAAAGCAAAACTAGAACACATATTAAACATAATTTAAGGATAGATTTATACTATCATTTAATCTAAAAGTACCTATATACTGCATTTCCTGAAAAACGAAACGTAAACTCTTTTGGTTATTATATTCATAAGCGCTGTGTCCTATATGAGCAGGTACTACACATAGCTATATATAACGGTGGAAGCATTATCTTCCATTAGCGGTACAAGGGATTAAATCAAACGTGTTACAGCGACCTCGCTCGGCTGAATTTGGTACTTATATTTTGTAATAGTTTGTTCTGTCTGTTTGATAAGTCAAGTCGTGTTGTGGGATAAATTGATACTAGTTAATAAATGGGGTATTTAATGGAAATAAGTTCGGATTTGTGATTAGAATTCTAACAGAATGAAACTATTTTTCTTAGATAGCCTAATTGTTAACTAAAATAAATTACTTTATACTTACGATTTTCTTTAAAAAATTTAATCACTTCGATATTGACTACTAACTTTACTCAGCCACAATAATACTTTATTGCTACTCTCTTTAAGATCAAAGTGAGACGTACACTTAAAACCATATTTTTCACTTTAATCCCCCGAAATATTTTAATATTACACAGCCTCGTGTTCCTCTTTCCACAAAGCCATTAATCTTTCGTCTCCAAATTTCGATTACGAACAAAATACCATTATTTACCACATTGTAATCGCCTAACATCGTCCGCCGACCGATTTCCCGGCCGTAGGGAAAAATACATTTCCCCGTTGCCAATGGCAACAAGAAAACAGATATTATACTCGGGGACGCGCTCTCACATAACTATAAATAGTACACCGTGTTAAAATGGGCATACATAGAATTTTATACTGGTGTGAGTTAGGTTTTTACGCATGCGTAGTTTTCGGTGAAAGTAGATAGATATAGGTATACATAAAAGTATAGATATTGGGGTTTTTAGGCCCTGCGGGGGTGTGGTGCGGTCAGGGGGGGCGGGATGCCCTAATCTGTGTCCCTTTGAGGCTCCCGATTGGAATTTAGTAATCATATTAGATTTTAAATTACACGTGTTAGCAAGTTAAAAGGGTGGGGTTTCTGACGCAATTTATTTCCTATTAGATAGTTGTTTGGCTGATAGGGATGGAGTATTTTATATAACATAATGTATAAGGTGCAATCTGTTGTGTATTGAATTTGGTGTTGTTATATAGTAGTATTGTGTGGGTTCTGGATAGTCTTCCTTATTTGTGATATAATCATAATTATAGAAACCCGAAGACCTTTTAGTATTGTTTCTTCACTGCTGAGGATCGTACTCCGTTATGACATAAGATTGATGCTAAAAAACATTGCGTCATCATCCACATATTATAATCTCAAAACAGTGGTTCTCGATGATGTGACAAGCCATGTCAGAAGACTCCGGGCGACGGTATAAACTTTGATACAAATTTTTCATACATCATCCATTAGCCATACGAAAGGAGATGATCTCAGGACACATGGGAGTATTTTAAATGCAACTAGGCCGTATGTTCAGCATTAGCGGTCAATACACTCTTTTTTATATTTCTTGTTAATCACTAAGTACCACAGATTGATGAGAAAACAGGGCTATAGATCTCTCACGGTAACCTACGTTTGTAATGTTGGTAGACGCTATTTTTTTAATGTTTTGTTACTGATTATAATTTGATGCTTCAGTGACAGCTAATTACCTAATTCTTAGCAATCTTTTTTACGATTTAGAATAGGCAAATGACAGTATCATTGCCTGCTTTTTTACTATATCTCAAGTTTCTGTATGCCATATTAAACAAGATAAAAGATTCCTTCTTTCATCGAATTGAACAGCCAAGACTTCGGGCGGTTTGTACACCTCTAACACTAGGGTGAATCCTGATTTTACAAAATAAGAAGAAATTGAAACGTCACTTCACTCACTGATCCTGCTACCAATTACACAATCTTGATCTACTATCGTTGGTTGTCCAAAAAAGAAGATCCAGTAAATACCATACTAATACCAATCTTCCTACAGGTATCCTCAATCAACCGCGTCCTCCGGAACCTGGCCTCGCAGAAGGAACAAGCGGCGTCTGCGCAAAACGATAGCGTGTACGAGAAACTTCGCATGTTCAATGGACAGGCGGCCACGGGGTGGTGGTATCCTGGACTACCTGCTGCGCCAACCGCACCAGCGATACCAGCACCACTACCACCGCAGCTGAACCGGACGACCGCTGAAGAGCATAAAAGAGGTTAGTAGAGATTACGAATAGAACACTAAAGCTAGAACTAAGTATGTAGGTGCATTAGGCCATCGCACACATGTGAGATGTCTTATACGTGCAAGAAAACTGCCTCGTTGATATAGTGGTCCCAAAAGCGACTCCTGAACATGAGGTCTTGGGTTCAATTCTTGGTCGGACATTGGGTTTAATTCTTGGTCGGACATTGGGTTTTTCTTTTAGGAAATTGTCGAATACAGCTTGGGTTTTGGAATCGTGCCCGGTGGATGACAATAGGCTAACCACAAATTACATGGGACTTAATAACAGTATTGGTGAAATCAGGGAATATAGGCATGATGCTATGTTATACATTGTTATGTGCAAGAGAAGTTATAGTCTCTGTGATAGATATGAGAAATACGGTTGAAACTGTTTAGGCGGGGTACATAGTCCACATATGCGTAATGTTGTCGTCATTAAAGAAAATAGTTATTTTAAAAATATAATTACTAAGTCTTTTCGGGTCTTTACATCCAGATTTTTGATTAGTCATCTGCTTTTTACAGACCGGAATATATGGATTTTTTATTATAAGTTTTCTCTTTCATAAAATGCAAATGCTGTGCTACCGTTTCCAACAACAATTTTTTTTTTAAAGGCACAGCTTGTGTCAACTCGATCAGATTAATCGTACCATGGACTACACTATTCATTCAATCGATACCCAACAAACATATCTACATACAACCTTCAAAACGCCAAACCGTCACACGAACTCAAAAAATATGAATAATGCTTTCAGCTTCAAACTCTTGTACATAGCGCATCTCTAGTCGAGTGGAATGTATCGACCGGCACCTCTATCTATCGATATGTCGATGTGACGTGTTCCGCGACACTGCTAGATGTTCTTTTCCTATTTCGCTTTGACGCCGTGTCGCGACTCATGCCTTTGGGGACGACTCAAGATGCGTAGGGTTGACGCACCGCCAAGACATTTCGCGTGGAATAGTCTCCGATCAGCAGGAGATCGAAATATTGCTTAAAAAAGAATATTTTATTATCACTCTTATTACATATTATATTTTTTGCTGAGGTTCCTTCACCAATTCCATTTCATTGCGTAGATGTATGATACTTCTAGCCAAGGAATAAATTAGTAGCAACATTTTTTACTTCATTGCAAGAAAGTGTAATGCAATGTGGCGATTGGAAATAATTATAACACATAGATATTAGATAATTATAATTATCTACTTATGAATGTGACGACTGTGACTATCACGTTAATCCGATTAAAGCCCTAGTATACTGCAAATTCAAATAATTAAAATAGCTTTAAAAATTTCGCAGCTTTAAAACTAGTCATTTTAATCCTTTATAGTCACTCAAGTCTACTTAGTGTTAGTACAAGTTATTTGAAAAGGAAAAACAGCGTATATTTAACCGAGAAATTAAAATAATTTATAAATAAACAGTCCCGATATTTCATAAAGAGTCATGCCTATCGTGGTGTATTATCTATAAAAAGTAGCTTAATTTTCGAATCTAGCTAAGAAGCTTTATCCATAAAATTGTCTAGGCATGTTTGAGTAACACACAACTGACCTCGCATTTATAATATTAGTAAATATTTGGCAGCCCTAAAATCCCCCATTTCTTGGCGGGGAGGGGGTGGGCGCGTTGTTACCGAGTTTCTTCCCAAACACCTCGCCACTGGTTGTTGTGGCCCGCCAGATTATATGCCTCTTTTGTGTTTTATTTGTATTTATGTATTCCGTGTACGTGTATGTGTTAGAGTTATCTTGTTTGTGGTTTGATGCAGTTATGTAGGTTCATGTTGCTTCACTAAATGGAGCTTAGCTGATAGGAGCTGTGAAGGTCAAATGTTATACTGATTTTAGTCCAAGAAGAGATTTGTTTTGAAGTCGCGTATTTCGAGTATGTAAGGCTTTGGATACAATTGACTACTACTAAGAATTTATTAACAGAAAAACCCAATAACACTGTCCAATCTGGGAATACAACCCAAGACCTCATATTCATTAGTCGCGCTTGGGACCACTATACCAACGACACAGTCAGCAGTGGGTATAATTGACTGTTAAAAAACCATATGCTTTCAATATTCAGAATAATGACATCCAAATAAAATATCAGTTCAGCCATCTCATTGTATTGTTCATAAAGATATATTTTTCCTGCCAGTAATGTTTTTTTATACAGCCTTATAATGAAGACTCCCAAAACGAAACTCTTATGAACTCAATAACCCTGTCTTCCCTAATTCTCGTATAAAACTATAACTACCCACAAACTGTGTTCATTCATCTCGTGCGTCGGATGCTAATAAACTCACTCAAGTGAGAGGTCTCTCAAAAATGACCTCAAGATCACAGGTCAGGTGGATTAACCCCTTGACTCCACACTCCTTCAAAGTGATGGTGCGACGTACCCTGAACCCTGGTGTAGTGGAGAGGAATGAGAAGGCTCAGTTTGAACACGATGTTAATTCCTTGATTTGGGTATTGTTACCGTTGAAATATATATATTTTCTTGCTATTCCCACATTATATTCAATCTATCCGCATAGATCAATCTATCGAGGTTAAGCTACGCTTGCCAGGATCAGTCTGTGAATAGGTGACCATAATTTTATACCTCGGAGACATATGACATATGCCTCGGAGAGCATGTTAAGTCGTCGGTCTCGGTTGTCAAATTAAGATCTATGACAGCCGTTACGGGTAGTCAGAGGCCTGAAAATCTGACAACATACCACGACATGTCGTGTTACCCCGTAATTAGGTTGTAGAGGTTAGGAGGTTAGGTGGTCGTTGTCGCTCCATGTAAAATACTGGTATTGGCTGCGTCCGGTTTGGCTGGAAGCCGAGTCTAATGTAATTGGGAAAAGGCTAGTTAGATTGATTTTATAAGTGTCATCAATGAAAAGAGAAGACATCTTAATTAACTGATGTCTTTGTTTATCCAAACACTATTAAAATTTTCTTTTATAAGAAGCTAAGGTTATTGATGCCTATTTATATCATACTTACTTACATTTTAAATACACACATGACTCACCAGTGTCTTACGCTAATGAGAAAACACGACTCGCTTTCTCAGAATTACCAATACAGATCAATTTGAATGATTTTGAGCTTCTATAAACATAAAATACTTTACGTTTACTTGTAATTATGTTATCGATTCTAGGTACTGTCTTTTGCATTACATTAAAACGCTGATCACCAATATTTTTATACTCTTGTTTTTTAGTACTTCTGTTATCCATCCATTTACTACGACCAACATTTCTTCATACTTTTCACGTGTGGGCGTTGTTTAGCTCCGAGCACGTGACCCGAATACCGTCCCGGTTGGCACCACCGAACCGCCGCTAAAAAGACCCTCTTCCTCCAAGTACGGAACACGTTACACGCCACACAGTTTTTTGTTTTGTCTCTGGTTTTGCCACCCATGGCTGGATACCGCATTTGTAGAACTCGGACAAAGTTTTCATCGAGTTTGGATTTTCATGAAAGGAATATTGGTAGATTATTCGGCTGTCAGTTTTTGTATTTAAAATACCTACATATTTGTTATGAATACTTTACTTTCGTAAGAAGCATTTACGAATTGTCAGTTCATTAATATTTTCGTCTTATCAATAGAAACAGCTATCCTAGTATAAATTAATCCAATAAAAATATCTCCCAGATCAACTACCAAACACATCGCAAGTAATTAATACAATCAAACAAAGTGAAATCACAAAATTTTAATGACAACTATAAAAACACACACACAAAAGCCAGACATTGAGTTGGCAACACTATAAAATGGCGAATGCTTTTTACACTTCAAATATTACTGTGTTGTGTATATTTGTGGAGGGTGGGCACCGGCTTAATTAACTTCGGCAACGGCATTCAGTTTTACAAATTCCATTCTCGAAAGGTGCCTGGTCGGTATTAAGCTGATATCTATAAAGGCAGAAGCAGCATTTTAGACCCGTGAATGAATTTGGATAAAGATTAATGTTTTATAACAATGTGTTCTAACTTCTAAAGAAGTTGCTGAATGAATAATATTTCAATGGGGCTAAAATGTACAGTCTAACAAAACAAGACATTTGGGCTGGATGTGTACCTATGTGTTAGGTATGTCGGTAATAAACCTAATTAGATTTTTGGCATTTTTGAGAATTATTAATTAAGACACATCTTCATACACATCAATTTATAGGTAGACATCTCAAACAGTGCATAACCAAATCTAAACTATGAAAACAATTTTGAAACTCCCTGTAAGCGTATAGTAGATAGTGTGTATAACCAAATATATTTTAACGGCGTATGTAAAGCACGGCCTGACCAATAGCCTGCCTGAATATATATATATATATATACGAAGGGGCAGTTTTTATTGCCCACGGCCCGTCGACCACGGCACAAATATATTTTTTTGTCCGAAATTGCTTAAAGACCTTTATTTTCAGAATTATTTTTATAACCTAATTTGAAGACTTTGAGGTTCAAACTTCTGTATGAACACAATGTCTATTTTCTTGTGGTTGAATTATAGAAGTATCTATATAAGTTATATCTTGAGTAAACTTAGGACAGTCTGTTTATGTCTTTGAATTTTCACAGAGCATAAGCCAGGTTTTGGATGCAAAACTTTTATTCCTAAGTAAACTACGGCCTCATAGGTCTAGTGGCCGCAAATGCGACTGCTAAGCGTGAGGTCTAACTTATGATTCCCCGGTTGGTCAGTGTTAATTACGCTTTCTGTTACCGATTCTCTTTTTGAATATAGAACTGTGCCCGAAAGATGGCAATAGGCTCACCAGCTGAGACTTAATAATGTCATCGATGAAATGTGGTTGCAAAACACCGTAATACCTCATAACTCAGCGAGGAATACAGGTGTCAAGCTATATACCTATACCTAAGTAAAACCCTAAACAGATTTCTCGACACTTAAGCGATTCAATAACTTAGGTCAAGTCAAGTTTCAACCCTCCAGAATCGCACACATACCAACACAACACTTCGATATCGTTTTGCCGCAACACATTTTTAATATTCGACGCACTGTTTTCCTCACGGTTCGATGGCCTCGCCCAATGTTTCGGAAGTATACAAAATGGAAAAAAATATAAAATGGCCGATGTATTTTTGCACAAAAAGCTCTTTCGCGAGTGTGATTGACGCTCGCTGTAACAGAGTACATATCTACCAATAGGTACGTGGGTATGCTACGTGTTTCGATTTGTTACGCGTTTTTTTTTTTGTAGCTTGTACGTTTGCTGTAGCCTTTTTCTCGTTGATTTGGGATTCAAAGAGCATGTGGATATTTATAATTATTTAAGTGGCTATTATTTTTGAAGACTGTTTCTATCGATGTTACTCCTGTTGCTTAAATTCGAAACACCCTAAAAATGCTAATACCATTTTATTTTTTATTTTTTTAATGTCTACCGCCAGCTTCTTCTTCTCACTTATTGTACGGAACCATCTTAGTGTTAAAGCTGTTAATTAAGCTGCTCGTATATTCAGGCTCCTGTCTTGGCTTAGGAACTACTTTTAAATACTAACAACTGTCGTTGATTTAACGTAACTTTCGAAGCACGGGGACACACGGAGTCCCCCTCTACAGACTGGTCCCAACGATCATTCACCGATCTCAGTATGCAAGGGCATATAAGCTCAAATATTCAGCTATCGGAATTCTATTGGTACACAATGATATCAAAAGAAATAATGTCTTGCATAAGAATGCACCTAAATGAAAACGCACCAAAAATATAGGTACACAAAAAAGAACTAGTATCAAAACACCGTATGTGTATCTAATCCAGCGAGCCACACAAAATTGCTCAATATTTGCCCAGTGGAACATGGCACAAATAATTGGACAAATTGTTTGTGTGTCTCTGATATACGTGTACACAGTGGAATTAGCACTGTGGTACGACGCCAAACACGCTGGCCACAATGGTGGGCGCTAATCAATCGCTAATATACTTGACGATCTTGAAATTGTCGTTGATATGGGAGGGATTAAATAAAATGCGGTGGTAATATTAAGTATTGCTAACTAAATAATAATAATAGTTGTTAGTTGTCACATTAAATGGGTAGTAACATAATATGTTTTTAGGTAGATATGTTTTAAATCTTCAAAAGGACGTAAAAATCGATTACCACCATCTTAAAAATAAACCGATTCATTAAAAATACAATACCAATTTTACCAACAAACTTCGTAATATTATTCACAGCCGCCAAACCTTATTTTTATTGGCCTGTCAAAACAATCCGAGTTCACCGAAACCAAATTTGTCCGTGAAATATCAGTAGCGATAAAATTTTAACAATTTCTAAGCGTACACAACAGATCCAGTTAGGTATGAACCGGGAACAAATATTTGTGAGTGGCGAGTCAGTGACGCGACGCGGCCGCTGGCAAATCATTCGTGTTTATACTAGTTATTCACGCAGTTTTACTCCATTCAATTTTTCCGATCGCATTGTGGACGTTATTTCTAAAAATGCTGGTATACTCCTTGGATAGTTTTCAGAAATTGGTGAAATTTGTCGATATTAATTACACAATCATTTCAATCAGGACAGGTGCCAACGTCATTTAAATACTGTCAGTAGAATAACCTTCAGCCTGTATAAGATATATAAATAGAAGAAAATTCTCCCAGGTGTCACCGCCAAGCTCAATAAAACAAAAACCATCAATACCGAACGACTCGCAATAGCTGTAAGTTGAGCACTCTTGAAAACAGTTAGTGAAAAACAATGCCTTTTTTATACCCAGTTCCCAAAGTGGTTCACATCAAGTGCAGTTGCGTAATTGACTTTAACGTGTAAAGTGTTCTCGTTAGTCGAAACACGTGTTAGAGATTGTATTACATTGCAATTATGTATTTAATATCGTTTGAATCGCTTATTCAGTACTAAACGACGATTGTAATTGATCGTTTTGTGAATTAAAAGGGGTAAAATTTTTGACTGAGGTTGGATCGATTTGGAGCACTGGGCAATCGTGAATAATATGACTAGTGGGTTGCTTGGTAATAGTAAATACCTACGTCGAAGGAAATCAATTTTTACTCCTAAAAAATAATTATAATCTCACCTTTAATAATATTAAGTATTGCTCGAGCGTACAAAACAATGTGGTCAAACTATTATTACCTAAAACAGTACCAGACCATCTAGTTCCAGAGTAACTATCGATTTGTTTTTATTAAAAGCATATACAAAAGAAGAACAGAAGCTTACATCGAATTTTCTGCATTCTAATCTCTTGTATCCCCGGAGAAAATTACCAGAATAGCCCCCACTTGTACAACAAAATAAAAACTGGTCCGTATCAGCCCCCAGCTAAGTAATTCGGATGGCCACGTCGAGGACATTTACTGACCGGTTGATTACAAAACAAGCAAATTTATCTTGACCCCCGTCCTCCCCAGACGCTCGTATAACGTATTAGATGAGCGATACATTAGGATGGGACGCATACGGGGTCAAACTTAATTGGTTATGATCATGTCTCCATTAGGGCGTGATGTTAAGTATTTGGGATTAATTTGGCGATTTATTTAGATTAATGTATTATTTTATTTATGTTGGGCATATTTTGGTGTCAGTGTTAGTTGGAATTCTTCGATAACACACATTGAAATCGACTGATTTTTTCCCAAAAACCGTGTAATTTTAAAATGTATCAATCTTGTTCAATCCACGCCTTTTACGTCATCAAGAAGGTTCGAAACAAGTCATTATGTATATTTCCACGTGGCCAAGTATAAAGAAATGTATCCAGCGGAACATTTATTCGCGGAAGCGTGGCGAATTAGGCGGATCGCGCCTTGTCCAGCCGCAGAGAGCTTGTTCTTGAAAACGCGGCGTAAGGCACAAGCGGGAGCGGTTTAAAATGAAAACCATTATCTTAACTAAGATAGCTTACTGTTTAGGTAATGATGACTGATATTTTAAATTCATGGAGGACTTATTTAAAGTCTATGTTCTTGGATATTAATTCCATTGTTATTTTCTAAAACCTTAAAAAATATTATCTAACATGTTTTTAAGATTTAAGAGAATGTTATGCAATAAAATGCTCTGTAATAAAATTTTAATACGAGGGCTCTTGAATTGAATACGCTAATCGTTATTAATAATGAGGACTTGAAAATACAATCTGCGTATCCCAGTTAGGAACATTGGGGTCGACTTCCAGCCAAACCGGATGCAGCTTAATAGCAGTATTTTACATGGAGCCATATCTGACCTCCACAACCCAGTTACCAGGTAAGACGATATCTCGTGGTATGACTGGTTGTCAGACTTTCAGGACTACCCGTAACGGCTGTCATACCTAGATCTACATTTTACTACCGAGACCAACGGCTTAACGTACTCTCCGAGGCATGAAGTTGAAATGATGGTCACCCATCCACAGACCGAAGCGGCAACAGCTTAACCTCGATCGATCGATCTGTGCTGTTGTGACTTAGCCACGAGCCTCTTATGACTTTACATTACAAGTGGGTTTTATTTTAAGCGACACTTGTTATCATTCAAAAAATACAATAACCTCTAAGTCGCGTGTCGCTCATCGCTCGGCCAGCTCAGTTGAGTGACAGTATCGATCTCACATAATCGCGCGCCAGCAATCGGCCCCCACCTACGACCGTCGTGTTTCGCCCCGATAACTCCAATTCCGCTTTATCTCCCCGACTGCCGACTTTCTTCACTCCCCTTTGTGCTTATTTTCTCCAATTTTTTTCCACCGCCCCCACTTTTATTTCGTTCCTTTTCTTATTTTCTTACTACTATTATTTTCTCTTATGTATTTTTCGTGTTTCATCCCGCCCTTTCGAGGCCTTTCTCTTGGATAGAGGAAGTTTTTTCTTCGATCATTTGTAGGTCGTTATTGGTGGAATTGTGGTTAAGTACCGCCGCCGTCAGAATTGATTTTTTTAATGAATTCCCTCTTTATGTTCTCCGGGAACCGGTAATAAATAATGAAAATGTTGATTGTTAAGGGTGGGAATAATAGCGGTGTATAACAACGGAATATTTTGGTCTGTTTGTTTAAAAGGAGTTAATGGGAAAGTTAATCATAAAATTCTTGTATTGATAGTGTGATAAAGTCACAGATATCCGCATATTCATTTTCTCTGAAAACAATATGTACTTTATTCCAGCATACTTGCTACAGAAATATACATAATTATTACGGCACAGAAATCGTGTCAAAAAATAAAACATATCGCTCGTTTGTAAATACAACCTCATTAGAGGTGTCGAGCTAAGGGCGCGCATACACTGACGTCGGCGACATGCGATCAATCAAAATTGTCAACCGATCGGAAAGCTCGCCATGTTTCGCTGAGCGAATGTCGTGCATCCATCATGTTTCGAGTGGCGTTTACACACAGTGTTACAATTTTGTCGCTTTTTTGATACCTTTGCGCCTGATAGAGATTGGTGTTTGTTTAAAATTCTAATTTGATTTTGAATGGTACTTGCAATAGCTGGTAAAGGACTACATCTATGAAGATGTGTCTCATAGCAACTCTTGTTTAGTGGCGTTTTAATAAACAGTATTTACACTTTTGAGAACGCCCATAGTTAATTTGTCTATCATTAAAACATAATACAAATTTAATATCTGTTACGTTGATTCGGGAAATTATGATTTATGTAGGTATGTGTACTTAATCTAACGCACTGTTAACTTCCATTACTTGTATTAGCTAAACGCCTACCCAACATCGGTGTATCATCAGAAAAATGTGACAGATTGCGTAACAGTACGTCTATTGAACGGAGTCAGTAACCCGTGTGCACATTACCGAGCCGAGAATCGAACCCCGAACTCAAGTGCTCCGACCATAAAGCAAATTAATCAATTAGCTGGAGGCATGTCGACAACATTACGACTAACGTTTAATTTCGCTATCACCCTTACTTGGGTAGTAAACAACCAGGGTAACTTGGACCCTTTGTTTGAGTAAATTGTTGGCAATGAAGAGTCAGGGTGACTGGATTGGATGTAATTTTTTCTGTGTAATTTTGAGGGGTAATTTTGTGCAATACTGCTGACGCATTTGCTTGATAGTTGTCGAGTGCGTTATGTTCGAGTGCTTTGTTGATAGTTTGTGATGAAGAGTCGGCGTGTTTTGGACTTATTGTACTATGTTAAACATTTTGTTGATGACTCCCAATTCAAGTGGTCCAACTTAGACTGACATGAAATTGATAGGCAGTATGTTACTATTAGGGCAATAATGGTTACAACTCAAATTATTAGAACTACTGCCCACTTTATCTATACTTTTATTTATATTTGCAATATTAGTGGGAAAGGGAATACGTACAATATTATTAAGTTACATGCTTTCCAACAATATCTATATTTGAGCATTCACAAATTTCAAATATACTAACCATATCAATTTTCCAGCAGATCCCTTACAATCGGAGGCTGGTTCGGATGGCAACAGTGAACACGCATCATCAGGCGACGAGGACTCGCAGATGAGGCTACGACTGAAGAGGAAACTGCAAAGAAACCGGACCTCCTTCACCAACGACCAAATAGATAGCCTTGAGAAAGGTAAGCACCTTGTGATTATTTTTCAGCACAATCTGCTACAACTTGTCAAAGCTTAAACAATTTTACTTCTTCTTCATAGATGTATCACAAATTCTTATCATGGCCTTTAAGAGTATAATTTTCCTTAATTACGTTGTTGTCTTTAAGAGGATAGATAGAATGAAGGTGTTGATTTGGACATTTAAGAGGTGGTGAAGCTGTTTCGTTGATAACTTTCAGAACAGGCATCAATTCTAGGTTGCACTTTTCCTTTTCATAAGTTATTCTCTTTATTCTTGTCTAGAATCATCATCGGCATCATCTTCTACTTGTAAAGTAGTTATTCATTCATTAACCTCTACCACAGCTATTTCATTAATATTGTATCACCAGTAGAAATTAATTCACATTACTTTTTAATTCTTTTTAAATCAGTTTTTATGTCTTCTGCTACGATTTCTTTTTTGTCTGAGTCATACATAAATGCTATCACGACTGTTTCTCATTGGGGTAGGTAGTAGTTTGAATAACAAACCTCCAAATCCTTCCCTACCAGTCAATAAGTCCCAAGAGTCTTCATAAACCCATTTCCCAATGTCCTTTTCATCTTATTTATTGTTTGCAATAACACGGTTATTAGTAAGCAAATAAATATGGTCCCCCGATGTTTGCCCAGCTCTCGGGCCGTGGCAGAGAGCCCAATTATTGATGTCACCCTGTGTTAATCTTACTTATTCGTTGTTTGTTTGTTTGTTTGTCCTCATATAGTATTGGTTTATTGCCCTATTGATTCAGAGGTTCTTTGTTGGGAACTTTTGGTTTTTTGCTGGCGTTCTTGCTTAAATTCGGCATAGAATTTAATAAAAGAGTATTTTATCCTTGTTTTTTTTTTCTCTTATGTCGGATCGGATACCTTGTAATATACTATAATTTTTCATAGATATTCTTTACCCCTCCAGAATATGGCATTTTTACGTGTATGGTGTTTTTATGTGTATTACCTGTCATTACACATTTTGCAACATCTTGATTACTTACATAAATAATTAATTAGGTTTAAAGTTGTTTTTATTCATTGCATACAGAATTACTAGATTTAAGTTAGTTTGTTTTTGACGATTTTGTAACAATAAATTTTTTTCTACAGAATTCGAGCGGACGCACTACCCCGACGTGTTCGCGCGGGAAAGACTGGCAGAAAAGATCGGATTGCCTGAGGCACGTATCCAGGTAAAATAAAATCCAGTTTACACCGCGGTAAGGTGGCTGTATCGTACGTCATCAATAACAAAGTGACTAAAAGTAAACGTAAATTACTAACAATGCGCTTAACTAAAACAATAAGCAAAATAATTGGTGAAAACTTCACAAAAGTTGCCAAAATTATTGAATAATACAACGGTAACACCGTTGTATGGCTTTCATTTTATATTTTTATGGGTAAGTAAGTATATATAATTAATATTTTTACATCCACCATTGTATGTAAGCTGGTACTAATAAGTAAACACACTCAGTTTTGTTCAACTGTGTTTTATGTTGCAATAATTTCCAGCAACAAATATCAATCTGCCTAGCCTTTTTCGAACTACTTTAGGGTTATTAGCTTAATTTCCAGCATCGAGTAGGTATTTATATGACAGAGCTACAAAATGTTCTGCAACTTAACCGTAGGTAATTCACAAAAACTGAGCCCTGTTTGCAATAGTATCTACTTTTCAAATAGTTAGGATTGAGGAATTTTACCAGTAAAACCTTTCAGCTACATAGAAAAATTTCAACAAAATTAATTTCTCTTCAGTGTTAGTCGAGATTTAAATAAAATCCCACTAAAATCGGACAAGGGTTTTATTGGCAGCGGGATGCGTTCATAAGGGTATGTTTACACTGTCTGTTTGTGTAGGCACCCAGTATGTAGATGCGTCTTCAGTAAACATGTTAAAAAAACAAGGGTTGGTAAAATTATAGCGGAGAGTATGTACTTATTACATATAGCAAAAGTAAATATTTTGGGGAAAACTACGCTGGTAATATATCCGACATTGTTTTTATTGTTTGAATTTTTCAACGAATCGTGTTTGTTCTTACTCGGGCTGTTTGCTTATCATTAATTTGGAGTAATTAATAAGAGTAATATTACGCTAGTTTGTTCGTAGGCATGTGTGAATTTCTGGGTAATGGACTCCATTTCGCGGTAGGCAAACATATTTTTTGGTGAATTAATTGAGGTTACGTACCTATTATACGGTATTCAATGTTCTGTTTAGATAGTTGCTTCTTTTTTTTTGAGTTTCTCAGTCTTTCGGTAGTTCAGACAATAAGTTCGTGCCCATATTTATTTCCACTCGTATATTTGTCCACACTCAGTTTGTAGGTAAGTATTTAGATATATCGAGTTAATAATAAATTTGAACAAATTGAATGATTAGATAATCTACTAATTATTGTCACAGACGTCACTACAAAACCTAGGTACCTATATAACAAAACGAGATCTAAAAAATCTCACCCCTTTAAACAATGTAGAGTAAACAATGTTCTATACCACTTAACGCGACGCACTTAGTGATGCCAACAGTTTCAAAAGTCGTTTATCAAAGTGTAAAAGTTGGCGCAAGTTTTATAATGGCCTAATGTGATTTTGACTGCAAACCTTTTAAGTTTTCAACCTCTTTACATTTATTTCGCCATAAATCGAATTATATTTAAGTGCACCTTTTAGTTTGTGTCATGATGAGAATATTTTTAGATCCATTCATTTGTTTGGATTAGGTACTAATAATTCAATTAAATACAAACTTTGATAACAACAATATTTGTTTGTTCCCAGTCAGGATTAGATAGGTACCTACTCTTCTTATAATTACCAACAGGTGAAAGCTATGTAAAGTAAACCTGCTTAATCTGCATCGTGTAAAGACGATAAATTTGAAAATAAGCCCACGAGTTTATATTGCATACCTTATATTCGCCTACTTAGTAAGGTAATTTTACTTGCTACCTACTTATAAAATAAGATTCTTTCACACACAAAAATACATAGGTAACCCAAAAAAAGTGTGAAAGAAAAAGTATACAAAATTCGTACCTAGCAGACACAAAAAACTAAAACTTGAACGAAACACGAAAAGTAGGAAAGTTCCAACGCCGCCGGAGTTTTCTTGTTCTCTGTGCGCGAAGTAAAAAAAAGGAAGAAAAAACAAGATGGCGGTCGACATTGTTTTCAGCGGGACTCGGGAGCAGGCTAAGCTGTTACATTAACCTCTCGTCTCGGCCTTAGTTAACATTCGGGGGGTGATATCACATAGCGCGGTCAACAAGTACTCGCCAGAGCTTAATGGTTGTACCGAACACAAGTAGATACCTATTAGATAGATAGTTTTTATTTAATTCAACTCTTTTACGGGAGGTACACTTAGTATCTAGACGTTAATTTATAGAACATTGATATTATATGTATAGTTATTGAAATTGATACTTAAGTAGGTATTTATATTTTTCAAATTGAGTCGTGTATGATTTTATGAAAGAACGAGGGGTAGCACATCTTTGGGTAGCACCAACTTAATTTCCGAGGTTTTCATTTAACATCAACAGTATTTTATTATAGGTATAAAAACTGTAACAAAATGTCCTGAAAAAATTCATGTTACATCAAACATCAATAAAAAAACGCGTCGGTGGCAATATTAACCGGAAAACACAGTCTTGAACTATAGCAATGAATGCTTAGTCCAAGCTCGATTGAACTTTAACAGTGTGGGACAAAGTTCAATTTCTTTTGCTTAGTCCAAAAGCTAGGCTTTCAAGGAGTAGCGTGAACACAATTTGGTATTCGACGGGACCCCACGTGTTGCGGGTTCAAGGCTGTGTCAAACGATGGAGGTTTACACTGCGCCCATGATCTCACTGACTTAGGAGGATGTGTCTCTAGAATAATTTAATGCTGCCAGTAATATGTTGTTTATGGTTCGCGAGCTAGAATAATGTTGCAAGCTTTTCGCAGACTGTATTCGTCTGTTAGATATTATAAACAATGCGGGTATTTATGTAAGCATGTAATGAATTCACGATGTTGGGCATCAACGTAATATTACTTTACTTTAAAGGTATTCAAACGAGATACGACTATACAATAATAACATCAGCCCATATTATCGAAATATCTATAGAATTTATTTGCATTGAATTTAATATTATAATAAAATATTTCAACAGAAATATCCTGATTATTTTCCACGTGGCCACAGTTACAATAGCCGGCGGGGTGAGGTATCGATCCCGGGGGCCTACAGGAAGCGGGGGTGCGTTTCCGGCCGCGGGGGAGGGGGCGGTGTTTTGAAAAATTGGCACCCATTGCCGCACACAAACATTTTTACTATTAACACAAGCAAAATTCTATTCTATTTGCCTAGCAATAAGGCGGAATTAGGAATAGCCATTATAGGCCTTGAGTAAGTGTACAGATTTCGTGGTGTTAGAAATGTGTTCGAATTTATCTTGTTTTTGCGTGTTTTTACGTTTTCTTGCCTTTTGAATAATGTCTGGAATAATGATAATAAATATCTTATTGTTAATTTAAATGGTAGGTATCTCTAAAGACTGCATAATAATATGTAACTAAACATTTAACTACTTCCAAATCCGCTTAATAACTACCAGTTCCTATTTTGATAACACTTGTTTATTAAATTAATTAATGAGCATTCCAAAATCACAGTAACTATATCGGAACGGAATAACAGTTTCAGTAATAAATTAAAACAACACTTAATCACGACATTTCAACAATAGATACATTATTGTGCACCTAGTACCTAACTACCTTAATTAGCTAACTTTACAATGAAAAATAGCAAAACAACAAAACTAATAAATTAATATACATCAAACTGTATTAATAGGAACGCAATTCACAAGCAAAAACAATTACGGCCCGCAACTCGTTGGTTGTGTAACCAAATTATGGGAAATCCCATTTGGTAAGGAACCCTCGGTAACTTTATTTTCATCCCAACTATGAGGGTAGGAGAACAATTTGTAAAAGGCCACGGGAAATAGCTGAGAGGCGGGAAAAAGGCCTGTCATCGCTGTCATGGCGGAATATCTATAGACGGCGGGAAAAAATGAGACACGTCACTATATTTTAGCGTGACGTTAGGCAAGGGACACAAGTCCGTGTGCGGTTTTATTTGGGAAAATGAAACAGTTTCCTATTCAGTATTTTTTTAAACATTCGTAAGCTACAACGACTTGAATAGTTACTTTATAACAGACATGTTTTTGATTACCTAACTACATAATAATTATACCTAGTAATTTGTTTGTGCTCTTAGTTAATTAATGTATAAAATATTAAACGGCTATACACCATTTTATTACTTCATTGTTATTGAGGAAACATTTATAATTATTTAATTTGCGTGCCAATTAACTTCATTATGGGGTAAAACTGAAATTATGCATGAATTGTTAACGATAGCTCTATCAGATATTTGAGTTAAATAGGCAAAAGTATTTAGCACAGTAAACTGGATTTATTTTTACGTGACACAACAAATCATATTTAAAAATAAATAGCTGAATATAAATATATTTTTTATAATTAATACATGCTCTCTTTTATTTAAAGAATGCCTTTTGCGTAACAGTCGCAAGTGTGTACGCGGCCTTTTCCGACCCTAGGCAGCTCGGCTCGCGAGGGCCCCAATAAAATATTGTCGGCAACATTCTGGCGATTCTGTAGAAGACCGGAGCAATAATATTATGACATATTGCCTCCACGGCCTCTTTGAATGGGCTTTTTCTTTGAAATAACGCCCTTACTTACCTACTAACGTTTATTCTAAGGAAGTATATGGTTAGCTTAGTACCTATACCTAGTAGGTATTATATCCTGCTTCATAATGTTTACATATTAATATTAGTAGGTAGGGTTTCAATCTTATGTAGTGCGTATGTGCGTGCATTATTAATTATAATATAATAATACATTTTATTCAAATATAAAAGGTAAAATATAATATAAATCTTAAAACTATACTAATACATATTGGTATAAAATGTAAGGTGCCTGTACTAGGATAACCCTGTGTCACAGGCGGCAAGAGTGCTTATAATGAGCGAGCGAAGCGAGCTCGGGAGTTTCGTGTATCCCGACACGGAGAGGTTAGGTTCAGAGCAGAGGTCGAGATGGCTTAGTGGTCAGAGCGCCTGGAGTATTCATCTGGGAGGCGCAGGTTCGAATCCTGTTCGCGACCGTATTCTTTTTCCATTTAATATTGTAACTTTAGAGTTCGCTAAGCATGCGTTAATGCTTTTCAAAGATTTATCTTAAATTACATACAGTATCTTTCCGTCACTTAGTGTTAGTAAGTATTATTATTATTTTCATCCGACTGTAAATACATCGTGAACACAGCACGTAAAACCACCAATAAAGTTGTTAATGTTGTAAAATGTCATCAATGTCTGTTGTTATCTCTTCATTGACATTTAAGCGACAAGGGCATGTCCACGTTCCCAATTTTTAGCTACGTGGACATTTGGATAGAAGTCTCGGTTTAGATAGCGTTTATAGAATGTCAGTTTTTAGAAACACGGGCGCTGTACACAATTTACTCACGTGTGTCACCCCCTTAACTTCTAGTTGTAGAAACAAACTAGCCTACCTATGTACTTGAGAGTTACATAGGTGTTACACTATGCACAATAGTGGCAAGTTCGCCCGCCTTCACAAAGCGCGGGAAGGCTTCGGCGCCATATTGTCGTCGCCATGGCTGACGCCGGAAGTGACGCGCACGTGAGGGCTACTTCCGGGGGCGCGTTCCGTTTCACGCAGTTCAATGTCACAATATAGTGTCCACGCTCCGTTTGTTTTAATTGTTTAGATGTTTAACACTTGAATTTGTTTTGAAGTTTGGTTTGTATGGCGATATTTGTTAAATACTTAAAAATAAAATAGCTTTGACTACATCATATTGATAATATCTGCACATTGAAAACTAATATATTTAGATTCACACGAGCGTTATCAATAAGTAAGAATAGGAAGTTATTTCTTATCGGAACTTAGTCCGATTTATAAATACTCTTACTTGGATCCTATTCTAAATTTAGCCAATCAGAATCGATTCCTTAGCAATATTGAAATACAGTAATTCGATTTAATCCTTTTACTTTTTTTTTAGGTACTTTGTTTAAATCACAAACGGCTTAAAAAAATATGCATTACTTATTTCTCGTTCTCCAACAGGTGTGGTTCTCCAACCGTCGGGCGAAATGGCGTCGAGAAGAAAAGCTTCGGAGTCAACGGCGTGACGCACCAGCGGCGTCACCCCCCGCACCTCCGACACCTCGGCTGCCTCTCAACGGAGGCTTCAACTCCATGTATAGCCCTATACCGCAACCCATCGCTACTATGGGGGAGTCCTATAGGTAAGCCACTTGAAACTTCTTATCATATGTCTAGTGTCAGAGTTTAACCCCCCCCCCCCCCCCCGTAGGTCTTTGACATGGCTTTACACACTATCGATAACATCCCTTAGATGTGCTTGTTTCCTTATGATGTTTTCCTTCACCGTTTTAAGCAAGTGATAATTATAGTAATATCTTAGGTTTGCGCGATCACTACACATTATAATAAAACAACTTTTAACCGGATTAATCGCGTGTATTATTGGTTTTTAGTCCTCCTGCGACCACGAACGGTGCAAAGTGTTCGAAACGTCAGGAAAAACAAAAAAAAGACCAATAATACACGCGATTGATCCGATTAAAAGTTGTTTTATTATAAAGTGATATTAATTTATATGCATGTGATTCGGAAAGTCAGCGGTGCGTGCCTGGGATACGAACTTCCGACCTTTGACTTGTCAGTCTGACGGTAATATCACTAGGCTATCACTGCTACATTCATTAATGTGCAACGGATAAGGAAAATATACCAGAGCTGTCTCAACATGTGTAAAACTTCGAAGATCTAAATAGTGTTTCTTTCTTCGTATTGGAGTAACACAGGATCTTTTGCAAAATTTACAAGTAGAAAAAGACTGCGTGATATCGGACGTTTCATTTCCGTGCTTGCCAACTTGTTATGTGTGGCTTGCTAGGCTCGTTATCAATAAACAATCAAGTTATAAACAAACAGATAATAATAAAAAAGTCTTGATATTAAACCCGTTTACATGAAGAATAAATCCTAACGTACAGTATCGCCATCTATCATCGAGCGGCGACACTAATTAAATTGCGCGCCAAATCGAGCGGCAAAGGTCGCGCCTCCTTGCGTTGCCCGCCAATGCACCGAGACGCTCCGAAGGTCGGCCGACTTTCCACACCGATTGATTTTTAATAGTTAACTGCGAGTTTTAGTTTTCGTCCCGGAACAAATTAACTTAGCGAAATGAGAACTGTGCTTCAGTCTTATGGGAATGCTTTAATTTTGCATTTTATACTTCTTGATTTTCCTTTTTATCGTATCTTCTTCGTACACCGAGCTATTTTCATCAGCAGAAACACTACAATAATCATAAATAATCTTACGACGCTTTTTAAGTGCAAGGGTCATTCAATACCTAGCCTAAAATGCCAAATGGTTACTTAAATATATTATTTAAAAAGTAAAACACATTCAGCCATGTCAAGGAATACACGAAACGCTTCCTTAGTCTCTTTTACTTTTGCATGAGTATTTTTTGTATGCCTTCCATATTTTTCACTGTGAACGACATTGACAGTGCGCTTGGTTCCGACAGCGCGATGTCAGGCGGCTTGACTTCGTCGTGCCTGCAGCAGCGGGACGGTGGATACCCCTATATGTTTGGCGACGTGCTGGGTAGTGGAGGCTATTCAAGAGCGCCGGCTGCACATCAGCAGCACCCCGCTTACTCGCAGCCACAGGGAACGGGCGGTACTGGTAAGTTGATTGTACTTCATTTTCTTATGATTTTAGTTTTTTTGTTATGTATTCAAAATATCCACAAATCTACTTGAAACTAACTAACTATTCGAATTATACTTACCTACATATTCTGCTGGAAGCATTCTCTTCATTAGTGATAAAAAAATATAAGCAGTTTAGGAGTTACGAAGAAAATCATGTACAGAAAAATAGACACGCTGACGTAGCTTGTAGAAATTTACATAACCATTATTGATACTTTCTACTATGTAACTACATATATCATGATATAAATTCATTAATATATCCGAATAAAGAAAGATTCTTTCAAATTAATCATCTTATTACAATTCTTAATACTTCATACTTGACATGCATTTTTACCCTAACAGTAAACTAAATAAGTTCCAAAAATGCTACAAATTTCGGCACAATCGGCACGGGCTTTGGAAAATATTTACCAACTTTGTAATAAAACGTAAAAAAATGCTGAGTCAAGAGCTAGGGGCGTCTGGCCCACAAGACCGCGACATGATGGGGGAAACAGAGAACAGAGAAAAAGGCAAAATAGGTATTTATGCTCAGATTGGATTGCCGTTGTCTGTTCCTTACGAATAGCTTTTAAAATAATATTGATTTTGTTAATAGATAGTTGAATTGCGAGTTTTAGGCAAGGCATTGAACACTGAATTCTAATTGAGTTTATGAACCTTATACAAAACATAGGTACTACCTAACCAAATAAGTAGATTTATTATTCAGAAAAAGACTAAGCCGCGAGGGGCTGGCAATGCTATTGTTTTAAAAAGCCGTAACTTTTCCATTTGATATTATATATCACGCGGCGGACATTTTTAGCCGTAGGTGGCGGAAAGCGGTATGAATTATTGTTGTTTGGGGCGTTCCGCGGCATTGTTCGTCTGCCGAGTTTCCAGCACCAACCGCGAACAAAAGAGTTTTTCACAATTCAAAATGCACGCTCTCGTTTCATTTACTCTTTTGCGCTCTTTCGACGGGTGCATTTCCAGCTTCGTGCGGTATTAAATAATGCGGATTTGTTCTACTTTTCGCTTTTTGGCTCCGGTTCTTTTACGAATTCAGCGGGTATGAGGTATTTTTCATTTCAGTCTGGGTCTAAGATTAATTTTTAATGAATAAACGTGCTATGAAATAATCATTGTTAACACAGAATTAAGTTATTTAGTCCGAAATAAGAATAACACTAACTTTTAAACTATTGCGTTGCATGATATTACTATATACTTACAGGAATTAACGCGCAATAAACGACAATAACTCATTAACTCTCTTAAATAACTCTGAAACAATTGTTTAAAAACATATTACCATACAAAGCATCGATAAAACGTTCGCAATTTCGCAGACGTTCATAAACAAGAGGGCACAGACACAAACCATTGACTAAACGAGTCTCGCAGGAGCTGTTTAGAGGCGATAATAACGTGTAATGAATGTAAACGGTGGTACCCCTTTACCAGCGCCGGTGGAACGGAAAACTGCTATCGGGCAGCCACACGCGTGCTGGGGCGCCGATCGAAATAAGGGCTACATAACATAAACTACGTGTAGCATATTCGTGATATGGTTACATTCACAATAGATGTTAAATGTATGATAATACTGGGTATTGGGCACACTATTGTTGGAAGGTTTAGCTGGAATTAGCGATCAAAGCAATTACCTTGTACTAGAACGGACGAACGTCATGGAGAGAGATTTCTTGACTGTTAGATAGTTCCAGCGTTTAATTCTTATTACTGTATGTACTGTGCTTCCTGAATAGGTGTAATTTTTTTTTTTCTTGATAATCGCTTGGGAACAAGAATAGATTTAAGCATCCATTAGAATACCAGACAATCTCAAAACAACTATTCAAAACAGATTCCTGTTATTTAATGTGTACTAACATCAACGTACTCGTGCGATAGCTACGTCACAGACGTACGGATACGGATAGCTTTATGACGGGCGCGACGTCACATAATCGAGCCAGACCCACCGTGCACAGATAACGCGATTGTGTGTAATAAACGGAATGCAATCCGAATCCTATTAGACATATGGCCCGACCGATACTGATACATGACGTTAATAGGTTTCACGTTTGATTGTGTTAACATGTGCCTGTGATACGGACAACTTGATTGGTTGCGAATTGTCTCGTGAAATAGGCATTTTCGATTACGGTGCCTATGTGATAGAAGGACTACGTGTTCAACAACTATTATTATGTTAAGCTAGAATACTTAGGTATACTGTAACTAACAAAATTTTGAGGTCATACCTATTGAAAATCTAAATTGTTAATCAATCTGCCAATCTAGCCTTTTCCCAATTAAATTGGGGTCGGCTTTCAGTCAAACCGGATCAGTATAATACCAGTATTTACGTGAAGTGACTGCCAATTTTACCTCCACTACCTAGTTACTGGGTAACGCGATATCTATCTATAAGCGCGATATTCCCGTAACAGGTTATCGGTATGAAATTATGGTCACCAATCCACAGACCGACCGCGGCAAGCCCAGGTTAACCTCCATCGATCGATCTATGCGGCTGTTACTTAGCCTAGAGCCCCTTCTTTTGATAATCATTGTGATTTTAATAAAAGTACTTCTCTTCCTCCTTTCATCCTTTGTGTATTATCTCCATCCCCTGCAGTTTCTGTCAAATTGTTATACAATATTATCATTCGTAGGTATTGACAATCTTCCTTGTTTATTCCGTAGGTGTAATATCAGCGGGCGTGAGTGTGCCTGTGCAAATACCGTCGCAAGGGCCAGACCTCGCATCAAACTACTGGGGACGGCTTCAGTGATCTCAGCTATTCGGGTTCCCGCATCGACTTCTGTCGATGCCTGAGAACCCGACCAACATACCGGAGTCCCCATCTAGCGGCGAAATTGCGCACAACTACGCCGATGCGCACTTGTCTATGAACGCAGCTATTAACATGACAGCCGGACATGATGCCAGTGTTTTGGGGGCAGATTTGCAAGAACAAAACAATTCAGTATCGTAAGTGTTTACAAGAGACTGTTAATGTACCCCGTTTGTTCCACAACCTATGGTTTTCATTCTGGTGAGATTTTATTTCGAATGGTGCAAGTTATTATTATTTATGTACAATAGTTATTGGAACACACATTAATGTTAAGAGGCAACTGATGATGTTCAAACTTAGTCGTAAGCGAACGACCGTACACGATGACGTGTGCTGCACACAGCCGAACAGTTCTATGATTTCATTTATCATTTGCTTATACATACAACATTGTACATTAAATACGAAAAACATTTTAGGCATGATTCATTGCGTACGGTCAAAAAATAGTACGCTAGTAAACAATAGCGTGCAATTGTAAATATAAGTAAGCGCCATCTATTGTCGAGTAGAGAAAGTTCCATATTGGTAGCCGAGTTGTCTGCGGCGTGGATTTAAATATAAATTGTTTGTGCCAACGTTTGTAATAATCGAGTGTTATGCGCCCTTTGCGTGCACAACCCTTTCTATTTCTTTGATGTATGCAATAGGGGTGCGAAATGTTAATGTCATAAAGAAAAAACGTGGCAATGAGCTTCGTTATAGCGTTTGTTTCACACCCCTGCCTTCACCAACAAAATGTCATACAAACTAATAATGTTTGTACTATTGTGATGATTCTTGTATAATATTGTTACTAAATAGATGTTGTACGTAATGTGTCAACTCAATTTCATTAGCACACTTTGAAACGAATTAATTTATTATTTATTGATTGTTAAAATTAAGGTCAATATTGCTGTGATTAAATTATAGATTTATAGAATTATTTTGCCACAAACTTTTTGGACAATTTGATAAAAATCTTACAGCACTGAAATTACACCCTGTACAAAACTGTATACAAATAACGCATAGTTATACAATACAAAATATTCTGTCATTCTTTTTCATAATGGTGCTGCCAATCAGCACAAATTATCATTTATTTTTAACTTGATAAATATGTACATTTATAATATATATATTTTCATTAAAAAAATGCAATATGGACGTGGTATAGGCGTTACGGTAAAGTTGTATGTAATGTAATTTAGTTTGATTAAGTGTAAAATAAATTATTACTTGATATAAGTGCATATAGATTGAGGAGATTACAGTGAAATTTATTAATAAATATTGCATTAACCATTAGCATTTTGTTTCCTTATCCCTAACATAGTTTAGAATGACGAATTCAATTCTGAAGTGTATCTAATAATACAACAATGGGCTAATAAAGACGTATAAAATATTATTAATAACCTTCATACAGATGGCGGGAGTTGCGACCTTATTGCATACGCGAAAGTTGCCACCCTAAAAATAGTACAAGGAAATTATTCCGTTAAGTATATTTGGGCGGTATATATTAATTTTGTGTCGGTTAACTTTGTATAGCGCCCCACACATTCATGGAGGGGTCCACGACAATGGGATGGGATTAAACGTGTTGTATTGGAGGTATTATAGTGATCTAAACGCAGAGGGATGGCAATACAGTGTGATGCAACACTAATTTAACTACGGAAATACCATTATAGAAGTTTTTTAATTTTAGATAGAGATATATAATATATTTTGTAAGGAATTCTACTCAACTTCATATTTGTGCCCAACATTTGAGAACAAGCAAAACGTAAAACCTTCACGGCTTTCTGATACTATACACTATTTTCTTATTCAACATGCATACTATACATGAACAGATGACAATACTCGTCGCATACACAACTTTTTGTCGAACAGCATAAACACATCAGATAAAATCACCCCGTACACGCAGTACAATAGTCTTCCATCAAAAACACGGACCCAGCGCTCAAGCGTCCCAAGTAACTGCACAGATTATCAACGCTTATAATTGGTTTACATTTTGTCTGTCTGTCCCCTATCTATTGGCGAATGCATTTGATTTGAATGGCTAATCTTGTGTTGGACTGGCGGTATTCTGAGGGTCCTGTAATTATTTGAATTTTGTCATCAAATTTTGTAAGTAATTACTACTAATACAAATTGCATTGTAAATATGTATTAGTAAAAAAAAAAAAAAAAGATTTTATTTTAGCCGTTGTATTAACTACTTATTTATTTTACATGAAAATATACTTTATCGAAATCATTTGTTTCATATTGGTGTTCTTATTTTAACGAAGTGTGTACATTTTTATATAAATCAAACAACAATGGTATGAAATTAAAATAGATTTATTATCTATGAAATGGAAATGTTGACACTCCAAGTACCTACATAAAATCACACTAAACAGTCTTACAGCGAGTTTGATATGATTAAAAAATATATAAAGATATATATAGATATAATACAGTATTTCATAGGAATCAGGCGTTTTATGGTATACATTAAATGGCAACTTCTTGATTAATGCTCCTGCCTTCTCTGTATGAGAAGAGGCCCTTGCCCTACAATGGTACATTTATGGCCTGGTTATGTTAAATAGTACTATTTAACTACACTAATTGATATACCTACAATATTGTTATGGAATATTTTGGTACATAAACATGAATATTAAAAGATTTCTAGTATTATTTACTTATAGATAAAATACAGATATATTAACTACATTTATTACGATTAGACATTAACTACATGTTAAGAAGCGACTAGGTAATTACTTTTTTGAGACGAGGAGACTAAAAGCAAGCAATGATCGAAGACGGATAATTTTACAGGAAGTAGTGAGTCATATTGTGCAACAAATATTTGAACTTTTTAGCAACATAATTGCATTTCATCTAACTGCCTCTGGTCTAATGAATGCATGCGAACCTGCTGGGCGTGCATTTCTTACCGTTGGTAGGATTTGATTGAGAGTAGTTTCGATTCTTGGGTCAGGCAGTGTCATTAGGTTTTTCGTGCCACAAAGTGCTTAGAAGCAGCTCTGAGTTTGCAATTGTGGCCGGTAAATAGCAATAGGCTCACTACTTACTACATTGGATTTAATAACGGTAGCGATTGCTGAAATTAGGTCATAGAATTGTTTACATACCTACTAACTAAAATCTTAACAAAATAATGGATTATAGAAAACATTAAAATAGCTATATTGGTTAGCATAATTTGGTATTCTCTGTAACTCTAAAATAAATATGATATATTAATATTTCAACAGCTTAGTAGCCCTAAAACGTGAGTTTATTTTTCTTATATACTTTTAATTAATCAAAACATCAGGCCTAGCGACCTCCACGACTTTGCCACAGTAATGCATTGCATGAGTTTATAATATACATGCCATATTATGGCAGCAAGTGCATACACGTAAAATATATTTCCGAGTTTTTGCAACTTTGAAACTGCTGGGAAGTGATGGCGTGTTAAAATGTCGCAAAGCGCACTAGGCCGAATGAATGTTTCTAATAACATTATAATTGGAAAATATTTTTGTTAATGATTGAGTATTGAATACAAGGAAACTAAATAGAGTTTAATCCGCTGACTTCTTACTTTTTTATACAATACAGGCACTCAAAGCTCATTAATCACTATATACCCAAACTTAGGCCAAATTGCCCAAGTATTTAAATTCGTATTTCATCTTACAAAATAAAAACAGTCAATATCAAAAGTATAATGGTCTTCAAAGGCCAAAATCGAAACATTTGTTCTTAAAATTCAACCTTATATCAATTTAAGTAAAGCGCATTTTTCGACTTAAATTGAAACTGGTATTCGTCTGTATGTAATTTAAAATGAACCCTAAGGTAATTAATATCAGATCCATTTTTAACAAATTGTTTAGATTTTTTTGGTCATATTGAATGCATACTTTCGACGCTGACTGGACATACAACCTTACATAGGTTCTTAGACAATAAGACGCTTTACTGTCATGGTAGCTCAGTGGCATGACCGTTAGACTGGCAAGTCAAAGGTCCCAAATTCAAACCTAAAGCCATCACTGAATTATTTCTTCAGTCTTGTGCGTCTTAGAAATTAATAATTATCACTTGCTTTTAACCAGTACACCTGAAAGATGTTCTCGATTGTGTGTAAAGCCATGTCATGAGGTCGGTTTATACTCTAACACATGCAAAACACTGTCGACCACACCAAGATGGCTTTTTAAATAACATTTGAGGTCTTAACTTCAGTAAATCCTAATTTATCCGACATTTTGTTGCGTGTTCAAAGTGTTTTTTAGTGTTACTATTCTTTCACCTTTGTTCCTCTGAGTTAAAATATAATATCTAAGTTAGTTTTAGCAGTACCATCGTATCATGACCTTTTGAATTTCAGTCAACCCTTTTAGTAAAGACATCTTCTCAGTAAAGCTTTTCACAGCCCTCACAACCTTATTCATAATCTTTTAGCTAAAATGTCTTGTAAAGTCTAATGTCATAGACCTCATGTGACTTTAGTTTTTTATACCCGATATTTCAGTACTTTCTCATGTAAGGTTTACAATAACGTAACGATTAGTACATATATCTATTTGCCTTTTGTTTCTCTAAGTGTTAAATTCAAGTATCTACGCTTAGTCATGACATTTGAGATCTTTAAGTAGATAAATCCTTATATTTTTCGATATTTAGGTACTTAGATAAACAAATAAGTTCTGCGATTGTTATAAGTAGTACATCTATTCAACTTTTGTTCCTCTCGCAAGCGTTTTAGAAGAATATCTAACCCAGAAGAGCAGATCTCTCGGTGTATGCAGTAGGATGAAGTGGTGGTGCGTTGGGGTTACGACCTCGCCTGAAAAGTATAGTAAACCTTATTAAATTAAGTTCATAAAATATGCTATTTTATAAACAACAGCCCTTAACTGTCCCACTGCAGGGCAAGGGCCTCTTCTCATGCAGAGAAGGCACGAGCTTAATCACCACGCTAGCTCACTGCGGGTTGGCGATTTCAGACTATTATGTCCAGGTCTCCTCACGATGTTTTCCTTCACCGTATGTCTGTGATGTCTTAGATTATGTAAGAAAGTACATATGACATTGAAAAAGTCACATTGGTACATGCCTGGTTTAAACCCACAACCTGCGGCTCAGGATGCGGGCCCGTAACCACTCGGCCACCACGACTATATTTTATAAATATTTGTAAATTAATTCTGACGGCAAATAAGAAACACATGACAGTTGTCAAATTAGTATGGACTCAGGTGTGTATGGAAGATATAATGCACATTTGCGCAAGCGCATGGATAATAGATATTTAATGTATTTTAATTGGGCATAAACAGCTTCCAAGGATCATAATGTATACATATAAAAATATATAGCACGAAAAATATCTCCCACACACCAGGCCCTAAATCCAAACTATGCCTATAGCAAAAATTAAGAGAACCTACCTTCTCGCATTGTCAATGGTAGCTCCATACATGGGTGGCTCCGGCATACTCGGCCTGACATTCCTCGGGGGAGGAGGGAACGGAGGACGGCCTCGGTTGTGCCAGTGCTGGAAGAGGAACCCTAGCGCCGCCAAAACCACCCATATCGACGTCACTAAGAATTCTGCAACGGAGAGAACATAAAAAAGGATATTTTTTTTTGTGTAAACCTGAAATAAATAACGATTCAAGAAAGATCAGAGTAGAAGAAACAGGATATAAAAAAATTGCTGAGAATATTACGGTTTTTAAGATATACTGAACTATCGATGTCAAAGATAAAAGGTATTGAAAATAGTAGTTAAAAAAAATATATTTCATTACAAGTCAGTAATAAAATCTGATTGATGCAAGCACGATATTATGATATAATTTAAAAAAAAGTATAACTTGGGAAATTCTGCGGAACACGTCGAAGTTTGAAGGAAAACATCCTGAGGAAACCAGCACACCCGAGAGATGTTCTCGAGAGATGGTGTGTAGCCATATCAGAGACCTACGGGTGGTTTGAACTCTGACACTAGGTTGTTCATCAACCACACGAAAAGAAGAAGATGCGGAACATAATTTTCTATTTTGGTAGGTATTGATCCAAGCTATCAACCCCCACAGTATGTCATACTATTTACAAGGCAGCTTGTTTAATAAATTTTTATACGTGCTTCATCCTCGGCCACATCGTCACTTACCATCAAGCGAGTTGGTGGCCGAACGTAGATCAAATCTCGATAAAAAAAAATAGTACAAGAATTATTATGTAATTCAAGATATGTCTTTGAAAAAGCATTAACGCATGCTTAGCGAACTCTAAAGTTACAATATTAAATGGAAAAAGAATACGGTCGCGAACAGATACTCCAGGCGCTCTGACCACTAAGCGAGAGGTCGAGATGGCTTAGTGGTCAGAGCGCCTGGAGTATCTATCCGGGAGGCGCAGGTTCGAATCCTGTTCGCGACCGTATTCTTTTTCCATTTAATATTGTAACTTTAATTATTATGTAATAAATTCTATTGTGTGTTGTACACAATATTATCCCAGTTGAGGAAAAACACAATAACATCCCGGAGGAAAAAGCATACGACAGTGCATTAATATGTTGGCTCGCTAATTACCGGACACAATAGAATTTTATTGTTATGAAGTATAATTTTATACTTCTCCCATTCTATCTATCAGATTTATCCCGAACAGATATAAAATATAAAATAAACCGACTGGGTTTGACGCCTATTCATGACAATTATTAATTTGCTTAATTGAAGGAGCTGCTGAGCAATTGCAATAAGTGTCGCGTGTTCGATTCCTGTGTAGAACGTTCGGTGCTTTCATGGTAAGGTCAGACCCAAGTTAATAACCGCCAAAGTATGTCAAACTATTTACAGGGCACCTTTTTATTGTATTACTACGATCAATTTTATGGCGTTAATCTCATTTCCATATTATACAGCAGCCGAAATTTCAATGCGTCACACTTAAAACAGTGGAGGCAAAGTGGTGGTTTAATCTCTGACACTAGATTGTTCATCAACCACACGATGAGAAAAAGAAAGCCTTATTTATTTAACTAGTATGAGAGTTTGTATTGTGTTGATACCGATACTATTATGTGTTACACAGAATAATATCCCGGTGGAGGAAAAAACAGTCACATGTGACTGTACCAGATACCAGATTTATCCTGAAAAGTTATAAATATAACAATAAATCAACTGGGATTGACACCTAATATTGATGATAATAATTAATTTGCCTGATTGAAATAACTGCTTTCGGGTCATATCATCATGTTTATAGTGATAAGATTTCTATTGGTAAACGTGCCCACTAAGTTATTCTAGGTTCACTGACATTAATACAACAACAAGCGTTGTGGGAGAAGGGTCTGGGCAGTTGCATCAACTCCCCAACTATCGTTCTCCTCAAATCTATCTACTCTACTTAGAGTGAATAGGTTTCTTCTGGATCTACGTGCTTCATCCTCGGCCACACCGTCGCTTACCATCAGGCGAGTTGGTGGCCAAACGTAGATACATTTTTGATAAAAAAAGGTAGATTCTACCCGCGACTTCTTCTGCGTGGACTTCAGAATTGGGTCCAGCCAGGATAAACAGTATTTTATGTATTATTTTAGATTATAAACTATCAGTGTGCCAAATTTCATCCAAATCCGTTCAGTAGTTATTGGGTGAAAGAGTAACAAACATCCATCCATCCTCGCAAACATTCGCATTTATCAAAGTACGTTTAACCTTTCGGCTCAGTAACGTACAGATCTGTACGTTGTAACAATAAAAATCTATTGTGTCTGCTAATGACTGACGCAACAGCTTAAGACAAAATCATCAGTTTTACACGTCTTTTTTATGAATAAATAGCTAAATCTCTCTCTTCAGTCTAGTGATAGCAGGCGCGACTGCTATGCATGAGGAAGAGTCCTCGGATGTCTTATCTGCGTCCTCGGTTCGTATTATTGCGTTCGAGTGTATCGAATTCTTAATTCGAGCTTGGAATTGTGCCCGTTAAACAACAATCGGCTCACCGCCATTGCACTTATTAACAGCATTGGTGCGCCCTGGTCAGTATTTATGAACCACACGACCTGCCCTTACAAATTATGTCATTTGAACGCAAAAAAACGTCTCAGATAATTCGGTCAATCACTTCATAAAATTGTAGACGGTGACGTAATATAAAATGTTTTCATAACAAGACCGGCTGATTATCCCAATGTAATAAGGGTGATGACTTACCCCTTATCACACGGATAGGGTATAATAGCTCATTGCGAACTATGGTTGGTAACGCGTTGAGGTTAAGCTACGTTTGGCAGAGTTTATTTGTTGATGGGTAATTGTTAGTTAGATTTATTTTGTTTATATAACTGCATCTGTACGACATGACGTATTGTATTAACTGCAAAGTTAATCGTGTCGGTTAAGTCAACTGTATATAGACTGAATACATAGCAATGACGTCACCAAAAGACGTAGGCATTAAAATGTGGAAGAATTCGGGGTAGTTAGCAGTCGTCAAGATGGCTAAGTGGTCAGAGCGCCTGGAGTATTTATTCTGGAGGTGTAGTTTCGAATCCTGCTCACGACCGTATTTTTGTTCCTAAAATTTTTTTTTTTTAGAGATCAATCTTAAGCTCTTGCCTTCTCTGTATGAGAAAAGGCCCTTCCCTACAGTGGGACAATTAAGGGCTGGTGATATATTTTTTTAGAGATCGCAACGCGTGCTTTATATTGTTTACGATTTATTTGGATAATTGTTCTAAAGATTTTCATGGAACCGTCTCCGTAATTTGGACACTCGAATCAGTTGATTCCCGTTATTGTCAAAACCGAACAGTCATGCCTCAAACTCAAGAGATGATGTTCTCATGGTGCCTTGGAGAGCTCTGACATCTGATTATCATCAGCATGCATAATTCGATATCTCGGTTGCCATCGAAATGATAGTCACTTGTTAGTACATTGTGTTGAAGGTATGTTATAGCTTATCTATGTAGAGCAACATGACGAAATTAATTAAAAAATTAAAGAGCACGCCTGCCGTTCTGTAAATTACATTTCTATTTTGCCGCCTTTTAGTGCACCATTGGCACTATATTAATATTTTTTTAAATCTTACTAGCCTTTGTTACCCTGGTCAATGTAAGGATTCTAACGATACCCCATACATCTAAATCGGTTCAAGCGTTTAGAAGTTATGGTGGAATAAAGAAACTCACAAACATAAAAATTAAAATTAAAACCATGTCGTGTATGATCACAAATTCATAATTAACAAATGTTCGACGTGATTCTTTAAATTGGCATAACTTTTTTATTTATGAACCGATTGACACGAAGCAAACACAAAATGTTAAGTACCACAATATATTAAACCACATCTAAATCGAATAAGCCATTTCTGAGATTAGCGTGCACGAACGCACAGACAAACAGACAAAAATTCTAACAATCATTGTTTTGGGTGCTATTTGTGTTGATAAAGGTCCCAATAATATTTTTTCTCATATATCTTCCATGTACAGACAGCGATCCGTTACATTTTTATTATATGTATTGTTGATTATGTACCTATTATTATTATTGTAGTCAACAGATTCAAACACTCACCTCTCCATAGAAAAGGCGGCATCAACGTAGCCTTATTGAAGTTCGGTACAACAGCTCTTCTGATTGTGTTTATTATTATGTACTTCAAGTTGGATCCCAAGTAATAGTCGATGAACAGCACCGTTGCGTACGCGCCGAGAACAGCACAGCACATTATGTTTGCTGCATACGTCACGGACACAATTGCCAATGCCGTCAGAAGCATTATCAGGATGAATGGAGTCCAGAAGTTGAAATCCACCTCCAAATATATGATGGGAGCTAAAATATAGTTATGGTTTTAAAATGGTTTACACTATGCCATAAGGCATTTGATCAGGAACAGACGACGTGTATAGACGTCACAACGATCAAATTTGTTGTGTGTCTTGTCGTGTGTTTATGACGTATTCATAGTCGAAAGAAGAACTAAAAAATTTTTTTTCATGTACAGTTATTTATAATTTTATATAATATTCTATTGCGAGACCTTCCTTTCCTTTTTTTTTATTTATCTGATGGGTTTTGTCGCTTATCACCCAATAAATTATAATTATTTTTGTTTTATGAAATGCTTACGTATATTTTTTTGGTTAATAAATTGTATTGTATTCTATTTAATTATACGAAATAGGCGTTATTGAATAGATAATAATATATTTTTATATCGGTTCCAATCATTCCTTTTTTACTTTTTAATTGTTACTGAATTAAGTGAAACTACTGAACAAAGGGTGCATAATCCTAAAAATATATATTTGAAGTATTACGCTCTGTGTACTCTCGATCTGTACCTTATTTAAAGAGTTAAAATAAAAAAAGTAAAAAACTAAAATATCCAAAATAAAATTGGCTGTCTTTTAACAATGCCGATAAACTATTCCTAAAGCCGTTCGGGGAATTACGAGGTTTATTCTAAAAAACCTAAAAAAAATCGGAGTAAAAATTTTGCTATTAAATAACCATAGAGCTTTTAAAGTAATTTTATATGGTTAAGCATATTTTCTTAATAATATGGTACGGGTACTAGATCAACAGCTTGTACTTATGTATTTACACACGTTTCTGTACATAGATCATACCTATAATAATTACGTCATATTTACTAAGAAGGATAACTAGTGAACAAAATTTACTGACAATATAATCACCACAAAGACGAATTTGTCTAGGGAAAATTATTAGTTTTCCTCGTGTTGTAAAGGATAATTAAGAATTTAATTATACGTATTATTATTATTATTATTTCATCATGAGTTACATTTTTATACATACTATAATTGTTATTATCGATTTTTTTAAAGCTTATATAGTAGCGTCACTCTTGAAAATAAATCCGCTTGATTCACATTGGAAATATGTCAATTCGTACATACTTCAAAATGTCTAAAAAAATATTTAAGAATCGGGATACCGATAGTGGGTGTGTGATTCTTCAAAGGAATCAATTATTTTCGGATGGTGCAAAAAAATGTGACGTTTTAAAAGTGCCCTTTTTGTGTCTGCTAATTAGTGAGTCAAAGGGTTAAGTTGGTTTATGTGAATTAAAAACTTTTGACTTGACTAATAGCTCGACATGCTAAACAATAGGTATAACTGTGATGAAGGTAATTTTTTTAACATAGTGGTAAAGTGTTGATTTAAGATTGGAATTGGTATTAATTTCAAGAGTAACACCACTAAACGTTCTACAAAACTTAGCAAATCTGTGAAATCAGAAACGGTGAGTACCATTCTCCTGCGCCTGGTATTAGCCAATTTAGAAAATGAGAATTCCATTACCTGGTAATCTATAGTAAAATATCGCAGCCAGCAGGAATCCAAGGTTGAGAGAAGGCAACAGTACCGATATCACAGGTATTCCATACAGCCACCAGAATAACAACCATATAGCCCCGAAAAATACTCCAGAGAGACATGAGGCAGCAACCAGAGCTATAATAACAATTGTATAGTAAGGCTCAATTCCACCAACTCAACTTTAACCGTAACCGACATGTTACTGTGTCATATTTTTATTATTTTTTTATTTGGATTTGCTCTGTACTCTAGTCTAGGTCAGAGGTGACAGAGACAAAGTCGACGATGGAGTGACCTTACCCAGAAGATATATATATATTTACAAAAAAATGTGTCAAAATAATAAAATAACACGTCGATTATGGTTAAAGTTATGTTGGTGCAACCGAGCCGTATGTTACTAACTTTTAACACACAAAGAAACAAGACCTGCCTTCAGTGGAATGGTGGACAACACAGACAGCAAGCGTGGGTCATTTGCTGTTAGTTATTGAAGAGTTCTATTGTCTATCTCCGAAGATCTTCACCAAATCCTAATATATTATATACTAAAACCTTCCATTAAAAATATGTATTTAAATAACGAAAACCCCATCCAAATCGGATCAGTAGTTTTAAGAACATCGCGAACATTCACACGGTTGGAATACAGAACCTACTTTATTGAATTCGGTAAAGAATATGATATGATTTAGTCCGACTAAATGTTTCAGAACTGGCAGGCCACAATTCTCTTCGATATTTGAATTTTATAAATACTTTCAAAGATAGACTGCTTGTCAATAAAGACTAAAGATAGTAACCCGGTATATGGGTCTCTCTTAAATACGTCATAGCTATTTATCCTCCACTCAACGTACTAGTATGTTAATGAGTTACATAGAATCAGTGTTTTATTTGGTTAGGAGTTTTCTGAGCGACAACAGACCTTGCGAGAAAACTATAAAAAACTGGTGGTCACCATAACGAGATGATATGGTCTACGGTTACCATGGACTGGACACCGGATATTTGACATCAAGTTTTAATTTAATACTTCTTTAAAAAAACGAATGCATGATTTAAATAAATATAGGTTAATACTAAAAGTAAACTTACCAGGGTTATCAACAAAAGTGATCAAAGCTATCACGATATAGCTAATAATGGCACCGCTGAAGGACCCAGCGACGAACATCTCAGTCTTGAAGAATCGATGTCCAAAGAAGCATAGGAACGGGCCAACAAATAGGAATACAACACTAAGCACTTGTGATACCATGTCGACTGAAAGAAATACTTTATATTTTAGATGCACTGAAAATAACTCTATTAGTGTTTGCCTTAAATCAGAACTCTGCTCTTAGTCATAGGAAACTATCTGACTCGCAGAGTATCTTAGGATTCAAGCGTCTGGCAGGTGCTACAACTCAGTATTACAGAAATCGGGTTTGTTGACTTGGACAATTACCAGACGAGAGAAAAGAGTCTAACTAATGGAAGTCTTGTTCTAAGTATACAATTCTGGAAGTCAAATTAATACAATCCTGTGCTTCAAAATTTGAAAATAAATCACAAATTCAGACGTAGCATCATATATCACCAAAAGGGTACCAGAAATGACATCACTGTTGTCTATGTTGATGATGACAGGACGACAAAATCAGAGAAACTCCACTGTCATACATAGGTGTCTCCAATTTCACGTCACTGACCACGACTCTCGACATCACATATTTAAAAATATATATATATATTATAATGTATAGTAATGTATCTCTTACATTACTATACATTATAATATATATATATAGAAACAATAAAACTTACCTATGATCTCGCAGCCGTTTTCATCTACATTCGAGCAACCATAGCTAGAGCTTGGCACATATACAGAATATGCTACTTTCGTCCCCAAATCTCTCGTAGCCACCACCGTGTATATGGCTCCGGTGCCAGGGTACGCGCTCAACATGCGGCGACTTATCGGCCATGAGCTCCTCGGAATCTTGGAGAAGATTGGTAATTACAGTATAGTGTAACAGGTATTTAGAAATAGGAGACGAGAACCTCAAAATATTTTATATTTAAGTATGTTTACTGGAATTGCTTGGTCTGGTTTCTAAAAGTTATTTTTCTTGACTCCAGGTCTCGGAACTAGTTATGCTTTTAGGCGTATTTATATCTTATGACGTTTTTGAGGTATGTGATCGTGCTCAGCTTATGAGGAGACATGAGCGAGTATAGGTCCCGAGGTGCCTTATTGCAGCTTGGGACATAAAATTTAATAAGGGCGTATTGATTTTGAATAATATTGACTGAAAAATTCAACCACCGTTTCGACCACCGTCAATACAATACTAAAGATTTTTATCCAAATCGATTCAGAGATCTAGGTGTGAGAAAGATAGACATAGAATTTTTTGCATGCAGTTTTAATGTAAATGAGACCTCTTGAGATAAAATTTCAAGGAGCAACCCATAGGTCAAAAGACAAGTTCTACTATAGTAAGTACATTATGATAATTCGATTGAGTTTGTATTTTTATTGACCAAAAAGCTCACACGTTTCATACGTTTTTCAAAGCATTAGCGAGGAAAAAAATATTTAGTTGCACAAACTAATTTTGAAATTAAAATGGCGCGCGCACACTGATGAAAGAAACTGGCGAAATTGTCAAACAGTGAAATATAAAACTTGAATGAAGTGAAATCTTTTCTACATAAAACACAAAATTATCTTAATTTAAAAACAAATAATTTGTAAATTAAAAAGTATATTCATTTGTCGTATTTTTAACTAACACAGTGTATTTAATCACAAAGATCTATCAAAGTCCTTAGACACCAAAACTTTTAGCTAAGATTTAAAAATAAATGTAAAGGTGCTACGCTCCTTTTTTTCAATATAAAGTGTAAAGCACACGTTCGTTATAAGCTGCATTATAAACCTAAAAGCGTTGCAATAAGAGCTTTCACAAGCAAGTCTGTTGAAAAAGATACTTTTGTATTGTAGTACATAACCATAACAGGTCAAACTCGTACCAAGGTCAAGGCTCATGTCAAACTTGTTTATTTAAATATGAAAAAAATCTGCTACCTATACAAGTTATTTTAATAACTTATTACTTACTTTTCACGATCTACTTACATGGTCTACCTTCAACAATCAGAATAAATTACCCAAATAATATTCTGACTTACATAACATATACCCAAACAATCACGCCTGTTTCCCATTAGGGTATGCAGAGAGTATCGATTTTTAACAGTTAAACCCCAAATAACATTTCCTTGGGAATCGAACCCAGGAACTGACGCTAAGCAGTTAATGGCTCGAGATACCAGATGAGCAAATATAATAAAGTGATACGACTTGGATCGGTACGAGTCCGGCTCAAGGTCCATAATGGATTTTCTACATTAGACCAAAGGCGTCTTATTGGTTGCGTCACTCCGCAGTCTACCCATTTCTTTTTACCCGACTACGGCAAAGCCAAAAGGGTTATGATTTGAGCAGCCTATGTATGTATGTTTTTTATTTACGTGTGTTCCTCCTAATCGTGTCGTGGTGGCCGAGTGGTTACGGGCTCGCCTCCTGAGCCATAGGTTGTGGGTTCAAACCTGGCATGTACCAATGTGACTTTTTCAATGTCATATGTACTTTCTTTGTTCATCTAAGACATCACAGACATACGGTGAAGGAAAACATCGTGAGGAAACCTGGACTTGGGAGTCTGAAATCGCCAACCCGCAGTGAGCTAGCGTGGTGATTAAGCTCGTGCCTTCTCTGTATGTATGAGAAGAGGCCCTTGCCCTGCAGTGGGACAGTTATGGGCTGCCTTATTTATATTATATTTATTTATAGTTCCTCCTAATCAAACAAATACTTACTATAGTTCCATATTTCTGAATATCCTTGATGTTCATCATCTTTCGGATGCCATCAAAGTAAACATCAGCATAGTAGTTCATTTCAGGCAGATACATCATATAAAATGTAATGTTAGCTCCATCCACTTCAACACAGGCAGGGTCTACTGAAGGTGTCGCTGCGTCTACCAATATGTAGTCATTGTATATTTGGATTTGAAGGTATGGAGATATTTGAACTGAGAACTCCATGTTACATCCACCTGGTATGGGATCTGAAAAGACGGTTATTAGATAATCTAATTCTTTAAGGAATAGAGATAAATATTTGAAAAGCATTAACGCATGCTTAGTGAACTTTGTGGAAAAATAATACGGTCGTGAGCAGGATTCGAACCTGCGTCTCCCGAATAAATACTCCAGGCGCTCTGACCGTATTATATTTCCACAAAAAATTATAACTTCAACACAAGCAAGTGGAAAAAAATAACTTCATGTGTTAAAGCATTGCATATTGATTATCTAGACTAGTAAGTATCTATGCAATATAATTTACTTATTGGGTATGGGTGGGTATCAATGTTAAAACGACAGTTTGAGTTAAATTGTTTTTAAGCAATACCATATTTTTACTTGACTGCCCCAGAGTTATGTTTATATCATGATAGGTACTTATAATATGTATGTATCAGGAAAAATATTATCGTAAAAACCACATAAAAATTTGTAATACCACCATAATGTAATAGGTACAATATAATCTGGCCTCGCTGACACCAAAAATGGAAATTATTACTATTTTGACAAGCAATCCTTTTAATGTTATCATTTTCATACAAAAAAGGACTATTGGATATTTCATAGGTAGTACAAGAATAGTCAAAAAAAATTACAAGTGCAAAGAGACCTCTTAAATTATAGAAAAATAGAATTGTGAACAGGGTTTGAACACTTGTAGTACTAATCCAAAAGGTACAGATTCAAACTCTACTTGCATTTACATATATGAGATATTAATTATGCAAAGATTCAGTGAGTGGCTTGTTGTTTAACAAATAAATTTTAATATACATATAATGAGACATATCTTTGAAAAATATGTAGAAGCACCTAAGTAAATTATGGTATATTTATTTAAAATTAAAAGCAAAAAAACCTTCTTAAAAAAAACTTTTATTTATATGCTCTAAAAAGAAGAAAATTAAATTTTCGTTTAAAATTTTAACTATCAACTTATAACCTCATTACATACAATTAATATGACCATAAAAGCTTGTCTCGCAATATAAAAAAAAAACTTTACAGATAAGTTACTCAATAGTTTATTACACAAGTAAGAAAAAAGAAAATTGTATTTTCTGCTTTTTAGAGCAATTAAATAAAAGCTTTTTTTTGCTTTTAATTTATTTTTTACTTTTTATTTATTTTCTTTTTAATTTATTTTTAGAATGACGTCACATTATTTTTCGAGTGACTCTCAACAAGCCCTAACATTAGATACCCATATTGTAGAAATGCATAAAAATAACTATTCCGCCATCTTGGATGTACTGCCATATTGGATTTAGAATGACGTCACACAGCTTATCGTGTATTGTCATTAAAACTAAACGTGTATACAAAATTTCAGCTCAATCGGTTGAAAATATCTGCGTCAAAATTGAGTAGCAAGATTCCACCAGGACAAACATACATACATACATTGCAAGTTAAATAAAAGCTTTTAAAAACATAATATCATACCCATTTCGATGTAGCCATGGACAGAGATATATACATGAACAGTAACATTTTGATTAGAATTAACTACAGAAAATGTGTCAACAGTTGGTATCATAAAACCAACAAGTCCCAAGTTTGTTCCAGAAACTTCAGAAGCAGGCAGTTTTTCATTTTTGTACAGAGAGATACCATGTATATGACTGTGTGCTTGAAATACTATGAAAGATAAGTTTTTATTGACATCAGTGAAGTTAAATCTAACAGTTGATGAACCATTCAAAGTTATGAAACCTCCGTAGATTTCTCTGTTGTCATATGTTATTGTACTATTTAAAGGTACTGTTATGTTGGCATCTGGAACAAAGAATTAATATAAAATTATTGATACCTACCTACGAAGAGAAAGTTTCAAATTCTATAATAATATATTATAGAACATGAAACTTTAAGTTACTCAATAACAGCTAAAGCGGTTTTACAAGTTTGTTAGACTAATGAGGTAGTTATTATGGTCATAACTGGATTCAAATGTATAGGTATATTTTTTTTGGATTCAAAATAATAAAACTTTGAATTCTAATGCCAAATCAAGGCTTTAAAAATATATTAGGTATTATCTTTACAATAAAATCACATTTCATCAATGCTGTTGATAAGTTTACTACTGAGAATTTTCAGACAGAAAACTCAATAACACTTTTTCATAATCGGGAATCGATCCTCACGCTCAGCAGTCGCCCTTTCACCCAATGAGGCAGTCAATACAAATAAGTTGACTAATACCAGTTTCTGGATGTGATATCCCCATGATCATTGAGAAGAAAATTATAAGAATTTTAGGAATGTGTCCCAACATACAGGCAGAAATCAGTAAGCTTTACAAATTATATGGATGAATACCACAAAGATAAAGCCAACCTTAGAGATTAAGGGTTAAGGGTTAAGGGTAAGTAAGACAAAAGTTTCAACATCTTAATTAATTCCCTGATAAGCCACTGGCAGGCCATAAAATATTTAAAAATACATCATTAAAGAATAATTAATTACCTTGTGCAGCCACAGAAGCAACAAAATAAACTAAAGAAATTAAAGTAAACTTAGCTCTAAATGTGGAGAGCATTTTTACTTATCAAGTTCAATAAAAATGTTATCATTGATTTAGATTAAAAATATATACGTCCACTAGTCCGTCACACTACATGCACATCACTTTTTTTGAAGAAATTGGAGCGTCAATTATTCAAAACAGCTGATCATTTGATCATATTGACACCGACAAAATGACTTTAGGATAGAAAAAAATACAATGTCATATCTAATAAAAGAGACGATGAACTAGACTAGTATAATTTATGACACAACAACATAATAATTAGCGTTTTGTCCCTGATACTACAATTCACATCGAGTGCATGCGAAAAAATTAAGTTCACCGGGTAAAACAATGACAATCAATTGACAACTGAAGTACTAACAGCATATGACACTGACAGATTAATGAGTGAGTTTGAAGTTTTGAATGACAATACTGAATGAAGAATGGGTGGCAATGTAACCGGGAGTGACCTATTTTGTATGAATGGTTGTTGCACAGATATAAACACATCAACACGGTCTAGGGATATTTTTAAAAAAGCGAATTACTATCAATATGTTAATTATTTATATGACATGTATATATTTAAAAGATACGTTATTTAATATTCTACCATTTTCTAGTAATGGTTAAGGTACTTCGATTAAAATTTCTGGATTTTATGGAAAAAAAATGAAGCATAGACTGAAACCGTATATGAATTAACTTTTAATTTATGAGTAAAAACTGAAAAAATAGAAAAATCATTTAATTTGTGTTTATAAACTTGAAGTTAGTAGTCTGAGAAAGCGCCCATGATGTTCATAACACATCGGCAACGATTCGGCATGCTCAGAACAAGGTTGTCAATGTCTTGCTGCGGAATATTGTCCCATGTCCTTCTGAGGTGCGCAAAAAGTTGATCTTCTGTAGCCAGATTTTCAGGAACTTCCTTCAGAGCTCTTATTTGCAGCATATCCCACACATGCTCAATGGGATTTAGATCTGGCGATTGAGCAGGCCAGTCTAAGGCCCTAACATTGTGTGTATGTAACCAAGCTGCTACCGTTCTCGCCGTGTGTGCCCGGGCATTGTCGTGCATGAGCAGGAAATCTTGCCCCATTTGTGTTCTGTGGGGCAAGATTACGGGCCCCAGCACCTGTTGGACGTATCGTTCTGCCGTCATATTGCCCCGCACCCAAACGAGATCCGTCCGTCCTCCAAGACGAATTCCTGCCCAAACCATAATTGTTCCTCCTTGGTATGGGTGAACTTCCTGAGGGTTCTGAAGACGGCTCCATCGTCCAGGAACTCGCCAAACACGCGTCCTTCGTGAATCTGGATGGAAGCCGAACCTGGATTCATCCGTGAACAGCACATTGGACCATTGTTCATGGCCCCAGTCCACGTGGTTCCGAACCCATTCTAATCGTCGTCCACGATTGCCTCTCCGTAAAGGTGGGACCCGGAGTGGTCTACGAGAGCGTAGATTGCTTTCATGCAGTCGCCTTCTTACAGTTTGGTCAGTCACAAGCACTTGGTGTTCCACTCGCAGCCTTTGGACCAATTGAGTCGCCGTTGCATTTGGTTGAGCTCGCGCAGTAATTTGCAAAAATCGGTCTTGTCTGGAGGTAGTGATGCTACTTGGCCCCCGGTGCCTCTCCGCTACTTCACCTGTGGCACGATAGCGTGTCCACAATCTTGAAATTACATTTTGGTGGGTCCCTATGGCCTCAGCAACATTACGCTGAACAGACCCAGCTTCCAGCATTCCCACAGCTCGTAACATCTCCGCCCTCGTCAAATGTTGGCGTTGCATGGCTACAATACCTCAATTTTAACTTTATCTTCCGTTTAAAAATGAAAAAAAACTGTAACTAAATGTAATTCGTATTGTTTTCTAAATTTCGCACAAATGAAAATTCCCTCTCCTACACATCAAGACATTTTTATGCCACCGAAACAAAAGAATTTTCAAAAATTTGAATTTGGAATTAGTCTGAGATAAATTACAAACAAATCGGTGTATAAAAGATTCCAATGCGGCCAGTACTTTTCGAGTTATTTAATTGAGTATGAAATATCCCTAGACCGTGTTGATGTGTGTATTTCATTTAAAAGTTGTTTATATATGAAATAATCTGAATCTGATAGGTTTTGATTAATTTGACATAATACATATCAAATTACCTAAGACTCTATATATACAAAATGTACCTTCTCTACAATCATATTCTGAGAAGACCGAAAACAATGAATAAAACACACCCAGCTTCTACATTAGCACTAGGTACTTAATTTGTTTTCAAGAAGCTTGATCGCATAAGTAAGCCAAAGGAAATTCTGTTGAGATAGACTTCACTAACGAAAAAAAACAGGAAATCATGTAACATTTCTTTTTCTAGCCATTTATGATCTTTATTTAAGATTTTTTAACAGACTGACCAGAAGGAGAGTTATTTATTTATGTTGGTTCTCACATCGTCTATCATGAGGCTATGTAATTTCTAATTAATTTGGTAACTGAATCTAGGTAGTTACTAGTAAGGTACCTATTTAATTTAAGATTGTAATGAAAAGTAGGTAATTTTAATTATATTTATGAATTTATTGACTCGCTAATTATCAGACACAATAGAATTGTATCGTTATATAGTACAATGTTGTACTCTATCGAGCCAGGATCAATTAATTCATTGTCCAAAAAATACTTATGCAGGTCTTGGCCTCTTGGGAGTAAGTCGCCTTGAGTTGATTGGCTTGGTTTGAATTGAAACTCAGAAGACAAGAGTTTGTAGTTCGTTCTTGATATCGATTCCTCTACCGGCCGCTAGAGCGCACTCACGTCAAAATTCTCAAATATGGCGGCGCGATCAATGAAGTTGTAATGTGTAGTGAGTGAAGTCTAGTGTAAAAATTGATAATGATTGATTTTGGTGTTGTTTTTGTATGTGGCTGTTAACATTAATGGGCCATGGGAAGGGGCCAGGAGCTATTAAATGCCGCCCGCGAAGGCGACAAGCGTACAGTGGAAAAAATACTTGGTCAAATCACTAACATAAGTGGTCCATTTACAAGGTGGGTCCTGATTCTTGTTTTATTGTTTAGCTGGTAGATAAATTTAGTTTAATCTATTGTAAAGGTCTTAAACTGTACAATTATTACACAGCTCCCTATAACTAGCTTCGAAAAAAGTCAAAAGGATGTTATCTTTGTATCAACAATGGTGTATTGTTATCACGTAGTTTTTTATAATGTTTACGTGCTTATCGTCGTTTCAAGACACACGAGAATGTCTTAGACGCTATTCATATTCATTGCGGTATATTTAATGCCCACCATACCTGTTACAGGTCAACAGTTAAACCTGTAACATAATTAATGGTTTTTTAATTACTTTATGTACCTAACTCGATTCATTGTTGTTAACTTGATATTGTACCATGGATATAATGATAGATTTTATTGCATTTTAACAAGGTTCATATTTGCATGTTGGTCATATATATAGCACATTGTGTGGATTTGGGTAAGATAAAAATATTTAATCTTAAAAGATAATAATTATGTCAACTCAGAACTCAGGTAATATTGACTGACATGCTGTGCATATAATAATAATTATGCTATGGCTTTAATTGAATTTATAGAGTATAAAAACCCCCAGGCTTGTTTAATTTTTTTGTAGAGAACAGTCAAAAATATTGATATGTAAAATTATTGAATGTACCTACTTAATAGTTTTATATGAAATAATACGAAAAACTGGTCAAATTCTGAAAGTCTATGTATACTCAATTTCAAATTTAATAATCAAGATAAATATTTATTATTGAAAATAATTATATTTTTCTCTCACTCGCTACACACAGACCTGCTACTTATATTAAATACCAGTACGCGATATAAATGTGTAAAGCTTGTTCAGGTTTTAAGTCAGCAGCAGGATAACCATATTCCCGATAAACTCCATATGTGTAAAACCACAAGCTTTTATCTGAACCTGTTCAGGTGGATACTGACCCTTTGGACATTTATTGTGACCATGTATACTGTAAAGTGACCATTATGTCCACAATATGAACAAGCAATCAAAACTTAAAATAAGAAGTAACCTGTTGAATAAACATGATTGATGTAATCTGAATACATGTTTGGTATTTGGAAGTGTCTTGAAGAATATCAATATGGTATCTGAAATTATACTCTAATAATTACTTTGGTATTACCATTGCAAATGACACCATTTTTGTTAGCAAAACTACCCATCAACATTATGAAGGCCTTTTTTTTGTTTTGGCTGTGGTATCACTTATACCAGAAAAGGTCTATGTGCTTGCGACTTTTGCGTTTAAATTAGGGTTCATCCCTAAGCCGTGAGCTGCGATGCTGTGATGAACTGCAGGATTTTCCTAGGGGTGAGCTACATGCCATTATAAAGGCTGGGAAGGAAAGGCTTTTAAAAAGTGTCTGTGGTATTTCTTGGCAGGTTCTTCTCCATAAGACCTTTTTGGAACCATGCAACTATCATTAATCAATTAATGTTTCAAGTGCAGGTAATTTGCTTATAAAGACTTCTTAGCAATACAATTAATGATTAATATGCTTTAAAAGGACATCTGATAGACATTAATATTTAGAAATTACTATATTAGTCAAGATTTAATAAAGAAAATTCTCCCTTAAACATTTTCTTTTGCTAACAGCTCAAAACCATTTTTCAAGTAGGCAATTATTTTAGTAGGGACACTAAATTGTAGGCGTATTTTTTAAATACAAATTTGTACCGCTTGATTTAATTTGCTTACATAAGTATTGCTTAGAAATGTAGACATGTTAAATAAAAGAAAGATTTATTACTTTATCATATCGTCAATATTTTCATGGCTGAATGAATCTTATTGGATTTTACTTTTATGTTCAAGATTCAACATTTTATAGGTATTTTTGTAATCTTTTATACTTGTCGACATTCAGGTCTAAATTCCATACGTTTTCTTGTATTGAAATTTACCAGAAGCATTTTTTTGTGGATCTACAATATGACTGCAAAATAGCAAACTGGTTATTAAACCAGTTAAGAATCATCAGGAAGATCTACTTTGTAAGATTTTTATCATTTACTGGTTTTTAGTTTAGCATTCACTTCTTACAATAAAAACATGGAATAATTATTATTTTTGATATCTTACTAAATAAACTATTAAGTTAAAGAAGGAAATGTACCTACTTGTATATATACTCATCATCATTATTTACTTTGTAGCATTGTTATGCCCATGTTAAAGGATGCTGACACAAAAAGAAGCAAAATCATTATTTTTCTATGAAAAGACCATTCACAGACGACTATCTAAATAATAAAACGAAATCCTATTGTTCTTTTGCTACACGATAAAGAGAAAATACGTAATAACATGTGTGTAATTATCTACTACAATATGGCCCAGTCATTTCCAAGATTAGAGCGACAAACAGATAAAAATATGTTGTTTTAAAACAGTCGTTTACATAATTATGCATATCACGTAAACCCGAGGAGGTTTCGTGTGTTTGGAACCACGATCAGAACACGTACTTTCGAAATGCAGTCAGTCATGACTCATCCAAAAATCACAAAAGTCTTAGGTTAATAGTAGTTAAATGAGAAAATAAGAATAGGCTGAATGGGTTAGAGTCAAATATACTTTTTGTAAGTAAGTTAAACGATGCCTAAAGGAGCGCTCACAACTCATCGAAGGCAACGATACCTGCGCTTCTGCTATATTCAGTAAACAGTACTAAACCAATAAAAGGACCACGATTTACCACCGCACAGCAACAGTATTTCATCACAATCATTTATTGAACCTGCCCATCCAGAAGCCCATATCCAGCTGTGAAAGTTTACGAAGTCATGATAAATGTGTAAGAATAAATAATCCAAAATCATCTGCACATAGTTATCTATTTAAGGAAGTAGGATAAGTCAAACCATTAAAGTGAAGTGTTTGGCGGTTGGCCCGACGCCAATCGATGTTTGAGAAACGTACGTTGAACTTTTGTCTTACTGTCTGTCTATATCTAATGCTTTGGACTTAGGGATGTCAGTTGTGGAATGTTAGAATTTATTATAAAAACTTGATTTACTATAAAAGTTTTAAAGGAAATTTAGCATTGCTATAATAAAAAGACGAAATTTTGTTAATTCTTATTTAACTTATGATGTTTACGAAACTTAATATTATTATTGTTTGAACTAGACTCGGCTAATCGATACGCAAAAGTTATGTAAAGCAAAATCTATTATCAACAACACCACCACCATCGTCATCACTTTCAGTAGCATAACCGTCTTCGATTAGCTAAAATTTGCCGTGTTTGCAGGCTACGTTTGCCCCTACCACGCTTTCTTTTTCTTTGTGGCTATTTGAAAAATCTTAATGCGGAGGTAGAGACACCTGCCAGCCCTAAGTTTAATGTTTATATGCAAAACACTCAGACCGGACACTGCAAGTTTGGTGGGCAATAAAAATGCGCTCGAAAACTGCACTTTAAACATGTGCAAAATTATTAAACAGCTGTCTAAGGTCTATGTTCAACACCTCCTAGTTTAGTATTCCTATTGTAAAACCACCGTTGCATGGCCTCGAAATAGTACCGGCAAAAACTGCAACACATTCGTTGAATTAATATTGTATAATTACAAGTTTAAAGCAATTACACATTCATATTTTATGACGAACGGATTTTGATGTCTGCTCACTTGGACACAATCACCTTGCATCTTTTAATCGTTTTGAAAATCTTTAGGACTTTCCAGACGCTATTGAAAATCTGGGACAGCCCTATTGTAAGATAGTCGATACGTCTCGTCTTGATAAAGCTTGACACTTGTGTCTAAGACAAACACTGAGAATGTATTTAATATCAGGTTCCTATCAGTGATTTTCCATGGATCAATTAATGTTGTATTATGTAAGTAATATTTCTTGTAGTTCAACTAAGGCGATGGCTGATGAGATTTTGATTGATTTGATTTGATGTTTAAAGAAATGGTTGAAATAATAATTGCGTAATTATGAGTTTGGAACTATCCAAATTTTGGTGTTCTTTAAAAACACCTTACGCATCACCCGTCGAATCTTTCTTCTTAAGCCAAGAAGTAAATATGTCTTATATGAACACATTTTCCTTTCCTAATCTTGGAATTAAAAAAGCGCGTGTCGTGTCTACTTGTAACCTTCGCGCGCAATCTGTAAGAGTCGACTAAGGGAATTGGGGTCACAATCTTGTACGAGTATGTAGGCGATGAACTAGCGAGTTGTTCTAAGGCTTAAATATTTTTAGCTAGTTATATAAAGTTTTTGCTATGTTTTGGAATACTTATTTTACTAATTGGAATTAGAGGATTGCATTTTGTACCTAAAACATTAGATTTTGACGATCCTAATTTAAATGGCACATTTTTCCTCTTTCGAATAATAGTAGACTTACTATTAAAGCATTTTAAAATGCTTGGATAAAATAATTTGCACTTTGTTTACATAACAAATTATTAAGCCTCCATAAATAATGAGCACTCTCACTGACTCTTAAACCCGCGTTTTGGGAATACCCTGCGTAGAGTTCACATTAATCGCGCCACAAATATGGAAAAACCCGAGAAACCAAATAATACTGAACTGTCAATAGAGAGTGGTTTTTTATTTTTTTAGCCATAGCAACGACATTAATCAATATTAAAGTAAAGTATATTGCTGTAGGCGTAAAAAACAATCGTAAGGATGACGAACGTTCGCGTGCGGCTAGCAATTTAGATACCTGCCTAGCCTCTATGTATTACGCATCAACAAAGCTTCAAGGCACATTTTAATCAGATAAATGGAATTATCACTTCGACCTAATTTCATTTAGTTTCCATAAATCTTCGTAGGTTATAAATTGCAGCGAATGCCTTTTGAAGCTCGTAACGCTACAGTGATCATTTTCCACACTGTTACCAAGCAATATTGACCTCTAAACGCTGTTTTCTAAAGTATTGTTTCCTGTAAATGGGGAGCAGGAAGTTTTATCAGTTTTATATCTTTGAGATGGATATTATCGTCAAATGAGGAATTTAGGACCAGCTGCTTAATAGCTAGCTAACTGTAATAAAAATATATATTCTTCTATTTAACAAGAGATTTTCCTCTTAAAATAATTGCATCTTAGTTTTTCCGCAAGTCGTTCTGCGATTACGAACGCTGTGCATTCGAAACGTCAGGAAGAACAAATATGAATACTTAAAGTGATAAATCCAGTTTAAAATTGTTTTAAGTGTAATTATTGTATTGTTTTAGCAGACGCTATTGTTAGGGAAAATTAAACCACAGAAAATAGTAAAAAAATGCGACGCTTGTTACGCTCTATAATTGTTCACGTTATCTAAAGTTGTGTTTAATTAGTATATCATGATTCATTTCTGGTCTGAAATAATTATTTTACGCTCTCTATAGAAAATGCTTACATACTTAATATTTTTAAATAGTCATGTTAATTGTTATTGTTTAATTCCCCGAAAGATGAAAAATATTACATGTCCGTGTTGGTGTAAAATTCTGTACATTTTGCTGTCTTTTTATAAAAGTCACGTACCTAAGCTCTTGTTCTAAGTAACCCTAACCATGTATTGCATATAAACAAGTTTATTTTAGTTTTTTAGGCAAATTACGTCATTTAAATGGGACCTTTGTAACCAACGACGACGACGTGATAATAATATTTTTCATTACTTTGAAGGCGCACTTTAGGACACGATCGCAAATCCGATTATGGCAATGAATCACGCCTGCATACTCCGAAGGTTTAGGCATAGGTGTACAACAGTACACCCACATTTCACAAATGCCGCTGTTAAGTCCCATTGAAAAGGCGGTATGCCTATTGCCATCTAAAGGGTACAAATCTAAACTCTGGGCCGCTACCGTGGATGTAATAGACTCCTAAGTCCTAATAGAAAAACCCAGTAACAATTTCCAACCTATAGTCAAAGCCAGGACTTCAAGCGCTGCAGCCGCGTCTACTACCTATTTGAAATAATGACGGCAGCACAACATTCAGAAAACACCAACAGTCTTTGAACAGCGTTGAAGGCCTCACAACAAACTTCGACCACATTTTTATCATAAATGTATGTATGGAACAATGGAAAATTATGTTCTTACGTACTGTAACTACTTACGAATCATACTCGTCAATTATTTGGATCATACTAAGTATTTTGAGGTAAACCTATTAGAATACACGATTTGGTGTTTTTAGTCAATCTTCTTATCGTATGATTAAAGAACAACGTAGTTTCAGAGCATAAGCCACCCGTAGGCTTTTGACATGGCTTTACACATTAGAACATTTTTATAGGTGCGTTGGTATCCTCACGATGTTTTCCTTTACAATTTTTACATGATTTCGCAAAGAGCCTTGAATTTAAATCTACGATCTTTGTCTTTGCCAACACAATAGTCATACATCTTTTTTTTTATCAATAAGGATCCTATATTTGGCCACCAACTTGCCTGATGGTAAGCAATGTTGTGGCCGAGGATGAAGCACGTAGATCCAGAAGAAATCTATTCACTCCAAGTTGAGTGGATAGATTTGGGCAGAACGATAGTTTTTGTATAAGAACGATAGTTTATGCAACTGCCCAGACCCGTCTCTCACAACGTATCATTAGTTAAGGCATCATGCAACGTAACTTTTTTTCCATAAATCCTCCCTCCCCCTTTATACTCTTCATTCAACTTTGCAAATATTTCCTGACTTCACAGTCCTAAGGGTGTTTGATAAATTATGGTTTCCTCTCTTGATTTGAATATAATCTTTATGCTGCAGAATCAGAGTAATCGCGAGTACCATTGGCTCTGGTCTAATGAATATTCATTATACCGTGGCGGGCATAGACCTTATCTTTAAGGAAACGAACATCTTTTGTTTCAAGGAAATATTTTAGCTGTTTGTTATGTAATTACTAAAGCATTTGTGTATTTTTGTGAAGGCATTGCCCTTACGCAGTTATTTGAATCTTCCAACGGATCAACGGTGACTTGACGTTTCTATTAAACACAGTCTACTAATATTATACACTGATAAAATACATCTATAATGATATTACATTATAAATGATTATATTCTACAGTATAATGTTTTACTTACCAGCACCTTTTTTTATATTGGATGGTGAACTACTAGATCTTGGAGTACTCGCATATTCCTTGGTAATTATTATAGTACCTACTACCGCTCAAAACCTGTTGTGGTCGATAGATGATCTTTCGTGGTCACCATTGGCTTTATTGGCTAAGAGCATTTTTATCTGAGCTTCTCCGGACTTTGACATTAGGCTGGGATTCTAACCACCCGAAACAAAAAAAGAAAATACCTACTTTAGAGTAAAATATAGTCATAACATAGCCATTCATAACTGTCCTACTGTAGGGCAAGAGCCTCTTCCCATACAGAGAAGCCACGAGCATTGATTACCAAGCTAGCTCACTGCGGGTTGGAGATTTTATAACCATTAAGTCCAGGTTTCCTCACGTTGTTTTCCTTCACCTATAGGTACTTTGTCTGCGGTGTCTACGAATAATTAAAAAAAACATATGTCATTGAAAAAGTGACATTGGTAAGTGATGATGATACATGCCAGATTTGAACCCACAACTTGTGGCTTAAGAGGCCGGCCCGTGACCACTCGGCCACGACACGTGTCGTGGAGTAAAACATACATCACTTAAATCATTACTTTAACTAAATAGGGTAAATTAAATTTGCATTGGCAACAAAAACATACACATATTTATTAGTATTACAAAATTTATACAATGCGATTGGCCAATGGGTTATCTTGTTTTTGTATACTTGAGTAGTGTTAGTAGCAGTGGGTGGACACTAGTGGTCGGTCACATTCCATCATAAAACTGCACATATTAATGTATCGTGGATTACGATTAATCTGTGAAATCTGTGGTACTTGCGGAAAAATCAACTATAATTATAACACTTTGACAAAAGCAACACTTAGAATTCTTCGTCTAATTAGAACGCGCGCTTACCAACGCAGAATAAAACAGTTAGCCCAAAAAATACCGCAATAAAAAAAAGTTCTAAGTGAAGCGACCTGTTCGTTGGTCCTATGAATCATTCACCGGTCCTCGGTTAGTCACTTCTGGGTCGCGGTCGCTCGTACAGCTTTCTTGTAAATATTTTTAAATCAATATTGAACATGAGAACTGATAAGTGATAAGTTGATAACATACCTGCGTGTGAGTGTTTTGTGACACGTGATGGCTCTCGTTACAGAGACAATGCAGTTAAATCTGCTGAAACGTTACAGTTCCGACCCTAATGTGTTCAATAAGAGTGTTTTAAAGATGTGGTTTGTGTTCTTATTTATTATTATCTTTCACTATATGAGTAACTTACAAATTTGAGTTTGTCGCATGTTTTTGTGCTCTAGTAACTCTTCAGTTTAGAAAATTAAATATCTAGTCTATAATCTATTTCTATGGGCTCAGATCGTGTATTTACCATGGTGACTTCAATCTCATGTGTACGTTTATTTTACTTTCTTAGTTAATATAAAGACATTAACAATAACTAATAACATGAACTTAATGGTCTGAAATCTCCAACCCGCAGTGAGGTAGCGAGGTAATTAATGCTCGTGCTTTCTATGTATGAGGAGAGGCCCCTGGCCTGCAGTGGGTTAGTTATGGGTTGGTTATGTTATGAAATATAAATTTCTTTATAGTTTAATTTTATAGAAACAGCTCTACAACTAGTTCCTTTGTAAGAGGATTGAAAGTTATTTATAAATCGAAAGCCAGTTTCAGTTTTATCTAATCTTTGCGGTCACAATCCACGATTATGATGTAATCTTTGTAGTGTCTGAATCTGACTCTACTTGATTTAAATTGTATTATTTTATCATCAATACAAATAAATCAAATTGAAGTGTCTGTTTGTAATGTCAAAATAATAGTTTTTTTAGCTTATACAGTTATTTGCACGATACATAGGCATCAGGTACCAGGTTTAAATAAAAAAAAACAGTTTTTATGATTTTCGTCTATCTTTCTGTTTTCGGGCAAATTTTCGAAACGGCTGGACTAATTCTGATAAGATTTTACTGGCAAGTAGCTCACTAGATAAGGAGTAACTTAGGCTAATAATAATATAATTATATGCGGGTGAAACCGCGGGGCACAGCTTCTTGCAAATAAATTCTGTTGTTTAAATAATGATTTATAGGTAACGCTCTATATTGCATTTTTGATGCAAATATGTTTGGTTTTCCTTTTTTAAGGTTATACTAGTAACACTTCCATAACATAAAATTGTTTAATACTCTTTAATACCGTTATTGTTCTAGTACTTAAATCAATTCTTTGATCACGTACCTATATTATAGTTGCCCATATAGGCCGTGTGCTATTTGATAAGGAAAAACCTGCTCAATCCTACGCCGTGAGCTATTAGACTGAGTACTCACAGATGTAGCCCAATGACGTGGTGTTGTGGTCATAATATGAATCCTAGTATGGTTTACAGGTCTATTGTTTTAATGCAGCCTGCAGATGTCATAGTTTTTATCGAGTGGTTAAATTTGAATTACAATACAATATTAGAGCCAAGTTTACCGACTATATTATGACTAAAATATGGAAAACGCCTGTTTACGTTTACGGTTAACGGAACTTCGTGTTGAACGTGACGATTATATGTTATACTTCTGTTTTACTGTTGGTGAACTTGGGCCATGGAGTAAGGATGCTATTCTGGTACTCATGCGTTCTAACGCCTGTTTATCCTTGTAAATCAGTGTTACATAGTGTAAATATCAATATTATCAATATAATGTAAAGATCATTTTACAGTTATTCGATTACATTAAAATCTGGGATCACTCACGCCCAATCCATCAATGGCTTATCGATTATTTAGCTCTGCATTGTTAAGAGTTTTAATAATGCGCTTACGATCATATTTACAAACATTTATGATGATGATGTTTGAGGAACTGTATTATAATATTTTACCATAAGTAATACTTAATGTGACAAGCATTGCTATTACCACAAATGGAGGTATAGGAGGATAAAGGGGAGACTGCCTTGCACTGGTACAGCACAGTATAATTAAAGAAAAAGAAACTAAAGTTGAAATATTTAACCGGTAAGATACACTGCGAGCTAGCAGAATGTGAAAAGAATGAAGAACTGATTTGGTATCGTACTTACTTATGTATATATATTATCAAATCAGTAGGTTTACGACATAGTCTTTTAAGAAAGAAATAAAGAAATAATTTATTATAGTCTCACTGCAGAGTAAATTTATACTAAAACAGTACAACACCACAAAATAAAAAAAAATATTATAAAAAAGTACACAACTTACATACTATGTAGATGCTACAACTACCTGCACGAGACCAAAAAAGGAAGACTAATTAAAACGAATTAAATAATAGATTCAGTAACACTTATCGTTTCTAAGGTAACTGGAACATTCTTATCCTTCCAAGGTTTCTTAGTGAATATGTTCAAGTTCCTCTTCGATAAGCATATAATTTTAATCATTAAGTCGGTATGTTAGTAATTAAGACGTTCTAAACATTCATTGAAATGCTTCTCGTTATATTTTTATTCATTAGTTTGATATTTACCTTTGTTTGTATTGTATTGTTTATGTATTAGCAGTTCTCTATTTAGTTGTATTTGCTCAAGTGCGTTTAGTTTTGTGTGAAGTAGGTTAATGTACCTGTAATCATTTTGCTAATTTGATGTGTGTTACCAATCTTTTTTGTTAGGCAATCATAATTTTAATATTAAGTGAAAAAAGTGTTATTATTCTACTTACAAGTTACGACTTATATCAGACAAAGAACCTGTTAGGTAATCTTTGAATTTCTTCCACATTGTGTGATGAGTTTGGGCATTAGTACTGTCATTAGATTCCTATAATGTACGATCATTAATGTAATTCTTATATTCACTATTTTTGTTGGTTAATTGTGTCAAAGCCTCCGACGCGACGTACGTTTTAATATCAATAGTGTTAACAAATTTAAACCTTTTTTGATATCGGTGGTTACAGTTCTATGCTTTATTGAATTTTCTAAAATAGAGATAAAATGCAATAGTGATGATTTCTAGTTAATCATTTAGTTCTACTTAATTTTCTTTTAAATTCCCAATACGCTGGCTAAATATGTAAAATGTAAATTCTCCTTTACGAATCCAAATGTTGTGTAGTATTATAAATAGATATGCCACTAAATATATAATCTATACGCGCCTCATTCGTCATGTATTGTAAACTTTGCTTACTATATAAATAACATATTAAGTATAGCCATTTTGCATTTCCTTGGTCCAATTCGCGTATCTTATCACATAATTATCTTATCGTCTCTCTGTGACAATTACACATAAACCATATTCGTTCTAGAGAGTGCACACACGATAGGCTAAAATATTTTTAAATGTGTTACCACTTAACCACCTTAAATTTTGAACGTACCATGAGTCACGTTTATGTATCTTTAGTGCACTAGCATTATCTTCTGTATATTCAGTTCAGTATTGTGGTTGACATGGTCACTATGAATGACGGTGAAAAAACAGTGAAGTGCTGCAGTTATCGACGTAACTTTGATATCAATTTAAGCGATGTTAGATACAGCTTTCGAAGGAGCTGGGTAAAGACAAAAAAGTTTAGTAACAGTGTGTTTGGAGCTAATAGGTGAGTGAAATTAGATTTTTGATTATAAAAGATGTACATAATCTTGTGATGCAGATTGTCGAGTTGGTTTTTGAACAAGGCAAACAATGTTAAGTGAACTATTTATTGCTATAGGCAACCAAATCGATCGAAAATGTATTTCTGTTTGTAGAGATATGCGTTCCACTTACTATGTTATTGTTTATATCTCACTTGCGATTGTGTGATTCATAAAGGCATGCACAACTCAAGTTACTTCGTCTGCATATTCCGTTATAGGCGTATGTACGTCTTTACTCTTCAATCAAGTTGTTATGCTTGACTTTATTAGGTTAGGAGAATAGGTGAAAGTTGTCTTTTGTTGTTACAGATATCGTATAAACAATTCGGCGTAGATACGTTCACTTTTGGCTTTGTTGTTAATGAGAGTCGGCCTAATATTTTAGAGAAGCAATTATGAAGGTACTTATTGCTTTTTGTTATTAACGATTTTGATTGAATGAAGAAAAGGCAATAGGTATTCAGAAGAACTTGTGAGTAGTGAGAAGACTAAGGCTTACTCACTTCTTGCTTAATTCTACTTTTTTAATGAGTGGTTATCCATCATGTATGTTGTGCTGGACTACTACCGACTGAAACCACACGATCCGCCTATATCCTTTAGCGGAGTTCCAAGATCACAACTGCATTCACCGCAGTCCAGCAGATTATGATACGTTGAATGCGACAAATCCTGTCAATGAACAGGCCAGCCACGGTTAGCCTGCCCAGGCTTGTTTGATTTGATCCATATTGAGATTATGATGTTTAAGAAAAGATGAAGGAGTAGTAGTGATACATAAGAAGTAGTAATAATAATTTCAAAGTCATTATTATTAAGCTTTTAAGTACTTAACAAAGTACCTCCGTGCTTAGAGATATCGTTCTTCAATGAAATCATTATCCTCGGCTTGAATTATCGTATTGCTGAGTTTTCATTTTTTAGAAATTCTCAATATACCTTCAACGTCGCCTTATTTGAGAGCCCTTGACACATCAAGGGCTGATCATCAAATTAATTTTCAAGGATATCTGAATATAATTTTACATTTTTATATTAAAACTTTTGAGGCAAGGGACAACAGAAAATTTTGAATAGCAATAACAAAGTCTTTTTTTGTGCCAAAACAATTAACGGTGAAAAGGAAAAGTATAACACACAACAGCATCGTGCCTGTATTACCCGACGAGATAAGCAGAGGTGTAAGTACACAGTTGTACCCCCACATTCCACCAATGCTGTTGATAAGTCCCATGTAGTAGGTTACAAACCCGCTACTAAGCATTTTTTAGCAGAAAAACCCAGTAAGACTCGACTCGAGAATCTAATCCAGTACCTCACGCTCAAAAACCGCACTCGACCAATGGGGCGATTAATGCGAGAGGAACAAATAACTTAGACGATTAAAAGGGAAAAGTAATGCAGACGGAAGAGTCTAATCGAAAGATGCTGTTTCTTCTCAGATATAGTAAGATAGGAAACCATTCAATGTTTGTTCATTAATCTCTTCAAATGGGAGAAGTATAAATTTATACAATAAAAATCTATTGTGAATAAATGAGCCAACAGATTAATTATCGTGCACCGGTTACTACTCAAGTGCATTTTTTCGGGTTTGCCCGACTAGTTTTCACTAATTTATCAATGTGCCTTACAATGCCAATAAATAGAAAAACTTAATAAATTCCATAACCAACACTATCATTATGGTCAAATCGATTAGAATACTCGTTTAACTGGTCGATGATTCAAGGAGGCTTTATTTCTAGGAAAGGCCCAACAAGTCCTTACCTTTGGCGGCAAGTCTTCGACACGTAATGACGTGACTTCCGGTTCTCGGAATATCCACACGCTGGTCATTTTGCATGTATGTACTGGTCAGTTTTAGAATATCGACTTTAAATTAATATATATAGCGTTTGTTTTTGTGTGGAACGCGTTCGTGTGAGAATTTTTAAAGTAATGGGTTTTTACACTGGCCTTGACATTATTTTTAATTTTTGTTTATGTGTGCGTGTTTTATGTCGTTTTCTTGTTAATTTATAGTTTATGTTGATTTAATTAGGTAAATTGGTTGGTTTATTTAATTAATTTTGCTTAGATTGTTCGATAAGCGTCACACTCACAAGTTCACAACTAGTAAAACTTTTTTTATCCAAATGGATCTACGTTTCGCCAGATGGTCACCGTCTTGCCTGATGGTAAGCTACGTTGTGAATGGAGAACGTAGATCCAAAGCAGATTATTTATTTTTTAAATAATTCTACCTAATCTTCTAACGTACCTAGTGTCTCAATTGTATCATCATAATCTGGTAACTATTCATTACAAATTTTACAATGGGCAAGTTACACTCTACAATGTAATAATGACCACAATTCCCTGTGTCTAGTTCACATGACACAAAAACATAACTAAATGTTTGTACAGCTATTACGCAAAATTGTACCGTTTGCGCCAATCTCATAATTGTTTATTTGACACTCTAACGGTTGACCCGTAAAATGTGATACCAGTACATAATACTTATGTCCTACTTTTGTTTTAAATTAATATAATTATGTCTAGTGTCTAGTAAATCTGAATAAAAACTAGGTAGGTATCATTTTAAAATGTTTTTTATACATGTTAAGGCCATCTTATTATTTTGGAAAATAATAATTAAAAACTAGGTGTGTTAATTCTAGTACTTTTTAATAGTTTTCTGCCTAAAGGGTGCCCAACGGGACTCTTACAGAACCCTACATCGTCTGTATGTCTGTCACATAGCTCTATTTTATAGCTAGCCAGTTGAATTTTCACAGAATATAATATAGGTAGGTGTTATGCCCTCGGTCATTTAAAATAAAACATAAAATAAACGAAATGCAAGGGAGAACCCTATGTGCGCGGGTCCGACTAGCACTTTGCCGGTTTTTTTGTCATCGTGTGCGTAAATTTATCATGGACTCTGTTCCAGACTCTTTCGCTCTGCATCGTTATTCGCCCCAAGATCGGATGTACCTACTTACCTTAATAAAATTAAATACAGTGAGGCCGAATTCAAAAAATTTAAGAAGTTGAGAAGCCTCGTTTTTGCAATGTTCGTGGAAAATGGGTTGGCTCCTTATTTGACTACATACATTCTACACCGGTGAATGGGTGTTAATCATGTTATGCAAGTCATCAAATCCCCCCAGGGAAAACCTGGTGGATGACGATTGACAGTTGGCGTAAGCAATTGCTATAATTATTTTAGTGAACGTATGAGCAAATAATTGTTATCTGTAAATGTTTTGACGTCACAAATTACCATTAGTAGACGTTTTACGTCATTATACGTAAATACCTACTTACTTTTATTTATTTGATGATACAATTGGAAGGATTCTAAATACTTTGCGGCATTCTCCAGATAAATTAGTCGGTACATCTGACTTAAATGGCAAGTGTCATTGTTGGTACATAAGCTATTAATTTATTCGCGTTACTGTAAAATGAACTTTCGCATCACATTTTTACAGCTGTTTTTTGTTTAAACAGTTGTTCTCAATGAACTGTAGGTGCATGGATCGACGACCTCACCTGGCAGGGTCGAGGTTAAGCGACTGAAATCTTAAGTACTAGTCTTGTTGATACTCTCCAGTCGATAAACAATGTGTTTCTAAAATCTTATGTTAGTCACTTGCACTGATAAAAATATTCTTATGACTGTTTATTTTAAAGACGAGCATGTTTAGTTGTGCTTAGGTATTTTTTTTCAGTGAAAAAATATTATTGCAAGAATGTTGTATTTCGTTAATTATTTATCAAACCGTGTAATAGGTACCTCACCCTGCAATAAGAAAGAAAAAGCCCTTTTATAAAAAATCAGTATAATGTAATAACATATCTGTGTAAAGCGATTGGCAATTTCAAACTTTCTCTCAGAGCAGTCGTGGCCGAGCGGTTAAGGCGTCTGACTAGAAATCAGATTCCCTCTGGGAGCGTAGGTTCGAATCCTACCGACTGCGAACTTCTTTTTGTATTTATTTTTATTTTCTTTTGTTCCAGTTTACGCAGAGGGGCCGGTGTTAATGTGCAAGACGACAATGGTTATACACCACTTCATCAAGCATGTTTAAATGGACACCGGTAAGGTTTCTTACATAGTTAATATTACACAAAGGACTTTTTAATAGCCTACCTACACACTTTATAGTGAAGTTCATTACACAAAAACATGTTACATAAAATATTTGTTGTTTATACTATTCCTTTTATTTGTTCGAAATATACTATACATATTGATTATAATTTTAAACTCATACAAGTAAAAAACTAATTCTATAATTATGTAAAAAAAAATATATTTTTGTTAATATTAGTAATAGGAAATCAATTTTACCGACAAATTCTGTGTAAGTATAATATTAGATATAGCTGGGGTTATAGGGAATGTAAAAGTATGTGGAGCAGTAAATTATGAATTAATATGAAACTCCCTCGTTGGTCTAGTGGTCCCAGGCGCGACTGTTGAGCATGAGGTCTTGGGTTCGTTTTCTAGGACGGTGTATTTTCAGTAGTAGCCCGAAGTTTGGAATTGTGCCCGGTTGATGACAGTAGGCTCACCACCTATTACATGGGACTTAATAATAGCATTGGTGATATGTGGGTGTCCAACTGTGTACGTCGCTGCCTACCCCTTCGGGGAATATAGGCGTCATACAATGTTATGTTAAGTAATATGAAACGAAACGACTCCCTAATTCAAAATAAGTAATTGGACTTTTCAAGATTTTCGTCACTTACAGTCTATCTACATTACCTACTCCTCAACCATTGTATTCCTAGGTTGTGACGTCAAGGCACAGTTATGACCGCAGATAATAACGCAACGTTGGGGACCATAGTGAATCATTAAATTTTTCAACTAGTTGCTTGTAAACAGGATAATTGCGCCAATACAAGCACTGATTATAAATTATTTATGTCAATCATTTCTAATGTTATTGCTGTCCAAATGAACTTACTGGACTTGGTCATGTTCTACAGTAACTAGATTGCCTACATAATCGTAGATATACCTAATACTTTGACTAAACACCACTAAATTTTAAATACCGAAATAAAAAATTAAGGCCTTATGCAGAACCTTATACCAAGCACATAATTGTGAATTCAGAAACTAAATTTTACTTTAAGTGACGAAGTTAGACTTCTGAATTCTTAAAAAAAAAACGGCCAAAATGGACATAGCACAAAATGACCGCATTTCTTTACTAGGTTTTCATTGTACTAGGTAATTACAACCATTACAATACATGTTGTATTATCACTATTATCAGTGAATTGCACCCTCTCAACGCCTGTTATTTATTAGCTAACATAGAAAATGTTGAGATCAAATATTATATTTTGAACTTTTGGACAAATTATTTTGAATTAGCAAATTTTTTTTTTCGGTATAAACTTTCTCTTACAGTTACTGAAGTTAATTTTTACGACATTAGTGGTATAGGCTGCTTTTCTGAGTTTGACAATCATGTCTCCAAAGAACAGAAACAAGATGAAATTAATAAAAAAAAAAAGAAGTGCCTACCATATTTGAATGTTATTTCACACCTTTTTATGTACCATAGTCACATTTTTCGTCGTGTAAAAAGACTAGATATGAAAGGTGAAATTTTAAAATAGCTGCATTAGGGATTCTAACATCTTTACGGCACACAAGACAATCCTTTGATCCTGACTAAGTCCTTCATAAAGTATATGATTTCCGCAGATTAGTAATAATTTAACAGTTTGTCCTGAAGATGTGTCCCAGCTTAGATCAAGTACGGCTTTTAGCTGCGCCTATATCATTAGTTACTTCGAAACCTGCAATCTCCAATACTTATCCAAAGGGCACCCATTTGAACAAGTATTCGAGACTGTGAAGTATGTCGCGTGGGCATTACATAGCACTAGCAAAACCGGAACTTCTATTCGGTTTTTGTTATAAACACATAAAATTAACCAAATTTTTCTTTTCTAGAGATATAGTCCGCGTGCTGCTCTCAGTCGGGGCTTCACCATGCATGGTGGACAAGAAAGGTGCTACGCCCCTTCACCTGGCCGCGTTCAACGGTGACACTGACGTCTGTTGGATGCTCCTCGCTCACAACAACCCGCATGTTAATATTGATCAGCTGGTAAGTTGAACTGCCCCTTTCAGTTCACCTTCAGGCCTAGGAGGGACACTACAAGATGGAGATCCGGAGCCCTGATATTTCTATATTCCTTGCAGTATGGTCCATCTTTTAGTAATTCGTTAGTTTTAGTAGTTAGTTCATTCATATTACTCGTACTTATCCTTGGGCTGACCCGCTGGGGCTACCCGAGGGGGTAGGCACAGTTGATCACAGTTGTACACCCACATTCCACCAATGCTGTTATTAAGGCCCATGTAATAAGTGGTGAGCTTATTGTCATCAACTGGGCACAATTCCAAACTCTGGGCTGCTACTGAAAATTTTCTATCAGAAAGATTCAATAACACTATCCGACCCAGGAATCGAACCTAGCACCTCACGCTTAGCTGCCGTGCATACGACCACTAGACGAACGAGGCATTATTGTTTACTTTACTTGAAACAAAACTGTTTGTTTAGTTAGGTACCCAACTAAGGAATTTTATAAAGCTTCAGCAAACACCTATTGTTACCTAAGCTATTTATTGGCATTAAAGCCTTACAATTGTTAGTCGAAGGCTTAATGATTAGTTAACAAAGGTGGAAATACGCGATTCGTATGTCTGACATCCACCGCCCATTCCCGCCATATTCCTTACAACGATCTGCCACAAATCGGTCTAGTGTGTTCCAGAATGTTCCAGGAATGTTGATTACGTCAGAATCTTGGCCCTTTACACGTACAAGTTTAGTTAATAGCGTACACATAGCCACATACCTGCTTTGACGCATTCCAGCTGTTGAGGTATTGTGTGAGAAACGTTAAGTTTTTGCGGTAAACTTAGGAGAAAGTCTAATAACGTGTTGTATATAAAGTAAATAAGTAGTAGTAAGTTAAACGTCAAATGTAAATCACGTTGAAGAGAATTTTATGTATCTATCAAAATATTGGCAGTGTTGGTATAACAATACATTGGTAGGAAACTTAGCCCTTTGACTGTCATATGTGTTGAACATAAACATAAGTTTGGCGTCGTATTAACTACATACAGAAAGAAATGTGAAAGAAAGAAAATTATGTAAGTATTGGCGCACACATACGCGAAGACTAAACTAAAAACTTAAAAGCAGATAAATGTTCGTGCCAAAGAGAAACAAAATGTTTTATTCTGGACCAGCGCAGGAAACTACAGCAAAGAGCAAAAACAATAAAAAAAATGATATACTATGTAACCTATATAACCTGCGCAACGCCAAAAAGGCCCTATAATGCTCTGTGACACTAAAAAGGCTATCATGTCACCATTGTCTTGACTGTCCGTACCCTTAACAGTTTTTTTTTCTTTCGGTAATAGACAGGAACAATACACTCGCAATGTCAAATAGACACAATAAACCATTGAAGAAATCACCTCTCTTCTCCTTACGTAGTATCTTTACATCATCTGCGACCTATAATAGAAAGTCAAAAATCTACTCAGTGATAATTAATTATTCGCAAAGATAATTTGCTTGTCCAACAAGCTATGCATGGGTACAACCATTGATAGTTATTTAAGCAGGACCAGTCTGGAAACCGGTGACTTACCTAGAACCGGTCAGTTTGCTAGGGCGTCGACATTTGAATACGGATCAGATAGCCAAGTAAAAGGGCCTGTTAAACACGTTATGCTATAGTTTTGGTAACAAATACCCCAAGTAGCACGTAAGTATCGTCAGCATCAATATACAAGCCCATTTAGAACTTAGAGTGCTCTTAGAGACGTACAAGACAGTCAGGAAAAGTTGTTATCTTTATAAGAGTTATTTATCCGTTATTATACAGCTCAGCTGTATATAATCATTATTAAGGAATCTGCGTAAGCTTACGGTGCTTTATTGGAATATTAAAACTCTAATGTAAAACTTTAATTATTGTATGACACTCTTAGCTATTTATATCGTTTAAGCTGTATACAGGCTGTATTTTAATTGTAATCACTTGTTTATTACAGCTTTAAGCTTAGCTCAACACTCTAGCTGTTATTATAGTATTACTTGACACTTGTTTCTGTGCAAGGGTATATGCCGACTACATTATTAAACTATTTTTTATGGCGTAATTATACACTATTGTAAGTATGGTAGTTCTAAGACTTATATCTGTGAGGGTATTATAAAACTAAAAATACAAATGACAGCTAGAGTACAGTTTCAGTCTGTAGTAATAACGGAGTCGTCAAATCGATTGTTTTGAGAATTAATATAGTGTTGGAGGACGACGTGATAATGTGGAAAAAAAGAAAAAGGTATGGTGCAGTCAGGAGAAGGATTGAAAAGGAATATTTGAACATAAAAAATTACAACATAAATAACAGTAATGTTAGTGAACCAATATTGACTGAGAAAAAAAACTATTTAACCTCACCGACAATCCATAACTCAATGTCCAATGAAGGTTCCGTAGCAAAAAATTTTAATAGAGATATTGATGAACCGAATAGTGTGGATTCAATTAAATCTTTGGGGTCTGCTGACATCTTTTCTTCTTGCATCAGCGCAAGTAGCTCAAATGGAGAGGACGACGATTTTTCAAAAAATCTATTTCGTCAACTTATAAAAGAATGGGCTACAGAAAGAAATATATCTCAAGTAGCGTTAAATGATTTAACTGCATTTATAAATATCAGATTTCCAGGTATATTACCACGCGACTCTAGAACAATTTTAGGTACCGTCAAAGTAATACATATCAAAACGATAGAACAAGGTGAATACTGGCATAATGGCCTCACTAATTCTCTTAAGAAGACATTGGAGAAATCGATTAATGTTCCGACTAAACTTGCTTTAAATTTTAATTTTGACGGTCTCCCCATAATTCAAAGCTCTAATAAAGAGTTCTGGCCAATTTTGTGCACTATATTTGAAAGACCTGATATTGCACCGTTTCTTATTAGAATCTATTTTGGTGTTGGAAAACCATCACAAATTGACCAATATTTAGATGATTTCATAAAAGAAATGGAACATTTAATTAAAAATGGAATATATATTGACACAGTAAAAAATTAAGTATCTATTGAAGTAAGATGTTTTATATGTGATTCTCCGGCAAGAGCTTACATCAAAGGTAAGAGTATGAACACTAATCCCAATTTATATAATGTTACCCTAAAATTGTAAAAACCGTTAGATTACAATTTATCTAGTAAAATTACAAAACAGGATAGGTTAGGTCCTATCCTATTTTTGCTTAAAGTAAAACTTACGATTTTATAATATTAGTAGGGGCGCACCCAAAGTGATCAAAAATACCAATAGATATATCTATCTGAAATATTATTTATCATATTTTCAATGCCAAAAATATTCATTTTTTATATTTCGATGTTATTAATTAATCAATGTTGTGTAAAATAATATTAAAATAACTCTTGTTATATGTAACTTTCAGTTCTATGCAATTTTAATGCAAAGCATGGTTGCATGAAATGTACTACAGTAGGAGAGTATTCACATGTATCTCACACGGTGACTTTTCCTGAAATTAATTGCCGACCTAGAACAGATGAAGAATTTTGTGAAAAAAAGTATGGGCGTCATCATAAAAAAGACTCTCCTTTACTTCGTCTACCCATAGATATGATACAAGATTTCCCGGTAGCAGATTCTCTGCACCTTGTTGATTTAGGAATAATGAAGCGGTTACTAGTTGGTTGGCGCAATGGTAATTTTGGAAAGTACATAACCAAGTGGAGTGCCAAAGATGCCGATATACTTTCAAGTTTTCTAATCAACCGCAAATTGCCCTCTGAAATTCACAGGGCAGTGAGAGGACTAGACTGTTTTTCTCATTGGAAAGCATCTGAGTATAGATCTTTCTTGCTTTATTTGAGCATCGTCATTCTTCCAGACATATTATCACAGGATTCATTTTTTACATTTCCTAACGTTTTTTGCGGTATAACTATATGTTCTAGTAAAAACTATAGTCACCTACTTCCTTTGGCTAAAGAGCTTCTGCAGTATTTTGTTAAAAACTATAAAAACTTTTACGGAACAGATTATATCACCAGTAATGTTCATAATCTAGTGCATGTCACGGATGAAGTACAACGATTTGGCCCACTTCATACATTTAGCGCTTATCCTTTTGAGAACAAACTGAATTTAATTAAAAGGATGCTTAGGAACGGCAACAAACCTCTTGCACAAGTTGCAAAAAGATTTAGTGAAGGTTTAGAATTTACCACAGATAATAAACAGCCCACAAATCGTGAACCCTTCTTATAGAACCGTTCTTATTGCCCTACCAATAGCAGGAAACTAACTGTTCTACATTTCAAAGATTATAAAATATCATTGAAGCCACCTGATAAATATTTTTATGTGCCAATAACAACGATGTGGAAACTAAAAAAAATACTGTCATTGGCGGTGAAATTAAAATATACGGCTATAAAATTACAGATTTGATGGAAGTTTTTGAAAAACCGATAATACCGAAATAAAATCGTCGTATTTGAGTATATTCAAAGCTAAATTACAAACTAACAGGCGGACAGAAATTATTGTTTGTCCCCAAGATATAAAGATTAAACTGGTATGTATCGAATATAAAAGTAAATTGTACTTCATACTCCTTTTGCATACAGTTTAAGAGAGAAATAAAAATCAAGTCATCGAGAAAATGTTTTTATTTTTTATCTGCTGTTATACCTGAATTCTTACAATGTAATAAATATAATAATAAAAAAATTGGGTAGGTTTAACTACTAGCTAGGCTTCAAAGACAGTAATAGAATTTTTTGTCTTAGGGACAATCACAGCCACGAGATTACGAGTTTCTCTTAAATCTAGTTAAGCTAGATAAACAAACATTATATAATCAATTAACATTTAGTAATAACATTGGCGTAGTAAAAAAACACGGTCACAATCACAAGTCACCCTATAATAATAGTATAGGCATATGGCAAGATCAACCACGTTAATAGGAGCTTTGTCAATGTAAGTGCTAATATTGTATCGTAAGAATACAATATTAGCACTTACATGTGGTAGTCGGAATTTTCACCGCTTGCGTATGTGCATATATTTGCGGGCGGGCGGGCGGTGCACAGGTAATGCATGACTACCCTCAATTTTGTGGAAGTAGCTAGATATTGTATTTATTTGCATCCATTGTAATGGACTTCCGCAAAGTAACGCATGAATCTATTCAAAGCTTTTAAAACATCATATAATTTTTCAGTGTCCAATAACTACAAACCCAACATTAATATCGAGTTTGGTGCAAAGCACTGATCCGCCGCGCCGCCCGTCACCGCCGCCTGCCTATACATATTGTTGTCATTATCATCTACTTTACCTACATATCTAGCTGAAAAGATGATGGTAACATAATAATACTTATCAATTGGCCTGCTAAAGTGTTAAAGTTGATATTATTTGTATCTACTGTATGAGATGTTTCTGTCGTATTATCAACTTCTGTGTCGCTGTTTTGGACCATGAGATCTAGCTCTCTTATTGCTTCTTCATATGATGATAATGATAGTCTTTCACACTGCAGATTGAGGTAGACCAATTATCTAGAGGCTTAGAGTTTTCATCTTTGACTAATTTATTGACATCTAATCGCTTTCTTGGCCATCGTAACACCCCTTTTGATTCCCAGGAACTAGGTACAATGCAAAGTTTTTTTTGACCTTTCTCTATAGTTACTATTATTTTAAACGGCATATTTTCCTGAAAAATAAAATAAATAAAAAAAACCAGGCATTCTTGCTTCCATAATATAAAATCCTAATATAAATTCAATGTAATATATAGGCTTTGTTTTTGTAAAACTAAGTAATAAATCTATACAAACATGAGAGAAGTAGAAATAATATTGAACAACGCTTTTTAATTTATAAAATTGATAAAATATATTGGGAAAGAGAATAAAATCGTTTTGAGGGTTTTTTATTCCTTATACGTATCTCTAAAGAGAATTATAAGTTATTATATGAAGACCGAAATACAGCCTATCTAATAAAAATATTCTATTATTAAGCTGATAAAAGCCAAAATCTGTATAATAGACTATATTAATTACATAGTACAGCTACTGAGACTATACTGCTCTCCAAATAATGTTAAGGCTGTTAAAAATTGACGCCATTTTCTAATAAACAACAACATATTTGAAAATATAATTACAGGAAGACTTGACAATATTTTGCAATAACTATAGCCGTATCATGATAACCAGCTAAATAATGATAACTTGGCATTCCGATATCTATTATTTAAAATTATAATGTTGTTATTCTAACCTTAAAAACAAACACTTACTTACCGATATTTAGTATTTTCTTTGTTTTTTCTTGATTATTATGCTGGCGCGCGAATATTTTACCGGAAAACACACCCAGGTTCACAATAAATATTAGTTTGCACGTCAAATTCACCAATAACATCAACAATTTCAATACAATTATTTCTATTTTTACTTTACATTTAAAAGTATTCATATAGTTGCGTTGCCATATTAAATAATATATGCATAATGTAATCTTAAATGATTTTCAACAATATTATTTTTTTATTCTTTTAAAAAACCATTTTAGAATTATTATTCTTACGAGATACGTATATGATGTTATCTGAAGAGTTATACTTTCTTTTTACGCCAAATAACAGCACTAGTACAGCTTATTATACAGCCTCTCTATTGATTCTACAGCTACACTACAGCTCCAATAACGCAAAAAGCTGTATAATTTGTGCCCATTTTGCACTTATAAGGGCTGTATAAGCGCTTATAAAGTATATATACAGCTTAAATATACAGCTTTTAGTATAAAAATGAACTGAAGTACAGCTTGTATACAGCTTGTAATGCTACTTGGGACATGATCTTTTAAGTAATAGATTTGTTGGTTTGGTTTCGGTATGATATGTATGTATTTACAGGTCTTGTTTGAGGATTCGGAAACTAACACTAGACTCTGTCAGATCAATAGTGATCGACTAGTGACTTAAGTATTATTCTAGTAATTTAGCTGAACGAAAAACTTAAATATATATACTCGTAAATATTATTGTTTTAAGAGTCAAAGTCCAGCCAGGATAAGAACAAATAAAATTGATTATCTGTAAAGAAAGTTCCTACTTCTTCTTATCCTGTGGTTGATGAACAACCTAGTGCCAGAGTTTAAACCACCCGTAGGTCTCTGAAATGGCTTTACACACCATCGAGAAAATCTCTCAGGTGTGCTGGTTTCCTCACGATGTTTTCCTTCACCGTTTTTTAAGCAAGTGATAATTAGTTTATAATACGCACATGACTTCGAAAGGACTAACTTACTTCGTAAGGACTGAACAGATTATTTATACCTATCATGGTAAAAATACTTATCTGTTTCTAACTCCTCATTGGTTTCGTGGTTAAATTCATGGGAAATTGTAGGAAAGGGACAGTGACTTTTTAGGAAGTTTTCATGAGCAATAGGCAATAGGCTCACTTCATAACTAATAATTCCGTCACAATATTCTTATTATGTCCTTTGTCTCGTAGACATCGGACCACGAAACAGCGTTGCTGATAGCTGCCCAGTTCGGCTTCGTGAACGTGGTGGCTCAGCTGATATCATGCGGCGCTGACGTCACCATCAAGAACAATAATGATGAGAGCGCCCTGGACCTCGCCGCGCAGTATGGCAGGTAAGATCATGTTTAACTAAATAAATACTTACTTATTTTATATATGTCTTAATTATTAGGTATTATCAAATCGTTGTAAAGAAATTGTGGAGTACTAAACAAATTGTTTTTTTTTTTACATATTGCTTCAGAGGTATGTTGCTGCCAAGTGCCTTAACCTAACTTAATAATATCTCTGAGACGGTATTTTCTTGCCCAAGAATTACATATACCAAATGATAAAAGTTTTTGGAGAAATGTGTAGTTTCGAGTCCGGCAAGACATTCAGGATACGTTTCCACTCTAAAAGAATTCAACATTGCAGCACCCGGCTAGACAAGCCACATCTAAATACAAATTTTCTGTTGAAATTGTCGAATCAATCTTTTTGGACCAATATTAGTCTTCAAAGACTTCGCAAAACACTTAGGATAGCTACAGGAAGTGTTATTGTGTTATTCCAAAGAAATTCTCCTACTTCTAATCTTAACTTCTCTTCTAGATTGGCGACGGTGGAACACCTTCTCCAAGTGCGACCGCAACTAGTAGACCAGTACAGACACCCGCAATGTCGAGGCGTGGTGTTCACATCCACCCCGCTACACCGAGCCAGCAAGAATGGCAGGAAGTAAGTGTGAAGATACTGATGTTTTATGACAATAAAATGACTTTCAGGAGTTTAAATAAATAATTCGACAAGTCGAGATGGCTTAGTGGTCAGAGCGCCTGGAGTATTTATCTGGGAGGCACAGGTTCCAATCCTGCTCACGACCGTATTCTTATTTTATTTTAAACTAGCGACCCGCCCCGGCTTCGCACGGGTGCAATGCTGATACTAAATACACTACAGAAAAACTGTGAACATTATAGGCACGCTCTTGCCGCACCGGGCGGCCGGCCGGTACCGCCGCAAACGCTACGTCCCGCAATTTTTAAATCTGTAATATCTTCGAAAATATTCACTTAAATCATACGGTGTAAAGGGCCATATAGATCTATATTAAATGAAAAATGTATTCAAGGTATTTAATTGGTTAAGGATTAATGCTGTATTGGTTAAAATCGCTTCGAAAATTAGCCATTATTTGTCGTAAAAAGTAAATGACAAAAAAAAGTTATTGTGGGTTATCCATAAGAGATAGACATATACCATCACGGACTTTTCTGTAGACCTTTTCAATGTGTACAATACTTAGTACATTATTTTGATAAAACTCGTAGGGTTCAGCCTGCGTTTGCAATGTAAGCGGAAAAAATGAAATTATTTACGACATCACATTAGAAACCTCAAAAATAACAGTACTTCTCCACTATTTAATGGATGTTATTATACATATAAACCTTCCTCTTGAATCACTCTATCTATTAAAAAAAACCGCATCAAAATCCGTTGCGTAGTTTCAAAGATTTAAGCATACAAAGGGACATAGGGACAGAGAAAGCGACTTTGTTTTATACTATGTAGTGATTATAACTTTAGGGTTCGCTAAGCATGTTAATGCTTTTCAAAGATTTATCGATATGTATTGAGTTTCTGGAATAATGTGAACGTACTTATTACGTCTAATTAGCGATGTGTAGTCAAACAAGTTCCTATCATCGGAATCACAGCCGAGCCGAAGCACGTGCAATTATGTTTATTTATGTCTGCTTAACTTGTCTTCTAATCTCACAATTATACATAAGCTCCACTAACAATTTAGAAGCAATCCAGGAGAGTCCTGGCATCCTGAAATTTTGTCCTAAGGTTACCATTAGGCTCACCACCACCACATGAGACTTAATAATAGCATTGGTGAAGTGTGGGTGCAGAGGTGTACAAGTGTGTACACCTCTGCCTACCCCTTCAAACTACAAAAATATACATAAGTTCTCCACTAACAATTTATACATAGTATTTATTTTTTGAAATATATATAACCCTTTTGTGTTTCGACGTTTCAATCGAATTACACTAGTCGCGGTCATGGATAGACTCGAACAGTGCTGGTGTAGTTCGGTCGAAACATCGGGAAACCCTTTTTATACTAAAATAACGCGATCCAGACCCGATTTTATATATATTTCTAAAATGTGTCCATATCGCGAAAGCTTAAAATTACTCATACATAGTATATTATTTATTAATATATATTCATGTAAAGGCAGCAATTGCTTCATATTCATATTCATTCGTTCGTTATAACGCATCGATAGCTCTCGTGCTTGTTTACGTGTCGTAGTTTTTGGCGTTAGTATCGAGTGGATGCGGCATCAAATTTTTATTGTACAAATAATTCTAAATAGGTAGTTTACTGTGAATCGTATTTGATTCGGGGGAATGAGAAAAGTTGAGGTTATAAACGGGAATAGCTACAAAAAAGAATGGATGGATTGCGTGAAAGATGATATTTATGGCTAGAAAGGGAGACTACTGAGATGAATCCTGATACCGATGCAGCGGTGTATGTGATGTTATGTTACATTTTACAAGAGTCGTTTTTATTAAGAAAGGGTTCTTCAAACTTATTGTATGGGTTCATACGTTACTGCCATATCCATCATACAATTTTGGCTTCACGTAGCCCAGTGTGTCAATTTTCCGCGCGCCCTGTCGAAGGGTTAAATTGGCAACGCGTGACGTGCGGTCCCCGCCTTCTGACTGATGATTTAGGGCCCTATGTTACGAGACGTGGCGATTTATTGTATTAAGTGTCATTCTTTTAATCAGCAAGAATGTAGGGAGGCTTTAAACAACTAACACTTTTAGCTAAAAAATGATAATTTTTGTACGAGTTTTACTATGGCATTGCGACGTTTCTGAGAGTACGTTCACTTGTCCTGGTTGTCAGATGAAGATCTAAGATAATTGTTACAAATAGATAGATGCCTGAAAGTTTTACCATGAGATATCGTGTTACACAGTAACTGAGGTTTGGTGATCAGATAGGCAGTTGCTTCAAGTAAAATACTGGTTTAAAGCTGCATCCGGTTAGACTGGAAGCCGATTTATATGAGACAAGATTAGGAAGAGACTATGTTAAGTACGTGCGAATCACACGCGATCGGTTGATAGTTCTTATAGATAGTAGCTATGCAAAACAATAGCACAATAGCTCACATCGACATGCTAATGGGTTCGTCTATTTGCAGTTGTATCGTGCGTGGTGTGGCTACCACTCTGATATTGTTATTTTTTTTTCCTTTTTTTTTTAAAATTTGCCCCACACTAGGAATTTCTTCCTGTGTCGTGGGTGCGTTTACAGACATATAATCTCACATGTACACACACCCAGACCCGGAACAATTATCTGTAGATCATACAAATATTTGTTCCGTGCAGGAATCGAACCTGCGACACGAAGCGCAGCAGTCGATGTCTCGACCACTGCGCCAACCGCGCTGTCAAAATATTGCATTTAGAGTTTCGTTAGATGTGTACCGAAAACAATAAGGAAAAATCGACTAAAATGGAAACAATACAAAATATTTATATTTATTTGTTATAATGTCACTGTAAAGAACTACAACCATTCCACGTGGGTATCATCAGTGAATTTAACCCTACTTGTGCTGTAAGCCATTGTAGAAAATACCGAGATTCAAATATTATTTACTGTTCATAGAGAAATGTTGGCAGTAAAAAAATAGTGGTGTACCTATATTATGATAATTCCTAGAATATTTCATATAATTCAGGAAATAATAGTTTTTTAATTAGCCGCTGAACGAAATGTATCTACGAAAGAAAAGGATATGTTGCGCCGATCCCAAATAAATTAGAAGAGTAAAAGAATCAGAAGAATGTTAATGATTTTTCAATACGTAAAACTTTTGATATACTCGGTCCAAAAACGCTTATGTTTATAACACGATACCTGCAAGCTTTACGCGTCGTCTTGTACCGTTGTCATTATGTTAAGCAAATTAAGGTTTATCTAATATATAAAATTCTCGCGTCACAGTTTTCGTTGCCATACTCCTCCGAAACGTCTTGACCGATTTTGATGAAATTTTTTGTGCTTATCCGGTATCTATGAGAATCGGCCAACATCTATTTTTCATCCCCCTAAATGTTAGGGGTAGTCCACCCCAATTTTTTTTATTTATATGGCAAAACAACGTTTGCCGGGTCAGCTAGTTACAATGTATGATTTGCTTCTATACGCAGCTTACTTAGGATTTCGTTATCATTTTTGTGATAAATTGTGTGTTCGTATTCTGTACATATATAAGGTATAGTACCTGGATTACCTGATGTGTTATTTGGTAAAACGACGTATTCTAAAAATTAAACCTATCTAGATCGATTTATGGCCCCCTGCATACTAATTATCACGAAAATAGTTGGATCCGTTTCCGAGAGATATATATATGTCGCAGATGGATTGTAGAATCAGTACTGTTATGTAAATCAACTAGCAGTTTTGTAAAACGGCGGATTCTACAATCCATCTGCGACATATATATAAGAATTGCTCGTTTAAAGGTATTAGATATATTTTAGAGGGGCTCGTGGCTAAGTAACGGCTGCACAGATCCATTGATCAATGTTAAGCTGCGCTTGACGCAGGCGGTCTGTGGATGGATGACCATCATTTCATACCGAGACCATTCCGTGCCTCGGAGAGCACGTTAAACCGTCTTTCCCGGTAGTCAGACAAACGAAAGTCTGACAACCAGTTATGCCACGAGATATCGTGTTACCCGTGTGGAGGTCAGATAGGCAGTCGCTCCATGTAAAATATTAAGCTGCATCCGGTTTGACTGGAAGCCGACCCCAATGTTATCGGGAAAAGGCTAGGCAGATTCTGTACCTATATTATTGGTTTTAAAGAAGCTACATATAGTTATGTAGGAATAATACATACCAATGTGATAGACAATTGTATTGTAATTGTATGACTGCCTCGTTGGTCAAGTGGTCCCAAGCGCGCATGCTGAGCATGAAGTCAGACAGAATTAGTGAAATGTAGGTGTACAACTGTGTACACATCTGCCTACCCCTTCGGCGAATACAGGCGTGATGCTATGTACCTATTACAATATAAGTCATGCTGTCCTTTTGGAGATCAGTAATGTCTATGACATGTTATTAGTTTTTGTAGGGTTCCCATAACAGGAAAAACCGCCCATCCATCCGTCACAGAGGTTTTCCACGAAATCAATGTGATGTAGGAATTTGAAAGTTGGCGATACATCAGAATATATCACCAAATCAACGAATATATAGTCCGTTTTCATTTTGCTAATAGGACTGTCTGTTTCTAACAACGATATGACGCTATCTACAAAATGCGTTCATTTTTGCAGGGCAACATGAAAATTTCTGCAACATGTTATCATTTAATCATTCGATACTGGAGCTATAAAAGGAACTAGGTTTATTTATCAATGTTTTATTAAGCTAAGCATAATTAAGTACTCAATAACAGCAAGAGGCGAGATTTTCTACGCTTATTTCAAAGAATATTTACTTAAAAATGGTCGTTGGGTAAAAAAAGATTTTATTGAGTTTTTCAAATTTTCAAAATTTTAGATGATTATTCAGTAAAATAACTTATTTCATATTTCCAACTCATTCATTCGTTTCTTTCGATTCATATCTTTGTATGTAAACCGTACCTATAGCCTATTTTTGGCTTTGTTACGTGTGAAGTTCGTGAAGTCGCGATCCTATTAGAAAAAAAAACGGCTTATAAAAAATATTTTATGATTGGTCAGATAGTCAATCGAAACAGCGTTTTTTTTTGTTATGCAGTGTGAGTGATACTTATAGACACCAAAATTGTTGCTAGAAATGACCGCATAAGATCATTTTTATTGGGGGAACTAAATCTAAAAAATCTACTCTAAGATCTTTCGTATAGTTTAGGGTATGCCATAGTATGCCACGAAGAGTTACAATGCTTGGGATGGTTTCTTCACTACTCTAAATTGTCATTTGTCAACTATTTGAATTCATCACATGTGTCTAAACATTTTTTACCTATAGCCCACTTTCCATTAAACTTTGGAACAAGAAACTACAATAAAACATTTCCATGCAGTTTTTTGGATATGCAAACATAAAAAAGCTCAATTGCACATTCATTTATAAAAATCAGGAGCCTTTCATGTAAATCTATGCGACCACTCTGGGCTTCGTTAACTCCATGAATATGAATGATTCAATTGGTTTATGAAAGCCGATGTGTATGACATGGCGTAGTCAGCATTATAACTATGGAGAACAGTTCTATCCGTCGTTTAAAAATTGATTTTTATGAATAGAATATGTATTTTTAATAAAAAAATCAGATTTATTTCTTTTGATAATCAACAAAAGGTACATCATGTAATTTAGACGAGTGTATTATAACAAACTCAGCAATGAAAACGAATGTGTCCTCCAATTACAGGAGACCATATCCTGTACTTCTAATCTAGGTAACTAAATGGTTTGACAGGGACAAAAATATAAATACATACATAGCATCACGCCTGTATTCCCCAGAGGGGTATGCAGAGGTGTACAAAGTTCACATTTCACCAATGCTGTTCCAAACTCCGGGCTACTATTGAAAATTTCCTTACAGAAAAACCCAATAACAGTTTGCCCGACCTGCGAAAAACCATGCACCGCAGATAAGGTTAAAAATTGGCAATAAAACGCGCCAATAGTATTTTTTCTTATAATAGTGGTCTTACTTCGTATTTATTGCTGTCATACTGCGTTCTGTTTTTAAATTGAATGGTCCTGGTATTTCCATCTTCAAATTCTTTAAACATTTGGGAATGGCAACCTAGAGTAGTAACCTCCTTAACTTAGAGTAGTAGGTTTTGTTAATTAATACATTAAGAAGAAGAATATATCACGCTTCACTTCGGCTTTATCATCATCATCGTCCACTACTAGGCATTACTTAACATCAGGGGACATGGCGGTCATACGCAAGCCTATAAAAAAAAGATCTCTCAAAATACACCACTTAGTGGTAGTGGTAAACGATTGGACAAGAATAATAAATATCTTAACCATTCTATTTCTCATCAGGGACGTTGTAACAGCACTCATCGACGCTGGTATGGACCCTAATGTAAGGACCCATAGCGGTACTCCCCTCCACGAAGCTGCACGCTTTGGGAAACCCTCAGTTGTCCGGATTCTCCTCAACAAGGGAGCTGATCTTCACGCTCAGGATTCAAACAGAAAGACAGTCTACGACCTACTTGCTGAGTACCCAGTAGAAGCAACCAGAAAAGTCAGGAAAGTCATACGAGGTATGTTTCAAGCAGGTATGTTGTCTACGTATTTTGCTGGTGTTGACAAATTAAACGCAAAATCACAAACTGTTTTGGAGATAGTTTTCTTGATAACATCACCTGTACGACTATGCTCTTTGATGTTTATGGGACTAAGATCGATTGTACCTTTCCTATGAAAACCTTTCTTCCCGATTGGAATGACGTTATAAGGTAAGGTCGTGTTTAATAAACAATAGAGTTTCAGTACTGTCACGTCAATTTCGTAATTTTCGATAGCCGAGCTATGCTTGTTTTTTGTTTGTCTGTTAACTAACTTAAATAATATTTTTGCTTGCTTCTCAAGTTAATTATAGATGATTTGCCCCAAACCTCGAGGATCGTCAGAAAGGTGATAGTGATGACCTTAGTTTTGAGACAAAATAGTAATAGAAATTTAACAATTCCGTTCGTAACTCTAATTGGAATGTGTTTTGTGATTAATTTATTAACATCCGTTTATAATGAACAAAATAGTAATAGAAATTTAACAATTCCGTACGCAACTCTAATTGGAATGTGTTTTGTGATTAATTTATTAACATCCGTTTATAATGAACAAAATAGTAATAGAAATTTAACAATTCCGTACGCAACTCTAATTGGAATGTGTTTTGTGATTAATTTATTAACATCCGTTTATAATGAACAAAATAGTAATAGAAATTTAACAATTCCGTACGCAACTCTAATTGGAATGTGTTTTGTGATTAATTTATTAACATCCGTTTATAATGAACAAAATAGTAATAGAAATTTAACAATTCCGTACGCAACTCTAATTGGAATGTGTTTTGTGATTAATTTATTAACATCCGTTTATAATGAACAAAATAGTAATAGAAATTTAACAATTCCGTACGCAACTCTAATTGGAATGTGTTTTGTGATTAATTTATTAACATCCGTTTATAATGAACAAAATAGTAATAGAAATTTAACAATTCCGTACGCAACTCTAATTGGAATGTGTTTTGTGATTAATTTATTAACATCCGTTTATAATGAATTTTGTAACATTCTTATACTGCTTGGAGAACGACTAGGGTGGCCAACTGTCCTGTATTTTTTAGAACACTCTGTTCTTAAGACATGATTTTGACTGTCTTGTTTTTATTATTAAGTAAAATACGGAGTCATACATGGTCCGTGATTTTATTTCAATTCTAAACTCAGTGTCGCATATTTTCTCTTTTAACCTGGGGGGTCTAAAATTGACACTTTGATCATGTCTTCTACAAATTAATCATTACTTTAAATTAAGTATCTTCTTCTTAAGATTCTGCTATTGAGCAAATTAGCAATTCTTATTTTGTGAGCCATTTTACGAATCTCCATAGAAAACTGTCAAATAGATGAATTACTTGTTTATTAATTTTATTCAAATCATATTACGATTTTGTCTATGAAGTGACCATTTTACGATTTGTGAAATGAATCATAATTATTAGGATCCTATTATGATTGAGCCAGTGTCCATTTTAGACCACCTGTAATTTTCAACTCTCATGAGCGCGTAGGGTTGGTCACCCTAGGGATGATCTTTTGTAACTAATAATACAATATACATGTATTAAAATTTTCTATTTATTTTTAATAATAACACATTTTTGACAGAATATCAAAATATGTTGGGGACATTTGATAGCGATAAAGAGCTGCCTCCATTCCCAGTCCAAGACTACAGCCCCGACGCCGTGATGTAAGTTTTAATTTCATACAGTTAAGATCCAATTTTGAAAAACATTGCCTACATAGGTAGTGCAGTGTAGAAAATTCCGAGTAGTGTACAAATGGAATGCTAATGTTTTATATGAGAAGCGTAATTCCTAAGACTATTTTCAATCTCAGTCGACATTTAGAGCCCTAAAAGACATAGTCTCAATTTTGTACCAGGCGTCTGAGCACGGATCTTTGTCGACAAACTTGTATCGAAAAAAGTATGTCAAATTTGACGTTTAAAATCGACAAACGTGTCGACAAAATAACTTCGTTTTCTCGACACGTTTGTTGATTTTAAACGTAAAATTTGACATAAGTTGTTGATAAAACGATACAATTAAACACATCAAATTTTTTATCTTGTCGACAAATTTATCGAAAAGATCCGTGCTCGGACGCCAGACTTGATTAAAATATACCGACTATTGTTTTTAAATAATTATTTGAATCTCCGCCTGTATTAATCCATTTTTCAATGATTCTCTAAAAATAAATTCAGACATTCTAAATTGTTAAAATTTAGCATTTCCTTTGTAAATTATGATAGAGAAGGTTTTTTTTACTTTACTGTTCGTCAGCAATCACTGATATTTTTAATTTAGTCCATGAATATTAACTCGAGACTCGAAAATCATAAGCTTTGCATTATTATTTTATTGCACAGAATACGATAGAGTTAACGTATTACGTACCGCATGCGTAGCGAACTCTAAAGTTATAAATTTTTGTGGTAAGAAAATACGATCGTGAGCAAGATTCGAACCTGCGCTTCCCGGATAAATGCTACAACCTCTGACCACTAAGCCATGTCGACCTCTGCTCACTACTCCGAATTCTTCTTCCACATTTTAATACGTGTTCTGGTGACTTTATCGCTATTTAAGTATTCAGTCCCTATACATACTGTATTTTTGTTACCACACAATTTTATAACTTGAAATGATGTCGTCGGGTCTTAAGTTAATATAAAAAGCATTAGTTGAAAAGTCATTTGCAGAAAATGTAACAAATGAATTGAATTCTTTCGTTATTCCAAAATTTATTAGACTTCAATCGATTAATCAACTCAGCTAGTCACATTCCGGAATAACAATTTATAAAATATTTCAATATGTTTTTCTGTCATTGACTATTCGACTTTATTATATTTCAAGTACACATTTCATACGACAAAACTTTCGCAAAAACCATTAGCATGGTGAGGGGTATCTTTTCTCTTCTTTAATACACTAACACGCACGATTTCTTTTCATTTAAATCTGTCCAAAGGGAAATCCGCGGTTTCAAAGGTAGAGCAATTACTCAAAGAACACCGACTCAAAACATTCAGTTTTAATTGGAGAGGTTCGTCTCAATTACGACACACGACGTGTCTCCTTTGAACTATGATTGCTATCTTAGAACACTCGTTTCAAGTTCAGGATAAGTTTTTTAAATTGTAGATTATTTTATTTTGCCTAAATCAAATATAAAAGATTAAGGGAAAACGTTAAAAAGTGTGATATAAAAAAAATACGTTTCTTGATGTAGATTTTTCATACGAATACGTTCTTCTTAAGATACATAAAGTGATAAGATAGAAAAATACACGATATAATCATTTAACTCGTCAATGACAATTTCAATATAATGTTGTTTAGCCTAGGTAACACGACAACATCATTTTCTGTAAATAATAATAAAATCGTGTCCATACTTCCCTTTCAGTTGATAAACAAGATATCGCGTATTCATAAAAAATAATACACGTAAGTTTACAAAAGAATGGACGATAAACAAAAAAATGAATGCGGGTTGCCTCATTAAAATCTTCCGTGTCTTTGATTTTGTCTGCAAACAGCTAGGTGAGACGTCTATGTGACACGAGGAGAATATCTCCCCGACGACGTCCTTTGATGGCGAGCTAAATACTTAAGGATGAGCACTTTCAGCTTTAGTGAAAACGTGGATGCTTGCAAAGGAATGAAATTCAAAACCTAATGAAATTTTAAAAGAAATTCGTCCTAACAAAGTGCCCGATTTAAATGTCACACTTTCGACGAGTGCTGATAATTAAATATATTTTTTTAGTAAATAAACATCTAGCACCTACACAAAATAACTGTTTTAATTTACAGGTCATCTAATATCAATAAGCTGACTGCAATAAAGCTTAGCCCTAAACTGACCGCTTCCCCAAATAATGATAATGATAATTATGTGAATAATGCAAATAACAAATTACCACCACCAGAGTATTATAACTCTTCTAAATATATTATCAATAGTTCCCCTAACGTAGATATTAGGGAAAGAAGTGAAAGTTTTGCGTATAAACGCAAACATAATAAACAGTTAAACATTTTAGGCAACGCTATTAAATCTGATGCTACATCTTCAGAGTTATTAGCGAATCAAATCCAACTTATTAACGAAATTAGATCGCGAAATATATCGAAGGCTGGCCCGGATTCAGAAAAAGAAGCAGTCGCTGCACAGCAGTCCTACTGTGGTGATTCCGTTTATGATAATTTTATATCCACATCGCCGACGCAAGAGCTGGACGAAAAAGTAAAAAGAGGTACTATGGATCACTCGAAAAATAACTTTACTACTACAGAGTCGACAGAATGTACCAATTTCCACTCTTTGAAGAAGAAACCACATCCATGTCCTAGACCGATAGCCTATGTTGGTAAATTTGACCCTAATGAGGACTGCACGGACTCCATGTACGTTAACGATATTAATAATTGTGACAACAACATATATGAAAATGTTGGTCGAAAATTACTGATGGCTGACGAAGTAGCAAAAACTGGATCTGTCGAAAATAAAAATGACTACGTAACTATGAATGGAAATAAGCCATTTCATAGTAACAATACGATTACAGATTCATATGAAAATGTTGGTCGAAAATTGCTGCTGGCTGAAAAAGTAACTAAGACTGGATGTATCGAAAATAAAAATAACTACTCAACTATGAATGGCAATCATCCATTTCATAGGAACAACAGTATTACAAGTTCTTGTCCACAGATCCAACTTGGGTGTTATGACACACCTTTCGAAACCAGTGAAAACGCTTGTGAACATACAGAAGCTGAAAGTATGGACTATGTAACCATGACTCCAAAAACGCAAAACGAGAAAACAATGTCGGCTATACTTAATAAAACTGATCTGGTCCATTTAAGAGGTGATTTTGGCTGTATTTATGAGCCACTCGATTATTCATATATTTATGCAATAAATCCCGGAACCTTGCGTGGGAATGGGCACCCCTTCACGAAAAAAAAACAAAAGGCTAATCCAATGCCTTGCTATTGCCATGAAGATACCGATAGAGAAGCCAAAATCCAAAAAAGGATAAACGCCAGGGCTGCTTTAGACGGCAGTCAACTTGTTTATTACAGTTGTGAGGATATTTATGTAGCCATGAACAATAAAGAGGGCATTTATACATCACTGGGTGATCTGTCGGATAATAAAAAAGATGAATCTGTTATAGATTACACCTTTGAAAATGATGGAAAAGTTTTATATAAGTTTGAGGATAATAATTCTAATGAATGCATACAAGATCAGGCGGACTCTAGAATAGGCTCTGTTTTAAGGAAAAAGTACACACAAGTCAAACAACTTTTCGCCGATTGGTAATAAAATTGCATAGATTAGGTATTTCTTAATTTTCATTTTGGTAGGTTAGTTTTTTTCTCATTTTAATATAATATATGCAATATGTAAATTCTTGCTTTTGGTGGTGGCAAATAAAAACTAACGATAATAATTCATCACATCATCTTATGTTAAGTTAAACTTATTTTTATGTTTTATTTTATTTTTGGTCGCTTTATGTGTTTTACAGGACAACGACAGAGACCCAGAAAAATACTAACAATAATGATAGCTTCTTAACCCCATCTTCATCGTCTCTAATAAAACATCACCCTCAAAGTTTTGTCAAAAAGCTTGCTTCAAAATGCTTGGGCCTGAAAGCGAAATTTAATTCTGCTCCTAACATTTCTAACAATTCAGTAGAAGTGGATATTAAATCTAAACAGTCTGATAATAAAAGCAATACAAATACAATGCTTATTGGAAATAGTAAATTCTTTAAAATGTTGTCGAAAAAGGAGGAATCCGGTGAAATTGTGTGTAATGATGAATTTGATACTATATCACTTGATCGGTTAGGCACTCTAAATAGAGATTCTTTTGTAAACAGAAGTAACAGAAGTTGTCCTGGATTTAAAACGTCTTTACCTAATATATCTGAGAACAATGAACTCAGTGATTCTCAAGAATCTATCTCGGAATCTGTAGTAATTACAGAATTAGATTGTGGTAAAAGTAATAATGATTTAAATATAAATGAAGCTGTGAACTGCACCATGAAGCTTAACATATTTGAACCTAGAGAGTTAATTGACCGTAAATCTGTTACTTCTGTTGTGTCTACAGAATCAACAAATTTTGTAAATGAATGCTATGAGTCTTATGAATTTGATATAGCTGATACAGGTAGTATTAAGCAATTATCATTACCTAAAGCTCCACCGAGACCTACTGTGGCAGCTGGTGCAAATAGTAACGAAAATATTTATGAAAATGTTGTGATGGAGGTTAAGACCATACCAAAACCAGCTGCTCGGATCCACATTCCTGTGAAACCACTCGATGAGGTTGAAAGAAAAACATTGTATGAGAATATTTCTGTTATTCAAGAAAGGAAAAAACCGGAACCTATTAAAAGGACCTTTGTTTCTAAAAAACTTAGTTCGGATAGTTTTGATGAAAAATCATCTATTCGTAGTAGAACTTCGACTTTATCGTCAGATTCTATGATAGATGAATCTAATCTAGAAGACATTTTACTGTCTCAAAAATCCAAGTCTTTCAGACATGGTAAGACTGCCTCGTATTCTCCTACGAAATTAGATGTTTCTAGAACACAATCCAATGCTTCAGATTCTTCCAATTTAACAGAAGCTAGTGCTTTAGAAAATGTTGACTGCAGCTGTGATGCAGAAGAAAAATCAATTTACTTGTCGATGACTGGTACCTTGCCAAATAAAAAGCCCGATAATTTTGGTAAGAAGAAGGTCCTTTTTAGACATAAAACGTTTACAAATATAGAAGTCGATAGAGATTCCATAAAAGTCAAAGATTTGCCACAATGGAACAATTCAGTTTTGAAAGAAACTTTGGCTCATTATCATATTAGGGGTACAGGGCACTGCATTTATAACGCACCTACAGTACAAGAATTTATTTACATTTTTAATAGAGACACACTTTATAGTGATGTGCCACCGTTTACTAAAGTCCCTAACAACAAAAGAGATAGTTATTTTGAAACTGCTATATGCTTTTGTAGGGCAAAACCTCGTAAGTTCCACAGCAGTGCTGAGGATCTTTTAGATAAAACAACTCAGTCAGAAGATGAAAAAGTTACTATAGACATTGAAGCGCTCAGAAACAGGTGTGAAATAGTAACATCGTCATTTCAGTGTTACTGTGATTCAGGCACCTGTACACTGCATTCAACAAGGCGCAATTCTCCTGTAGACTTGGTGGTAAAATTTTCTGCCATCAAAAGAAGTATTTCAACGCCAGACATCACTTTAGAAACATCTCCTTATTCGACAGCATCAAAATTGTATTTGCCTAAAAACAAATCGGTACCGAACAATTTAGAAGAACCATACGCGGTCGTTAGTGTTGAAGATATTATCGCAAGAAATAACAAACTGAGTGAAAACAAAAATGCACCAGAGAGTCCTATTTACACTATAATGTCACACCCTTCTACACTTTCATCATCATCGTCTGCACGTCCTTATTCAATTAGGGATATTGCAGAAGTGATATCACTAAACAGTAGTTCAACATCGACCGCTTCTACTCTATCTCACGCTTCTGGTCTGCAATTGCCTGTAAGGAAATCGAGTTCCTCGGAATATTCCGGTCATTGGTCACTTCATTCTTGCAATTCTGACGTCACAATTAAATCTGACGCGTCGTTTAAGTCGTGTATTGAAGACTCATCAGATGATTCCGACGACGGTACCTTGCACTCGGACGGGGAAAGCTCGGATGCTGAGACTGTGAAATCAGATATAAGTACAGCAAAAAGACCTTGGGTTCACAGCGACTCATTCAGATTTGGAAGTCATTCCAAACCTGAAATTGATGTTATTGTAGAAGAGACTATTGAAGATAAGTCTGAGTTTTCTTTATCAAAACAAGAAAGTGGTATTTGCTTGGAGGGTTCTGAGAGTTCGTCGTCTGAGTGCGAGGATGATAGTGGTATTCCGAGGGTCGATACAGACGTGTCGCTTGGTTGTGCTTCGCTTGAGCGGGGATCGGGATTGGTCGGGGGTGTTCGCAGCGGGTCGGGGCGGCGGCGGTGGGACGAGGCAGAAGGGACTAGCGAGGGCGATGCGCTGAGTGTGTCCAGCGCAGCCTCTAGCTGTGCGCCACTGCTTCTGGCGCACCACCACGAGTACAGCAAAGTTTCGGTAAGCAACATAGGTTTTGATTGATTAGGTTGTAAGTAATTTAATAACATGAATATGAATGTATGAGTAGAATGTATGTTTGGATTAGTTTGTATCAATTCGAAAAATTTCTAAATAACGATTTGAAAACAAGTTGGAATACTATCGTCTTCTTTGTTTATGTAATTGAGTGGAGTAAAATAATTTCACGCTTTTGCAAATCAATGTTGATAATCTCTGTACTTGCACACCAGCATATTTTTTTTAAACCGGCCACTTTCTAGTCTTACTCGATAGTTAGGGTACAGTGCCTTATTATTATTATTTTGTTTATTAAATTCAAAGTTTTTACTTTAATCAGATCGAATTTCAAGTTGTATGCATTATCGTTTTGCAGATAGAGCTGGAACAAAAATAATCGTTTTTTGTATGAAGTTATCCACTGGCTATCAGTTACGTTTCAAAAGATACAGCACTGTGACAGATAGACAGGCTAGTAAGCTCAGTAATAGGGTCATGTTAGGCACCATAGGTACTCAAGGGGAGTACCTATGGAATCCTAGAAATCAGAGTCTGATAATTCTTAAGAAAATCAATTAGTCAATAACATCAAAAAATAATTCTCTCATTTAATGTCATGCTACTCGTATATTAAATGAGAGCGACCTTTAAGAAATCATGTTTAAGTCGAGTAGATCAATCAATAATACAGCGGAAAAAGCGCTGAATGAATTGATTACGAGGAATTACAAGAAGTAAAGGCATGACAATGGTCGTTAGTTAGAAGAGACTAAGTGATATATTTATTGCGTCGCTGTCATATGAACAGACTCTTAATTGGCGGTGGGAAAAATACTTGTAATTAAACACAATCAAGGGATTAACATTCACTTGTGACGTTGCTTGGGTACATCGCGCTAATATACCGCTTTTTATTTATTTCTTGTGTTTCTTATAATAACTCGAATAATACTTTTATATTTTTTATTGGTGGTCAACAAAGCTTAAAGCTTACAGCTTTATCTGTCTTCTCTAAAAGGACAAGCAGATATGTACACTGTTGCACACCCCTATTCCACTTAGGTATACTGTTATTTAGTCCATATAATGGCGCAATATTGACAGTATTAAAGAACCAAAGAATAAATGGTTTAAGAGGTAAATATAGACACAAAGAATTCTAAAAAATTACCTAGTTTATTAAAAACATTAAGATTAATGAGATTTTCAATAAAATAAAAGTATAAAATGCTGCAATTCGCCATGTTAACTGAAACTTCAATCACAGCAAATGACGTCACGCCTCAGTCAAATGTCAATCATCCCCATACAATCTTCAACTTATGTCAAATATGCTGAGGCATGACGTTAAAACGGCGCCATAACACTCAGAAGCGTATTCGCGGTTAAATCAAATTAGACAGATTAAAATGCAATTATTTGCGTTGAAACCTAGTTTATTGCTGAATTAATGTGTTTTTCGGATATAGTGGACGTGTACCTACGTTATAAAAGAAGATTTCAAAATCTGTCATCATGCCCATTACTCCGTGCTGCTACTGAAAATCTGTCGGAAAAACTCAATAATTTTAAACCCAACACCGCTAAAACAATGAGGCAGTTTGTTTTGGAGGCTTTTAATGAGTTTTTTTTTGTTTTTTTTTTTTTTTTTTTTCTTATTATGATACTAAGTTCGAATAGTCATTTTATCTTCTTCAGTCAACAGGGTAGGGTCAGGTCAGATACCTGAATGAGATACTTACCTTTCGGCTCAGCCACGTACAGTTACACCACATACGTTGTAACAATAAAAATCTATTGTGTCTGCTAATGAGCGAGGCAACAGCTTAAGTGGAATTGCAAGGGACCGCCAATTTATTGCCTTTAATATAGGTATCTCTAATAATCTAAATAAATAAATAAATAAATAAATCTCAATTATCTAGTTTCCTACTTATAGGGTCTAATAACCGACGTCCGAATTATGTAAGTAACGTTGGCGGACAAATAAGTGGCACATTTGACTACAATACATTTGAATATAGAGCAAGTGTGTCAGTTACATGTCTTTAATTATTGCAATGATTCTAGATATAAAATAAAGTTTAGTATAAGAGTTTTCTGTCCTATCCCACATAATATCCAGGCTTGACTGCGAATTAATTAAATCTTTAAGCAGGATAGCTTAGTAAAAAGTAGTACTCTTACAAACATACGTCCAAAATCAGACCATAACAGTACCACTGCATTTTCTTTTGTGTATGGCATCTTGCTGATCAACCTAGGAGGTTGTCGACTGCTTAACCGGGCTTTCCTGTGGTTGCCTTAATAATTTTAAGGCCCCCAGTCAGGGCATTCAACTTATAAACTAAGCGACAATACGCTGGGGGCACCCCCTGCGGGGTACGAACCTCGGCTTAGGGCGTCGCTGGTGGGAGGACAGCAAGGGACTGGCTGGATCGGATTCAAATCATTATTATTATTTAGGGACGAATTTAAGGCTCAGCGGCGCGGGCTGGCACGAGCAAGGGTCGGAATGGACAATTACGGAGACGTCGCTTCGGGCCTCGACGGCGAGGCCTAAATGACGGCGGTCTGTTTTTGTGTACTGTGCTGGTGGCCCTACTGCTATCTTGGAGGAGGGTTATAGGATCGTCGTGATATGAGAGTGCCTAGGTCGGCGAATCTTACTAATCTGTGAGGGGGTATACCGGGCGGCTGCCACGACTAGAGGGTTGGAGTGTTTCTCAGCAGAGTCTAAATAAAGCTTAGAGATGCGTTTCATGAACTGTTGGATGGTGGGGATTTTGAGGTCGAGGTGAAGGTTCTCGTTGCGAACAAAGAACGGGGCTCCCGGGGCTTTTCGCAAGAAATGGTTCTGAAGGGTCTGCATCCTATGGAGGCGATACTATTTTACGTGTGAGAACACGACGCAGGCGTATGTCGTGTCGAAGTACAGCATGCCCTTCATCGAGCCGGGTTGAAAACCAGCGCTTATGTGCTCGACGATGCGGGAAACTTGTTGGACGCAAGAGTGTTGGTTTCGAAAACCAAACTGCTCGTTAGGGATAAGACTCTTTGCTTCGGCATAGTCCTTGAGTCGCTTATAGATAAGCTTCTCGTAAATTTTACCGATAACATTGAGGAGGCTGGTAGGTCGGTAGCTGGTGAGTCCCACTGCAGAGGAAGAGCCTGTTCTCATACTAAGTCACGATCATTGATCACCACGCTAGCTCACTGCGGGTTGGCGCTTTCAGACTATTTAGTCCTATTTTCCCTAGGATGTTTTCCTTTACTGTAGGTCTGTGTTGTGTTAAAACCCTTTAACTAACAGTTAATAGTGTATTAAATCATACCAATTAATGCTTATTAAAGAAATTAATTAATTCGACATAGATTTCAATGTAGTTTGCTGTATAATCATAAAAATAACAGCTCTAATAATTAATTCGTGTTTTTCCCCGCCCGATGACCTGTTGCACGATCGCTGTCGTCACGCGAACTCGCAGGATATAAAAATGAATTACTGTAGTCACGGTATGCTGTCACGAAATGTTAATGCGGATTGTGAAAAGACTAATCAGCGTACCTATTGGCTTAGTGACGAACAAGTTGATGGTCACTTTGTAGTGCGTTGTGTCGTACCTATGTTACAGCTTATCTATGATGAGCAAAAATATTAAAAGCATACGGCGCAATGTACTACAAAGTGACCATCAATTCGATGTCAACCGAGATAGCCAATATACTTGCTGGTCACTATAGCTGCGCGAGGACAGCCACCAATTAGATTGCGTCAGTTTCTTAGTCTCGCACAGCGCAGCTCTGATAGAAAGACTGCAGAGCTGGTCACATACAATGTGAGCGAGAGATATGTGCATAGGACGTGTGCGAGGAATGCAAGCTAGACAGGAAATGCAACCCTTATCACAGCTATTGTGAAAAGAGTACGTTTCACAGCTCTACATCCCTCGCATAGCTCAGGTTCCCCGCGCAGCTTTTGCGGAAAGAGTCACACCGCTTCACAGGTAAAGATCACCGATCAGGGGTCTAGACAAAATCCAAGCGTTTTCTGTTCACGCGTTTCCCGTTCACGCTTAGGACTTAACGTTTGCGTGAAAATTTTCTTGCTCAACACTGGTGCTAAAGCCACCCCCTTATGCAACGTGTTTCAATAAAATCACGCTTTAGCTTTTAATGAGAATAGCAGATTCATATTCTTGGATTGCGCCTGAAATAACGTCGTGTATCAATTGCTGTTTTAGGTCTTTGTTGAAGGAGATAGCTTGGCGGTAGGTTACTTCGTAAGCAACAACCGATTTACTGCAATGAGTTCAAACAAGAGGAAGTCACTCCTACAAGGCGTTTATCGTTGCGAAATCTATGAAAATTGATAGTGATGTCTCTGTGTAAAGCCAGCAATTTTTTTAACATAAATATAATTACGTGACATGATTAAGTAACTAACAGATTTTTGTTCTTGAGTGTAGGAAATGAGAGAAACTTCCGTTAACCCACATCACGAAAATAAACTATGATACTAATCGGAATGACGTCCAAGTTTCAAATAAAAACTGAATAAAAACTCGTGAGAAAAGCGATAAACGTTTCTGTTACTGGCCATATGTTTGTGCATGCGAGGCATTTCATTCAATTTAACACTTCACACACTGGGGGTGGGAAAAATACTTGTAATTAAACACAATCAAGGGATTAACATTCACTTGTGACGTTGCTTGGGTACATCGCGCTAATATACCGCTTTTTATTTATTTCTTGTGTTTCTTATAATAACTCGAATAATACTTTTATGTTTTTTATTGGTGGTCAACAAAGCTTAAAGCTTACAGCTTTATCTGTCTTCTCTTAAAGGACAAGCAGATATGTACACTGTTGCACACCCCTATTCCACTTAGGTATTCTGTTATTTAGTCCATATAATGGCGCAATATTGACAGTATTAAAGAACCAAAGAATAAATGGTTTAAGAGTTAAATATAGACACAAAGAATTCTAAAAAAATACCTAGTTTATTAAAAACAATAAGATTAATGAGATTTTCAATAAAATAAAAGTATAAAATGCTGCAATTCGCCATGTTAACTGAAACTTCAATCACAGCAAATGACGTCACGCCTCAGTCAAATGTCAATCATCCCCATACAATCTTCAACTTATGTCAAATATGCTGAGGCATGACGTTAAAACGGCGCCATAACACTCAGAAGCGTATTCGCGGTTAAATCAAATTAGACAGATAAAATGCAATCATTTGCGTTGAAACCTAGTTTATTGCTGAATTAATGTGTTTTTCGGATATAGTGGACGTGTACCTACATTATAAAAGAAGATTTCAAAATCTGTCATCATGCCCATTACTCCGTGCTGCTACTGAAAATCTGTCGGAAAATCTCAATAATTTTAAACCCAACACCGCTAAAACAATGAGGCAGTTTGTTTTGGAGGCTTTTAATGAGTTTTTTTTAGTTTTTTTTTTTCTTATTATGATACTAAGTTCGAATAGTCATTTTATCTTCTTCAGTCAACAGGGTAGGGTCAGGTCAGATACCTGAATGAGATACTTACCTTTCGGCTCAGCCACGTACAGTTACACCACATACGTTGTAACAATAAAAATCTATTGTGTCTGCTAATGAGCGAGGCAACAGCTTAAGTGGAATTGCAAGGGACCGCCAATTTATTGCCTTTAATATAGGTATCTCAATTATCTAGTTTCCTACTTATAGGGTCTAATAACCGACGTCCGAATTATGTAAGTAACGTTGGCGGACAAATAAGTGGCACATTTGACTACAATACATTTGAATATAGAGCAAGTGTGTAGTGTTGGGTCAGTTACATGTCTTTCATTATTGCAATGATTCTAGATATAAAATAAAGTTTAGTATAAGAGTTTTCTGTCCTATCCCACATAATATCCAGGCTTGACTGCGAATGAATTAAATCTTTAAGCAGGATAGCTTAGTAAAAAGTAGTACTCTTACAAACATACGTCCAAAATCAGACCATAACAGTACCACTGCATTTTCTTTTGTGTATGGCATCTTGCTGATCAACCTAGGAGGTTGTCGACTGCTTAACCGGGCTTTCCTGTGGTTGCCTTAATAATTTTAAGGCCCCCAGTCAGGGCATTCAACTTATAAACTAAGCGACAATACGCTGGGGGCACCCCCTGCGGGGTACGAACCTCGGCTTAGGGCGTGGCTGGTGGGAGGACAGCAAGGGACTGGCTGGATCGGATTCAAATCATTATTATTATTTAGGGACGAATTTAAGGCTCAGCGGCGCGGGCTGGCACGAGCAAGGGTCGGAATGGACAATTACGGAGACGTCGCTTCGGGCCTCGACGGCGAGGCCTAAATGACGGCGGTCTGTTTTTGTGTACTGTGCTGGTGGCCCTACTGCTATCTTGGAGGAGGGTTATAGGATCGTCGTGATATGAGAGTGCCTAGGTCGGCGAATCTTACTAATCTGTGAGGGGGTATACCGGGCGGCTGCCACGACTAGAGGGTTGGAGTGTTTCTCAGCAGAGTCTAAATAAAGCTTAGAGATACGTTTCATGAACTGTTGGATGGTGGGGATTTTGAGGTCGAGGTGGAGGTTCTCGTTGCGAACAAAGAACGGGGCTCCCGTGGCTTTTCGCAAGAAATGGTTCTGAAGGGTCTGCATCCTATGGAGGCGATACTATTTTACGTGTGAGAACACGACGCAGGCGTATGTCGTGTCGAAGTACAGCATGCCCTTCATCGAGCCGGGTTGAAAACCAGCGCTTATGTGCTCGACGATGCGGGAAACTTGTTGGACGCAAGAGTGTTGGTTTCGAAAACCAAACTGCTCGTTAGGGATAAGACTCTTTGCTTCGGCATAGTCCTTGAGTCGCTTATAGATAAGCTTCTCGTAAATTTTACCGATAACATTGAGGAGGCTGGTAGGTCGGTAGCTGGTGAGTCCCACTGCAGAGGAAGAGCCTGTTCTCATACTAAGTCACGATCATTGATCACCACGCTAGCTCACTGCGGGTTGGCGCTTTCAGACTATTTAGTCCTTTTTTCCCTAGGATGTTTTCCTTTACTGTAGGTCTGTGTTGTGTTAAAACCCTTTAACTAACAGTTAATAGTGTATTAAATCATACCAATTAATGCTTATTAAAGAAATTAATTAAAACGACATAGATTTCAATGTAGTTTGCTGTATTATCATAAAAATAACAGCTCTAATAATTAATTCGTGTTTTTCCCCGCCCGATGACCTGTTGCACGATCGCTGTCGTCACGCGAACTCGCAGGATATAAAAATGAATTACTGTAGTCACGGTATGCTGTCACGAAATGTTAATGCGGATTGTGAAAAGACTAATCAGCGTACCTATTGGCTTAGTGACGAACAAGTTGATGGTCACTTTGTAGTGCGTTGTGTCGTACCTATGTTACAGCTTATCTATGATGAGCAAAAATATTAAAAGCATACGGCGCAATGTACTACAAAGTGACCATCAATTCGATGTCAACCGAGATAGCCAATATACTTGCTGGTCACCATAGCTGCGCGAGGACAGCCACCAATTAGATTGCTTCAGTTTCTTAGTCTCGCACAGCGCAGCTCTGATGGAAAGACTGCAGAGCTGGTCACATACAATGTGAGCGAGAGATATGTGCATAGGACGTGTGCGAGGAATGCAAGCAAGACAGGAAATGCAACCCTTATCACAGCTATTGTGAAAAGAGTACGTTTCACAGCTCTACATCCCTCGCATAGCTCAGGTTCCCCGCGCAGCTTTAGCGGAAAGAGTCACACCGCTTCACAGGTAAAGATCACCGATCAAGGGTCTAGACAAAATCCAAGCGTTTTCTGTTCACGCGTTTCCCGTTCACGCTTAGGACTTAACGTTTGCGTGAAAATTTTCTTGCTCAACTCTGGTGCTAAAGCCACCCCCTTATGCAACGTGTTTCAATAAAATCACGCTTTAGCTTTTAATGAGAATAGCAGATTCATATTCTTGGATTGCGCCTGAAATAACGTCGTGTATCAATTGCTGTTTTAGGTCTTTGTTGAAGGAGATAGCTTGGCGGTAGGTTACTTCGTAAGCAACAACCGATTTACTGCAATGAGTTCAAACAAGAGGAAGTCACTCCTACAAGGCGTTTATCGTTGCGAAATCTATGAAAATTGATAGTGATGTCTCTGTGTAAAGCCAGCAATTTTTTAAACATAAATATAATTACGTGACATGATTAAGTAACTAACAGATTTTTGTTCTTGAGTGTAGGAAATGAGAGAAACTTCCGTTAACCCACATCACGAAAATAAACTATGATACTAATCGGAATGACGTCCAAGTTTCAAATAAAAACTGAATAAAAACTCGTGAGAAAAGCGATAAACGTTTCTGTTACTGGCCATATGTTTGTGCATGCGAGGCATTTCATTCAATTTAACACTTCTTTAACTAATTGTAACCTATCTTGTCTCGTAAATTAAGTCCACCAGAATCGATTATGGGATAAAATATAATAATTAAATAATAGCTTGTAATACTGGAAGTGAATGGTTGTTTTTTTTTATTGGCTTCATTGACGTCAGGAAAAAAGTATACATGTACCTACTCCTTTCGTTAAAGAAAGTTCATCAGATTTTAGGCATAATTATTTTTGGATGACTGTACATTTTAATTATGGATAGTAGAAGTAAATAGAATATAGTATCCTTTGTTTGACCATGTACCTAGTGTCGTCAGTTCTGATTGTATATTATCCTGTCGCATAGCATGTCTGCCGTGTTCCGTCTAAACCGCCACTTATCTATATTTAGTTCCACATATGCTGCATTGTTCATAACTGGTACATCTCTTGACGACCACATGGCACGGTACGCGATGAGTTGACGCAAAGAAATTGGGCGGTCAGTCGCGCCGTCGCGTATCAAACCGACGCCTGCGTTCACACGCTACAACGCACTCGATTACTCGATTAATCGAGATATTTGCGGTGTCGATTAGGAATCGATAATCGGAATATTAAGTGTTATGTGGGTATAAGTGCAAGTGAATTAGTGTGTGGTTTTAGTGTGTGTTTGTTTGTGTATGCGTGCTTGAAGTGAAAAGCGCAGTGCGTGTGTTCAATGTAAGTTGCGAATTTTAGGGAAAAATTAATAGTCCTGTTTATTACTTCGATGTAGATAGGATATAATTCTTGAGGATATTTACATTGGCATTGTATAAATCTTTACAAATTCCATACAAACATTGCTTCAGACGTGTAAAAATATCGCATGATCGTATTAATAATGAAAACAATCTCAATAATAATGGCGACAATCAATTAATAAAACACTTGGTACGTACAGACAATAAATATATAAGAAACTAATACATTCTATATTATAAGCGACACCATAAAACTTTGTGTCAAGGGCGCAGTAACCCAATTCCGATGTTTTGTAATTTCACATGTGGACAAAAATAACATATTCGTATCATCAAAGAGTATAAAAAATATACTGCACACTGTTTTATAGTAATTTCGTAAATTTTGTACCAAACAACTAAACGTCGCATATTGGTAATAGTTCAATCGCATCTAACACGCTTTGAAAGAGTGGGGAAGGAACTATTTGCTTAAAAGCTCTTTAATAATTTGTAGATTATGAATTAATATTAGTGCCTTCTATTGTTATTGTCTATTAATCGCGATATATATTTATAGAAGACGCATTTTATTTATTTTAGTGATATCCTAAAGGATTACAGTTGCGTGTTGCCAAATAATTCTAGTTGATTTCAACTTTTATCTCCTATACTCATTATGTTTACCAGCTGTTAACAAAATACTGTCGCTACTAGTTATCTAACATTATCACGACTTCTCCTAAAATATAGCAGTTCAGTGATGTAATTGCAGATATTTTGTGATGAGCACGGAAATATCTTGCGTTTGGCGCACAGCCAGTGGTATTCATGATTATGCGGAACACGCATTGACAGTTCGCCGCGGGAAATACCTGTAGATATGCGTTTATAGCAAATTAAACGTTATGTTTACGTATTCATGTTTGTTTAAATGTTTGAGGTTTTTATTTATCATCATGATCTTCGTTTAGTTGGTACTTTCGATTAATCTGATCTATCAGGAATTGGTAACACCAGTGTCTACCTTTCTTCTTCTGGGCTTAAGGTCTCTGAAGTGTCAAGAATCTTGACGTTTCCCCTATTAAACAATGAAACTAGGCATTCGTGCTTAACTTTAAAAATTTGGTCATCTGCGCGAAAGTAGTGTCCTAAAGAATCTCACAATTGTTTACGAAGTATGTTCTCTAAATAGGTCACTAAGATTGGATGTTCATTCGAAAACCTTGCCCTCTTTTGCATTCTTTAGTAAGTATGGTATTGCCGTATGAGTCATATGTTTTGTAAATATCTTTGCTTATCTAGGGTGAGCTTTAATTTTAACATATGATTCACGGTTCATCAGACCTCGAAAGGTTATCTGATGAATATCTTATTCCTTTCCTCTATAGCTTAATTTACAGAAAATCTGACCACATTCTAGATAGATTCAAAGCATTTAATTAAGAATAATTTTTTCCTTGAGTTTCTATTGAAGCAGTTTTCTCAGAACTGACTCGATTTTAGATGGTAATCAGAGAACAATAAACGGTCCATTAATAAAACTATTTCTACCATATTGTCGCCAGTTAATGATTGCAACATCCACATGTGGCCAAACAGACGCTGGGTCATGATGCAGTAGATACTTATACAAAATTGTGTCTGTATGTGCGTGTTAAGTACCTACATACATAAATGAGTTCATCGTTAATATGTAGGTTACCGGGAATCGTTAGAGCTTTTACGAAAAATAATAAATAATATGTGCATCAGCGTCTTATTTACGCGTCTAATATCGGCGTTGCATAAACAAATTTATCGTTGTGAAGAAAGCAGGAGAGTGCGGTTGATTAATGGTTACGTTAAAACAGATGAGGAGCACATGGGCTTTTAGCTTGATCTTTGAAAGATATGATCCTGAAGTGTCGGGTTGAAGACCTTCAATTACCTAGTGTTTTCATTCTTCGAGTACGGGGTACGAACTACCAGTTAAAAATACATATATTCTGATGATGCTATCAAGATCTGCAAATTAATGTATTCGCAGAATGCCCTTGGGCAGGAATAGAAGTGACGGTTCACCGGCAGTAAAATCAATTAATGTATGCATAACATCATATTGTAAACGCAGTACCTAACAGTCCCAAACGCGTTGGCGAAAGCTTTTTACTCTCGAACGTACAAAATTGTACGCGATAACAATCGTATTTCTATTGTTTCTGGTATTGGCGAGTTAACAGAAAACATCACTACGAATTGTTCGAAAGCATCCACGGCTGAACGTCTTCAAATATTTGCTGAACTGAAGCTCGTTGCAAAGGGGCCATAAGAAGCCCGTTAAAAACTGTGATCGATATACGATCTTTGAGAATAAGCAATGCTTCCTGGCACAGTGGGACATGTCACTTCTAATATTTTCATCTAAGCGTCTCCGTGTTCGGAGGGCACGTGAAGCAGTCGTTCCCAGTTGCCGCTTAGCCAAGGTTTGAACAACTACGACCCTAGGTTAGGTTAGGTTAAGCACACGACCCGCCCAGTGATTCCGCCTTGTCGTATTGGGGGGGCTCTAGTAGCCGTGATCCCGAGGAGGGCCGCTGCTCTGGGCTTTTCCTCCAAGCCCATGTTGGAGCGGCGGTAGGTTGCGGGCCTTATGGAGGATGCCGCAACTAAGGTGGGCTGCGGCGTCGTATGGGCGGCACCACAGCTGAGGGATAGGGGCCGCGGCGGGAGAGGAGTGCTGGTATGGCGATGCACCGCTGTTCCATGCCTTCCGAGGCCTTGACAGGGCCGCCACCGTTAGATTGCGCTATACCGGCACTCCTCCGCGGGCGGATTCGCGGTCGTGTGCGATAGCGTCCGTGGAGTTTTAGTGGGTTCGAGTCCCACAAAACTGCTCTGTCTTCACGTGTCAGAGCGGAATGCAAGGGCATTATTCCACATAAAAAAAAGTTTAAGGACACGAAAGAAGAAGTAGTTAACCGTAATCTGATAAATCCCAGCCAAATTCCCACCTGAATCACGTAAGTCCTACAATGGTGGACCTACAATTTTATTTCTTTACAAAAGGCCCTTCGTACAGTTCCCGTTCACCCATCCATCATGTGCAACAAAGCCCATCGGTCACGGTCAATATCCTGAACAAATCAATGGCGTGTTCCGGCGCCATATTAATCGCTGTCGTACGCATCAACGTTGCGTTTGCGCCGCCAATTTATATTTCATCCCTTTGATGTACTTAGTACTTGTAAATGGGCTTCGTGGAAGTGGAATAGTTGAATTTTTGTTTATCGTGGTTTCATTGACTTTTGGTTTATTTTGTACATGTTAATTTTGTATTAAAATGTTGAGTGGGAGCTGGAAGGAATAATTCTAGTACAGTTCTATATTTTTCGATAACTTTAGGTGACTGACCTGTTGATGTGGTAGCAGGAAGTATTCGGTTGATGAAAATGTATGCTATAAAAGTATACTCCACGTCCAGATCGCTTTAATCTTATAGGAGGTGCATGTTGGCACTGTGGCTGTTATGACCTACTATTATAAGTAAGCAAAACATATTTTTCTTCTGCATTCTTTTGCTCGGGCCTGACTGATATCAAATCGGACATATTCTGGTAATGTATTGTGATCTGGAGAAAATACATTTGAGGCTAGTATAACGTGAGTTGTATTACACGCAAGAGCTCTATTACTCAAAGCTTTTAAAGTTACTACACCAATTTCCGTCAACCAAATCCCCTATTCCTCGTAAATGACGTCACACTAATTGGTGTTAACTGTCATTCCAATTTAGGCAGGTGTTACCACAAAATTACTCGGATATTGGTCTCTATGGAGTTTTATAAGCGGAACCATGTAGCATGTTTCAAGGAAATAAGGTGGGTCAAGCTGGGCTGTTAATTAAATGGAAATTTGACTGCATAGAAAATAGTTCGTGTTATTGTTATGGTGAAATGGGTGAACGTGTTGAAGTAGTTATTATAAGGTGTTGTGATAACGATGCAGAATTTGAGTTTAAACGTATTACAGTAAAGAAACATCTTGACAAAATCTGTAGTTACTTACGTACAAAAGCGGATAAGTTGCGTTTTTTGGGAGATTGTAACTCTTGCGACCTAATGTTTGTGTTCAAGCTAAAATTATCCAGATGATGTAAAATCATTCAAACAATTTAGGAGTAGTATGTAATCTTACACTACCCAAAAGAAAATAGGGCATCAAAAACTAAAAACCAGACATTTTACACTTATACGTAAACATAACAGTTTTATACACTGTTTACTGTTTCGTCGGCGTTTACTATTGCAATTAGCGTATTTGTAAACTGAGCCCCGTAATATAGGCCAGTGTTTAACTCGACGGTTTCAGTTGTAATTTAATGACAGATTAAATGCATTATCGCGTTTGTATTGCTAAAGTAAGCTGTGTTAATTCAGTGGTGGTTTACGCGGATTTTTGGTACTGAAAATACTTGATGGTTTAGGTTGAATCCTATTTTGAACTTCGGTGTGTTAGTGTAGTGAATATGTTTGCTTTTTTTGGAATTTAATCGTATTGTCCGTATTGTCACAAGTTACGACACGACGAATTTAAACAGACTCGATTTCTGAAAGGTTATAATCACTATAAAGTTGACTTGCCTGTCTGTGTCAACCCACATAATATTGAGTTTGATATGAAAATATATAGGTACAGCCGGGTTAAACTTTTTGTTTTTATGTTCCTAGCGGTCACTACACATACTTATAGCATAAATAACTCATACCAGGAAACCATACATTCATGTCACTACACTAAAGATTCTCCAGCATAGAATTCCAGCAATCACGGCCTGTCTAGCATCTGTAGGCTAATAGGCTTTTATGTAGAAAATTGGCCATTCAGTGACCGGCTGCAACCAATTTACCCCTCATCCGCGGCCCAGGATTGAATTACTTGGACCACTTGGGCCATACGATGATGTGCAAGTGATAAAGGAACAGCGATTTTGTTGGAACGAAGCTTTCCGGATTTTGTGTACACCTCTGCCTACCCTTTCGGGGAATACAGCCTGTGTGCTATGTTTTGCCGGATTTTCCGTTTAAATAAACTATTAAATTACTTTGACGCCAATTCGAATTGCATTATAATATAACGACGCTTATGCCACTGATTTCTCAAATCAGATTTTCTTTGTCTCATTTCCTGTGATATATTTCTTATGTCCAAACCCCAAATTAGGTCTAAAAGTCTCTTCTAGTAACAGTAATTCTTCTAGCTGTAGGATATATATAATATAATAATAAATTAGGATTAGGGCAGGGGGATGATGATGAATGAATAACAGCTAATCACTCGCAATTGCTGTAATCGCATGATTATGTATAGTTCATTGAAAGCGGTTTTTATTTTTGAAGTCAAAAATCAGTTTTATCTATAAATGTAAACTTTTTTCACTATACAAAGCTAAACTATCGCTGCTCAGTTTTAATTCGCCTGTACCCTCCCACTACTTGCACCATCCCACGATGTTATCCTCATCGCCATTCAAATTCCCTATTACTCAATTGCGGGCACTTATCTCGCTTCTGCGATGACAACGAGATGTAACAGAAATAGACGCCTGTTTGATTGCTATTCTCGAAGATAGGCGTACTTCTAAATTGCTCATTAACGTTCATTTGTATCGTCAATTTAGATCAGGAATTTGTGTTCGTGTTGTATTGTTGGTTGTATGACTTCTATGTAGATATTTAGGGAGAATACTTTGACGTAATATTCATGCAATATTATTTTGTAAAGAGCGTAGTCTCAAACATTATGCGTGGTATTGAATATATATATGTCGCAGATGGATTGTAGAATCCGCTGTTTTACAAAATCTCTAGCTGCTTTACAAAACAGTACTTTAATGAAAAACAGCTGAACGACGTTTAGCGGTTTTATATAATTACTGAACTATAACACGCAGAATTGAATGAACGTTTTGCGTTTATCAATGCAGCGGGTCAACGATCAGAGATTATGTAAAACAGTGTGAAAAGAACTGTCAGATTGTTGATTTTAGTTCGGAATTTTTGTCGCATATGGCTCTGTATGTCTTAACAATAATAACCTAATTTTATTTTACTTGTCAATAGCAAAAAAATAAGATGAAAAATTTTAATGACGTAAATTCTAAACCACTATAATAGTCGACAATATATCGGGATTATGAAAGAAAATAAACGAAATTGATCCATGAGCGAGCGAAGCGAGCTCGGGAGTTCCGTGTATCCCGACACGGACAGGTTAGGTTCGAAGAGGACGACGGGGGCCAGTGAGCGAGCGTAGCGAGCGAACAGCCCCCGTCATTCTCTTCGTGTTTAGGTTTTTTCTAACCTTACAGACACAAAAAAGGAGCACCGCTTAGCGGGGCTCCGTCGACCCAGCCACGAAAATTCAAATCAGAATACAGTATAGTTTTTTTACCTATACAATAAACAAACCTGTCCCACTGTAGATATGTCATTCTGCATTACGTCTAAACGTGGGTAGCAGTTTCGTTAAACGTATCGCAATGGCAATCCAGCTGAACGTTGTTCAGCTCTGCGACATATACACAAAATAGTGAATGTACATATTGTAGGTACTTAGCATTGCATTTATAAGTAATAATTCTTAAAAAAAAAACGACTTGTCTCTTTAGTCTACTGGTTCGATTCTGGGGCAGTGTCGTTAGGTTTTTCTGATAGAAATTTCTCTGTAAAAGCGAAGAGTTGGATTTGTGTCCGGTTAATGGCAATAGGCTCACCACCTACTTGTCTAATCTCCGTGGACATAGGCCGCCGTTACCGAAATACGGTCGGGAGAAGTATTTATTAGTATTATAATTTTATTACTCCAGAATTGTCCTGGCAATACACATATAAGCATCATTACCCAAAAATCCTTATAGCCTACACAACACTACCACCTTAACATATCTCGTATGCATTGCAGCCCACCCCTCCCAAGAAACCTCCACGGAGGAACCTGTCAGTGTCCCCCACTCACGCAAACTCCCCCTCTTCGGGCTACAGCTATGAGCTGAGGCCTCACGCGAGAAGTCAGGACGATTTGGATGATATACAGGTAATCTAGTGAAGGTTTATATAGCATTTTATGTTTATTATAGCTTTCAAAGGATTTTATAAGGTAAGGGCGAAGTTTGAGCTTGGATGAAATAAACAAAAAGTACATTATTATAACATTTATACATACTGGCTTCACATGTAATAAAAAAATTCTTTGATAGGTACTTCAGTTGCTTTGGTCTTGAAGCGATGTTGCCATATCTAAAAAAGAAAACGGCTAAATACTATTTAGTAGGATGTAGCGCGCCCCTACCCAGTCTTACTAATACGTTCGGTTGAAAATCAATAAAACATTCTCGGAGGAATGTGGAAAATGTCGCTTCTCAGTGGTTAATTGGTTATTCCTTATTGAAAATATAGATTAAGATATTGGGTTTAGCTTACGGTAGTTAAGGTCATGTTTACCAACAATATTAAATAAAAACTACTGTTAAATCATAGAAAAAAATCGTGGTAAACGTTTTAACATAATTTTATCTTGGGTTTATATTTTGCTTGCAGGCAGCCAAATACGTATTCTCTCAAGTATCTGCCTGTTTTAGACCTCCAATAGTATTATAAATTTTACCACATACAACCGCGTCCACTGACTGCATTAAAATCGTCAAATATTTCCTAGCATAAAATGAGCGGAAGATTTGTACAATTCCAATGTAAAGAATACGTCTAAACATGTCATGCGCAATGCACAAGAATTTTAATGTGGAACGATCAATGTTAATAAGATTTAAACAAAGTATATGAGTCACGTTTTCATATAAATAGTAAATTTGTACGTATCAAAACGTGACTTATCGCTAAACAAATTTAGCTTTAGCCTTAATATTTGAACTTGAAATTCTCTTAAAATACTTAGTTATCAGAGTTAATTGAAAGTAGCAGGAAAGACTTCAAATTCCGTACGGCTAGGTATAGCATACATTTTTGTTGCAGGGTGCTAAACACTACCTCAAACACGGTCGCTCGGTGGACCAGTACGTCGACGGCAAGCTATCCTACTCGGAATACGAAGAGAACCACAACTCGCCCAGAGTAGCCCCAGTGCCCAACCCACGGCCTAGTCTCAAACAACGCTCACAGCCCGTCGCCATCACGGCTATGTACGAGAACATAGTCATCAAGGAACAAAACCCCAGAAGAAAACTAAGAAGAAACAACTTCGTACCCTCCCAAGAAAACTATGAACAGAGAATGAATGATAACAGAGTGAGAAAGTACTCGAACCAAGAGAAGTCTTCCTTAGAAAGTTTGTTAGACGATCAGTCGATGAATAGTCCGAGCGACTGTGAGCGTTATTATGAAGGGCAGAAGGCCTCTATTCCGTTGTCGCCGACGCATTACGAGCAGCCGCCGACGCCTGATCACCCGCCTCCTTCGGCCAAACAGGCTGAGAACTGCATTCATGAAAGGATCAGGCCTTTGAGCCAGGTTAGTCCGAAATAGATGATCTTGATTGTAGTAAATAAGTACATGTTGTTCACAATTTCAGGTTGTAATTAGGTATGTTGATGCTATTTCCATAATTATCAGTTTTCAATTTTATTCTAGCAATATGTTTTTCAATTATGTACTCATTATGGGTGCCAAGAAGTCTCGTACTAATTTTGTGATATATGATATGAGGATAACAAATATTTTCTGATACTGGTTAATAATAACTAATATTAACGGTTTATAGAATAATAATAATTGTAAGGATGTACCCTTATTTGATAACACCGAATTCAGCGGAAAATAAATAAATCATATTCTAATATCTGTAATTAACACAATTTATATGTAACCACAGGACCCATAATGAGTACCTTCGTACATATAATCTGAAATTGAACGTACTATACTATACTTCAATGTTACTACTTATTTGCAATGTTAAACACATAAATAAGCACCTTATTACCAAGCACTAGCCTTGCATGAGCATGTCAAAGTTATCACATATTTATTTTTAAACCTCATTTAAATTATTTTAAAACATTTCAGCTTATTATGGAGGTTGTAGAAGAGATAAGAATTAGAAAAATGTCGCAGGGTGATATCACGCATAGCTGATATTATTTTAAAAAGTTACTGTTTAGCGCCCTAGTCTATGACCCCTATATGAATAAAACGCTCCATGATTCGATTGCCATCTCATTTTATTGTATTGAAAATGAACGATGGCAGAAATGAATTTTTTGGTGTTGAAAGGGGTTTCTTTTTCACTAATGGTGCTGTAAAGTTATTATTAAAGAATATATTAGTGTTTTCTGTAAATAGAATATTTTATTTTTTATTTGCTTAAGTATTCCGTAAGGTGCTATTTTTAGTTGTAAGCTTAGATTTAAAATCGTTTTGTGGAATGTGCAGTTGATTTAAGAAATAGGAATAATACACGATAGGATTTAACCACATACAGCCGTCCTTCATAATATAAAGAAAAATAACAAAAGAGCCACTTTTCTCTACATAGTATGTAATCAAGTCGCTTTCCGCGTCTGTCTGTGTGTTTATGCGCGTACTTCTTCTGAACCACGCATTCGAAAAAAACAATATTTTGCAACCCAGTCCCCGAAAACTAAATTCACATGGCTTACGTAGGCAAACCGTAACTTAACTCTTTTTTTTTCTAATTTATATCCGTGCGAAGCCGGGGCTGGTTGCTAGTTCCATAATAAAGCAAAGTTACCTTGTGTATTATTTCTATGTTCAAAATTGACAAATAATGTTGAAGTATTCAGCTATCATTACGTTTTTTTTTATTAGATACGTGCCTTATTTAATGAATTACTAAAGTAATATTTTTATACCAATAATCAGTGCAATGTGTATTGATTAGCGAACATATTCTAAAGTCGATCATATTTTAACAAAACAACTTTTGACAGGTCAAATGTCGTTTTATTAAAATGTGTACTGAACCCAAAATCCTAAGATATTACTAAGTGGTAATATTGTTGCATTTAAATAATCTCAATGTTATACCTGCCGAATTTATAAAGCATTTAATTTTCAAAGCGTTCTACAGAACGGTTTTATAAATTCCATGTACCAATAAGTGTTATATTTTACCTACATGACAGTATATTCAGTACATAGTTGTTTAATTCTTAGTTTTACATACTAAATGGAATTTAAATCGGAAAGACAATCAGACTGATATAATTTAAAATCAAAAATGTATTGGACGAAAATGTGAAATTATTTTTAGTTTAAGGGTAGGCGATATTTAAGGCTTTATGTATGTATTATTTTTGATTTTATTTAGTTTCGCAATAAAATTGTATTTTATGTGATTTTTGTTATTTTATTATTTGCTTTCTGGCTTAGTTTCTTAGTTCCCAATTACTATTTCTTTTTTATTGCACAACATTGTCATATTTTTATCCGTCAATGTTTTTTGGCTTGACTTCTTGAGAACGCCTGAATAAATAGAAACAGCAACACGTAGATGACGTAGACGTTGCTTGAGCACCTTTAATTAGAAAACTATCTTGTTTACGCAAATATCAATATTTTGATATAAGCATATTAAAGGTCATCGTATCATATTGCTAATAAATACACAAGAGAAAAGCAAAAGCGTTAAACATAAAACTATTATGCAAAACAAAACTTGGTCGAAGTTGACACTGTTCGCCTGTGCCGTTGTGAATAGCAATGATGTACATAAAACGGTTGCAACGATTTTGTTCCTTATGTCTTTTATTGGCTGAGTTTATTAAAGCAATCATTTGTTAAAAATCGCAGAACTTAGTGAATTAATAGAAAAAAGTAGTAATATTATAATATACACACGAGTACCTAGTTTTACCCATACAGGACATTCACCTAATACCGTGTAGCTTGGTTTTATTAATCACCGAATATACACTTCTGTCTATGTAGTTAGGTATCATAATTGTTGCTCAACACATTGCGCCGAAGTTTCTTGTCTTCTTTAGCAAAAAATAAACGAATAGGAAATAAATACCAAACATGCCTAATACCTTACGACTTACTACAAAGTTAGAATACACGTGGAACTAGTTTCAAGTTGTCAGGCTAATTGTGTAGTGGTGACAAGCATATTGAGGCCACCTTGCTGTTAGGCGCTTGCATATTGCAGGAAACAATGTTACGTCAACACGGCAGGAATTATCGGCTTTAGGTAATTCTAGATTTGCAATCTGTTAGTTGAATCTGTGTAAGTAATTGGGATGAAGGATCGAGTCGTCAATATTAGATAATAAATTAGTGGATGATTTTACTCACCTATTGATTGGGTGGGTTAGGGAACACGAGCGAAATATGTAAAAGTTGGTATTATTTATTCCGTTCTGTGTATATCAGTCATCAATCATTAACCAGAATTGAATAAGCCTTTACTCCTAAAGATATTCTAGTTCTTTTAACTTTTGAACGCCCAATTTTATCTAAATATACCTAAAGTAAGTTAATGATATTGCTGACGCTTTTGAAAATGCTTTACCTAAGAATTACAATAACCATAATTAAGGAAAGACTGAAAGAGCAATAACTAGCCACACGAAATGGATAACAAAATCTAATTAAAATCCAGCTTAAAGGCTTAAAAAATTAAATTGATAGGTTTATCTATTAATTATGTGGTTCTACTCAGATAAAGTGATTTAAAACAATAACTAATGAGGTAAGTAAACATCAATGCATGGCAGGACTTGGTTAGCTTTAAACTGATATAATCGATAACGACTTGGATTTATCGGATCGATTATTCGATATCTGCAGCTTACGGCATACCTACTGTCTCCTTTTTGCAATAAATGCACATTTTTCTACTAGGTGTCCCATGGCAATGGAACAGGGACGGAAAGTACTTACAAAATTGTACCTATTTTAACATCATCCCCCTGCCCTTATCTCTATTTATTTGGGGTCGGCGCAGCATATGGCGTCTGGAACGCTGCGCAAGTTTGATAACAATAATATTTTATATTTCCTAAAAATATTATAAATAAAAAAAAAAATATATTTATTTACATTTAATATAATAACTTAAGATATTTCTATTGTGTCTGGTAATTAGCGAGTCAACAGATAGGATAGGTATCTATTTTAACATGGAGACATTATTTTATTCTTATCTATAAGTAAATAATATTGCATTCGAAGATTTTTTTAAAGTTAGGTACCTACTTGTCTAAAGAAGAGTGTTAATTATAGTTAAACAGTTATTACTCACGCGCATTCTTCGGGATTGCCTGACTAGTTTCGAACTCGAACGGAGCCCTTATTCATGAGCTGAGCCCGCGGCGATATCGAGAGTCAAACTGAAAACTATAACAAAATCTTCGAATGCAATATTACTTATTTTTGAAAATAAAATATTGTCTCGATGAAGTAAAGTATCCTATTAACAATATTTAAAGAACTTCCCCTTCGCTTCCCATAGCCGTGGGACACCTGTGTATGCTGTAGCACTATATCTTTTACTATCATATTTATTGAGGCTATCTAAAAATTGCCTGCTACGTTATGCCACACAAAACCACACCTATTGATAGCAGAATAAGACATATATAGCATCACGCCTGTATTTTTAAAAGGAATAGGCAGATGTGTAGGCACACGCTTGAACACTCACAATTCCCGATGCGGCTATTCAGTCCCATGTAATATGTGGTGAGCTTATACCCATCGCCGGACACAATATCAAACTACGGGCTGCTACAGAGAATTCGTAACAGAAACCTTCAATAAAACTGATCGACCCGGGGATTGAACCTAGTACCTCACGCTCAGCAGCCACGCTTGCGACCAATAAACATATGAGTGTTAATTATACCTACTCAATAAAATCTCATGATTGTTCGTGTTTTTTGTGACTGTTAAAAGAGACAACGCTATCATGATTGAATTATTGTATGGAGTAGTCGTAAATAGTCCTCAGCTGCAATATCAACATTGGTCTGAAATCTCAAATTCACTTCTGATTACATCAGATATCTCATTATCAGAATAGTGGCGTGGTTGGTGCAGCGATTGAAAGAGGTCGCGAATATCATAATGCAGTTCTCGGAGCCCCTCCAAGACAAAGTGGGAGTTAGCAAAGTTGCCGAAGTTTTTAGTGGCAAGAAATCTCACCGATACCCTGGACGGTGTATACGTAGGCGTTTCCGCAACCAGAAAAACAAGTCGAGAGAGAGAGAGATCAGCTTCTGCGCTGCGTGTTTCGGGTCCAATTCCCGCGCCGTGCAAATATTTTTATGACGTACAAATAGTTATTCCAGGTAGGTTGCGTGTGTGTGTCTGACTGTAACCCACGTCTTCGGGGAAATAACTCAAAAATGTCCAATTAGATTTAATGTGTGGTCATTCATTGCGTTATCTTATTGGTTTGGAAATCCAAAACTCACGTCTGATCAGATCAGACTTCTCTTAATTCGAAACGCATAAAACCACATGACAGTTCTCTGACCAACTATGTAAGTACTACCTACTGCTAATTAAAACTAATCTTGTGACGAAGATCATTAAGAAAGTTACCTATCAAAATTTTTTTGAACGAAATTATCTTAAACTTTTTGTCAACTATTGCCAGTAGGCATCTGATCAGCAAAGAAGTAATTTAATAAGAAATACAAAACCGCAATCCGATGAAATATAATAAGTATTAATTAAAATCAAACATACATAATAAACTGTTAGGTACTTTATCATTGAGAAAGATGAGAATTCTTTCGGATTTTATTACTTTCTTTGAACATTGTTATTGTTAGTAGATATACTCCTCCCGATCGTATTTCGGTCACGGCGGCCTATCTCACACGGAGATTAGCCAAGTACGCAGGAGATATTATAGTGCACAAGTGTATGCGCAAACACAGGTGCACTTCCTCTTCCTTCACTCTCATATTCCGATGGGACGGCAATCCGACACGACCGGAGAGAGATCTGGCACAGGACCGACGGCTTTACGTGCTCTCCGAGGCACGGGGGTGTCACACCACCAACTTCCCGACCGAAACCCAATAACACTTTTGTCCGACCCGGGAATTGAACCCAGGACCTGACGCTCAGCTGCCGCGCTTGCGACCACTAGACCAACGAGGCAGTAGATTAGATCTGATTAGAGTGCAGCTACATATTCATGTAAAGTTTCATAGTTCATAGTAGATACTCTTTTAAGTACCTATTGGTAAAAGAGAAAACATATGATATCAGAGTATTTAATCTTAATTAGATTTTTATGACCAATTATAGGATGTACGAGTACATAGTAATGGCGAAACTACCCAACTCAGGTAAGGGATTTCTGAAGTAAGTACCTATTGTCGATAAGATGTCGTTTTATTTATTCATGTAAGAAGATGCACAAAACCAACGGTAAAACTAAATTGTTGTACCTAAATTAGGAGCATTTAAATGATTTAGGTCCACATTAAAAAGAAAAATTCTAACTTTGACCTGGTCCTGATTTCTTTATTTCTCTTCCTAGGAATACAAGAGGAGGTCAGTCCTCCGGGACAGTCAGACGGAGACGGAGGTGAACCTGCTTCGAGCAGCATCAGCCGCGTCGGTGGCTAGTGGAGCAACTGACAGGAGCGGGAATACTGACAACTGCGTGGAGGAGTATGTCTGCGATGTGCCTTTTGCTGGTGAGTCCTTTTATACTTCTTTTTATGTGATATCTTTGTGTATGGTAAAAGTTACAAGAAAATATTCCGCAAAATTAATTTTTGCGAAAACTTATGAACACTTTTAAAAAGACAAAGAGTTTTTACTGCAGTTTTGTGTAATTCGTATTTATTTTACGGTATTTTGCTCAAAAATGATCAGGTTCCAGCTTCACCCTTGTGTCTTTAGGTACTGCTGTCAATATGACTCAGATTAATAATAATAATAACGGCGTCCATGATTTTCATAGGTGTCTACTATGATGATAGGTGGTTAAAAGGTGCGGGAGTTCGAGAACCTTATTCCGAACTTTAGAAATTGATCAAAAATAACAGTGATTGTGTAAAGTGGAACCACAGTTTTTCTTTTCAGCCGTCTACTTTATTCATTATGTGTGTGTTTTAGTGCGCCGTGATTGGTAGGTACTGCCGGCGATCGTCGGATTTTGATGTATTAGTGTGCGTGTACCTCGCGTATTGACGAGAAAAAATTACCTATATGACCTAGCCGAACCAGAAAAAGTGTTATCTGTGCAATATTACCTACGTTCATATGTTTTTTAGGTTCGTGTTCAGCCCTTGGCAAACCGCCATTAGATGTTTAAATTGCCTTTTATCACATCTTTAAATATGTTTTATTGTGCTTTGAAATGGCACGCCTCTGATCTTTCATTGAGTCATGCTCGATATTGCGTTCGTTTTGTTCGTCATTTGGATCCAGAAATAATCCGGAAGCGTAAGCGCCAGTTAGAACTATACACAATACGATTTTATGATGTGTTCTGAAGATTGTTTATGGTAACCAAATCAGTCGGCACTAACCAACCATTGCGAGTTGGAGCTAAATCTATATTTTTTTGTTATTTAATCAGTTTCAGTATAATCGTAATGGTAAGTTTAGGAAAGATTACTACTATTGAGTATTCCTTTCAAGCTTACGCAGGGGCGAGCCAAAGGTGTAGCCATTAATTTTATCCGACTTGGGCAGTATTTTACCGAATACCCAGATAACTTTAGCCGAGAGTAAACATTGAAGATTTGAAATTTTGATATATAATGTTTTAGAAAATCTAGTCTTCAGAAAATTAGAGGCTCCATGTAAAATACTGGTATTAAGCTGCATCCGGTTTGACTGGAAGCCGACCCCAATCAATCTGCCTAGCCTTTTCCCAATTACATTGGGGTCGGCTTCCAGTCAAACCGGATGCAGCTTAATACCAGTATTTTACATGGAGCGACTGCCTATCTGACCTCCACAACCCTATTACTGGGTAACACGATATCTCGTGGTATGACTGGTCGTCAGACATTCAGGCCTCTGACTACCCGTAACGACTGTCATAGATCTTAATTTGACAACCGGGACCGACGGCTTAACGTGCTCTCCGAGGCACGGAGGGGTCTCGGTATGAAATGATGGTCACCCATCCACAGACCGACCGCGGCAAGCGAACCTCGGCTTAACCTCGATCGATCGATCTGTGCAGCTGTTACTTAGCCACGAGCCCCTCCTCCTCATGGAAGCCGACCCCAATGTTATCGAGAAAAGGCTAGATAATGTTTTAGAAAATCTGTAAAAAAATGACGTATAAAATCTAGCCAAAGTAGATAACATTTAATGTTTGCTGCACTTTTGTTCCGGCAACCTGCCCCTCAATCATTTTCGTAGCTCACGTTCGGGCACAGGCCGCTACCGAAAATCAAAACATCGTTTAAAAACTTCGTTATTCTTCTTGAAAACAAATTTTGGCTTGATGATTATGCCAAGTACATTCAGGCAGGTATGCTATACAAGACTGCCTACGCAGATTTATAACGAAAATCCAGTGTGATGCCCTAGTAAATAAAAATTCACGTAAAATTCGAATTTCGATACACTGAAGTGCATTGGGACGTTTTTCCCGATTTTTCGTTGTTTACAGTGCAAACATGGCAGTGGCACGCACCACTGGCCTGGCAGACAGTAAACAGACGCATTGTGCACCACACAACAGCTGAAGTCAAACATTTCAACACTGTGTTTGGTGGACCAACTCGATTTTTTGACATTTTCTCTACCTATAAAAGTTTTGTGGGTGTTGATGGGGACTGTACGGAAAATATAATAATAATAATAATAAATCCACTTTATTGTACACCAAAAAAAACAGAATACGAAAAAAACATAAATATAAAACAAAAGTACAATCGGCGGTCTTATCGCGTATAGCGATCTCTTCCAGACAACCAGGTAGTAGTAGTTTGAGCTTAGAAACACACAAGGGGCAACACACGGTGTACAGATACAGAAAAATAAAGGAAAGGAACATAAAAACTGAGATAAATAAACATATAAAATATATACACAATATAATAAATACGTAATAAATAGACACATAGATACATAAATGTGTACAAGTCAATAAATAAATAAATAAATATATATATTTATATCAAAAGGAGGAAATATGAACAAAAAGAGGAGGAAAGAATTAAAGGGATAAATAGTGTTTATATACAAGATTCTTAAAACTAGGTAATGTCTGTGCCCGTCTTATTGACACCGGCAATGCATTCCACAGTCGCACAGCTTGGATATGAAAGGATTTGTCGAGAAATTTCGTGGAATGCATTGGCATTTTTAGTTTAAGGTTTTCCGATGATCTCAAGAACCTCGAATGTGTATCATGTAGGAACTCAAAACGTTCTTTAAGATAAGGTGGTGTGGCAGGATTGAAAAGTACATTGTATAGTAGTGAAAGAATATGAGCATTCCGGCGAAGGCGTATTGGTAACCACTTGAGCTTTGTACGAAATTCCGAAACATGATCATATTTGCGCAAACCAAATATGAATCTAATACAAACATTCTGAAGACGCTCAAGTTTGTCAAGTTGGTCTTCGGTGAGATCTAAATAGCTGACATCGGCGTAATCAAGGATTGGAAACAGGAGGGATTTTGCAAGCGCAGTCTTCGTGGCAATAGGAAGGAAGTTGCGGAGCCGACGCAAGGACCCTACCGAGGCAAACATTTTCCGGCTAACCTCCTGCAGTTGCGGTCCCCAGGAAAAGTTTTTATCTATATATATCCCCAAGTCCTTGACTTTATCACTGAAAGGAATGATGTAGCCATCACAAGTGACCTGGGGGAGATGTGACCAATTAATTTTGGAGATCATCCTAGAACTGCCAATTATAATTATTTGACTCTTTGTAGGATTTACCTTAAGTCCATGGGCTTTACTCCATTCGCATATGCGCTCAAGGTCACCATTGATAGCAAGAATACCTTCCGCCAGCCGTTCGAGGGGGGCTTGTGAGTAAATCTGTAAATTATCTGCGTAAAGGTGGTAGTTAGAAGTAAGAGACTTGGATAATGAATTTATAAAAATTGCGAAGAGTAACGGAGATAATACGCCGCCCTGAGGCACACCAGCAGATGTATTACACCAAGGAGAAAAAGTGTGTTCAATTTGAATACGCTGCCGGCGGCCATACAGGTAAGTACGAAACCAATCAATTCCTGTAGGAGATATGTTAAGAGAGTTGAGTATTGCCAGTAGGATGTCAAAATCGACGGTGTTAAAGGCATTACTGAAATCCAACAAAGCTAGAACTGAGAGCTTACCGTCTTCCATTCCTGACCGCATATCATCCGTTATATGAACCAGGGCTGTAGTGGTACTATGGCCAGGACGGAAACCGGATTGGAAAGGATTAAGGAGATTATTTTTAGAGAGAAACATGTTGAGTTGGTTATGTATGAGACGTTCAAGGACTTTGGAGAGGAATGGGAGTATAGATATAGGACGATAATCAGAAAAAGAGCATGGATTCAATTTTTTAGGTAGTGGGGTTATTTGGGCGTCTTTCCACGCAGATGGAAATATACCACTGGATACGGAATAATTTAGGATATGACATATGACTGGAAGAATTTGGTCGAGGATAGGAAGGATCATATAACGGCTGATACAGTCACTTCCAATAGCGTTGGATGATATTGATAAAATGCTCTTCTTAACATCACAAGCAGTGAATTGATTAAAGACGAAAGGCGAGTAATCCGGGGCTGGAAGCATTGAAATGTGGTTCAGTGTATTTAATTTAGTGGTCTTTTCAAAATTAGACGAAGTAGAGAAATGTTGATTTAGTAGATCAATGTTTAAATCTTTCGGGATGGTATCTTGGCGTGACTTTCCAACCCCCAGAGTTCGAAGAAATTTCCAAACTTTAGCTGGATCACTATTTTCAACAGCGTTATGAATATGTCGGCGTTGAGCATTCCTACACACCTTATTGCAGTGATTTCTGATGGCAATGTACCTATCACGATTCAAATCATTAGGTCGATATTTATACTTTGATTTCGCCGCTGCCTTTTTCATTAAAAGTGATTTTATTTCTTTGGTCAGCCAAGGTGATGGAAGGTGCTTTACTTTCATTGCGCGTATTGGAGCATGGACGTCGTAAAGTTTGACCAAGTTTGAGTTAAAAATATTGATTTGATCGTCAACAGAATTCGATTGTACAAGTGATGACCAATCGATATTGCTGGCATCCCTACATAAGTCAACCAGATTCATGCCACGAAAACTACGCTGCATCAGTAATTTTGATTTTGCCTTGGGTGGGCGAATCTTATATGATAAGTAAAGAAGGTCATGATATGAGAAGGCGTCAGCTGCACATTGGCCATGTTTAGCGACGTGTTCTAAAGAGGAAACAAAAGCTAGATCTAAGAGAGAAGGAGATGAGTTTGGGAAATTATGGGTTGCATTGAGAGGTAGAATGGATAGGTTGTTAGAATTTACGATAGCATGAAGCGCGGAGGAGCGAGTATCATTTTTTAGCAAGCAAGTATTAAAATCACCCATGATTACACAGTGACTGTACGAAGGAGTGAGATTTTCAAGAATAATTTCAAGAGAGGTAAAGTAATTTACACGTAGGGATGGAGAGTAATAGACACCGAGAAGGACTTTAGTGTGATTAAGTTCGACTTCCAGAAAAAGGTGCTCGCCAGCATTTGACGGAGGTGGCTGTGTAGACAAGCTAATGACCGAGTATGAAATATTAGTTCTAAGGTAGATAGCAACACCGCCACCGCCGCAATCCACACGATCGTTCCTGATGAGCTGGAAACCTGGAAGAGAATAAGAAGCAGAAGGAAGACAGGGCTTTAACCAGGACTCGGAGACAAGAATTGCATGGAGATTCGTACAGTCAAAATTTGCCAGCATATCGGTGTAATGGGCCGGAATACTTTGGGCATTGATATGAACAACATTAAAGTTCTTAGAATCATCGGAAAAGAGTGATGCCAGTGTATCACCCAGTGATGGCACACTAGTAAAACTGTCCTCATCACTGGTAATTGAAAAGAAATTTTCACTGTCAGAAGAATTAAGATCAGACATACAGTACCTATAATAAATATGACAATAAAATAAATAAAATATAATAAAATTATCAAAATTATTCACAAGAATAATTTCGAGGTCCACCTGCCGGTTGTGTTTACAAACCCAAAACTAAAAAATAAAAAATTAAAATAATAATAAGAAAAAAAAATAATAAAAAAATAGCAAACTATACATTATTCATATTGTCCAGGCAATAAAATCCAAAAGTATAACTATGTTAACAATCAATTTTGAAGAAAATAAAAACAAAAAATAAAATAAATTTGTAACATAAAATTAAATGGTGAGAATATCGTCCTAAGAAATTAGTTATATAGAACGCGACCATAGATATATTGGTTTGACATTAGCATGTGACAGCTCAAAAGTTTTTGTTAGAAATAATAAGATACCTAGCGTTAGAAAACTAGAATTAGAAAAAAGTAAGCAATATTGAAGGTAGAGAGTAGTATGCTGTCATGCAAGAGAAGAAATACAATTCATGCTACACAAGATGAAAGAAAAACATAAGAAGTGCACATCACCCAGCACAAAGAGTTCTCAACAGAATCACTACATTGCTTTTTTGGTAGCAGCAGCACGCTTTGTCTTCACTGTAGTGATTCTTGGTTCTACCTCTGGTTGGATTTGAGGCTCAATCGTTACCTGCGGTCCAATGTTATACAAGTCTGACGAGGAGGTTATGCGGTGTCGAGTGCCGTCTGTTTCAAGAACGTATATTGCTCCTGCCTTGGTCCAGCAACTACTAACCCCAAACTTCTCCCGGGCAGTCATAAATACACTGTGTCGAGCTTTGGTCAGGAACTCCGATAATGTGACCCCAGAACCCTTAAGCTTGGTTTTTGCGAACCAGATCTCATCTCGGAGTGCTACATCACGAAATTTAATGACTATGGGACGGGCCTTTTGTGAAGATGTAGGACGCCCCAGTCTGTGACACCGCTTGATCTGGGCCTCTGTGAAGTCAACAAACTTGAGTTGCTGCTTGACAACAGCAACCACTACCAGCGCAGTGTCCTCCTTTTGAGATTCAGTCACTCCATGCAACAACAACATCTTTCTTCGGCCTTGCATCTCCATGTGATCTACACTACGGGCAAGCACCTCTACCTGCTGCTGAAGGCTGCCAAGTGCTTGGACAATAAATGTCCGGTATGCGGCAAACTCGGTGGCCAGTCCTGTTGTACTGGAAGGCGCGCTCGGATTCTTATGCAGATCTGCTTCAAAGGCCGTCATGCGCACATTGAAGCTCTCCATCATCTCAGCCAAAGTGTTCTTGATGGAATCCATATCTCCCTTATTGTAATTGTTTTTTTTAATTTTTTTTTTTTTTTTCTTCCCTATGTTCTTCCTTGTTTTATTTAAATGATAAGAACTTCTAGTTTTAGGAATTAAACACTTCCCGACAGGCAGACTCAGGTATTTTCAAATGTGTATCATTAAAACTTCAATATTTTAGTTGTTTTATTTTTTTAAATACCAAGAGCAAAAATTTACAATGTTAACCCTGTGCCTACCCACAAATAACTCCAAAAATACATTGAAATCTAGTTTCTATTTCACGTAATTACTTCAAAACTATTTATAGTCAAGTTATTTTTAGAATCTGGGCTAATGGCACGCTGATTTAATTATCTACCTATTGAAAAAAGAAAGGTGACTATTTTTGATTGCAGAGTCAGACAAGTTTATTATATCAGTTATATAAATATGTTTGGGAAATTTGAATAGGTAGGTACTGATAGATTTTTCAAATTCTTAAAGACATGTGAAGTGATGACTATACATATAGGTATATATTTTTTTGTGGATTGAAAAATACGATCGCGAGTAGGGCTCGAACCCGCACCTCCTATATTGGCAAACCGTTTTTTTCTAGTGTAGAAAATCCACTATGGACGTAGCGTCGGACTCATATCGACTAAAAACCACATGTTCTCCATTCATCATAACCAGGGTCCTGGGGTCAAAGCTGCATTCGCCGCAGATATATGCAGATCGATCGTGGTTAAGCTGCGCTTGCCGCGGTCGGTCTGTGGATGGGTGACCATCATTTCATACCGAGACCCTTCCGTGCCTTGGAGAGCATGTTAAGCCGTCGGTCTGGGTTGTCAAATTAAGATGTATGACAGCCGTTACGGGTAGTTAGAGGCCTGAAAGTCTGACAACCAGTCATACCACTACATATCGTGTTACCCAGTAATTGGATTGTGGAGGTCAGATAGGCAGTCGCTTTATGTAAAATACTGGTATTAAGCTGCATCCGGTTTGTCTGGAAGCCAACCCCAATATAATTGGGAAAAGGCTAGGCAGGTATATATATATATATATCTTATCAACCTTTATGCCATCTGCTAGGGTTGTGCATCAGGTCTGAGACCTCCCATACTCATTAGATATGATTTGGTCACCTGATCTTTAATTTTGCGTTAAGTTAGTCTATTCAAAAGAAGACCATTTATCATCCGTTGCAGCTGGATATAAAAGTGGGAAATAAAGGGAAAACAGATTTCTAACAACATAACAATGTAGCTTTGGATAATTAAATGTTGTGCGATGATTGTACCAACATTCTTTTTACGCACAAACTTGGAAATGCTACGGCCAAAAGTATCTCTAAAAACATTATTAGCCATCAGTTGTATCTACTATCTATCACAAGAAGTCAGTAACTTGTCAAGAAATGACACACGTATGATAATTGGCCAATAAGGGTCATTATTGAAGGGTTATGCGCCGTTGTCACACTTACAACAGAAAATCGTGGTCGGCTTTCACGGAATTGATTATGCACTAAACGGTATTATACCATAGAAGTGACCCTGCGGCTTTTTGTTCCCATGGATATAATGTACAGTTGAGGAAACGAAATCATGAACCTCCTTAACTAGAATTTCGTATTGGCATTCCAATCTTAGGTTGAAACTTTGTATCTTGAAATACTCTCCATCATAAAAATAATCTGTACTTTTATGGTTTTACTATTTAATGTTTATTGTATGTTTTTCTGTACTTGTGTTGCGCTATATGGAAATAAATATATGTTTCTTTCTTTCTTATTCTCATATACGTATTTCTTAAAAGCAATGACAGTTAGAAGTTTTCCTATCCCCATCATGAAGTATTGACCATACTTGTCTTACTACTTTTAGCATAGGTGATCAGCAAATTTAATCGCGTTCCGGAAGTTCGATACAACGACTGAACGCTGAAATGAGCGATTTAGCTACCGCGACCGCATACAAACAATAGCCAAAACACGATACAACATAATCGCTGATACTAAAAGTAGCAAGCCATTGATGAAAAACCGTATGTAAAAAAAAGAAACGTGCCTAAGTGCAGTCATCAAATAAACTGAAGGAGATTTTGATTGCTTTGACAAAGTCAAACGCAATATGTATATTGTTGGTGGGTCATGATTCTATTTCCTCGACTGTACCTTAGTAACAGTGCATGTTTCAATCGCGGTAACGGTTTCTATTATACATAAGTCGATATAAAATTATTGTATGTGCTTATTTGAATTCATTGTTTGCACTGGTCGATTTCTAAGTTAAATATTAAGTATATTTAGTAATCATTTTTTTTATTATATAAACTGCCTCGTTGGTCTAGTGGTCCTAAGCGCAACTGCTGAGCAGGAGGTCTCGGGTTCGATTACCGGGCCGGCAGTGTTATTGAGATTTTCTGTTAGGAAATTCTCAGTAGCAGCCCGGAGTCTTGAATTGTGCCCGGTAGATGGCAATAGGCTCACCACCTATTGTGTGTGTACTACTCTGTACACCTCGGCCTACTCCTTCGGGGATACAGGCGTGATGCTATTTTATGTTGTGAATTTAGTAATCGGGTTCTGTGAAACATTTTAGTTGTAATTCAATCGTGTTTTGAATACTTAAACCGTTCAGGGGCGCCAGATGAGACACAACAGAAATTTTGCTATTTTGACGTCTATAAACGTCTAGCGCTTCGTTACGATGAGACTGCCTCGCCTCATAGCACCTCAAAGCACAACTGTTGAGCGTGAGGTTTTATTCTCGGAAACGATTCGTCTAACTATCTGGAGTATAAAGCATAACATTCTTGTCATCAAATAAGTACAGGAAATGCGACAAGTCATTTCATCATATCACAATAACCAGCACCAAAGTCGGTGCCTGTGTCGATGCGGGATAGTCGACCTCTGTCGTTGACTGTACTACAAAATTACCATCAGTTCGATGCCAATCGAGAGATTCAATACGCGACCTAATCTAAACTTACTACACTACAAATGCTTCAAGTAACGAAGTGTCAAAAGATTTCGAAACGCAGCTACCTTCAAACCACCATCACCTCATTCCCATCGGTATGCATTATAAATGGCGGTCTATGTAGCGGAGCCAATTACTTTTTTACTCACCAATCAATCTTTATCAAGACAAGCCGCTAATGGCAATAATGGTGCGTAATACGATTCGTAGTTGAGTAACCGGCCGGTAGCTACTTAACTGCTTAGTTTGTAGACGAATGTTGTTGTAAAAATAATAACTTAACTAACCCGTAACTATTCCACTGAAAGTTTTTGTTTTTGTGTAGGGTATCTCGCAGGTCAACCTAGGAGGTTGTTGACTTCTTAACCGGGCTTTCTTTCTCTTCTTAACTTGGGCCTTAAGAAATTTAAGGCCAGGGTATTCAACTTATATACTAAGCGACAACACGTTAAGGGCACACCCTGCGGGGAACGAGCCTCGGCTTAGGGCGTCGCTGGTGGGAAGACAGCAAGTGATTGTCTGGATCGGATTCAAATATTTTTTTATTATGTAGGGACGAATTTAAAGCTACAGGCCCAGCGGCGCGGGATTGATCACCACGCTAGCTCACTGTGGGTTGGCGATTTCAGACTATTAAGTCTAAGTTTCTTCACGATGTTTTCCTTCCGCGTATATTTGTGATGTCTTAGATTAACTAAGAAAGTAAATAACAGAAAAACTCACCTGCATGCAAGGTTTGATCCCACAACCTGCGGTTCAACAGGCGGGCTCGTAAGCACTCGGCCACCACAACACGTAAAAATACTTGTTTAATATTAATATTTTTACGCAATTAGAGAACATTACAGGTTTTTTTTTCTATAGAATGAAAAAACATCACTAGTACGCATCCTACGCCTGGTAGGATTCCAAACACTAAAGGCATTTACTTAAGAATTATCAGTGCCTGGGTCGCGGAGAACCTTTTGTCATCTACCAGACACCATTCCAAATTCCGGGCTGCTATTGAGAATTTCCTGACAGAAACGCGCTATGACACTTTGCACTACTTGGACATCAAACTCTCATAACAAGCGCGATTGCGACCAGTAGAACGAGGTAGTCTTCCAGGTAGTTGAACAAGGAGTTTAGGAGATCAGGTGTTGTGTCCTGGCTTAAATCGGATTGTACATACGATAACATTCAAACCTCTTCATTAGCGAGCTAAAGACGATAACAGACATAACGGAACCACCTTATAATAAGGCGTCATTATGATATGTATTGATGTGAAGTGTTTCTTCAATGAATGATTACCGTTGCATTCTCTTCCTGATTGGCAACAATATGATGGTATCGCGTTCAGTTATTAGTTATGAGCCGCGAGGCGTGCAGAATTTTAAGGTTTGCGTTAATAGAAAGTGCGTTATCATAAAAAAGTTATTGTTGGATAAGTTAGCGGTATTGGCAATGCATAAGTTTATGGCGTAGTACATACATTAGCTTTTATTTCTTTGCACATATAATGTGTAGGATTCACCTCTAATTTTGGTCATCGCCCCCACAAAATCTTTAGAGCAAACATAAAAGTAGAAGTTGCATTGATTTTTATTTCATACAGAATTTCTTACAGTATAATATACATCATCATTAAATCAATCAATCAATTTAATTTCTACATTATTTATTTCTCGAACTTTCGTAATATTATACATACCTAAATATATTTTTCTTACAAGCTACATACTACGATTAATGTTATGTTATGCAACGGCCAATCGACATGTTTTTCTTAGCATTTTGAAGGTAATGAAAACCATACCTACCTACTACGTACATACTTAAACTCACGTCTCACGGATTTTGTTGAGTTCCCATAATCACAGGGCTTGGCATTTTTATTATATTTGACCTTTAGATTTATATGTACCATAATAACTTTGAATATACGTGTAATATGAAAGGTAATTGATATAATTTGCGTTCGTGCAACTCGGAGTGTTAGTTTGAACGCGCGACAAGTGCGACGTGGAGTCTTGGAGTTGTAAGAGGTAATTTTAGGGTACCAGCTACAATATTAATATTATTCAGGCATTTTGAGGTAGAATATTGGGTTCAAGTGTTAATTAGGATGTAATAATGGCGAAATAGTCCGGAATGTAAAGCACAGGATTAACACAGGGTAGATGAAACGGCGGCAAATCACAGTAACTATTTGTGAACCCCGAATTCCCCTTAGACTTAAGTGGAAAATCTATACCATCAAAAACATTTCATGCAAAGTTGATTGCCAAGACTCCGGAGTTCATAATGCTTTCACTGTTAAAAAGTTATGAGATCTCTAGTAGAGCCAAACTCATAGTTGAGCTCGGATTTGTATTAGGGAAGCGTCATAATCTACGGGGCCTATCCAAGGTCCAATGTATATAGCTCTACGTACTCTTGACTGTAATTCATTTCAAACAATGAATAACAAATAACTCTACCTATAAGCCCTGACTCTGCAGTCTGTATCTTGGTTAAAAAGTATCCCTCCGCCGTTAAACATTTAAGTCCTGGAACAGATTGTAAGACAATGTCAAAACGGCCAAGCCGTACTTTTTAACCAAAATGTAGAGTTTTTACAGTCAATGTGTTAGTCAGAGGGAAGAAGAAAACATGCTGCACAGACCCTAAGTAGCGAATGATGAGTCTAAGTTAGACACTGGGGCCAAAATCGATAAAAAATAATTTGCACGTGCTTTAGCTTAGCTATGTTAGATAGAGACGGGTCTATCTTGCATTTGTACTTTGACAGTTGTATGAGGGTAGTGGGAATAGTGCTAAGCCAAAGCAGGTGATGTTAATTGATCTTGTCCTAAACCATAAGCTATCACCGATACATTGGTGATAGTTGCAATTTTCACCGCTTGCGTATATGCATATATTTGCGGGTATTTGCATGACTACCCTCAAATTGTAGAAGTAGCTAGATATTGTATTTATTTGCATCCATTGTAATGGACTTCCGCAAAATAGCGCCTGAATCTATTCGTATATATATATTCTATTCGTATTCGTAAGCGTAGCATCTTAGCATCACTCACGCCTGTGTTTAAAGGTGAATACAGTTGATCACCCACATTCTACCAATGCTGTTATAATTACCATGTAATAAGTAGGGAGCTAATTGCCATCTACTGGGCACAATTCCAAACTTCCGGATGCTACTGAAAATTTCCTAACAAAAAAACTCAGTAACACTTTGCCTGACCCGGAAATCGAACTCGACCACTAGACCACCGCAACGGGGCAGCTAATGTAGTGACTTTCAGTCAACCGCATTCCATATTCTTTTGTGTGTTCAAGCGTAAATTGCTAAAACCATAGACATTCCTGTGCATCGTCATTGTGGTTGGGTAGAAATGATTGCTTAAACATAGTCAAGTATCAGACCAGCATTAATGATAGGTAGTTGTAATTATGTTCAATTATTATTTATTTTAAGATTGCCTACTTTCCGTTTAACGTGTTTTTAACATGTATCATTACAATGCTCAATTATTTACGCTTCGAAGTAATCAGAAAGGCGTGTTTAGGAAGCGTGTGCTCTAAAATGGCGCTTATGAAATATAAAAAATCGGTTACAATATGCATGTGATTCAAATTTAGGTCAAATATTTTTATTCGTAATCTTTATTGCTGTAGTATGACACCTATTCAATTACTTTTTTAATTAATCGTGTTTTAACTATTAAATAATTAAGTTGAAAAGTGAGAATCATGCAACGGAAATTTAAAATGTAAAAATGCACGCTCTTGCTTGGTGTGAAACGTGTCAATATCTCGAGTATGTTATTACTGGGTGTTTATCATGTATTGTGGTTCTTTTTGAGTTTAAACGTTATTCTATAAAGAAACACCCTTCAATTAAATTTATAATTCCTTAATTAAACACTCCATTGTATACAAGATATCTTTTAAGATGTGTAATCTGACGTCACAGAAAGCGCGGCAAGATGGCGGCGTTTCGAACGTCCGAAACTGATTGCAGATTTGTTTGATAATTTTAATACTCAATAATCATATTTTTACAAATGTTATATTTTTTCTCGGTAATGTACCAACGTATTCAATCGAATAAAAATATACACAAAATACATGCATATACCCTATTAGCGGATTAATAGGTATATAGTTTAGTTTAAATTTTAATAGAAAGATAGAAGTCCTGTTCTAGTTTTTCTGTGTCCTGGCAAAATAAACGTGTAGAATATTTAACCTTAATTAAATGTAGATAAGTACCAGGAGCTTTCTTTCCCATAAATTTCCTGTAATTCGAATTTTCCGTAAAATATCAGTCAGTAAAATGTCAGTGGTTCTGATTTATTTTTTCAAACCTTTCTCTGAATTAGACACAACATCGAATATTCGCATATACATAATATCCTATTCATAACCCCTTATTGCCATCTACCGGGCACAATTACATACTTAGACCTGCTACTGAGAATTTCCTATCAGAAACACCCAATAACACTGGTTAGCTCTGGAATCAAACCTAGAATCGCTCAGCAGTAGTGCTTGCAACCACAACACCAAAGAGGTAGCTAAAAGGTCGCATGACCAACAAAAATCTCTATAAATTCCTTGGCCATCATGGCTTCACCACAAATTATAATTAAAACAATTGTAGCGTCATTTTACCATTACTTTGGTTACGGTAACCTGTGGTAACTTTATTACCAGTTCTCGTGCCTCCATTAGACAGGCGTCATTCATTTGCCGACTGCATGCGCGTGCGCCGAGGTAACATTACGAGACCAGAGTCATTCTTGCGCTGTTGGAGTTTATTACAGTTATCATAAGATTGTTATTACGATATGTATACAACTGGTGATGTGTAGGAATGTTGGGAGGTATACTGTATAAGGCATACTTTCACTTTAGCTTAGTAACATATTTGAAGAGTAGGCTGAAAAGGTAAGAAATATTAAATAATAATAAATTAATTGATATATCTTACAAACGTGTTAGGTACTAACACAAGCGAAATAAAAAATTAAGTTGAAAGGTTACGTGCTTAGTGCTTTCTCTGCAACTTCAAGGCGAAGTACGACGACGTTTAAGGGCTACTTGGAATTGAATAGCATTTGTGTAGGTAAAGGCCTGAGTCCAAAACCATATTTTTTTAAGTGTACTGCTATATTGCCCTATGAAGAAGTCATAATTTACTTATATATTAATATAATGTTAAGCTATTCGTTGGTTAGCGCATAACTTGAGAATGGCTGGACCGAATTGGTTTTTTTGTATAATATATTAAGGTGTTTAGTGAATAAAAAAATTAAGTTGTCGCTGGGAGAATGGAAAATTCTGGAACTTCTGTTTGTTGAAATGTTGACAAGACACGTATATTAAAATTCACTACAAAGTGTAAGCCAAAATACCGCAAGCTGAGCCGACATCCTCATACTCTTAATAAAACCTGATTAGCTGATAACCGCAAATACCTTGCATCTCAGTTACACGCTATCTTAAATACTAGTCCTACGGAAAACCTTAGTACCTATTTCACGTGGGTGACTTGAAGTGATATAACTAGAAATCTTCAAGAACAGAGTTTTAAGTAGTTATCTGTATATTTCATAGGTCTAGTGAGCAGCAACCGCGGCTGCTGAGCTGGGGCTTGGGTTCGACCCCCAGTTTGGGCAGTGTTATTATGTTTTTCTGTTAGGAAATCACGGTGTTTGGAATCGTGCCCGGTTGACGGCAATAGGCTCTCAATATATTACGAATTGAAATGTGGGTGTACAGCTTGCACTTCTGCTTACCCCTTCGGAGTATACAGGCGTGATGCTAGTCTATGTATATATGTCTTATAAACTCGATTTTTCACAACAAACATTCTGCGTAACAGTGTCTTAATTAAAACATAATTGAGACAGTATACGTTCTAGATTAAAGAAATTGGTAATACTTGCCCAGTTTTAAACGGTTGACCTATTGAAAGACCTTAATGACAATAATAAATAAACAATAACCTCTTAATAATATACAGTTACGCCATTAAAGAACATTTTTATCCTAATTAATTCGTATATTCGGTGAAATTATAATACAATATTACAGTTATATGCAAATGCATATTATTATCACGGAAAACGGGTAGTTGCATTAACTCACGAAAGTCGGCCTTTACGTGTACTTAAATTATAAACACGCAATATCCTTGCAACGGCGCGCGCGGCGTCGAAAGGACGAAATATAAAGTGCAAACAGAAGAACCACTACTAAAAATGTCTGAAAATTTTAAATTACTCGAAAAAAAAAAGTATGATTGGCTGTGATTGCCTTGTTAGTCAAGTGGTAACAAGCGCAGCTGCTGGTTGTGAGGGAAAAATTCTCAAGTAGCTCGGAGTTTGGAATTGTGCCCAGTGGGCAATAGGCTTACCACAACACGGGACTTAATAACAGCATTGGGGAAATGTAGGTGTACAGCTGTGTACACCTCTGCTTACCCCTTCGTAGAAATCAGGCGTGGGGTTATATGTATATTGAAGAAAAGATCAGTGGTATACTTGGATTAATCAAAAGAATCCCATTCTACCCTCTTTCTTCCAACAATTACTATGCAGACAGTCATAGCAACTATTCAAAGTAGTGATAGTTGTAAAGTCTATAGAAAACTCCACATTTTTATCAAAAACGGATCTATGTTTGGCCACTAACTCGCCTGATGGTCAGCGACGGTGTGGCCGAGGATGAAGCACGTAGATCCAGAATTAATCTATTCACTCTAAGTAAAGTGGATAGATTTGGGGAGAACGATAGTTAGGGAGTTGATGCAACTGCTCTGACCCGTCTCTCGGGACGGTTGCACCAGACTACATCCCGAAACAGTGCTCGTACTTCAGTGGTGTTTGGTGTATTTTTTAGTACATACATGTTCTATAATAAATCGAAGCGCACCTTCTGTATTTATTTGTATTGTAACAAGAAGCGCCGTGCCCAGGCGCCGACGCGACATCGGCGCCATCTGTTATCCTTTTTTATTTTCCCCTTTTCATTCGTCTTTCGTCCAACGTTTATGTGCAAAAGGATATATTGTTATGTCTCTTTTTTAAAGTTTAAACTTTACCGAAGGTCGGTTTTACAACGCGTTTTATTTATTTAAGTTACAATTAGGTGAATTGTTCTATACGAGCTGTTAAGTTACTTTAATTTATTGTTATAGTTCTAGGTTTTTTCCGTTTAAATTAAAGATATGTGGAATTAAACTAAGTTGAAGTAGTTCTTGTTGAAAGCGGCATGAAAAAAATCCGTTTTCGTATTTTTTTAAGGCACTTAATCTTCTTGCAAATTTAGCCTGTTGGGATGTCTGAAAACAGTTGTAAAATTCTTATCTGTCACTGTAATTTTTATTATTAGAATAAATTAAGCGAGTTCAAGCATGTTACATTTGACATGTCGTGCGAAGGAAAAATGTTGGGTACCCCACGCATGTTATTATTATCGGCTGTAAACAATAAATAGGTCATTGGCATGTGGTTGAAGATACTTACTTAATGAGGGGAATCAATTATATCTTACTTAATCTAGTCCGTTTGTCTAAATACTGCCTACATTGTGGCTGTAAGCGTGGCTGCATAGCGTGAGGTCTTGGGTTCGATTCCCAGGTCAGGCAGGGTTATTGGGTGTTATTCTCAGTAGCTGCTCGGGTTTGGAACTTAGCGATGTGAGACCTCCATGCTTCGGAAAGTACGTAAAGTGTCGGTCCTGCACCTGATCTCTGACCCACCGAAAGACGCCCATGACTTTACCAATAGATAATCACGCCTGTATCCGCCAGAGGGGTAGGCAGGGGTGTACCCACTGCACCGACTTCACCAATGCTGCTTACGTCCCATTACTACAATTCCAAACTCTGGGCTGCTATTAGTATTTTCTGACAGCAAGACTCAATAACATTACCCGATCCGGGAATTGACCCAGGACCTCACGCTAGGCAGCTTTGCTGATGTTAAAAACACCACAAAACACATCTACAAGTACATTAGACAAAGTACGGTTTCTCTACAAGTGTAGCGTTATAACAGTTACTTAGTAAGAGGCGTGACCAGGCCCTTTCTATTGTTGACACTACCGGCTGCGCATGCGCTGCGGTCTGTTTGTCAAAACACCAAGCTTTGCGGTCGGCTGCTGATGGGATTGTGTGAAAGTACCTTTTGTTGGTTACTCGTAAACATTTGGTTCCTGGTAGTGTAATATGCGGGCGAGTTTATGACTTTGTGTGAGAAGGTGGGTACTGGAGGCTTAGAACCATTCACGGGAGCAATTTACTGCTTTCACTGCTTTATCCTGTTACACACGTATTGCATATATTTATAAGCTCTTAATTTATTAGGTAACTTCCTTTGACGGGCTTATATATAACTTAAAAACATTCACTTTAGTCAAGATAAATGGAAACAACAAATTATATTGGTACTTAAATAATATAATACCAGCAAAACGGAAACTGCGCAACGGCAACCATATCATAATATAACCAGACAGTTCTGGGTTCAGATAGATAGAATAATCTTTATTGTACACCTTTAGAGTAGCATTTATAAAATTCAATAATTAATTAAGGACCGCCTCCCGGATAAATACTCCAGGCGCTCTGACCACTAAGCCATCTCAACCTCTGGTCACCACCGCGAATTCTTCTTCCATATTTTAACACGTCTTATGGCGACGTCATTGCAATCAATTCAGTACCTATACAGGTGACCGAACCGACACGACCAACTTTGCAGCTAATACAATGTCGTAAAGTATGCAATTACCTTAATAATTCAAGCTAAATCTTTGAAAAGCATTAACCCATGCTTAGCAAACTCTAAAGTTACAATATTAAATGGCGATATCTACCAGACAACCTTTGGATTGACAGAGAGACGTGAATAATTGCAAATGGGTTTAATACCCCGAGTATTCAAGCAAAGTGTTCTTAGTTTTTTCTGTTAGGAAATTCTCAACAGCAGCCCGGAGTTTGGCATGGTAGGTACCCTGCCAAACTCCGGGCTGCTTACAAAACCCGGTGGATTACAAAAGACTTACCACCTTTTAGGTTGATTAACAGCATTGGTGGGTGTACAACTGTGTACCTACATCTCTGCATACCCCTTAGGAGTATACAGCCATGATGCTATGTTGACAATTTTCACGTTATTATGTGATAAGTATATGTATATATATTTCGCCGTAGGCTTGACGATATGTACGTAGATTTATTAAAACAAAAGAAGATTGTGTGAGGTATGATATGAATGAAAATCGAGTATATGATAACCTGACGACTGATAGAGGAGAATGGAAGAGAATACCTACATATTATTCCGATCCCAAATAACTTGGGATCCAGGACAGGTAGAAGAAACAGCATCGAGTAGCAATAGATATTTTTAATGAACAGTGACTATGCTGGATTGGATCTGTTCTAATTTTGTAGGTTGTAGTTAAATATATCAAGTTCCATAAAAAAATTAATGCTTTAGAGTTTATAAAGTTCGCTACGCATGTGTTATTGAGTTTGATGGTTTTATATGGGACGTTTTTGTATTGGTAATAACTTTCGTCAGGCATATTCATAATAATTATTGTTCACCGGTTACTACTGGCGCAGCTCATGGCTAAGGGCTCCGTTTGTGTTCAAAACTATAGTCGAGCAATCCCGAATAACGGCACGTGAGTAGTACGTAATCGGTGAACAATTTATTTATTTGGATCACCAACAGGATACAAAGAAACAAATTAAGATAGTAGCGTAACAATCACTTAAAGGTAAACAAAACGTGGACAATTTATGTTAGCTAACTTAAATATGCAATACAAACCCGCTAACGTGTACATTACTTATGGTTTATGAGTTAACTAAAAATGAGAATAACAGTAAGTTATCCTACTACTGAGGAATATAAAAAGTACCAAAGGCGAATGAGGGATGAGTTGCCCGCGCCCGTAGGAGTGCACCCTTAAAATGGAATCCCTACACGTGGCCCCTGGGTGTTGCAAAACAGGCAACACAACTCTGGTGGGAGGCTTCGGCCGCAGCTGGTTACCATCCACGGGACGAAGCCATGCCGTGAAGTGACCTAATCGTGTTTCGGGATGTAGTCTGGTGCAACCGTTGTGGGAGATCGGTCTGGGCAGTTGCATGAACTCCCCAACTGTCGTTCTCCCCAAATCTATCCACTCTACTTAGAGTGAATAGATTTCTTCTGAATCTACGTGCTCCATCCTCGGCCACACCATCGCTTAACATCAGGCGAGTCGGTGGCCAAACGTAGTTTGACGTAGTTTGAAATTTTAGATCAATAAAAAAAAAGGTTACCATAAATCCGGCAAACAATTTATGGTACTCGACTTTTATTTTGCAAGGGAATCATGATGTAGGTCGTTTTGATCGTTACAGCCATTTATGACCTTACAGTGTCTGGCATATGGAGAATTAATGCCTTAAACAGTAACTAATATTCATCTGTATATTTAAAATTCTGATATAAAATGTTGTGAAACTATATATCTGCCTAGCCTTTTCCCAATTACATTGGGGTCGGCTTCCAGTCAAACCGGATGCAGCTTAATACCAGTATTTTACATGGAGCGACTGCCGATCTGATCTCCACAACCCAGTTACTGGGGGACTTTCAGGCCTCGGACTTCCCGTAACGACTGTCATAGATCTTAGTTTGACAACCGGGACCGACGGCTTAACGTGCTCTCCGAGGCACGGAGGGGTCTCGGTATGAAACGATGGTCACCCATTCACAGACCGACCGCGGCAAGCGCAGCTTATCCTCGATCAATCGCTCTGTGCGCCTGCTACTTAGCCACGAGCCCCTGTTGTGAAACTTGTATATTATTGTTAATTTGTAGAGCCTCATAATTAAGTAGGTATAGGTACCAGTTACCACTTATAAAGTAATATGATTTCGTACTATTAGTACAACAATATTAGTGATCTAACTTTATCGCCTATAATTATTACAACAAGCAATTTGCGCTTGATTAACTATTGCGTCTTAGGCAGGATAATAAGCACTTATTGCAGTTTATTACGTCACACAAAACAAGCTTACAAAAGGAAACACTTACCGCAGTCATTATGTAGATGGGTGCCCGCTAAGAACATTAATCTGATTGCTTCGGAGGCCACATTAAACTATCAGTCCCGGATGTTTTTAATGGTTTCGTGTGTTGATAATACATATAGAATCACGCCTGTATTACCCGAAGGAGTAAGCAGCGGTGTACACAGTTGTACACCCATATTTCACCAATGCTGTTATTAAGTTCCATGTTAGGTGGTGAGCCTATTGCCATCTGCTGCTACTGAGAATTTCTGAGCTGGATCATAGCTAGTCCCTAGTGGTCCCCCCAGCAACGCCCTAAGCCAAGGCTCGTGTCCCGCAGGGGACGCCCTTAGCGATGTTGCTTAGTTTTTAGTAATTTAAAATATGCTCTGGCTGGAGGCATCAAACTGCCTCGCCTTAGATATTGTCCGGTTACGCAGACAAAACCCCTCTTGGTTTCAGCAAGAGGCCACATAAAAAAAACGAATCAATAAAAACATCAAAACCAAAAAAAACATTATATATGTTTTTATGAACATACTATTTGTCTATGTGTTGCGCGGGATAAAAACGAATCTGTTTAAACCAAACCACAATAAAAAATAGACATCAAAATTTGCCGTTTTTGACGGTGCTAACAACCTATTCTTAGAGCCGTTTGGGGTTTATTCTAAAAAACTCGCAAATTATTTGGCATTGAAAATTTGGCTTCTAAATACCTAACCATATAATTTTAAAAGTATAATTTTACATGAATATGCATTTTTTTTTGTCATTTGCTATATAAATATGACACAGGTTATAAGAAAGATAAAATGTTTTTATGCTGTCAGAGTAGGTTAAGGTGTGAAACCGTGAGAAAAAAGACAGTCAAATAGTCTTAAAAATGGTAATAACTCGGAAATAGGGTCATAGGTTAATTTCTAAGAAACCGGTCTTAAAAAAAGATAAAAGCTTTGTTTGCACTGCAGTGTTTTCACGTGGTGTTGTTATATTGCCAGATTTATAAGGCACGACATCGGGGAATACAGGCGTGATGCTTTAATGTGTCATGTTGTATTACAACCCAAATTAAACTAATTCTTCTTCTTATCGTGTGGTTGATGAACAAACTTGTGCCAGAGTTTAAACTTCCTGTAGGCCTCTGACATGGCTTACACATCATCAAGAACATGTCACAGATGTGCTGGTTTCCTCACAATGTTTTCCTTCACTGTTTTAAGCAAGTAATAAATAATATCTAATACGCACATGACTTCTAAATTCAGTTGTACGTACCTAGGGTTCGAACCTACGACCTTTGACTTACCAGTCCAATGGTCATAACACTACGCTATCACTGCTTTGCAAACCTGTTATAACCAACGTCCTGTCCTTTTTATAGGTTTACAACAGTTGTTAAGTCTGCCTATCAGATAGCTTTTTTATGGAATAAGGGGCAACCGAGCAGAGGGCTCGCCTGATGGTAAGCGATTACCGCCACCCATGGACACCCGCAACCCCAGAGGAGTCGCAAGTGCGTTGCCTGCCTTTTAAAGGGTTTGGGCCTCCGGTATCCTCACTCACTCGGCGAAACACAATGCAAGCGTTGTTTCACGCCGGTTTTCTGTTTCACTGTGGGAGAGCCATGCTTGGGCACGAATGGGCTGGCTCGACCGGATTGGTACCACGGCCTCACAGAAAACCGGCGAGAAATAATGCCAACGCCGGCAACGCACTTGCGACTCCTCTGGGGTTGCGGGTGTCCATGGGTGGCGGTAATCGCTTACCATCAGGCGAGCCGTCCGCTCGGATGCCACTATTCTATAAAAAAAAAATTGTAGTCAAGACTCCCGCGATCAAACTAAGGTTACTTTTGATACCGATATCAAAAACTGTTTACTCCGACATAAAGATAGTGTCAACATAAATCCTTATCGATAATTGATAAGTACCTAGTTGATATTAAATGCATATCTATTTGGCGCCAATTTATTTATCAAGTGATTAAGATACGGTAGAGGGTTGCCCCCCTCTACCGTATCTTAATCACTATACTACTATCCACAATTTTATGACGCGTTAATGTTCTCCTGCGATCACGAACGCTGCAAAGTATTCGAAACGTCAGGAAAAACAAAAACCAATTATAATACACGCGTTTAATCCGGTTAAAAGTTGTTTTATTATAATGTGTAGTGATCGCGAAAACCTAAGATGTTACTAATTTTAATTTTCTAAGGAAATATTGAAAAGTTATGGACACGAACCCGCGACCTTTGACATACCGTGTCATGGCTCTCGCAATTGAGCTACCATGTCGCATGTCCGTATCTATTAAATTTCGAGTTCCCTTCTTCTCGTCTTAAATAGATATCACCAGGCGTGTCCTTAGTTGGGACAGCCATCACACGATATGTCAAAGATCGCGGATTCGGGTCTGTTTGTGCCTATTATTTTTAATACGCCCTTACTAGGCAATTCATGGCCTTAACATATATAAAAAATAATTTAAATATTTAACTAGATTAGTTGTATAACAGAAAAGTAAAGCAAAATCTAGAAGAAGTATGGATGACGAATTCGCGGTGTTGAGCAGAGGTCGAGATGGCTTAGTGGTCAGAGCGCCTGGAGTATTTATCCGGGAGGTGCAGGTTCGAATCCTGTTTGCGACCGTATTCTTTTCCATTTAATATTGTAACTTTAGAGTTCGCTGAGCATGCGTTAATGTTTTCAAAGATTTATCTTGAATTATTAAGATAATTGCATTCTTTACGACATTGTATTAACTGCAAAGATAGTCGTGTCGGTTCGGTCACCTCTAGGTACTGAATAAATAGCAATGACGTCACCAAAAAGATGTGTTAAAAGTATGGATGAAGAATTCGCGGTGGTGAGCAGAGGTCGAGATGGCTTAGTGGTCAGAGCGCCTGGAGTATTTATCCGGGAGGCGCAGGTTCGAATCCTGTTCGCGACCGTATTCTTTTTCCATTTAATACTGTAACTTCAAAATCTAGAAAATGAAACAGTTATTAACACTTTGAGGAACACACAACGTCTATAAACGTCATACCTAATAATAGATTTTCTATTGTGTCTCATCATGATTGTGTCCTTCAAAGTATTGAAATAATAATTCATATCACTAAGTGTTCTAAAACTAAGTGTTCGTTTCTTCTAAAACGACCAGAAAGTAGAACCGAAACCAGAAATCACAACACGAATCAATACTAAATCTATATAAATACATATATTCCAATCAATTACCATGCGTTAGCCTTGGAAAACTCAAAGTGACAAGGAAAGTTTTGAGTATGACTGTAGATGGCTATAAGAGTAGAGGAAGACCGAGGAAACGATGGATGGATTATGTTAAAGATGATATGACTAGAAAAGGAGTGACTGACGATATGACAGCTAATAAAGATGTATGGAATAAGAATACATGCTGCGCCGACCCCAAATGAATTTGGGATAAGGGCAGGGGGATGATGAGTCTTGGAAATATCAAAAATGGCTCGAGCGATGTTCATGTTTTTTATTGTGCGGGTGGGTAGTTTAGATTCATAATTGGACCCGTAAGTGGCACTGCAAGCCACTTCAGAGCAGGATAACGTCTACTGGGCCCATTATTAGATAAATAAACACATATTAAAAACAATAACCACCTCATTGACAGACGGACATCGGTCCAACAGTAAACACATATGAGTGTCAAAATGTCAAAGCTGTTCAAAATAAACTGTCGCGGCGACCTAGCGCAACGACTCACCGATGTCGCCTGTATGTCGCGACGTGTATAGGGTTGCCACTAGTAATGCCATTGAATGTTAAAAATATTTTTTTACAATATTTATTAATGATGTTAATTTTTTTAATGATCTAATTGAATAAGTAGTTACCTATTAGGTATATATAATAATATTTTTTATGCTTGTTAATTACTATTTTTCTAAAGTTTTGTAAATCTGTATATGATTGTTAAATAAATATCACCACGCGTCTCCTCAAGAAGAATACAAGGAAGCTTTAAATTTGATGGTATCGAACAACTACCCGGTATCTCAGTTAGGAGATTGATGACACGGAGTGTCAAGGGTCGCGGGTTCGAGCCCCGTTTGTGTCAATTATTTTTCAATGATTTCTTAGAAAAGTAGTAGTTAATCATCATCGCTAGTTACATTAAGACTTAAAATAATAAATGTATCAAAACTATATTAATGAGGCATTTTGTGCATATAAAGAGCATAAAATTATACACAAGCTATATACATATATATTCTATACATTCCAGCCTGGAATTTTCGGCAGTTACACTATGCAAAGATTCATTTTATTAGTTTCACACTTAGGCCAATATAATTAAAAGTTTTTAAGCACGTGCTTTGGCGTAGCATTATTCCACGACTTATTATTGCACGACTGTGAAATCAAGATCTATGTCAGCCGTTACGGGTAGAGGCCTGAAAGTCTGACAACCAGGCATACCACGAGATATCGTGTTACCCAGTAACTGGATTGTGGGTCAGATAGGCAGTCGCTCCATGTAAAATACTGGTATTAAGCTGCATCCGGCATCACTGGAAGCTGATTCCAATTGGGGAAAAGGCTAGACAGATTGATTATCTTGACCTTAGTTTTAGCATTCCTAAAGATAAAAGACTCATCTATGTGCAGGTGAAGTAGTTAGTATTTAAAGACTAACTAGGAAATTTCGTAAAACAATGAAGGAATAGATGTAATAATCATTCAAAATTATGACTTTTGCAATAAATTGTGACATTACCACGGTTAATAGGTACTCTCTGCTTTGTGACTATTTACGGCATACTACATACTAGTAAAATGTTGACATTACGTGGAGTGTCTTTTGTCTATGATTTTTTGTACCGAACAGTTTAATGCGACACTAAAATTGTTTGATTATTAAACATTTTGCTATGATTTGTAGTTTTCGCTCCTAAAACAGCAAAGCCGTTGGTTTTTTCTGTTTTTAAATTTCCATTGTATATCTATGCTTCTATGTTTTTAATATTATAAGGAGGGAATATTTTTTGTTTGTTTGCATGTTTGTAAGTATTTCATTCAAAAACTATTCAACTGATGTTAAAAATTCTTTCACCAGTAGAGAGCTGCATTATCACTGAGTAACATAGACTATATTTTATTTCAGTGACGTCAACACTATCTATTCAGTTCCTATACAGGTGATTGAACCGACAGTCGTAAAGACAAATAAATCTTTATTAATGGTAATTAAAGAATCTGAGATTCCCACTAATATTAAAATGGAACTTATGCTTACTAAATTAAACCTTGAGGATAATTTGACAGCACGGTTGGTGCAGTGGTCGAGAGACACGACTGCTGCGCTGCGTGTCGCAGGTTCGATTCCTGCACGGAGCAAATATTTGTACGATCTATAGATAATTGCTCCGGGTCTGGGTGTGTGTGTGCTTGTGAGATTAAATGTCTGTAAACGCACCCACGATACAAGAAGAAATTCAAAGTGTGAGGCAAAGTTTAAAAAAAAATGAAATTAATATTTCATTCTGTAAATCCACGCGGGCGAAGCCAATCAACTATATTTTCAAAGCTTCTCGTCCGTGCAATTTAAAACTTACCTCAAACGAATTATCTTAGATATTAACAAGCTATTTGCTTGAAGTAAAACCTTCGTAATTCAACCATGATAATGATAACTGCTATGCCAGCCCTAATGCAAGCCCAAACAAAGACAAATTTGGCAAAAGAACAAGCACTTAAAACTGAACCTTATATCTTACATGATAACATTCCAAATCGTGCTCTGTATTTACAGTGGTGTCTGTTTGTCCATCTGAGCGACTACCATACAAGTAGGAAATAGTATTGGTAGACTGTATAAATATTTATGTTATGATATTGTCTTGTGCAATGTCAAAGCCATGCCATGTTATTTTGAAGTAGATATCAAGGGCACTGGTTTTGAAAATAAGAGAAGATTCTGAGATTTTCTCTCAATCATTTTGTAAAAATTTGGCAACCGTTGAGAATTAAATTGTCAAGAATTTGACGCACATGAAAGAAAATGCAACTGAAATGAAAAAAAAGAAAAAATAACGAGTCAACTTAAAAATAATCACTTTCTAGTTATGAATACCACTGCATGACAAAGGTTTCGTTCGGCCATAGCAATTTGTGGCCAATCCTTTGATTAAGAAACTTTAAATTAATAAATATGAAACCAATCTTTTTAATAATTATGAGTTTATGACCCATAAATCCCTTACCATGCTAGACCAGCAAGTTGACGATGAGTAAATCAACCATAATGACAATGCGTATAAATAAAGAAGCTTCATCAAAGTGTTTTCCCTAACAGACTTAGCAGAAATTCTTCTCATTGACAGACACTTCACGGTGAATACCTTTATTCAAACCAAAAACGACACAAACGTCGTATGTAGACGGTAGCATGACGCAGCGTCGGCGTCGTCTCGTCGTCGTCACGTCATCCGTTAGTAGGCCGCTTCCTACAAAACTTGGAGATTTGCCCCTTGGCCCGTTAATGAGTCATTGGCTTCAATTACCACCGGTTTTACTAGCTAATTGTGTTCAGAATTGGTGTTACAACACCGTATCTGATTTTTTTGTGTAATGCCTTCTCCTTGTATGGATGTTTTAGCTTTTTTGAAAGAGTCTGGTTAATTTTTGAGTAGCATTTGTATTTTATATAAATAATCCCTTTGTAGTATTGATGGAGTCACAAATTCCTTAGTTCCCTTAAATACATTTATTGGATTCATATTTTCTATTATAGCTGGATGTACTTTTCCGTAAACTACTCGCATATTCTTCGGAGTGCGGTCTTCTGGAGAGTGTTCGTATTCGCATTTATAATCCAAAGCGAGAGTCATAATTTGCATTAAAGCCTCAAGCAGATTATATTTCATTACACCTAGGATTTGAGAATATTTATGTACCATGAACATAACCAGTTTCAATTGATACTGTTACGTAATAACGTTAATATAAATATGTTACCGCTTTCCAACGAAAATTTTCTCCTACTTGCACAACTGAATAGATATTAAATTATCATTTACGTTGCTTAAGGCTGAATTTAATGCAGCCCTGCCATAAGTTGTATCCGTGTTAGGTACAAGTTTAATGGTCATTGAATTTCTAATGTTTCCTTTTGTATATTTTTATTTAGTACAGCGAAGTTGGTCGAATTTCGTTCGAAAACATCGATATCACTTTTATCTAAAAAAAATGGAACCTGGTTCTCTGACACCGCTTCAGCAGGTTTACTTACCTCTGCACTATAATATTTGATGATCGCCGACACAAAGCTCACATGATTTTGTTCCAATTGGCATAAGCCGTTCCATATTATATAAAAAATAAAAAATGTTTTTTTTTCCTTCATCCTGTCTTTTGATTTCCATTGGATAGATTTTTCCATTGGATGCCTCATAATTTTTTAAGGGGCTATGAATTTACAAATTTTGGGCCAAACATCAATTATTTATTGGTTATGCCTTTTCGGGAATTCGGTTTACGACCAAATATTTTGATATGTATTGAGTTATAAATGTTGTAATATTTTGGTCAATAAGTATGATGGATGCTCAACTTAGCACCTACGGAAGCGTAAGATCACCATTGTTTTAAAGATTTTAACTTGTGTAGGAAGATATATTCATATGTAGAATTCATTTCTTCATAGAACATAACACACGAGAAAAGTTTATTCAGAGTTAAAAAAACAACATTCTGTCTATCGCAAGTTGCAACTGACACTTTTCCTTAAATGGAGGCAATGCCCACGTCCATCACGTCCATTGAAGCTTAATTTAATAAACGTCAGATTTGAAAAAACTCCGAGAATGACAGTTAAAAACTATAATTATATCAGCAGCCTAATAAATGTCAGTCCACTTGACGGATTGGTAATTGGTCGCGTCGTCCTTTCCCGCTGTGCGCGGGCGCAGTGCGTTGACACTGCCAGTCAGTGTTCCGTGTTATTGATCCAAATCGATCTGACCCGATCGATCCACGAAACTTCCGAATATAGAACACTTAAACGAAATGTGTTGAATCGAAATCCTGTGGTCGCTTTTTTGTGATGCATAAAACATTTTTATGGATTTTCGTCGTATATTTTTATTTGTTTACAGCAGGAATACATTTGCGTTAACCTTAAATATTTTATTGTTCCTTTTATGGTTACCTTTGTGCTAAAAATGTGATGATCTTGAAGAACACATGATATGTAAATTGAGATATTACTTACTGCAAATGCTTTAACATCGAATTCTAAGATGATAAATAACAAGTTGAATTTGAAATGGAAACAAACAATACTTACAGAGTCATAAAATCTGATCTTATTTCAATAAAATACTGACGCACAATTAATAGTACAATATTTATAATTTCAATAGTTGACTCTGTGAAACCAAAATGCGTTATAAATCAAATTTTTCAAACTTAGCAATAATGTTATTCGAGACAAATTAATTAAATTTTGTTTAAAACAGTTCGGTAATCTCGTAACGGAAAATTTAACATAACATATAACATAGCATCACGCCTGTATTCCCGAAGGGGTAGGCAGAGGTGTACACAATTGTAAACCCACATTTCACCAATGCTGTTATTAAGTCCTATGTAATAGGTGGTGAGCCTATTGCCGTTTGCCATTGCCACGGAAAATTTAACTAATCAAATTATTAATAGAGGAAACCAGTTTTGGTTTATCACTATAATTCTGTTGGGAGTTGATACGTAATATGGTAATATTATACTCACGCTCTTAAGGTTTCTTTCCTTAAGCAACATTTTCTTTTTTATTTATATTTACCGGTTTATTATATTTAGCTTCAATATATTAATTCTGAATTATTATTTCTTTCTTGGCTATGCTCTGTATCGCTTTATCTTTTTTAAGTATCCACGTAAAATATTTAAAGTAAACAATTGTAAACCTCTATTTTCTATCTATAAGTTCTTAGCAAAGTTGTATAGGAACAGCACACTTTTACAATCGAAGCCCTTGGCCCTACAAAAGTCGTTACCTGCCCAACGTATTTACTAAAAATACATTAGTTTCACGGTGAATAAACACAGCTTAACCCGACCCATTGGAAAAGGTTCCAATATCACCTTCACTAACAATAACGGCGGCCTCTTTAACTTTGTCGGTTAATCCTGCGCCGGCGCATAGGTCGGCGATTCCTCTTGTCAGTTGCTCTTGCGCATCGATCGAAGCCGCCGCATGCACATTTTTTCCATTTATTGATCGTTTAAATAGATCCTTTTTGTGTTTTAGTGTAACCAGTTCTGTACAAGTGCTTTCTTTTTACAGTGTTGGTATATTTAAGTGATCATCATTGAGTTTATTTTAAGGTTTGTATTTATTTTATTTGATATTATCTAACTTAACATTATAAAGTCATTATCTTCGTAGATAAATGTGATAGTGGTTTGGTTAACTTCGTAATAAGAGGCGTTTTTATTCATAATATTTATGAGAACGATGGTTTCTTTGAGTTTTAACTTCTTTGATTTGAGTTTCGATAAAATATAAGATGTGTGATTCATATTTTCACAATAGTCACTAAAATAATTAGAATTTGTGTCACCACCATATGAATGAATTTGTTAATATGAACGTGACGTTGTTCTTAAATGTTATTTACATTGTGATACTATTGTAAACACTGTTATCTCTCGTTTTATGTACTGATGTATCTTTTATTTACATTGGATTAAAAGTTCCTAATTTGATTATGGCATGAATGAACTTAATATCTGGGGTTAAATAAATAACTTCTTTTGTTTACTCTTTTATCAATTCTATAATACGTAGTTAAGTTATATCATTTCTAACGTCCTGATACAATTATTGTTAAACTTTATAGAAATTGAGATTATTTATATAATTTTAAAGAAAGTATGCTCAAATATAGTGCAGCAAATAAAAGTTGCGTGATCAGCAAGATAAATGGGGATTTCTAGTGTCATTGGTATAAGGAGTTATTACTTATGGAAGTGAAATTAGTGTCCATATTAATGAGATCGAGTCCAATGTTGTTACTGTTTCAAAATTTTTATTAAAGTGTAGATTTTTACGTATTTATTAAAGTCGAAAGTGTTAAGAAAACACCCTTACTAAAAATATATTTGTTTGTGGGTTGGTCACTGGAAATATATACTGAAGAATTTAGGAGTCAAATAAATTATTCTTTCTGAATATTTTGACCTTCAACTTTTCCTTTACACGAAAATACTCACAGACCTTGTTGAAATTAAGATATGTACATAAACAATATTGTAATACATTTTATGTAGCTGAGATCACAATCTTTTTTTGTTGACATCTTTCCTGTCCTACTTCTGAAGCAGCCTTCAGAAGGAATGTGACTTCACACTTCACACGATCGGTTCTTAAAATAGCGTCCTTATTCTTGTCTTAGTTTGGTGGATTATGTATTCGTGTTTAATAAAGATTTATACGAAATACTTCTTAAATAACATGCCTTGCAGACCTTTTAGAAATACCGGCTGTTTTTTTATCACCCGTATCAATAAAAGTATTTTCATTATTATCTAGGCATTTATTTAACATTATATCGATACATCCTATTGGCACAGCCTGTTTTCTCTTTGAAGTAAAATCCAGTGCAATATTAATATGTTATCCAGGACCTCGGCAAAGGTTAAAGTGATCGATTTCCCACACAGAAAAAAGGCGATATTGATAAACCTACCACGAAGTACCAAAATGAAGTACTAAGAGTGAATTTAATAAATGACTTCGAAGGAATGCGTGAAGAAATATATTCAAAAGATGCAAAGTTATTCGATCATGCCTGTGAATTTTGAAAAGACAGGTAGAAATGCACAGTCGTATACATTCTTAACTCGGTAAAAAGGCAGTTCAAGTTTTATTTCTCATAATTCTTATATCAGACTATGTTGGAGAACTACATAATCTAAAAGTTTTTCCTAAATTCAGAAACAAACCCAGATTCTCAGGGATTCCCCACCATTTTTTTCACTAATAAACTAAAGTGACGCGATGCTACGGTTAAAATTATGGAATGACTAGCTTCTGCCCGCGATTTCAGCTGCGTGGACGTCAGAATTGGATTCAGCCGCGATAACAGTAGGTATCCTATGTGTGAATCCAGGTTATAAGCTATCTCTGAGCGAAATGTCATTCAAATCCGTTCAGTAGTTATTGTGTGAAAGACTATCAAACATCCATAAATCCTCAGAAACTTTCGCATTTATAGCATTAGTAGGATACTGATATAGATTATAATTTGTACTTTAATAAAATACATCTTTACATTAATTTGTTAAGCAATGAGCAACGTCTTATTGCTTCACAAATTAAGGTAAAGATTACAATTTATGTAAAATAATGAAACGTTTGAGTTTCTAGCAACATTTTTACAAAATGTTATGTAACAGCAGTTGATAACATATTCTACTATATTATGGTAGCCATACCAAACACTCGGTGACTCACTATTGGTTTTCGTCAATGTTTTGTTAGGCCCGAGTTCTGTGCAAACGTTAGTTTCACCCGAGATAGGCACAGGCCCTGTCGTAAGGTCACGTGTATTTGATAATATACTGATATCAATAAGGAAGACGGTATGTTTTGGAATTATTCCTGTAAATTTGGTATCGTGTTCCTGTCTAGGATTTATTATTTATTATTTATGTTGTGAAATATTTTCCTTTATTAATTTTTTTTACTTTATTAGAACCTTTCATTATGATTTTCTGATATTTCTTCCAAATACCTACCTACTCTTTCAATGTAGATGAATCGGGTAACTTTGAAATACAAAGTGCAATAATTGTCATCTGTTCTTCGAATCTTTGATAGACTAACGTATGTATCTGCTTACACCCACATGATGTCGATGACGACATTTGTTCCAAATGTGATATAGCTACAATTGACTTGACAAAAAGTTTCTAGACATCTTGCTAAATAATTTATTTGAAGAGGCTGCATAGTAAAATTTTTAAGGTACCGACAAAAATGGTATTATGCAGCCTCTAAGATCATGATAAATATTCAGCCACTCCTAATGACACTGGTACTATTTTAGGTAATTACAATTCTTAAATACAATAAGCTAATTAAATAGTAATTAATAATATTTTTTTTGTTGAAATGTGACCACAACCTACCATAAAGCAAAACCATAAAGATTTAGAAGCAAACGGAGAACTATTAAAAAGTATAATGAGTAGTGTATTTTCTATGCGCATATAAAAATTAATGTCCATTGATCTGTTTTTATGTGGCCTTTAATGATTCTTGAAACCATTAGAAACGCTTTAGAATTTACTTTTACTATCACAAGGAATTGTTAGGCTGGTTCTAGTTACAAAACTAATTTGTAAACATTGCAATGTTTGTATTGCGAAAGCTGTATTTGAAAAGTGTATCAATTTCCTCTAATATGGATTGCTTCAATTATTTTTTGGATATTGACTATCTAATAATCATCTTTAATTGTAGCTCATTGTTTCTTAACTTTAGTAACAGCATTAGTAAAATGCTTTTTTGTAAAAAAAAAAAAAAAAAAAAACTTTTCTAACGAAACATTAGAACGTATTACGTGGCCACCAATAGGACTCGAATCGGCGACCTTTGATAGACCGTACGACTGAGCTACCGTGTCACATGTTCACATCTATTAAATTGCATTTTACCTACCATTTCTTGCTAAGTCTTGTAATTGTGTTCAAATTGTTCACTGCTATTATTGGTTCCTCGATATTTTCATTTTCAATAGTAAGCAAAGATAAAATATTTTATGTAGTAACTACTTTAATCCGTACCAAGTTCAGCAGAGTACTTGATGTCAACGTACCTTAAAACACGTTTGCGCCAAAGATTGCAGTTCCGTGGGCACTTATAAGAATAATAAATAAAATAAAGCTGGCGGGTAAAGTAAACCAGACTGGAACAGCTGTTTTGATTCGCTCCAGTTAAGGAAACAGCAATTATAAATATGTAATTTGATTTGAGAAGCATTCCTAATTGATAAAAAAAATCATCATGTCTGCATTTCCGAAGGTTTAGATCAAAGTGTATTGTTGTACACACACATTACGTCGGCGCCGTTATGTCAGTGAAGTCCCATGGTAGTTAAACAATTACAATGAATCCGACACAATTCCAAAATCGGGGCCGCTACTAAAAATTTCTTGACAGAAAAATTACACTAAAACTTAGCCTAATCAGGATATCGAATCCAGGACCTCACGCTCAACAGCCACTTTGGTCAAGACATAGGATAGTAGTCTAGGAAGTATAACAATTTAACCAAATTTCGTAAGGAAACGTTGAACCCATGACCTTTGTCACCGTGATATAGCTCTATCGATTAAGCTATCGTGTTGCTTGTTCGCATCTATTAAATTTCAAGCTCTTTTCTTTTCGTCTTAAGGGGACGCCTGATGATATCCATTGGCGTCAATTTTCATGCAGCAAACTAAACTAAATTGAGAACATTCCTGTCTTTTACTAACAGTTACTGTATGAGCAAGATGGGACGAATCAGGAGATGCCAAATTTGAAGTTAGGCATGTAAAATTAAACTCTCCGAACATTTTAAGTAGGTAGACCCAATTTTAGGTGACCACTAAAATTAGAGACGTCAACTAAAATTATAAGGAAATTTTAGGTAATCGCGTCCCGCTTAAATAGTAATGGTTAGTAAAAGAAATCCCCCTTATATAGTAACGGTAAGTAAAAGAATGCTCGAAGTTAAGTTTAGTTTGCTTCATAAGAATTGACGCCATTAGCAATCATTTTACAGAATTTCGTTCGTGACTATTATTTTTCAATATTTCCTTAGAAAATAATAATGAATGCCTTGTAAGTATAAAAAATCAGTATACACAACTACAATCTTCATTACCATAGATGGCTTATTGATCGGAACGCCTGGAGTATTTATCCGGGAGGCGCAGGTTCGAATCCTGCTCGCGACCGTATCCTTTTTACATTTAATATTATAACTTAAGAGTTCGCTAAGCATGTATTAAAGCTTTTCAAAGATTTATCTTTAAACTTCATTACCATTTTAATATTTTTCAGTTCGAGTTTTCATTAGAAATATCTCTGGTTTAAACCAGAAGCTCTTGATATTAATTACTAGCTATATTTTATTCGTCCTTATAATCCCAGCTGGGGCTAGCTTTAAAATAAATGACGGTATAATCATGATCTCGTTAGCAAGCGCACGACCAGTTCCTTCAATCTTGATATAGAGCGTCTCTGGTTCTCGTTATATAATATCTTAGTTAACTTCTACAACATGCAAGGTATTAACCACCAGCTTAATATTTATTTATATATACAGTAAAACAACATTCTGTTTATATTTAATCTTTAAAATTATTCTTAATTCTTCAAAGTCAAAATTTCAAATGTCTTCCTGTGCCTTATCTTTAAATGTCGATAGGTCTATGTCAAACCGAGCCATCTGGCACTGCTCACAAACTTTCTTTCCCCCATGAACGATCCCTTGTTAGCTGTTTTTATAGATTTATAACTGTTTCCGGCACTCGAGACCATGTCCCGGATGGCAGCGATAAGTTTCAAGGAGGCAGGTTCCGCATAGCAAAAAATTTTTGAAGATATACCAGGGATATTTGATTTATGATAGGAAGGAGATCCAAGGACAGCAGTTAGAAACGAAAAAGTAATTTAGGATTTAGATACTGAAAGCAAATGTTTTATATTTGTATCGATATGTGGTATGGATCTTAAAATATGGTACTAAATATTTGTGCACTAGAACTTTTTTATTACAATACTACTTATTTTAATAACCACATATTTTAAATATTGTAAGTAAATAATTTAGTCCTCAAATTTGCAACGCCGTTATGAGGCCACAAGTTTTAAGTTCCCAATACATAACTGAGACCTACTATATATATATACGTGGTTTGAGAATAAATGTTTGAGTACAACAATTTTATTGATTTAAGTTTCGAGTATATTGTGTACAGATGAAATAACTTTTTGCATTTTCTGTATTACGATGACAAGTTTGTAGTAAAAGAAAAATCTTAGAAAAGCATTAACGCAAAGTTTGTAGTACGTTGTAGGTATTTTGGGTATTTAGATTGACAGTTTCAGAGCTCGGGTATTAATTTATAAATTTCGATATGTACAGCATTTTTGCATTGTATTCGAAAACTTTTTTGAAGTATAGTTACTTCTTTAAGTGGCATGCTTATTTGGTCGCGCATAGTTTTTTGTCTCACCACTTTCCGTACCTTTTACCTTTTGTGTGGCAGGTAGAAAACCAGTGAATGACAAAAACAGGTGTATCGTATCAACTATCATATTAACCCAAGGGATAGACTGACGGGTGTCGAGATCAGGCACGGTGGTGTTCAATTTCAAAAGTGAAATTTAATATTTTTGAGAATAGGAAAATAATACTGTGTACACAAATCTTTCATTCTCCGGTATATATTTTACATCGATATTATATTCTAATGTAGAACTGTTAATACTTTAGTTTCAATTTTCATGTTCAATCTGGTTTCTACGATTCGTTAAATCTTATATATTGGGCCGGATTACTAATTTGAATTTAATTAACGGTAATCTTAACAAATACGGTTGAAGGAGATTTTTTTTTGTTTTTTTTTATGCTTAGTTTAAATTATTGTGACTTGAATTTACTTTATATTAAATCTGTGCAGTTCGTCCCTCATTTTCTTCGGTGGCCACGATGCTATTCGGTTGCCTCAGGGATCTACTTAGTGGGTGATCTTTGCCCTATCTTGAACATAATAACTCTAGACAGACATGGAAATCATGGGGAAGGCCTTTCATCAAGGCTCAGCAACGGGATGACACTAAACCGTAAACATTTACTTTACAAATCATCATCATCATCGTCATCCGCACCCACGGTTGAGTATAGGCCTCTCTTTACTTGTACCATTCTCGTCAGTCTTGTGTCATCCAGGTGCAAAAAATATCGCCACTTTACGAATATCGCCGAAAAATTAATAGTATAATGGTCTACCAGAGACAAAACAAATCTTCTTACTTGACCATTTGTGTCACCACTTCACGTGTATGGAATAAAAGATATATATGATGATGTAATACGAACATTGTATGTCCTTCTGTCAGGAGATAATGACATCTCTAACTAGGTCAATCCGAATTGTCAATTCACATTCAATGACATGCCGTTCCTAATACGTTTCTTCCAAGTCGTGGTAGCTGACCACTAAATGTCCAGTTACAAATGGTCCTTTTACTTTGGCCTATGGTTACAATAAGTTAAAGTTATTTACAGAATGAATTATCTCTAGTACTTATTGTTTGTTTTAATTATGTCCTATACATACTAACTTTCCGATCGTTAAAATATATTTCATTTCAAAGGTACTAAATGACAACATTTTATCGATTAGTAATTAATTTATTACATCCTTCGCAATACCAATGGACGCACGTTTTATAACTAATACATCATAAGAATTTAATAAATATGTTGTCATTTTATTTAATTGACGTTAATACATAATTAGTGGTTTATTTATTGGTGCTAAGTGATCTTTAACGTTTATTTTATTACAACATACTGCTGTAGTAGCTGTACGTGGAAACCTTCATTTTCTTCTTCTCATTTTTCTAGTAATGCCTCTTCATAACTGTAGATCGTTGAATTCAGAATATATTAGTCTTTATTCTTCAGTCAATCTTACCAGTGCAAAAAACTGCGTGCAAGAACCGCTTGATTCAGCTCTAGAATTTGTGGTTTACTGCTAGTTTAGTCACAGAAAATGTTATGAGCAATTTAAATCTGTATCACTAGATTGTTTTCATGGATGACGAAATACAAGGTATCCAAACGCAGTCTTTATCAATTCTGCCACTACTTTAATTTCTTCTTTTGTTGCCTTTGCCATGCAAAGGGGATATCCAGCATTAGTCATTCCGATCCACTCCCTAATATTCATCAAACACAATTTATTTTTACTAGCGCGTCTAAGCTGCTTGAACAAAGTAACCAAATCATTTAAATTTATTTTAACGTTTGGCCCAAATCACTAAAATAGTAGTAAAATAAGGAGTGCATTGACCGTGAACTTTCTTCAAAGCGATAGTTAATAACCCATGCGTGGTTACACCAGATAAGGACCAGATAAATGACCACGTGTCGTGGTGTGGGTGTTGCTAACGACCACAAATTATTCTATTAATAATCTTGTCTGTGTTTAAAAATATTGTGTTTGTGTGTAAAGTCTATGTTTACTACTTTATTTGATAACGTAAGAGAATATACAAACATAACATAGCATCACGCCTGTATTCCCCGAAGGGGTAGGCAGAGGTGTACACAATTGTACACCCACATTTCACCAATGCTATTATTAGTGAGCCTATTGCCATTAACCGGGCACAGTTCCAAACTCCGGGCTGCTACTGAGAATTTCCTAACAGAAAACTCAATAACACTTTGCCCGACCCGGGGATCGAACCCGAAACCTCCTGTTCAGCAGTCGCGCCTGGGATCACTAGACCAACGAGGCAGTCACCACACTAATTGTGTGCTTCTCCTACAATATTTTCCTTCACTGTATGTCCGTGATATTTAAGATTAACTCTGAAAGTTTATATGACATTGAATGCCAGGCTTGATCCCACAACATATGGCTTATGACAAGAGAATATAAACGTTCCTAATTCCAATTGATAGCTGTTACAAAATAAATAGTACTAGCTTCACCACTGAAAGAACATTAAAATATTACCCCAAATTTTACTTCCTTAACACGTCACACCAACCCATATCAATTCCTTAGATCATTACGAAACAACAAATGACAGTCATTAACACCTGTTCTTGGACGAAACAGAATTAAATATTCATAACGATACATAAGCATTTCATAGTCTAGATCAAAAGCGATAATATTATAAATATCAAAGTCAACGACATACAAAATCTTTTATACTTCCAAGATTTTATATTCTCTCAAAATATTATGACTATAAAAACTCCAACAGCTCTAGAATATCGGAAATTGGGCTTTTGGAGATCTAAAACCCGCAGAGATAAATTTCAACCTAGATTTTTATTGGTCGATAAACAAGATTCAGGCAGGAATTTCTGGAGCACCGGATCTGAAATAGCATTTTAGAGTGATATCGACCTAATTTTATATGAGATTGATACTGTTTTACCTATTGAATTTATTGATACACACATAAAGAAAATGTTATTTCGAAATATATTTGAGTAAAGATAAATAAACTAGATGTACGTTTGAGAATGGTGTTATTTGTTTAGTCTGAATCCTAATTTTTAGTAATCTACTAATCTTTATAATTAATCATGAGATAAATGCTGAAAAATAGGTACCTATATCATAGAATACTTCGTATATCGTCACTGCTGATGCGCTCATAGGGAAAACCACAACTATCTGGGCAGGCAAATAATATGAAAAAGAAAAGTAAACCATCTCTTCTCATGCCAGATACTGTAACACATCTTCGCATCACGCCTGTGATGTGAGGTGTTAAGTTTAAGTGTACTACCACATTTGAACAAATCTGTTACTTCCCATGTAGGAGGTAAGCATATTGTGATCAATTGGAAACACCTCACTATTTTTCAAAGAAAAAAAAACCCTAAGTACTAGGGCAGCCTACCCAAGACCTCACACTCAACATGCCTGCCACTAGATCAATTTGGCAGCCAGAAATCACACAATATTATATTATTTACACATGAATTATACACATACATACCTTTCCTGCAATCATTTTATGGATCAAGTAGCAAGCTCTCATATTCCACATACCTTGCTTATCTAAATTATCTCCCACTAAAGATAAGTGGCATAGCTTCAAAATCTTCGTCTTGCCCAACACGTTGATAAAGTTCGCACCTATGACGTCATAGGAAGCTACGCATCTTCATTAGTCCGTTGTAATGGTGTCTATAAGTGAGGAGGAGGCGGCAAGTGCCTGCTACCTACGTAATTGCTTATGTAGTAGGTTTGTAAGGTGTTATTAGTACCTACTGCGCATCAGCTTTAAGAAAATCTCCACTAGAAGTATTTGTCTATACGATGTAATATTTTGTTCTGGAATGTGTATTTACAACCAGTGCAACTCCGGCAAAATTGTCTACCAAGTCTGACTGTATCTAACAATATAATGTCTTTCTGAATAAATCGTTTCAATATTTCGTATTTATCGTTTTAGAAGTTTACTGAATTAGGGTTGATGATCCTTCCTAAAAACCAACATTGTGGTTGTAGTGTTAGAATTTTAAACATTATCTATGACTAGATTACTTGGAAATCTCTGCATAGTTTTTATCCAATTCTCCTTAAAATAAAATTCGATTGCATTACTCCCAAGAGTTCTAATATGTATTTAATGTATTATAGTTTTATTATTGACTAAAACAAAATATGTTTCAACCTAACAATAGCACTCACACTTAAAAATATCTTTCCAATAAATATGATTAGCGTCCTTTATTGCACTTCTTTCATAACGTTTCTCTATTGCACCACACCGTTGCAAGTACCTACGTGTGTAGAATGGGGCAATACAATACTTTTATCAGTTTCGCCAGCGGATGCAAGTCAGGTATACGTACACGGGATGCACGCATCAATTGTTGAAAAAGCGTTACAATTAGTTATGGGAACAGTTTTTTTTTTATTTGATGACGTTGACGAATAAACGGAAGTACTTTTTGTAATAAGTTTTCGAAATTTATGCATAGGATTTATGTGATTTTTGTTCGAGAACACGTAGTCAAGGTCGGCAGATTTGTAATTTCTATTTGATACATAATTTTAAAGTTAGTCATCAGCAACAATTTATTGGACCCTTGCGGCCTACTGATTAAATATCTTTCTATATACGGGTGTATTACTAGCTACTATTTTAATACCTAGTAATGATATTTACATCAAACGCATGGGCTGCGTCATCAACCTACTCAAATATTGTCCATCGTGTCCATACTTACAGAAATGACGTATTTTGCTCAACCAACATATGCAGTTAGATCATCAAATGCAAATAAAATCATCACCAACATGTTCCTCGTACAGTCCGTCAGCACATTGCCAAAAACACCACAGAATTGACCCTGATCTAATTTACACTGCTTTGGGTCACGTTTCGTAGAACAGAATATAATAAAATATATAACAATGAACAGTTAGTACGTACATTGACTGCTCATTTTATTGTTATCGCTGACGATTCAACTCCAATCTTGCAGCACCAGGATCATAAGACCTTCCACCTTCCCCCCTTTCGTATTAAATTCCAAATAAAAGGACGTAATTGCTGTATAAAGCACGGGTCTTTTAATGCTGGTCGAGTGACCTCCGACTGGTTGTACGTCGCATCAGTGATATCATCTATGCAGGTCGTGACCTTCAGTATAATCTGGATCTGTCATGAGAGTACGATGGTATGAAGCATGGAAAATTAAATTTGATAAGGTTTATTAGTTGAGATTAAGATTGATATTGACCTTGGTGAGAACCATGATTTGATCGTTTGTATGTTTGAAATATTGCAGCACTTCTTTGGTGCCTACTACTGGTTGCAATATTTATGCCAGACGTGGCTTCAAATAAGTTTTAGCACCCATTGTCATTTTATTTATACCGTTACGAATCATAACCGTTTTAATGTTGGTATGAATTTTTGCAGTTCCCAGAATTGTTACTTTTAATATGTTTCATGCTTGCGAATTTCTTAATTAATAATATTACTTACAATATTTTTCCTTGATAACTTCGTGCTTTAATATCTAACGTTCTAGATATGGTATTAGAATTTTTTGTAACCAACGTAACTAATGTCTATAATTTACGCCTTTCTAATAGTCGGTTTCAATGTGAGAACTAAAACAATTTATCTCGTTGTAATGTGCGAGCGCATCGGTTCTTTTTATCCACATAAATTGCTTTATAAGCGCCATTAAATTTTAAATGACTGTCATTTGTCTCCCTTCGTTAACTATCCGAGTATTTACTTCAGTCTTCTTTACTTACCACAATCCCTTAACATTAACAATTTCGACCTTATCTTTTATATCATTAGGTTCGATTTCTATTGCATTTTTGCCGCTTCTATTATGATTGTTAATTTCAGCAATGTAATCCTCTTGACAATTGCTTGATTACAACAATTAATCGCAATTGAACGGAATTTTAACTTCCTGTTTCAATACATCAAAAATGTTTATTATTGTATTGTATTCTCCGTATTACTCACGATTATTTATATTATTATTAAATCGAATTTGGCTGTCATTTTCATATTACTTAATAATACAGTACGTAGCATTAGTAATTACTATAGTAACTGGTATGATTATAGTCCTGGTATTAATGTTATTATCTACGATGATATTATTTTTCTGCCTATGATAATAATTTTAGTAGGAGTGTAATTATTTTTGTGTCGTTTAACTTGTTTTTTGAGTTTCCCTAAAACATATTTTATGCCTATACTTTGTTAACGTTAACATTTCTTATGTATTGTGTAACAGAGTTTAAGGCAAGTACCTAATTTTATAGTTTGGGCTCCGAGATGTTGCAACAACTTATAGTTTTTGGGTCAGAATGTACGAGTCCTATTTCCCACCTAAATTTTCCTTGTAGCCCGATATCTAATATAAATTCATTAGGGTTCAAATGCATGCGCTTCTGCGTATCGACAGGAAGCGCACCAAACGATTCGAAATCAACTTTCGTACTAACATTAACTGATTTGCGTGTGGCATTCACTCTAAATTTAGTACGTCATGCTTTTACCACATCTATTTCATGATGGAAGAGCATGGCTATAAAAATAACATTAATACCTACTTATTATGATTATCATAGATCATTAGAATAAAACTATGATTTGAAGGTTTAATTAATTCCAAGTGGAAATATTTGGCAAAAGTTTATTTTTAAAATATGTAATTGAGAAGTTGAGAACGACCTTAGAGAATTTGCAAGAATCTTCCTGGGGTTACTTCTGAAAGCATGTTAAATCCATAAGTGCTGCATCTAAACTAATTTAAAATATCACGTGTAATCTCTCGGAAGCAACAAAATAAAACGTGTCTCGTAATAATAACAGTACTATAAACATACCCGTAAAAGATTCGCCAGGAAACAGCCACTATTTATAAATTGATGCGATCTTTAAACTCGGCACGTCATAATCGTACGTAACATCAAACAGTAGCAGGCGTTTGTTCCAAGCGCTTGGAATTCTGTGAGCATTTTGAAGCAATACAACTGGTGATGATATTGGCCTTCCCGAAATACTATATTGATATCATTAAAGATTGCAATGAGATGGAAAATGGAAATCGCCAGAAGCACTTACAGAGATTCGCAGACATTACATTAATCGTATTTCCCATAAAAAAGTAGGTACCACATGGTGAGTAAATTATCTTATAATTGTGCAATGACTGAAGATTAAAAAAAAAAATGTCTTTAAAGGGACAACGTTTATAAACTTTTTAGAATATTTATACGGTCAAAGTTTTGGACCATATCTGTCGAAAAATGTACTGTCTATGAAAAATCGTAAAGAATGTTGAATCGGTTATTATGGAAATAGTGAATACAAGAAACCACATTGACGCAATGTTGAACGTGACGACGTGCGCGGAACGTGCGCACGCGCTGTACTAGGGAAGTACGCTAATCATCGACTATTTATCAATTAGTTACTGTACAGAGGCCTCTGTTATTAGACACACGTGGCCTAACATTTAGGAACTGTTAATTATGAAGTTATTTCGCGCCATATTGACTACTGCCAAAATTTCATTTATATAGGACTTGAACAAGTAGTTTTTTTTTTCCCGTCCGTCGCGAAATATCATGTCCGCCCCGACCCTCGCTCGAGCCAGCCCGCGCCGAGCCAGTAGCTTTAAATTCGACCCTTAATAATAAGGAAACTGATCTGATCCAGCTTGTCCCTAGTTGTCCCCCCAGGAACGCTCTAAGCCGAGGCTCGTGTTCCGCAGGGGACACCCTTAGTGCTGTGTTGCAGTTTTTAGTATTATAAAATATGCTCTGGCTGGAGGCATCAAGTTGTCTCGCCATAGCTATTGTTCAGTTACGCAGATCAAACCCCTATGGGTTAACTACAAGAGGCCAGGTCCAAAAAAAAACGTTTATTTTTATACCACTAACTAAGAGGGCAAACAGGCGTACGTCTCCTGACGGTATACTCGCCTATGCGTGCAGCACCAAGAGTGTCACTCGTGCGTTGCTTATCAGTAAGAAGAATGGCTGCATCAGAAAAACAGGATAGGCAAACTGTCCCTGCCAAAACAACGCTTCCTTATGAAGCACTAGCGAGCTATATTATAATTTAAATACCAATTAGTTTACCAAACTTAATTGTTAAACGACTTCAAAAAGTACTGACCTACCTAAACACACGCCCTTGAGGGTACTCTACAAGGTCCAAAGGCTTGTTAGTTACCATTATTCAATCAAATATCAATTAGATATTGTGTAGCAGTACTTCTAATTGCACACGTGGTCCAACAAAACACATGATGTCATTTCAAAATGATGGAGTAGGCTTAATCAAACACTCTGCTAATATTATAATATCGTATTGACCTTGGTATCCTTACGTGGTGGGCATTAAAGCCTTTTTTGTCCCATAGACATTGTTCTTGGTGCTTTGTGGTCTAAATCAGGAAATCCACCAGACGTAGAATATCCTGTCTCATTTTTAATGTGTTGATTATGGATAGCTCTTTGTTTCTTCGATTCGTCTGATCGTCGAGAAGATTTAATAAATGGATGGCCTAATCAGAAGTTTTTATTGTCACAAAAACGTTTGTGATTGTGGAGTGGCAGTTTTTCTAAATAAACACAACTCCATAACATAAACAAAGTCCATTTAGCAATCGCTTAGCGCATCGAAAAAGAAACGCAATCGTAAAGCATAAATTGAACTCGAAGACGAAAAGGGAATAAGACCTACCATAAGCATTTCGTTAATTTCGTTTCCGTGACCGTGATACAACTCTCGAAACCAGTTCTGATAAAATTAAAACAGACGATTGGACATTTAGGGGTCATGTCCCGTTAGAGATCCCGCCCAATTAAAAGGATTAAGACGTGGATTCATGAGGCGAAAACATCGTCGAAAACGGTAGCAAGTTGCTGACGTTTCGCAGGAGGACTGTACTACGAACGCTGCAAAGTGTTCAAAAACATAAACCAATAATACACGCGATTAATCCGGTTAAAAGTTGTTTTATTATAATGTGTAATGCCGTAATACTCTGTATGTTATGCAAGTAAGGGAAGTATGTTGCGCTACATCATCTTTTCTTGTTAGAGTACTGTCGAGCCAACTGTAGACTAAAAAAGTACTGAGTGCATTTTTTCTACGAAAATATTATATACCTATTTACGAAAATATTGAAGGCTTACAGAAAGCCCTATATAGAATACCAACGTTTTTGTCACAAAGCTAGATCTCCGACTCTGCCCTTGGTAGCATTGCTGCTCGGATATCGAAATCATGGCCTGCCTATGGAAAAAAATTGCCGAATAATGTATCGCTTTGTGTACACGCAGCTTAACATCGCAAGGTCTGTACGGTACCGTTTGCTTTACTGTACTTATTAAATAAATTTGCATATGTAGGTAATATCACATCTTTTTTATCTTTGAGGAGCTGTATTTCATTATCGTTATCACCCTGCCGTATCCCCATTTAATTGGGGTCAGCGCAGCATGTTTTTTTCTTCCATACATCTCTGTCAGCTATCATATCGGTAGTCACTTCATTTCTAGCCATAGCATCCTTCACACAATCCATCCATCGTTTGAGGAGCTGTGATTGTCATCTCATTTTCCTTCATAGAAGACGGTTTTTCTTTTAATTTTTTCTTAAGGTCAGTTGCCAACCTTTTGTTACGTACGAGTTGCTCATGCTGCCCGCAGGCCTCTGACCCAGCTTAACCAATTACTTGGAAGATAGGTACAGTTTGTAGAAAACGCTTTGTGGAGGCACTTATTATTATTTTACGTCCCAGCAAAGTCGTCAACCAAAAGATCATCCATATTGTTCTCCTCATATTCAAACATTCTTTTTATCAAATTAACTGTTTCTAAAATAACACAAATCAAATATTGGACCACCGGTGTGCACGGTCTTTGAAAATATTTGTACCTGTCAAACTGAAGTGTTCTTAATTATAGTACCGTCTGAACACAAGTGGTGACACCCACCGGAATCAATGTAGAGTCCCTAACACCGTTATTTATTTGGAAAATTGATTTTACTTGTATATCATGGTTTTTATGGTAATACGGACAATTATTAGATGGTGTAAGGTCGCCCACTAAGGTTTCTATTTAATCCGGTCCAACATTATATCATGATCTTTATTGTTTCTGATGGGATTATGCAGATATTTTCATTGTTGTGTCTCTTTAAGTTGCGTTGTACAGTTTTAGTTTATTCTATTGAGATAAGATTCAAATGTAAATTAAATTGCTTGTACGTATACAATTTTATTGTTGCACTATACAAATAGTATATGTGTAATATTGCATATCTATGGTAAAAATAATATTGGTGTTTGAAACAATATCGTCATTCAGAATACAAATAAAATTACAATTAAAAGAATTATTATATTGAAAATTATTATTTTGTATAACGTAACGATTTCCCTTCTTCTATACTGAATCTAATACAGACATAAAAGCTGTTATTAAATGATTTATATCTTTAAACATAGGTTTGATAGTTTTTGTGACCAGAAAAACTGCCCCATCACATGTCCCATCTTCCATTTTAATGGCCCGCATCCCAAGTTTTGTTTACATACAAAATGTATAACAAAAAATATGGTCGACTTTAATAAAAAATTTTTGATGATTTCTTCGTTCACTTTTAGATGTGGTCCTGTTAGTTCATAGTATTAAAATTGTTGGTATGGATAAAGTCTTTATTAAAGACTAGCTGGTGTCCGCGACTTCGTCTGTGTGACAAAAGGTAACCTATGTCCTTCTTCAAGATCCAATATATCTCTTTACAAAAAAATTCATTTCGCAGTCATTCGTAGTCATGAAAAGATAACAAACAAACAGAGTTACTTTCGCATTAATAATATTAGTATGGATGGATAACTAAGTCAAATGATTTTTTGAGTTTTGTACTGTTTTTCGGTCTTATTAATTTGTTGTTGAATTTATTTACATATTATAATAAAACAACTTTTAACCGGATTAATCGCGTGTATTATTTATACAATCTTTTTTGAAGAACAAATTTTTGTAATTTAAAAATACTTCTTCTATTTCAAATTCATATATATATATATATACATATATACATATATTACAATTCTTACTATTCAGTAACACTTCCTGGTCTAGCTAAGCTAGCTCTGTCCTTTAGGCAGCCATAAGTGAGTAAAACATTTTTTTATGATTTTCTCGATAACTTGTCATATATATATAGTACTTAGAAAACCACAAAGCAAGAAAACCAGGATGTATATTTAGAAGTAAAATCACAAATTCTGTTTTTACGGTATTCTGTTTTGAAAACAAGAAGCCAGATGATTGCGTAAACCGTCTACAAACTGTACCGTTAGTCGCTGCCAGACAAAATAAATATATTCTAACTAAAGTTAGTTACGGCTACTAAGTATTGTAAAAGGAAGCTACAAAAAATATCACTTCAAGTCTAAATTTACATGTAACAGACACTCGACAATTTCACAAACCATAAGGGGATCATTTCTTAACCAAATTTAGATAAACAAGACTAGTTTATTTAAAGCTAATACTTCAAACTATTGAGTTCAAGTTAGAGCTCATTTAACACTGGGTGTCTAAAACAGTGGTAGGATTTAGAAAACCAATTTGTCTGTCTGTCAACAGGATAAGGGAAATTTAGCGTTTCGTGCTCACGCGCAAGATTCGTCAATTCTATTTTTAAATTAAATATATTTAACAGGCTTTAAAGTATTGTCTTGTTAGAGAAAATTGAATTATACTGTTCTGTTAAAATCTAATTATTTTATAAGGGAAACATTTTCCTGGACTATTCTTAGGTAGCCCTGGATCTAAAAATGTTATTGTACGAATACTTATATCTAAGTATACAATATAAAAGCAAACAAAATGACCTAAATTAAAAAATTAAAAATCACGCGTCTCATTTTTAAATTAACTTACTAGCTTATGTTACCCGGGATAATGTAAGGATTCTAACGATAACCCGTACATCGAAATCGGTTCAGCGGTTTAGAAGTTATGATGGATTAAGGAAACTCACAAACATACATACATACATGAACACTAAAAACATAACACTCCTTATTTGGGCAGTCGTGTAGATATATTTATGATTTTACAGCCGGTTATGGTGAATTATTCTCGTGTAAAATCATTATTTAGTTACATTACTGTACTCCATCCATTCATTTTTGTCACCCATACACGGTCATTTTTTATAAGAATATCCGCAACAATTAAATATTATACTAAATCCTATCAGTACGGTTTTATTGTTTCAATAAAGCTGTCAGTCGTTGAGAAAATCGAAAGTTACCGCTTTTGCCACCTAACTTGTAGATCAAAGGAGGAGAGTAAGTTACTATACATTTATTGGTATCGGAATAAATTGCGCATTGAACATGGAATCCATTTAATAAGAACACCCACATGATCCTTGATTGCACAGCAAGGCTAAGTCAGATATGCGTCTATAAACCAAATTAAAGACCGATCGTTTACATAACCATTACAATGGACGCCATTTTGGATTTTATCGTCTATTAACAACTCTGTGGCTCTCTGATGTGTCCCAGATGTTTAAAAAGAAACTATAATTTTTTTCTAAACCTTCGGCTCACGACCTTGAACGTGACAAACCAGGACTGGAATTTTAAAAACCGATTTAAATTTAGAACGTGTGTTCCCGCTTCGCTTCACTAACGGCCGGTTTATATTTAGAACGTGTTCTATTCTCGAACAGTGAACTCTCGGCCGATGCCTCCTTATTGTTTTTACTTACTGTTAGCGGCTGCCCAGATTCTTCCAAAGCGATAATGACGATCGCAAAAAGTTCAAGCTCTCAAAATTTTAAATTCTTGGGGTAAGATGCTATTGTTTTCTTCATTGTTTGAAGAACAATGGGTATTTAAAAGTACTCCGCAATACAAGATACAGTTGCTGGTGAATGCATTTACATTGTTCCATCAGTTTTTCTCGAAAAGCTGAGCTTATTTTTTATTATTAGTTTTAACATGGTTTTTACGTTAAAATCCTTTTTAATTTGAACTCCTCAAGTAACATTTTATTTGTGATTTCTATCTTAATTGACTTAAGTTTTATATTTATGAAATTAACACTGATCTATTTACCTACTTCTCATACTTGTTGAATGTCTGAGAGCACCTTATTGTGTGGAATATTTACGGTTCGTGGCAAGCTGTTAATAAGTTAGTATACTATTGCAAAATTACTAGTTAAATCAGATATTTTCGTGAGAGTAATGTCTTTATACCCTGTTATTTATCTTTAAATTAATTATATTTTATAATAAAACAACTTTAAACCGGATTAATCGCGTGTATTATTGGTTTTTTGTTTTTCCTGACGTTTCGAACACTTTGCAGCGTTCGATCGGTGCGACCACGAACGCTGCAAAGGGGTTTATTATAATGTGTAGTGATCGCGCAAACCTAAGATATTACTAATTATATTTTACTTAACTTAGGTTAAATATTTTAAAGTTCCTGGTCTTCAGTTACTAGTACCGGTTTCACTACTTCCTTCTATTTAAGTTCCTAATTAATTAGGTAATTTCCTTTGAAAGGGGTAATATATAAGTCAAATACATTCACTTAAGCTAAAAATTAAATGGATATAACAAATTATTTGTAATTAACATAGTACTAGCAAGACGAAAACTGTATAATAACTTTCGTGAGACATATTCATATCAATTAATGTTCACCGGTTACTACTCACGTGCATTTTTCGGGAATTGCCCGACTAGTTCGACTCGTGACATCGCCGGGGGTCAGCTCATGACTAAGGGCTCCGTTCGAGTTCGAAACTAGTTGGGCAATTCCCGAAAAATGCACGTGAGTAGTAACCGGAGAACATTAATTGATAAGACGAAAACTGCTCCATAAACGGCGAACATTAAGAAAAAATAAAATTAAGCAACTGTTGTACTGTTAAATATTCAACGAAGTTGATTGGAAAGCGTCAAACAAAGCAGATAGAAGTATGTTATGATGTTTTATGGTCAGTTGTCATAACAAACTCCTTGGTTTGTTATGATATGGTTATTATGAGACGCTGAGAAGCGCTTCGGTACATTAAACCTATTAATAAGTTGTTAACCTACTTAACGGAAGATTTAAAAGCAAGTGAAGTGTTTAGTTTTCGTGGAATTAAATAACTTTCGATATTAAGTTAAGCTATTCTTGCCGCGGTTGGTCTGTGAATGGGTGACCATCATTTTATATCGAGACCCTTTCGTGTTCCGGGTCGTCGGTACTGGTTATTAAACCAATATCTATGACAGTCGTTACGACTAGTCAGGCGTCTGGGAGCCGACTTCAACTTGCTAACGACATCTTAGTTGGGTAAAGGCTAGGCAGATTAGGAAGAAAATCAAATATATATACTTAAGTATTAGACTTATCAAAATTTTTTTTTTCTACAAATAACCAACCACTATCACTTTAATTACGAATCAGTTATCTTTATATTTAGCGTTTGTATTTTATTAAAATATTTTTTTCTTTTTTATTTCAAGGTTGACCCTTCAAAGTGACAAAATGAGTGCGAATGAGAGCTGATAAGTGATAATGTTATGCTATGCTTGTGTTTGTTTGTGATAAGTTGTGTGCGAGAGGCCCAACCATTCCGGACTACGTGACACCTGAGGGGCAAATGGGTATGTTTTCACCATTATATACGAAAATCATTAATGGAGTAATTATTATGACTAGTTTCCACTAAGAAAAGGATAATTTCTTGGAAATGCCTAATTTTTTTTTGTACTGCTTGGAATATTTATTTATTCATTTTCCACACAATATACAAATAAAATATTTTTTTCTGAAAAGTCCTATAAAATATAGGAATAAATATAGTAATATAGGTAGTATAAGGAATTTATATTATAGAGAAAAAATATGTACGTTTAATGATACCTATACTTACGTTAAGATACCATACAAAGTTATTTAAAAGATTTTTATCCTTATTTTTGAAATAAACCATTAATAACTCCAACAGACAATGGTGACAAAGTTCTTACGAAAAATAAATCAGGGGACCTATTATTTCTTAAGATAAGGTCTTGGACCATTATGAAGAAAATTAAAATCCATACAAAATCGGGAGCATTTCAGAATTATAACGGCCATTTGTGTCAAGCCACATCGTGTCCAAAGGTGTAAAATTGAATGGGTATTGTTCAAGACGCCAAAATTTTCATACAATCAAAATGGGACCGTAATCCTTTCAAATACAGTTCTTATAACAATACTAATGTTTTTTTCCTGTTCAAAATCTCAGAAGAAATAGGTGCAATCGAAATTACACTTTAAGTTTGCATTATCTAAACATATTTTTATTTGAACTGTGTCAACCCAGACAGTATATCATTCGTTTAGATCCACCAAAACCGCCATTGCAGTTTAAGTCCTAAATTCGAGTCATAAGATTTAAATTTCTTTGTAAAATTCTGTTATTACAGGAGTCCATTATATCTCCCATTGTGATCTGAGTACGTGCGGTGAATGTTTACTTTTTCCTATAAAATACTTTAAGGAAAGGTGTTTTTATGGTTACATGGGATTATGGAACAATAAGATTTTAATCAAGCACGTAATGCGGGCCGCATGGTCTGCTATCCGTTCTTTATGGTGTGTCATAGCTATGGTGCTCTAAATAAATTTACAATCAGTTTTGTACCACGTTTGGGTAACACTTTAACCTTGGGTTGGCCTATCGTAGTAGGGAGTTTCAATCAATTAATTAGCACTGACGTGTGGTCTACTGTACTGGTTCATTTATTTTGTGTGAAGTTTTGTGTCAACAGACATTTATGTTAATAACTAGCGGGCCTTCCCGGCTTTGCACGGGTGGACATAATTTTTTAAACATTTTGTGATAAACGCGAAGTTTTTTGTAGATATTGATATGGTCTTTAATATTGTAGAAATCTTTTTTTGTTCCATCATCAATCGTTTCTGCAGTGCATGCGATGAAAGACATGTTATGGCAAATTTTTTTACACCTTGGGTTACATTATTCAAGTTTTAGTAGGGATCCCTAATATTTTCTAGTAATAAATATAGCTTAAGTTACTCAGTGATAACGCAGCATTCTAATGGAAAAAGAATTTTTGAAATCGGGCTCGTAGTTTTTGAGTTTATTTGTTACAAACATACAAAAATACAAATCTTTCCTCTTTATAATATTCCAAATTAGTGTAGAAGTGTAGATGTAGATAAGTAGTGTAACGATACTTATTTATCTACAAACTAAACACTAATACCCATTATAAAATAAAATAACGTATAATATAAAAAAAACTAATTTAAAAATAAGAAAATTGCATGTGTTATATTATGGAGAAAAGAATATATAATACCTCCAAGTAGAGACTATTAAATTAATAACCAATAATAACTCCAACAGACAATGGTGACAAGTTTCTTACGAAAAATATATCAGGAGACCTGTTACTTCTAATAATAAGGTCTTGGACCATTTTGAAGAAAATTTAAATACATACAAAATCGAGAGCATTTCAGAATTATAACGGTCTGTTCGGACTAAGGCCTCTCCATTCCTTCCATCGCGACAAAAGTTAACCTATGTCCTTCTCACACGTCCAATCTATCCTCTATACGAAAAGTTTCATTTAAATTCGTTCGGCCATTCTTGCGTGATTGATTAACAAACATCCAGTTCTCTAAACACCTACAAACTTTCACGTTTTTAATATTAGGAGGATGTAATTGGACCATAGTCCCCTTCCTTTTTTTGGGAGTTTAATAATCAATTATTACACGACTACCCAAAAAAAGGATAGTATATTATTATATATATTTCTGATGCCCTGCTGTTCGAAATGTTACCTACATTTACATCGATGATAACCAATCACCATCGTATGTTTACCGTGTTCGTTATATCACTTTATTATCAATCAGTTCAAGGACTTGTGTGTTATCTATCGACCTGCCTTTCTTGAGCTCCATACATACAATATCATTTATGCTTACTTCTGTAATTTTTACGTATATATCTGTATTTATGCTAGAATAATATGAATTATGCACAAAAAAAATATGTATCCTACACTGATAAAATGTAACTGCTTTCTTGGTCTAGTGGTCGCAATAACGACTGTCGATAGTGAGGTTCTAGGTTCGATTCCTGTGGCGGGGTGTTGAGGTTTTCTTTGAGGAAATTTTCAGTAGCAGCCTCAGCCCGGACTTTGGAATTGTGCCTGGTTGATGGCTTCGTGTATATTTTATTATTAAAGATTAGGCTCACCGCCGAAGTATTCCGTGGGACTAAATAAAAGCATTCCATTAATGTGACAATGCAACTGTGTACCTACACCTCTGCCTACCCCCTCGAGGAATAGAGTCGTGATGCTATTGTGAAATTTCCTGCAATTTTCCATTAGATTTTAATTATAGCGTTTGAATTTGAATTTCAAATTATCAATATCTAATAATCAGTTTTCATGTAAACTAATTTGATTCACATTTTGAACTTTGTTTCATTAAGCATAGACCAGTTATTTGAAGTGTGGAGTTATTTGTAGACCTCCATTAGCTTTCAGCATAGATATTTACAACATCAGTGCTAATTGGTTCATAATTAAATTAGTTGCGTTAATATTTCACTGTTACATTGTCGAGGTTAAACAATGGTTGTTTCCGCCAATAATTTGATTGGCGACCGTTCAATATATTTGGCTAACATTGAATTTTAATTTGATGAAATTATTATCGTGGTGGCCGAGTGGTTACGGGCCCGCCTCCTGAGCCACAGGTTCAAACCTGGCATGTACTAATGTGACATTTTCAATGTCATATGTACTTTCGTAGTTAATCTAAGACATCACTGATATACGGTGACGGAAAACATCGTTAGGAAACCTGGACTTGGTAGTCTGAACTCGCAGTGAGCTAGCGTGGTGGTTAAGCTCATACCGTCTCTGTGTGGGAAGAGGGCCTTGCCGTGCAGTTTGAACCCACAACCTGTGGCTCAGGAGGCGGGCCCGTAACCACTCGGCCACCACGACACTCAGTGGGACAGATATGAGCTGGTTATTTTTATTTTTATTTATTTATTAACTGTTGGTTATTTTATGAAATAACTAGTTTCTGCCTGCGACTTCGTCTACGTGGACTTCGGATTTGGATTCAAAGTGGGATAAACTATCTGTGTGCCAAATTTCATTCATATCCGTTCAGTAGTTATTGCGTGAAAGAGTAACAAACATCTATCCATCCTCACAAACAGTCAGCAAAAAAGGTACATGGGCACATGTGATCAAATTTGATATAACATAACTTAACATCACGCCAGTATTCCTGAAGATAAGTAGAGGGGTACCTACTATTCCTGCTGGGGTCGTGGTGAATGCAGCTATGACCCCTGGACATATTCCGATGGGACGGCAATCCGACACGACCGGAGAAAGATCAGGCGCAGAACCGACGGCTTTACGTGCTCTACGAAGCACGGGGGTGTCACACCACCAACTTCCTGACTCCGGGCTGCTACTGAGAATTTCCTGACAGGAAAACCTAATAGCACTTTGCCCGACCTGGGAATCGAACCCAGGACAATACGCTCAGCAGCCGCGCTTGCGACCGCTAGACCAACGAGGCAGTCTCAAAACATTAAATATATTATTATGCGCTTCTTTGAAGTTCTGCAAATATTTCCTGGTAGGCACCAGGCCAACAAAATTCATTGCCAATAAAAGATCCTTTGTGTTAATCTTCTGACCACTTTGTATTTTTAATAATTGGTGTAGTATGATATGTTGGCTTTTGACCAAGCAATGCGTCTCTGGAATAAAGGCTGCATCTAGGGCATGTAATCTCGCTATTATTTTCAATCTCGGTATCGTTTCCGGTATTGGGTCTCAATACCGAGATCTCGGTATTAATACCGGTATTTTAGTATTTTTTATGAACATCAATAGTTTCAATAAAAACAGGTTTTAAATCATCAACAGTAACATATTTATTTAAAATCTTAATTATAAACACGAAAAAATAAATAAATTGCTCTTAAAATCTGTTTACGTTCAATTTTAACAATCTAAACCTAACATTATTAACATACACAGATATAATTAACTTAGCTTAGGTATTTAAAATATGAATTAGAATATCACATACATTTTAGTAGCACACTCATTTTAATTTGTGCTTAAAATTTTAACTTGTACCAACTATAACCATAAAATATTTATAAGTACAAAATATTAAACGATACGAAAGTTAAGAACTCGAGCAGTTAATAAAGACCCTAACTAGGTTACATATTTCCGCATTTGTAGATTTTGGGATTGTTTCGTCGTCCTGCAGACCCCATTTTACGTAGTTCCCTTCGACATTACGTTGGCAGCTATGATGCACCTTAACTATATTGCAATAAGAGCGAAACCAGGGTTGCCAAAATGACGTTGAAGGGAATACTTATTTGAAAAACAAGGATGTTGCTTTGTAGCAAGGACATTGCGATATCCCCAAATAACGTGGGACCGGGGCATGAAGAAGAAGAAGAAATAGGTGGTCTCCTGAAGCTGAAGGAGTACACAGAACATAGAAATTATTTTAAGATGACTTATAGTACCAACTCTACTTGTGTAAATCCTTTGTTGGAGATTCAAAGTTCAGATAAAAATCCTTAACTGTATTATGACAATCTCCTGTCATCTTTTGAAATTCTACTTATCTCTAATCTGAGACTGCCTCGTTAATCTAGTGGTCCCAAGAGCGAATGTTGAGCACGAGGCCCTGGGTTCGATTCCCAGGTCGGGCAAAGTGTTATTGGGTTTTTCTGTTGGTAATTCTCAGGAACGGCCCGGAGTTTTTAATTGTGCCCGGTAAATAGGCTTACTAAGTTACCACCTATTACATGGGACTTTATATCAAGCATTGGTGATATGTGGGAGTACGACTGTGTACACCTCTGCTTACCGCTTCGGAGAATACAGGCACGATGGCATGTTACGTGTTATGTTGTGTTTTATAATGAGTGACACGTAATTGTGACACGTGTCCATCTTGTTACAGTAATACGCGGTTTTCTATGCAATCTTAAAAATAATGCCTATAATATGTATTACTAGCTGTGCCCCGCGGTTTCACCCGCCCCGTTAAAAACTTTCCCGTACGATTTTAAAAAAATCTTAAGGTAAAACCATGTCCTGAAAATGAATACAACAAAAAAAGAATTATCCAATTTGGTGCAATAGTTCTCAAGTTATGGCGTGACCAAGGGAAATAGGGATTCATTTATATATATATAGATTTATTGAAGTAGGTACCTTTTTAATTATGTATGACTCAACTAACTATAGGCGTAACTAATACCAATAAAATGTTATCTACCATCACTGGCATTCGAGATTTGAATGCGACAAAAGCGGAAGTGGTACCTGTGACTTCCGGCCCTTCCTGCCGTTCAATAGCCTACTATATACGGCCCTTTCAAAGGGCTATTGTGGCCTATGGATTTATTAGCGTTTTTATTGCAGCATTTACTTGGTTATTATGGGTGTAACAGAGGCCGTCGACCTTGGATCCCGCTGATGCGTTGTTGAACTGTTTATTGTTGTGTATATTTATTTAATCTGTGTTGTGCGCATCGGATCGTTTCAATCGGCAATCAAACTTTTACGGATTGTTAGTATGGCGATCGATTAGTTTGGCCTTTTTCGGGTAGGTCATAAATATGGTATAATAAAAATAGGTACTTTAAGTTGAACGTTTTTTCTTGTTTGAAACCTTGTAAATATTTTTTTCTTGTTTTATTTACATATGTTTTATTTAAATATTAGGTATGTGTTTTGTATGAACACTTCGATAATATAATTGGGACTTATCGGAAAACAATTAAGGGCTATGTCCTGTTGTGAACTTTGATAAGTGTTAGTTAGATATGTTTAAGATATTTATGTCAATATCTTCTTAACTCAAAAGGAGGTTGTCAAATGATATCTATGACAGTCATTACGGGTATGCAGATGCTTGAAAAGAATGATAGTTTTACCACCATATATTGATAGTCTTACTCATTAACTGGGTTGTGCAGGAGTTAGGTTAGTACTGAGAATTTCCTAACAGTATAACCAACAGGGGTAGGCAGAGGTGTACACAGTTGTACATGTACATCTCACCAATGCTATCAAGTCCCATGTAATAGGTGGTGAGCCTATTGCCATCGACGGGTACAATTCCAAACTCCGGGCTGCTACTGAGAATTTCCTAACAGAAACACTCAATGTCACTTCTTCGTCCCAGGAACCGGACCCAGGACCTCATGCCAAGCATGCTCGCAAGCGCAAATGATGCTGCACTAGACCAACTTGGCAGTCCTTAAAAATATCTTAGAGAGTTTTAAAGTCATGTTAGAGGCTCACGGGTGGCTTAAACTCTGACATTAGGTTGTTCTGCCTCGTTGGTCTAGTGGTCCCAAGCGCGACTGCTGAACATGAGGTCCTGGGTTCGATTCCCGGGTCGAGTAACGTGTTTGTGAGTATTCCTGTTAGGAAATTCTCAGTAGCAGCCTGGATTTTAGAAGTGTGCCCGGTTGATGACAATGGGCTTACCACCTATTACATGAGACTCAATAGCATTGGTGAAATGTGCATGTACAATTGTGTACACCTGTGCCTACCGCTTCGGGAAATACAGGCGTGATGCTATATATATACCAGTTTGTTCATTAAGTTATTCTTAGTAACTTTCAAGCTGGTACCCGAGACTTTTTCTGCGCAACAACAGATAGCCTATATCCTTCTCCAATGGCGAATCTATTTCTATACCAAAAATCATCCAAACTTGTTCAGCCGTGTTTACCTGATTGAGTAACAAACATACAAACATTTATTTACATAACGCAATATGGCTGCGGCAGTTTATTTAACTTTATTGTTAGTAAACCGTTTGTTTACACACAAAGCGGCCGGCTTTAACAGTAAAGTTGGTTTTCAATACAAATGCTTGAATTTACTTGTTTGACACAAGCATTTGTAACAAACAACAAACAATGTGTTTTGCAAGTGTGTTTGAAATGTTGCACGGCAATTTGACTATAGCCGGCTGCAGTATATAAAAGTGATCGTTTAATTCGACCCTTAATAATAAGGAAACTGGTTTGATCCAGCTAGTCCCTTTTTTTATATGGAGAAATGCCCTCGCATACCGCTCTGACACGGGGAGACAGAGCGGTTATGTGGGACTCGAACCCACTAAAACTCCACAGTATACCTCCACAGCTGCTTGAGGGCGGGAAGCGGGAACGCTCTCGCAGACAACCGCGAACCCGCCCGCAGCCGTCTGTTGCCGGATTCCCTCACGGGGTTGGGTATTGCACCCCCCCGCTACGGCACACCAGACTAATGGCGTGCCGCAACCACCTCGGAGACCATGTGCAATAGGCGCCAGACGACCTCGTGTCTCACGCCCAAGGTCCCCTGCGACGGGTCAGGTCTGTGGCCCCGCCGCCTGCCACTACGGCCACAGAACATAGGGAGAGCGGCGCCTCGCAATACCGGCTCTCCTCTTCCCCTGCGGCCCCACCGCGTCCGCCATCCAACGGTGGCGGCCCCGTCAAGGCCGCGGCAGGTAGGGAGAGCGGCGCATCGACATACCGGCACTCCTCTCCCGACGCGGCCCCCATCCCTCAGCTGCGGTGCCGCCCATACGACGCCGCAGCCCACCTCAGTTGCGACACCCCCATAAGGCCCGCAACCTACGCCGGCGCCGCTCCAACATGGGCTTGAAGGCAAAGCCCTGAGGAGCGGCCCTCCTCGGGTTCCGTTAGCTTCACCGTGGGTGACCAAGCCACGGCTACTAGAGCCCCCCCACCACAACAAGGTGGAACCCCTTGGGGGGATTCAGCTAGTCCCTAGTTGTCCCCCCAGCAACGCCCTAAGCCGAGGCTCGTGTCCCGCAGGGGACGCCCTTAGCGCTGTTGCTTAGTTTGAAGTAATATAAAATATGCTCTGGCTGGAGGCATCAAATTGTCTCGCCATAGCTATTGTTCGGACATCAAACCCCTATAAGTTAAATGCAAGAGGCCACGTCCGAAGAAACAAAACACAAAAATGTTTCGAGCAGTCGGGTAGACATGTTACACGAAAATGATGGGAACTGCACAGATGGCCATGACGTCACCATAAGACGTATTTTAGTTAGTAGCTGCTTTTAAAGATCAGTGATCAGTCATCATTAAAATTACACTTAATGATTCAAGATATGTCTTTGAAAAAGCATTAACGCATGCTTAGCGAACTCTAAAGTTACAATATTAAATGGAAAAAGAATACGGTCGCGAACAGGATTCGAACCTGCGCCTCCCGGATAGATACTCCAGGCGCTCTGACCACTAAGCCATCTCGACACTTAATGATATTTAAAATGCCCAAAATAATCGGGACATTCGCTGAACAGATGGAACTACTTACACCCAAATTCCACCAATGTTGTTATTAAGGCTCATGTAAAAGGTGGTGAGCCTATTGCCATCTACCGGTCAAAATTTGAGCTGCTACTTTCTTAATCAAAACTCGAAAATCTAGTCCAGGGCCTCACCCTTTCAACTAACTTCTTCATAACAAATAAATATAATATTACATAACCCAATACACCCATAGCTTCATAATAAATTAAACCTTGTGGACACATTACGATGTCCCACAAACACACATAACGTGCTAACTATGGTGTTCTACAGTTTACACTGAACGTGCGCCCGCGCCGCTAACCGTTCGTCAAACAACAAGTTACATTATATGCTGTAATGCGGAAAATGTGCTTCTTACTAAAGAAGTAAAATGACCACAAAGAAATTGTGCAGATTTACATAATTCACATACAGGTGAACTATTGTTTAGGTACAGATAAAATATTGCTTAAGTTATAATTTTGTGGGAAATACCTAAGTTTTTTTTTTTTGGAATGTGGATGGTCCTTCATGGACGCTATGATTGACGCTGACTAAAACCACACGGTCCTTTACCGCGATCCCGGGATCGTTGCAGCAATCATAATCATTTAATTATATAATCATAACAAAAGTTTTGGTAATTGCTGATTTTTGTTTTTTTTTTAGTAATTTTACATAACCTAAGTATTGTTTTATGTCAGTAGGACGGAATATATAAAAAAAAATGTTACTTCGTTATTTTAACAATAAATGCACGACTGCCATGCGACTATGAATTAATGGTCCAAGTCAGTAGGTACGGACTAAGTGTTTTTAGTAAGAAAAATAATACTACTTTAATATATGAAAAAAGAAATAATTAACTTACAATTTTATAATATTCCCATAACGATTACAGCCATTGTGATTGTATCGGACAACCATTTTGGGATACAATCTTTGCAGAATGTAGGTGCTACTGCGCAGCCTTTGGGACCGTGGTCCTTGAAGTCTTTGGAAATAAGAGCTATTAAAATAATTTTCTATATGTAACTAATATCTAAAAACAGTTAGTCATTACTTAAATGGGGTTATTCAGATGTGGCGCAATGTGATTGCGGTGCCACACGGACGATGTCCCACCTCTAATCTGCTCGCCGTGTACTTACACCTGCAACTTAAGCGACTTAAAAGAAGCCAACGACCTCGCAAAAGGACTGGCGGAGTTCTGGTCGAAGTTGATTGAGTTAGACCACATTTATGTAGAATCATCGATACGAAGAAGAAGAGACGAAGATCTGAGAACAATAGATACTGCGAATTTTTCTAGGTTGTCTTACAACACCTTTAACACCCATACTATCTATAAGAGCATATGTGTGCGTGACTTGAGCAACGAATACAGGAACTCAACTTTACTAAAGAGTGTTCCCTGCGTTAGTAAACGTGCGTCACTAACCGTTCAACAAACATGCGCACACGCAGATCATGTGCGGATGATCGCTCGGTATTTAGGACGGAAATTGTATTGTTGACATGTACTGATAGCTGGTATTTATGATTGTGTTAAATAGACAAAACTGTGTTTGTACAACATTTCGATAGTTGGATATCTTGTAGGAATCTTTGGAGTTAGTTTTCTTTTATAATCTCTTGGCTCATTGTCATTAATTACCAGACACAATAGATAGATATATGTATTGTTATGAAGTACAATTTTGTACTTCTTCGATTCGAAGTTTGCACCACTCCAGAAGTTATGTAGTACTTTTGTATAATGAGTGCGTTTTCCGCCACAAATCTTACACACACACACCTAGACATCTTTACTAATAATAAGGTACTTTATGACCCTTTTCTTGAACCACCGTAAACAACTATTGTATTGCTACTTAAACAAAAACATAAACAAAGCGTTACCGACAAGCCTTTTGTACTTAAACAACGGTTAAACTTAAAATTACACCTTTTGTTGTTACCTATTTATTTTAAAAGTGCATTATGTATTCCTCACGTAGGTCATTAAGTGATGAAAGGCACTTCTTTGTAACATGTGTAATTGCGTTTCATTTCATTGCACAAAGTGAAAAAAAAAAAAGGAAAATGAATCAAACGGAACTAATGTCTTACCTGTTTTTTTTTTTAAGTTGATGATGCCTCTGTGCATTTGAATTGAAGAATCAGCTGTTTTACAAAACTACATGATTTACAAAATAGTGCTGTTATGTAAAACAACTGAACGTTAGCAGTTTTGCATAATTACTGAACGCAGAATTGTATTATACGTAATCCCTAATGCACTTTTAAAATAAATAGGTAATTACAAAAAGTGCCATCTTAAGTTAAACCGTTGTTTAAGTACAAAAGACTTCTCGGTAACGCTTTGTTTAAGTTTTTATGTTTTTGTTTAAGTAGTAATACAATAGTTGTTTACGCTGGTTTATGAATAGGGTCCTAAAGTGCCTAAACATTTGTTAAGATGAAAAGGAAATTTGAAAGCAGAATTCACCATATAGTTCCTAACAAAATAATCTTTCTGCCTGAGAGTATTACGGCAATTCAGCGCTGGGGATAAGCTGTAGTACCTGGCTAGTAAGGAACTTAATAAAGAGCTGTTCTTGTATTTATTGACGTTGAAAATAATAATTATTATAAAGTCCTTTATCAATACAATGATTTTGACTTCTACTTTTGACATCTTTGCCATCAATTCAGTCCCTTTACAGGATACTCAATACTCATATAATACTCATAAACTTCAAAGAGTAGAGGAGGTCAGGGATCTTGGTGTTCTACATGACTCGAGACTAGTCTTTGACAAACATATAACTTCTATAGTCAACAAAGCCTCTAAGGCGGTTGGATTTCTGATGCGATCATCAAAGGATTTTAAGCAGGCTAAAACCATAAAAATATTATATTCGACATATATACGTCCCCATTTGGAATACGCGTCACAAGTATGGAACCCAAGATATGATGTCTATATTAAGCGCTTAGAAAATATTCAAAGGAAATTTATAAGATATCTTAATTACCGTACTAAATCAAATTGTGAAAACTATATAAAATCATGTGAAAGGCATCATTTCTTGGAACTACGTAAACGACGTGACATTGCAGATATATTGTTTCTCTCGCGGATCCTCACGTCTTCCTTTATAAATTGTCCCGAATTATTAAATAAATTAAATATATATACCCCAAGACATGCATTTCGCCACGCCCCTTTTTTTACACTTCCTTCGGTTAGCACAAACTATCGTCAGAATAGTTTCACAAATCGTTCCTGTAACACCTACAATGGACTTATACGTAACCATGACCTTGATATTGTTATAACTAGTATACCTATAATGAGAAAAAAATTAAGCGCGCTATATTTTTGAATACAGACTATTGATTGGCAGGTGATGTTTTTAAGTAATAAGAGAATAACAATTAAAATGAATATGGTGTATTTAATTAATTAAGAGCATGTTTGTGTGTATTTTTACATAAGTTGTTTCTATCTGTGGAGACTTTTCAATGGCTAATTATCGCTTATTTTTTTTTTACTGTTGTTGTTTTAGCTGGTAGTCTTCCTAAAAGTAATAAATAAATAAATAAATACTGAACCGACACGACTAACTATGCAGTTAATACAACGTCGGACAGATGCAAAAAAATGGTATAAATGTGTCACCAAAAGTCGTCACCAAAAGACGTATTAAAATGTGGAAGAAGAATTCGGGGCACTAAACAGAGGTCGAGATGGCTTAGCGGTCAGAGCGCCGGGAGTATTTGTCCGGGAGATGCAGATTCGAGTCCTGTTCACGACAGTATTTTTCTTTCCACAAAAAAACTTTAATGATCTTATAAAATGATATAATTTTTTTATACATGTTAAGCCCATGTAAATTGCCTATATAAATGCCTGAAAGAAAAATTGAAATTTTAAAGATATATTTACAGAATGAAAACGGTTTATCATTTATGATTACTTTGATATTTCACACACCATGACATAAGTTCTTAGAAAATAATGTGATGTGACCATGACATGTGACGTCATACTGTCGTGTGTACCGATCCCTAGCATTGAACATGTTATTAAAATGATTGAAGCATGATCACATAAATCTATTATTTATTATAAATGTATTAATTTTATATCTTCGGTTACATTTACAAGATTATATTTATGATATTATTTCTGCACGTAAAAAGCTATAGGTACTATAAGTGCTATATTACTATTGGAGCATAAGCCTGCAATATGGATGACCTACGCATAAAAATATAAAATAACTAGCACTCCCAGAAACCACGTGCCTAGACGCATAGACGATGTTTGTTAATAGGCGAATGCTATTTGCTATTTTAAGAAACAAGTAATCTACTCAAAAAATTACCATAAATTATATGCTTAATTTTAATTTTTGAAATATTTCTGTTCAAATAAAAAACTTGGTTGAAACAGTAGTTACGGAGAAAATCCAGCTTAAGTAGGCAGACAGACGCGGTGAAGGACTTTTTAAACGAACAAAGTAGATTATAATATATGTAATACAAATGTAGAAAAGTAAATCGTTGATATTGTATTTATATCTGCCTCGTTGGTCTAGTGATTCCAAGCGCGACTGCTGACCATGAGGTCTCGGGTTCGATTCCCGGGTCGGGCAAAGTGTTATTGAGTTTTTCTGTTAGAAAATTCTCAGTAGCAGCCCGGAGTTTGGAATTGTGCCCGGTAGATGGCAATAGGCTCACCACCTATTACATGGGACTTAATAACAGCATTGGTGAAATGTGGGTGTACAACTGTGTACACCTCTGCCTACCCCTTCGGGGAATATAGGCGTGATGCTATGTTATGTTAAATCGTTGATTCAATTGTTTCCAGATTGTAATGACAATTAAATGGCTAAACCTTTCGACTCAGAAAAGGCCTATTATATCTAATAATACCTACTTATGATATTGATGAGAAATAATTTTTACTTCAGAAACAGCGTTTTCAAAAAGCTTGTTGACTGATCAATGTATTGATTCTAATCTGATTATAATTTTTCACAATTATGTCTCCATTTTGATAAATAATCGCATAGACAAGCCATGGTGTCCGCGTCAAAATTCAATGCACCGATACCTGCGATCTTTTGTCTTCTTCGAAATAAATACATTCTGTGAAAAAAGGAGTTAAACAAATAATCCTGCTCTTGGGGAAAACCCAATATGTACTTACGTAGTTCACTTTTATACAGGCAAAAAGCTGCCAATGCCAAGTCCCTACTTAAAATAAGGTCGATACTTCAAAAAACTAGACAATAAAATAGATACAGAACTAAAGCCTCCAATAAGTACAACAGTGTACATGAAACAAGTTGTGTAACATAAACAATATAAACAAATGTAAAGCCTGCGGTGTTGCAAGGTCAGCAGGTGCTGTGGGGTCAGTGCATCGACTGGAGAGCGCGGTCACATTGTTACTTACGACACGATAGATTTTACAGTTACTTGTTACATTTTGGTACTAATTTTGCGTTGTAGAGCATACCCAAGTCTTTTACTACTTTTACTAACTAAATTGAGGTTGGCTTAAAGTCTATCTGGGTGCAGGATTTTTATTACTTGTATTTTCAAGAGAGCGGCTTTTGCAGCAGAGAACAGTGTTGTATGCTGCAATTTTTCAGCACTTCTTTTGTTATAGTGCCAAGTTTCCAGTCAATAACTGGCTTTTCAACTACTGAATTAGGCTCCTCTGGCAGCAATGTTAGATAAAGTTTTTGATCACGAAAAAACGATCAGGTTTTTTTGGATTCTACTTAACAAAAATGGGTTACTAAGGAAATCTCAAGAAATATAGATCAATGGTGTTCAGTTACAGGAGGGGTTCGCAGCTAAGTAACAGCCACACTGATTGATTGATCGAGGTTAAACTGTGCTTGCCACGATGAGTCTGTGGATGGGTGACCATCATCATCATTTCCTTCCGTGCCTCGTACCGTAGCCCGTACCAGTACGTTAAAAGATCTATGACAGCCGTTACGGGTAGTCAGAGGCCTGAAAGTCTGACAACCAGTCGTACCACGGGATATCGTGTTAACCAATAACTGGACTGTAGAGGTCAGATACGCAGTCTCTCCATGTAAAATACTGGTATTAAGCTGCATCCGGTTTGACTGGAAGCCGACCCCAATGTAATTGGGAAAAGGCTAGGCAGATTGATTGGTCTTCAATTACCTTTCTATCGTTCTTCCTATCCTGGTCCCAAGTTATTTGCAGTCGCGCAATGTTTTATCTCATTCTCCGCTGTCAGTTGCCATGCTATCATTCACTGCCTTTTCGTTCATATCATTCATCACACAATCTGGCCATATTTTCTTTGGTCTCCATTCCCGATTCTTAAACAAATCTTAAATTAGGAGTACTATGGAAACAAACAGCGGTCGAGTCATCGACCTCCCTTTGTCCACCCTTTATGGTGACCATAATATTTATTGCAAGGGTCTTTTGTATCACCTATTAATAACTCTCAGAGTAAATTTTCAGAAATATATATTTATTTACATTCTTATGCTAATAATGTCGAAGATTTTAATCTTCCGAGAACTGTCTGGTGTTTGTTATAGTACTTTGTTGACAGTAATAAAAAAAATATGAGTATTTCGAAGGAGAGGTAGGCAGGTACTATTTTAATGTTTGTTTATTCATTAAAAATTATTTCTTGGTAGGTACGAGTATATTGCCTAAAACCGTAAAAAGTTGGAACATGCGTCGGACGTTCTAAGATGTATTGATTATTTGGTAATTGACAATTTAATATCCTATACCTAGTTTATAAATGTTTTATTTATGTGTGTTTCACTATTAACATCATTCATGCATCTCCTAGAATTCTTAACTAATATAGGTGTCATACTTCGTGACCCACTTCCAGATGAGGTCAAGTAGAATTCTCTGCAAATTCATACGTTTGTGGGTACCTACGGTAGGTACGGGTGTGGTATGGTTATATTATATATGTTCTGATCGTTACGACTATTACTAGGGTGACAAATAATCTATACTTACAACCTAAACGTAACAACTTAGTAATAAACTGCCCAAAACTAACAATAAAATTATTACGAAAAGCGATAAGGTTAATCTCCACTAACAGACATTCAACGAATTATAAAATCCGACGCAGTATTTATCGCATCGTAACACCCGTCCGTTATCAAGGCTATTCATAAAAACGAGAGCGGTATCAAATACTCAGAGCTTTACCGCGTATGAGTAAGAGCAAACTGAGTCATGAGGATCGCCCGTCGAAAATGATTCATCTACAATAACCAGTGGATCTTGGCACACGAAAAAATCTGGAACTAATTTAAACGATAGGTCTTTGACGTTTGATCTTTGCACGTAGCGCTGCCACGAAGTACCAAGATATGCTGGATGCTGTTCATATTGATAATTTTCTTTGGTTCTTGTTGTGTTTTCACAGTTTTGTGACTGTTTTCCGAGGTGACGTCAGAGCAAAAGGAATATTTTGGGTGTGTAACATATATTATTCATTAGGACCACGTGTAGATGAGTAGCATGGGAGAAGTCGTACTCGTGAATCGTGTAGGTAAGTGATGTCGTCTTTTTAGCTTCTTCGTCTTATCGTATGGTTGATGAACAACCTAGTGTCCGAGTTTAAACCACCCGTAGGACTCTGACATGGCTTTTTACACACCATCGAGAATATTTCTCAGGTGTGCTGGTTTCCTCACGATGTTTTCCTTCACCGTTTAAGCAAGTGATAATTAATTTTAATACGCACTTAACCTCGAAAAGATAGTGGTGCGTGCCTTGGATTCAAACATGCGACTTTTGAGTTGTCAGTCCAACGGTCATAACACTAGGCTATCACTGCTAGCTATGGTTGAGAACTTGAATGAATTTTATCCGCTCTATATTTACTTTTCTTATCGTCTCATAATTAAAAGGTAATCAGGTATCTTTTGTCCCCCGTAAATTAGTAGTTTACTTTTTTTTATTTTTTTTTATTGGTAGTGGCATCTCGCAGGTCAACCTAGGAGGTTGTCGGCTGCTTAACCGGGCTTTCCTGTGGATGCCCTAATAATAAACTATTATTAAGGCCTCCAGCCAGGGGCTTACGAATTAAACTAAATCTAAAGCGACCACGCTAAGGGCACCCCCTGCGGGGTACGAGCCTCGGCTTAGGGCGTCGCTTGAGGGAGGACAGCAAGGGACTGGCTGGATCGAACAAGAATTATTATTATCAGGGGAATTTAAAGCTACAGGCTCAGCGGCTACGCGGGCTGGCACGAGCAAGGGTCGGGGAGGTGATGCATTAGGTGCATTACGGGGACGTCGCGACGGGCCTCGGCGGCGAGGCCTAAATGACGGCGGTCTGTGCTTGTGTACTGTGCTGGTGGCCCTACGGCTCTCTTGGAGCAGGGTTATAGCGTCATCGGGGTACAATAGTGAATGCCTAGGACGGCGAATTCTACTTATCTGGGAGGGGGTGTATCGGGCGGCAGCCGCGATAAGAGGGTTGGGGTGCTTTTCAGCAGACTCGAAATAACGCTTGCAAATGCGTTTTATAAACTGTTGGATAGTGGGAATCTTGAGGTCGAGATGGAGGTTTTCGTTTCTAACGTAGAGGGGGGCTCCCGTGACCTTACGTAAGGCACGGTTTTGGAGGGTCTGCATCTTATGGAGGCGGTACGATTTCGCGTGTGGGAACACTACGCAGGCGTAGGTCATGATGGGGCGTATGCACGTGGTGTAAATGCGCAGTTTGCACTTAAGGGACAATCTGCTGCGTGCGTTCATGATGAAATGAAGCCTACCCAGAGCGAAGGCGGCGCGCGAGCGCACCGTCCTTATGTGCTCACCGAAGGTCAAGTGTCTATCTAGGATGACTCCTAAGTACTTGGCTTGCTTCTCCCAAGGGATCGGCTTGCCGAACATGGTTATCGGTTTGGGGTCGGGGGGTCTGATCCTACGCTTTTTCGCGAAGAGTACGGCTTGACTCTTATCGGGGTTGACTTCTATTCTCCATTTCCTGAACCAAGCGCCTAGTACGTTGGCGGAAGTTTGGAGAGTGCTAGCTATGCGGTCGCGCACGATACCGGAGTAGAAAATGGCAGTGTCGTCTGCGAAGAGAGCTAACTTTGCCTGTCTATTTTTGGGGATGTCGCTAGTGAAAAGCGTGAACAGGAGGGGCGAGAGCACGGAGCCTTGGGGGACACCGGCGCGGATAGAATGGGGGGCGGATAGTGCGCCCTCTATGCGATAGCGGAAAGTGCGATTCGAGAGAAAGTCCCGTAGGATGAGCACGAGACGGTCGGGCACGCCGAGTTGGTACAGCTTGTATAATAAGCCGTTGTGCCAGACTTTGTCGAAAGCCTTCGCTATGTCGAAAAAGAGCGCGCCTGTCATCGTGCCGCGCTGAAAACCGGCGCTTATGTGCTCGACGATGCGGTGGACCTGTTGTACGCACGAGTGTTGGGTACGAAAACCGAACTGTTCGTTGGGGATGAGGCTCTTCGCATCGGCAAAGTCCTTGAGTCGCTTATAAATAAGCTTCTCGTAGATTTTACAGAGTACGTTGAGGAGGCTGATCGGTCGGTAGCTGGTGGGTTCGTTCGCGGGTTTTCCCGGCTTAGGGATACCTATGACGGTGGCTTCTTTCCACGATTGAGGGAAGACGTTGTGACTCATGGCGCCATTGAAGATGGCGGTCATGAGTATAATGAAAGGGGCGGGGAGAAGTTTCATTACTTTATTAGTGATGCCGTCTATGCCGGGGGCTTTGCGGGGTTTGAGATTTTTAATGACCTCTTGCACCTCGTCGGGAGTGACGGGGGGCAGGGGGTCGTCGGGGTCTTCGAACGGCGGGAGTGAGGCTCTGCGTTCTACTTCTGCGTCTACCTTGAGGAGGTGCGCTCGGTCGACCGGTTGGGTGCTAGGAGTGCATTGCGCTTCTAGACTGTCGGCCAGGCACTCGGCCTTTTCGATGTCGTCGAAGGCTATGCTCTTATCGGGGCGGATGAGAGGGGGCATGGTGGCCACTCCATCGGATTGGAGTCTCCTTTGAAGCTGCCAGAATGCTTGGTGAGTGGGCTCTAAGTCGCTCAGCGTCTTATCCCAGTGCGCGTTACGCTGCTCATCGATGCGTTTCTTTACAGCACGCTGTAAATAGCGCATGTGAGCTTTGTTCGCGTCGCAGGGAAACGCGCTGTAGGCACGTACGGATGCGTTCTTTTCCGTTACCAGTTCGCGTACGTCCGCCGGTAGTTTCCAGTGATGGTTGTCCATCAATGGAACTTCCCGTGAACAACTGTTCAAAACGGATTGTACGTGACCGGTGAACGAATCGATCGCATTCGTAGTGTCAGTGACCGAGGCGATGACGTCGGGAATAGAGTCTAACTGAGGGGAGCTGGTCGATTGTAGGCTTTCGCTTACTTTCTTCCAGTCCGTGATCGTTTGGGTGGGAGGGGGTCGGGAAGGATCAGAGGGCCCCGAGCGAGGTGCCAGTGCCATGATCACGGGACGATGGTCGGAGTTGAGCTCGTGTAGCGTCTCTATAGACTGTAAACGAAGGTTTACGTTCTTTAGAAGCGCCACATCGAGAATATCGGGAAGGTGCGCGGTGTTGTGCGGATAGTGGGTGGGATGCATCGGAGCAATAATGTCGAAGTGGAGAGTGGCACACAGGCCGAACAGTTGCCTGCCTCTCGCGGTCGTCGTATTACTGTTCCAAGCGGGATGTTTGGCATTGAGATCGCCCGCTATGATAACGGAGTCACTCAAGCCGAGGAGGGCAGTAAGGTCGTGGGATAGGATTTCGCGTTTTTCCCCCACATCGGTGGCGGCGGGAGGGATGTAGGAAGAGACGATAGTGATGGGTTGGTGACCGGTCATGGCTAGCCGACAGATCGATACCTCGAAAAGTGAGAGAGGAGGTGGGTCTAACGGGATGCAGTGGAGCGTTTTGCGGTAATAAATAAGGGTGCCGCCCATGTGACATCTAGTTCTATCGTTCCTAACTATACGGTAGTTGGCGATATTCGGGTCCCGACGGTGAGGTTTTAAGAACGTTTCCTGTACGAGGAGAACGTCTAATTGGTGGTCGCGGAGGAACGTGGTTATTTCGTCGCGTTGTTTGGTGATGCCGTTAGCGTTGAAGAAACCTATTTTTAGGGAGCGCGGTTTGGTTCTACATAGGTTCCTATTATCCATTAAAGATTTTATATTTTATTTATTGTGAGCTAGATTGCGCAGGGCTTGCGTAATCTTGGGAAAGGTGTTGTACACCATGAGTAGCTTCATAGGGTCGCCTTTGCAGGCGATGATGTCCCTGGCCATAGCGTGAGCGTTATCCGAAGAGAATACGCTGAATGTGCTGAGAATGACGACCGCGGGGTCAAACGCGAGGTCGTCGTTTACGACCGGTAGAGAGGCGGCGGCGTTAGCCGGTACGGACGCGTTAGTCGGAGGCGATAGAGAGGGGGGCGCAGCTATGGGCGAGGCCATTAGGGCTGCGATAGTGGGCGTAGAGGTGGTTTTGAGAGCTGGGAAAGCTCGTTGTTGCTGGAGGTTGTTGAGGGGAGCCCACGGACTGGGTCTCTGAGGGCTGAGGCGGGCGGGGAGTTGAGAAGAGGGGATCGCCACCGAAGGGCTTTCCCTTTGTTGACGGGCGTTGGCCCGCTTCACGAGCTTGGGCGAGGTTGATTTCGGTGCCTTAGGGCAGCCGCGATAGTTTGCGGGGTGACCGGCTTCGCCGCAGAGCACACAACTGGGAGGGTCGGTGCAGAGTGCGCGATCTTTGGGTCGGGGACAGTCTACGGTGCCGTGGTCACCTAGACACTTGACGCATCTAGGTGTGGCGAAACAGTTGGTCTGAGCGTGACCGTATAATTGGCAACGGTGACATTGCCCTATTACGCCTGTTTTATAAGGCTTCTCTATAATGATGCCGGAAAGGCTACAGATCGCTTTGACCTGGAAGATCGGGTGGTGTCCTTCGGTAGGATCGCATACGACTAGCACCATGTCGTAGGCGGCCCCACCTCTGGGTCGGTGCATCCGGTGCACCTGGGATACTGGGACTCTCTGCGACTGAAGGTCGCTGAGGATGTCCTCTGTTGGGATTTCTTTCGGGATGCGTCTTATGACGACCCTGGTAGATTTCTCCTCGGGGAGAGAGTACGTGTGAAACGACACGTCCCTGGCCTTAAGGGCCTTGGTGAGTTCCCTATAATCGGTTGTGGAGGGGACTTTGACTTTAATGCCTTGCTGAGTAGCACAGGCACTGGTGTAGTTGATCCTGCGATCAACACACATCTTTGAGATGGCAGTCCATTTGGACTTGTCATGAATGTAGAGCGGGGGAGGGGATTTAAGCTTCTTAGAGCTCGAAGAGGCGCCGGAGGGGCTGAGGGGGGGGTTGGTCTGAGAGGGGGCGGGGGAGAGGGGTGCGATAGTCGCGGGGGAGGGGGGGGGCGGGGGTGGCGGTAGTCGCGGGGGCGGGGGAGGGGGCGGGGGGCGCTACAGGTTTTTTGGCCTTGCTGGCCGGGGCGGAAGTTTTCCCCTTCTTCCTCTTGCCTCCTTTGCCGACCTGGATGTAGTCGTCTTCGGAGGAGGAGGAGGAGGGAGAGGACGAGCTAGTCTCGGAGTCGGAGGCAGTGGCATCCGAGAGACAGGGAGAGGGGTTGACGCACACGTCCATGTCTTCCGAGACAGTGACGGCGGTCGTAGGAGGCGCGATGGCCGAAGTAGAGGGAGCCTCTACGAGAGGGTCGATGGTGGGCAAGGATGCGAGGCATGGTATACCTATTTTAGCGGGCGGCGGAGAGAGAGGGCTATCTACGCAAATTATTGCGGGGTTGACATGCTGCAGGTCGGCTATTTGGGTACCGTACCGACGTTGAATGTCGGGGTCCCTGACTATGATTTTAACGAACGCGAGAAGCGCGTCCATATTAAAAAGAAATTAATTTAACTATTATATATATAACTCTAATTTTCGCCTAACAGGCCTAACTCCCCGGGAGGATAGCCCGGGGATGCGTAACCCTCCCCGCCGGGTATAGGCAGGGAGGTGAGTGACCTAATGGTGAGCCCTAAGCTTGCTTTTTACCCGTCGCCAGTCTTAATGTGCGTACGGGGCCCTGAACCAGTCTAGTGCGAAGGGTGTAGACACACCCGACCGACACTAGGTGTGTTGCTGTAAGGGAAACCAGAGCTAGAGTCGACTAGGAGATCCCCCAAGGTCGGTTGTTCTAGCTCCCGTCCGATTTGTAGCTTAACCCTGAAGGGGCTTCAGCTGGGTGTATCGGGTCCACACCCTCTCGGTTTCGTTGACACCGTGAGGTTTCCACCGAGAACCACGAAACTGTGGATTTTCCCAGAAGGGGAATTTACACAACACACGTTTTGACTGTACTTTGAAAAAGACAGATATCAGCCGCCGCCTCGAAAGAGGCAACTTTTGAATTGTAGTGGCGTAGCTAGCGAGCAGCTACGGAGAATGCTACGGCAGAGCGTAGCGACAACGATCACTGACACAACACGAGCGAATTACGCGGAGTAACACGTCCGTGCGCGGCGAGCGTTGATGCGAGAATGCCTAGTAGTTTACTCCCAGGATCGTATTTATTATATGTCATGCAAGTATCGACATTTAGGTAGCGATAGACTTTGTCTTTAAGTGGTAAAGTATAGCAAGACGCCTACTGTGAAACTACTTAAAAATAAATTAGAAACTGAGTAATACAGCGCGATTGGCGCAGTGGTCGAGAGACCGACTTCTGCGCTGCGTGGTGCAGGTTCGATTCCTGCACGGAGCAAATATTTGTACGATCTATAGATAATTGTTCCAGGTCTGGGTGTGTGTGCTTGTGAGATTATATGTCTGTAAACGCACTCACGATACAGGAAGAAATTCCTAGTGCGGGGCAAGGTTTTATTTAAAAAAAAAACAGTTTTTGTTACCGTTGGTTAACTAAATGGATCGACGAACTACACCGCAATAAAATATATAAGCATATAGAAATAATCATGATGCTAATAATTTTAATTGATTTACTTACATTGTTCATAAGTATTTCTCGTAATATTTACCATTTTTACTAATAAAACAGCAGCTATTGATAATGATAAGGGAAACGAGATTACAATACTTATTTATCATCTCTCGTTTATGTAAAATAATTGGAACAGCGTCATAATCGGAAGACACTTTACCAAAATAATATGCGTCATACTGCCATTTTGAGAATAGCATTTTCTACCAAATGTTATAATTTTTCATTGTATCATGTATTTATGATCCATGTTATGTCAATGGGGTTTATTGGGTCTGATTGATGGTGATTTACTCATACACGGGACTTATTACCGGCATTGGTGAAACATAACATCACATAAATCCTTTTTATTGCACACCAAAAATTACAGGAACACTTAAAAAAATAATAGGTAAGTACAATTGGCGGTCTTATCGCACTTCAAGATCTTTTCCAGACAACCATATGAAAGAGAGAGAAGCGATTTGTAACGCATGTGAAATGTGGGTGAACAACTATGTACAGCTCTGCCTACCCTTTCCAAGAATACAGGCGTGATGTGTTTGTATATTTGAACTAAACAAGGCTTTACTTTGCTAAACTGCCTGAGTTCATCATCGAGTCAAAGTCAATGTCAAGTTTTGTTTACCAACGACATCAACAATGTCAACATTGCGTGGGAGTTTTGTGGATTTTTATTTACTTTACGACTATTTTCGTGACTAGGTAGGTGATATTATACGTGGAAATGATAAATAATTAAATTTTCTGTTTGTAGACAGAGTTAGACATAGTTTTGTTTGTAAATACTTAACGCTGTTTGATGTTTTAAATAATTTCTGTACGTAATTATGTTTATAACTACTTAATATTGTTTGGTCACTTGTTCAGATGTTTAAGTTATGTTATTGGTTTACGCTAACGTTTTTTGTACGTTATAATTATGGCGAAGCGTAGTAGTAGAGAACATTAGTCCAAAATTTTCCTGTCCAGTCGTTGATCTAGGGACAAACTACCTAAGTCGATCACCTGCAGGCTATGACTCACGGTGATTAGAGATCGTTCGGCGCCTTTCGGCACCTAGCGCATCTTCTGCGGCACACGTCAGAGCCTCTAACATCCTTCGCGTGCATCACGTCCTTGTAAAAAGTGAATACAGCACTTATCAGACACAATCGGAAGCGAGGAGCTCCCTCCCCGCTCCTGCCCCGATGAGGTTATTGGTGCTTGGCCCAAGTAGATCTTATTCGATCAAACGTTTACATAAATTGAGCAAGCGTCATAATCTATGCTCATTACTTTTTTATTTATTTCTTTCTGAAAAGATGTTTAACTCTGGAGAGGAATACTTACCATCTTATTATCATAATGATTATTATTAAGGATTATAAATACCCACATACCATTGAAATTATAATATTTAGTAGAAAATGCAGTTCTCAAAATAGCAGTGTGACGCATAGATTATACGCTTAGATTGACGCGATTATAATTTGGTGCATTATCTTACGATTATTACCTATGTCTCTGTTCCAATAATGTCAAATAAACGAGAGACGATAAATAAGTGTTGCAATCTTAACCTTATCATTATCAATATCTACTTTTTCTTTCCACAAAAAAGTATAGCTTTAGTTATCAACTTATTTATGTATCATTCAAACCCGAATTTAGAGTACAAAATGAAAACACGTGTAGACTTCTTTAAAATAAAAAAAAACTTCTGACAACAACTATCGGGTTTCACTATTTCAAAATGATAGCTTAATTTTCTATAGACCAACCGACCTAAATTAACCCTTATTTCAAGTAACTTAAGACTGAATATGAATGTGTGTTATTGTTTCAATTTTACTTTATAAAAAGTGACGTATGGATAAAGTTACCCGTTGTTTAAAAGGAATGGTATCGTCAACCTTTTTTTTGTTTAAAAAGTTATGGTGTTTCCTTTCAACGTATATAACACGTATACTTATCGTCGCTTTTTTATAAAATGTATGGTACATACTGATTATGATTACTTTTTAATTCGATACACAATGAACATATAGATAGGAGACCTATTAAATGATGCATCGTGTGTTACAGCTTGTCTATGATGAGCAAAAATATTATAAACTTACGACGGGTGTACTGTGTAACTCTGCCTACTCTTTCAGGGAATACAGATGTTTACTCAAATCTCTTGCTGTGTATGGCATTACAAGGCAAAGCTACAGTGAAAAAATATGAAATGGGTAGGTATTTCCGCGTACTAGGTACTATGGGTACGTATTCTCAAAATTCCATGTAAAATCTTAATTGCAGAAATAAAATTCATAACCGTTTGATGTCTGTATATCCCACAAATTAATATGCGTGAAGATAAGCTATATTTTGGTAACCATTTCTAAGAAAATGTTATCTTTTGTCTGGAGGGCTGCCACTAATGCCAGATGTTGTGGTTTTGACAAACCGATGATCTAAGTTCAAAAAGTTATTATATATTTTACTTACTTCTACTATAATTGTGCCTTATCACAATTTATAATCTTCATTTGCTATAAAACGATGGCCAAAAAAAGGTAATTTGGGTAGGGTTAATAAAAATAACCACTTTAATTCATGGCCAATTTTTCCTCTTTTTACTCGTACGTATAAAAATCTTTTATTTTCCTGGTAAAAAAGCCCCTTTATAATAATAATAATAAGGAGAAGCATTGTGAGGAGGTTCCTAGAGCTAGCTTCCTGCCTAGAGCTCTAACTACTTGTGTCTTGGACCCTGTTCCAGATGGCAACGGCCAGGTTTTTTTTAGTTATAATATATTTAAAATGTAATCAGTATGCATACAAAATAATAATAATAAAAAAAGTCAAACGTTGGTACACACTTAATTTAGAGTGTTTAACAGCCTTTACATAATTATGTCAGTTTACCTTTACAAAACAAAAGCATATCGGTACTTTTTAATACAGCTAAGTATTTTTAATACTGGATTGTTTTTTTTATTGATTAACCATACTAATATTTTAAATGCGACAGCAACTCGATCTATTTGTTTGTAACATATTCACGCATTCATTTATTGTCACGCAGTCGTGTCGCGGAAACCAGCTAGTCTTGTATACGTTTCTATACCAATAATCAGATTACGATGAAACTTTGGCAAGTTGTCGTGTGTAACTAAACCGATCTAAAAAGACACAGCCCTAACCGTAAAATATATTTAACCTTGGCATTGTACACATGGCTTCACTAACTCGGAGTTAATCAACAACATGTGCTCGACTTTCTGTCCGTTGTAAATTATTTTGATACTTTCGGTAGCATGTGAACCGACTCTGATGATAGAGATACATCAAGCTTGTTTAAATATTTATATTTCTAAGAGGTCTTAAAAAAAAATATATATACGGACAGCACTCGAATCCGTGACCCTGGTTAAACCGTGACATTGCTCTCCCAACTGAGCTATCGTGTGACTTGTTCGCATCTTTTAAATTTCAAGCTCTCTTCTTTCACATTAAGGCGACGCCTGATGATGTGTATTAGTTAGCAATCATTTACAGTCGTGTCGGTTCGGTCACCCGTATAGGGACTGAGTTGATAGCAATTAAGTCGCCATAAGACGCGTTAAAATATGGAAGAAGAATTCGCGGTGGTGAGCAGAGGTCGAGATGGCTTAGTGGTCAGAGCGCCTGGAGTATTTATTCGGGAGGCGCAGGTTCGAATCCTGTTCGCGACCGTATTCTTTTTCCATTTAATATAATAACTTTAGAGTTCGCTAAGCGTACGTCGCTGCGTTAATGCTTTTCAAAGATTTATCTTGAATCATTTACAGATTAGTAAATTCAGAGTTACAACTTGTATTATTACAAAATTAGTCTTAATTGTTTGAATAGGTGAAGTTTTAGTCTTTTATTGTCTACGACGCCGCCTCCTGTATTTTACATGGAGCGATTGCCTAACTGACCTGCACAAGTTACTTGGTAACACGATATACAGTTTGACTTACCGACGCCGCGGGCTCAGCTCATGACTAAGGGCTCCGTTCGAGTTCGAAAATAAAATGCACGTGAGTAGTAACCGGGGAACATTGATTGATACGATATACATATATCTCGTGGTAACACAAACATTTTTAGACATCAAACAACACATAGCCGCTGCCATTGATCTGTAAGATTGAATTTAAATGGTTCAGTTATTGAACATTTTCTTATAAACTTTCCTAACCATGACCACAATATTGCGAGATAAAAATTACGTTACACTAATTTGCTGACCTTACCTAACTACTTTCTAGTCCAATTAAGATAAAATCTGAAACTAACGTTATCTGTTGCGTGATAGTAATAAAATTGATTTATTATGATATCGCCATCATATTTGATGTTAGATCAAGATGTTTGATTATTATCTTTCACGTTGATCTACACAAAAAAGGAAATCATAAATGTATGTACATACTTAAATGTAAATGAAAAATGTAAAATCATATCATCATGACTCATCAATTTTACCAGACTTATTATTCGAACCCAGAACCTTACAGTCAGCGGTTGTGTGTTTTCAATACACCAATTGGGCAGATTTTAATAATACTTTATGTAAAATCATCGCTTTTGCGTGATCTACGATAGATATTGTTAGTAAATATAGGAAGAATAACGGCGTATGTCGGTAAAAATAGCAGATATATTAATAACTCCTGCCCACGACTTCTTCTGGGTAAACTTTAGAACTCAGTCTAACCAGGATGAAACAAGCTACGAGTATATGTGTACCAAATTTCATCCAAATCCGTTTAAAAGTTGTTGCGTGAAAGAGTGACAAACATCTATCTATCCTCACAAACATTTGCATTTATAATATTAGGTAGTATTTAGGTAGTATTTTTTATTTTATTTGCTGGACGAGACTAAAATGTCATCTCAGTTTATGCACAGTTTTGTCATTGATTTATTAGGTATATGTTCTTGGAATTTATAAAGTCAACTCTATTAATATTACTAGCAGGTGCTCGCAGCATCGTTACAAAACGTAGCTTATGTCCTTCTATAATGTTGAATGTATGTAACGTAACATAACATAGGATCACGCTTGTATTCCCCGAAGTGGTAGGCAAACGTACATACATTTCACAAAATCTGTTATTAAGTCCCATGTTATAGGTGACCTATTGTCACTGGGCTGCTACTGAGAATATCGTTAAAGAAAAAGCCAATAATACTGCCCGACCTGGGACTCGAACCAAGACCATGAGGTCCCAAGCGCGCTTGGAACAACTAGACCAACGAGGCAATTCTAGCTATATCATATAGATATATATATCAAAATACATCAAAATATTTTCAACGTATTAGGCATCAAAATGTAAAAAACATATGTACAGATGGACAAAGGTACTCGTAAAATTACTTGGCATTTATAATATAGTTTAGATTTTGGTTACTAACATACTCTGTATCAATATTTACATTCTCCGCCCTCAATAAACACTGACAAAATGAAAGTCAGGGACCATGTCTGTTCCCTTTATCTCCCTAATCTACAAATAAGCCACTCCTTCCTTATCGACTGATGGTGAAACACATTTCGCACAAGCATTCCTCTGATAACATTCCTTCCTGTCGCCCAAAACGTCGCATATTTTCCCGATTGAGTCCAGATAAGTTAAAGGACTTTTGTATATTTTTACGCATTTATGCATGCTAAGCGAACATTAAAGGTAGAGCGCCTGGAATTCTTGGGACGCAGGTTCAAATTCTGTTCACGAACATTTTGTTCTTTCCAGAAAAAATACGGCTAGGAGATCCCGCTTAATTTCGATCCCGAACAGGGTTTGAAACGGCTTCTTTGATCGGTACTCCAAGTTATATACTAAGTAAGATATTCCAACCAGAGTGCTCGCTAAGTTGAATCTTCCCTTCACCTTTTTTAAATCATTTTGGTGACGTCACCTTTATCTACCCCCTACAGAATAAATGAAATAGACGATGTGTGGACAATAAATTCAACTGTACAACAAGACATTCCAAATTTTCCAAGACCCTATCTAAAACATCCTTCGTTATATTCTCAGCATATTTCGGAACTATATTTTTTAGTTACGTTGAGAATGTGTCACAAATTCTAAATATTTTTGTCTACTTTGATCGGATTGAATGATCAGGAATCAGGATATACCCTTGGATAAACTGCGGAAACTCCGGCGCAACTAGAAACGCGACATCAATACTCTGACCGCAAGGTGTGCATCGCTGTTATGATGACGTAACTGTAGCTGTAACAATGCACGCAGCTTTGTCTACGTGCAATGATTCTATGTCTATTTCCCGCTAAATTCCGTACAGATAACTTTAACGGTCAAGGACTGATAGTGACAAGCACAGACAGACATACAGACTTATTTTCGCATCTGGTATTAGTATTATTTATGTGTAATAGATTAATAGAGACAGCACTAAACATGACGTCATTCCCGGTTAATGGTTCTCTCTCCCTCTTCTGCTACGAAATCGTCCTCCAATTGTCTCCTCGAACAAATTGATTCAGATTAATAAAGTGGTGGACGATAAGTGACGTTGGCTGTTATCAATATTGTTTCACTTGGTCGCTTCGACAGTCGCAGGAGCACCGGCTGTCAGTGCGATCGTGAACATCACTGCATCAGCAGATACCGCAAATTTCTTAGACATAAAATTATCGTGAATAGTGTACAGTGATTTTGTATAGAAATTGTGATGAATTGTGCTCTATAGTGATAGTCGAAGGTGTTTCTTAAAATAAATCTGACTAATGAAGAAATGACGACGGCACAATCGTATGGAATGTTAAATGATTGCCACACTGATGGGGAACTGTGAGTTAATGAGTATTTTTAAACTATTTACTTTAAATATTCAATACTTTTGTAAGTTTCTTCGTGTTTCTTGACAAGTTGCAGTAGTTGCAGTGTATTAGTCATTGTAAACCAGGATGTAAAGATATTATATTTTGTATGCATTACTGTTTTTCTTGAGTCACTACGATTTCTAGCACGATATCAAATGATGTTAGTTTAAAATAATAATTAAAGGAACACACAATACAATAAGACTTTTTCTGAACAAATACCTATACAAAATCAAAATCTATTCAGTAGTTTTTGAGGTTAGCTCGAATAGAAGGGAATACAAGCAGGAACTTGTTTCAACAGGAATACATCCAATTTTATAGTTTTATTAATACCTGTGCAGCTTGTAAAGATGTGGTCAGCGGTCATACTTATTGGTCATAAAGGGCATTTGATAATGACTCTATAATATTATGAATGCCGCCTGTTTATTATGACCTATTTGTGGCACGTTATTGGATCCTTTTTTAATACATTAATTTACACTAAGAATTAAAATTAAATCTAATTTAACTCAATTGTATAAAACTACTTTGTATCTTAGTTATAACTTTTACTATGGAACAGAAAAAGAAATGTACAGGACCTACCTTACACATTGTCACCTTGAATCTTGGAGGTCCATTAAAAAGTAGGATTGTAAATCTATGTACTCGTACTTCAAGAGTATCTGCTTACACTGCAGGTAGGTAAGTAGAGTGATTATATTTTAAAATACGCTTCAAACAAAAGTTTAAATGATGTCATTATTCGTGGATTCCTTTTGTTTATCTTACATTTTATGTTTTACCTTCCAAGACATTGAATAACTTGATTCAAAATGTGTCATCCCGTGTGTTTGTCAAACAAATGATTAATAATATAAGTTGTGTCATTTTTTAACGCACTGTATTGCCCTTAGTTCTTTTGCCATACGTGGTGTAAGGTATCATCCTTAACCACTACCTTTAGGTACGTTTTTGGACGTCATTTTGTAGTGGGTATCATCTTTAAGGTTTTCATGTTGGCCCTAGATAACGTAAGCCTGATTGATGCATTTGTTCCGTGGTTCTTTGAAGATTAATTCTTTTTCAGAAGAGAAGGATAATTCATCAAAAGTTATGTATAAATGGGCAAAAAGTTTGGAACGAAACAAACAAAAATAGGGTGATTACAAATGAGTGAATATGTTGCGCTGACTTGATTTTGAAAATTTGGCGTGATTTCATATATATAAAGGTTTTGCAAATAACACGTTCGTTGTCTAAACTACTGATATAAAGTTTTTCTATTTGTTTTTAGAATGTCGTATAGTAAGTATATAAACAAAACGTAATCACAGATTATGTACTTAACCTTGTCTAACCTTCATTGGCGATCTTGACATTACCTTAAACCTAATTTAATTAGTTCTCGATACAAGATTAATACAACTACTTATCTGTTAATGAAATATAGGAGCCGGGGATAATATATTTTTTCCGATTATACCGAATAAATTGTTAGCGTTAATTAATGTAATTCCACGTTACTAAACGTCTTACAATAACCTCAAATACCACAATCGCTATGAAAACATAAGAATGGTAACTTACCACTATTTAATCTTCCTGCTCATCAATCTAAGCATAGTCCATGCCACAGAGCACGAACAAACGGAGTGTGTCATATGTACCTACTAGGTTTATTTTCACTTTATACTGCGAATTGGAATAGAACAGTTAATAATTTATTCATTCATAATAGTTTGTATTATTTTCTTTTGTTAACAGTTAGACCAACAATTACTTTTACATTTAGTAGACTGAATATCCATTGTTCTCCTGCGTGGCGCTTAAACATTGTCTATCTAATGTAGGTATGTGACACGGTCTCAGAGTTCTGACATGCTGGTTGTTCAAGCTATCAATGGACGACTATCATGATTAGATATGCAGTGAGGAGTTGAATTGCATGGTCTAGAGGACCACGTTATCAAATTCAAGTGTTTTAGATAAACAGCTGGGTCAGGGTTATATCTTCATATCTATTACATTATCCTTCTGGGATCCGCGTCTCTGCCCACGCGTTAAGATTTTAATTTTCTGTGATAAAAAGCTTTTGTGTAAAACCAGGTCACAAGTTATTTGTTCACTAAGTTTAATCTAAATTTTTATTTTTTATTTTTTTTATTTTTTTAAAAAACTTTGCCCCACACTAGGAATTTCTTCCTGTGTCGTGGGTGCGTTTACAGACATACAATCTCACAAGCACACAAACACCCAGACCCGGAGCAATTATCCATAGATTGTACAAATATTTGCTCCGTGCAGGAATCGAACCTGCGACACGCAGCGCAGCAGTCGGTCTCTCGACCACTGCGCCAACCGCGCTGTCAAATTACCCTCAAGGTTTAATTTAGTAAGCCCAAGTTCCTTTTTAATATTAGTGGGAATCTCAGATTCTTTAATTACCATTAATAAAGATTTATTTGTCTTTACGACTGTCGGTTCAATCACCTGTATAGGAACTGAATAGATAGTGTTGACGTCACCAAAATACTTATTAAAATGTGGAAGAAGAATTCGGAGCAGTACGCTGAAGTCGAGATGGATTAGTAACCAGAAAGCCTGGAGTATTTAATTCTGTTAGGAAATTCTCAGCAGCAGCTTGGGGTTTGGAATTGTGCCCAGTGAATTGACGGGCTCACCAACTATTACACGTGACTTACCATCAGCATTGTCCTGAAGTACACCTTTACTACTTTTGTGCACAGCAGTACACCACTGCCTAATCCACATGGTACTTCATAATGTGATTGATGAAACGTACGTAACGGACTACCCCTCTCAGGTATAGTCCTGAGAGGGGTAGTCGGTTACCGGTTACATATAATCACAACTATAGAGTTGTGATGATATGTAAAGTTAAGATTCATTTCGGGAATTGTCTGTGGCGTTTGCTTTACATGAACACTCCATTTCTTTTTAATCCTTGTTCACACTGATGGCTCAAAGGGTCACAATAGGCATTGTTTTCGAGCCCATTGTCTGTGGAAGCTTGTCACTTTCATTTGCTACCTTTTAGTTGGGTAGACATGTTTGTAAGTAAAGCTTGAACTAATGGGAGAAATAATTGGTTCCTACTGTGTGGTCTTTGCTTTAATGGACCACCTAGTCATGTGTGTGATGTTAAGGATGTGAATAATGTTGCTGATGATTTACCAAATTAGTTGGGGTACTTAAATGTAACGTTTTTACGTAAATAAACGATGAATTTAAATCCAAATGGGGAAATTTTTAAGGTGAATACATCGTGGGCTCCTGCTAATGTTGATACGTGAACTGCATTCATAAATACCTAGGCAATAGATTTCTGATGCTTCGCTTAGAAAGCTATTGCCTAGGTATTTTTGAATAAGTAAAATAAATGGATAACTAGAGGCCAAATAGTGTAGAACGGGCGCCTTTTGAAAGTTTCCACCGAAAACCAAAAAAAAGTTAGTTCATTAATTATTTAGGCCCTATCAGGATATAATTTATTGGTCGCCTTACGCAAATTGTATTTATTATTTATTTTTAATTACGAACATCTGTTTATACCAAGTTTATACTAATATACTTATATAAACTTTGACCTTTTAGTCGTAAAATTACATAAGTTGTAGTATTCGATTTTAAATTAACTTCTTCACCTCAGACCATTAATATTTATGATCACAATAGTTTAATCAAAAGGCCATACCAGATTTGTTGACATTCACATAATCCTCTACCATGATGTGAGAGACGCGGCGCGGCGGTGTGGAAGGTATCGGTAGAAATCGACTCCTAGTTTTAAATCCCAGTATCCCTAACCCCTACATTCTGATAATTTGTTTCGACTTTGAGTATTAATACATGTCAGATTTTTATTTGTAAATGTTCCCACGATAAATGAGCAAGTCATAGTGTGGAGAAACTTAAATAAACTTCCCGAATTCTAAAGTTACAATATTAAATGGAAAAAGAATACGGTCGCGAACAGGATTCGAACCTGCGCCTCCCGGATGAATACTCCTCGGTCACCTGTATAGGTACTGAATTGATAGCAATGACGTCGCCAGAAAGACGTGTTAAAATATGGATTAAGAATTCGCGGTGGTGAGCAGAGGTCGAGATGGCTTAGTGGTTAGAGCGCCTCGAATCTCCCCGAATTGGTTTACATTTTTTCGCAGAAAACGCTTCAGATAATGTAACATTGCTTTGAACAGTTTGCACCACATGAAACCACATTAAAATAAATCAAATCACCGAAGCTCTATAATAATGAGCTTAAAATCGTTTTCACGCGCCCGTACTCAGAATAAATTGGCCTGAATTGTATGGCATGCGCACGCGCAGCGGCACGTAAATATCGTTTGTCTGGATAATTTTACATTGTTCAATTAGTATATAAACTAGACGGGCTTTGTTTTCTTAGGGGACTGAAATATCTTGTGTTTCATATACCTAATGTGTGAGTTAGAAATTTGGTGAATGAAATATTTTTGGATGAATACCTTGTTTGGGAATTAATATTTGTGAACGGAAAAGTTACAGTTAAAGTTTAGGTATGAATTGAAAGAGCTATAGTATAAAATTTCGAGAACATTGGTCAAGCTAAAGTAATTATATTAAATGGGAAAAAAATATGGTCGTGAGCAGGACTCGAACATCGTTCATTCGAACCGACCATGATGTCGTCGAGATGGCTTAGTGGTCAGAGCGCCTGGAGTATTTATCCGGGAGGCCCAGGCACTATATAAATTATTTAAATTATAATAACTTTAGAGTTCGCTAAGCATGCGTTAATGGTTTTCAAAGATTTATCTTTAATTGGTCATGTTGATCGAATACATAAATAAATGAGTGGAGTATTTTTTTATATCTGTTATTATATGATCTCAAACGCGGCAACTAATTCCTTGTAAGTAAGGTATAGCTATATACCTAAACCTTTACTGCATCATGAGTAAAATTTAATTCTAAAGATTATTTAGCACTAAAGCTGCTTAAAAATTCACCAAGTAAGAAAAACTATGTATTCTTAGACATTTCTGTCATCACAATATTTACCTCAAAAGTGATAGCCAAGTATAACACCATTTCAGACAGCTCTCGCATATTATCAACAAAACCTCAGGAAGGCACAGGTGGCAATACCACCTATAAACAATAATATCCTACTGAAATCAAAACGATCACTATATAATAGTATTCTAAAGGAAGTACCTTTGCATCAACAAACCAACAATTATTACAGCCGATTCATCCGATTTTGACTTCTATTTTGTTAGTGATATGACAAACGACAGGCGCAGGAAACAGGTAGGCTAGGTATTGTAAATTCCTTTTTATTTTGTATGACATCCTTATGCCAACCGTATAGAGGTCAAATTTGGTTAAAGAAACCTCACATAGGTTTAGTCAATGTTTAATAGATAAATACATAGGTATACTGTATTGAAATACATAGGTACTTATAACACTATGAACGTAAATGCCATTCATACTTTATAGTTCAACAAAACAAAAAAATGTGTATATAAAAAGTGAAAACACGGTCGTTTGTCTATCGGTGCCAAGGCCCGGCTAGTTATCAAAATAACCGGTCCATGTGGCAAGGCCGAAGAATTGATAGTCTAAGCTCTATCGGAGAATTCATAGTATTTACCTTGTACGTACTGAGCGATGAAATGATGGATTGAGTATGAAATTAACATTAGTATAAAGATCTGTTTTATCTTGAATGATGAGACAAATATTTGAATTAAATGCTTGAAAGTAATTTTTGATTGCTTGAAAGGTTTTTCGTCACGCACGCGATAATCTTGCATTGACTTTAGTCTTTAAAACGGTAAAATTTACGAGATATTTTTCACGAGTGTGCGACCACTGGCATATAAGCGCGTACGTTGCCTTTCTGCGACAAAATTATCGCGCGACAAAAATGTCTTAGCGCTTGCTAGGTCTTGCTAGTAATTCCTTATCATTATCATTTAACTCCTTATTAGACATAATTAATATATCTACGGAGTATTGAAGGATCGTAGCAGGTGGCGTTCTAAAGTCCTGCCTGCTCCCATAAAAAATGCGGGAGTTTATATATGCGTTATGAGTCACACTGAAACTATTCATCAGGATGCCGCGTATAGATATGACCGTTTAAAGATGCCTGGGGGTAGGACTGTTAACTAATTCTTATTTGTAAAGTGTTAGATTAATATTAAGAAGACGTGCTAAACGTTGCAACTATTTATTACAGCAATGTTACAAGTGAAGATTAGAACGTCCTCGATATCAAGTTTTATTAGTAAAATATTTACTTAAAGGTCTTAAACATACATACATACATACATAGCATCACGCCTGTATTCCCCGAAAGGGTAGGCAGAGGTGTACAGAATCGTACACCCACATTTCACCAATGCTGTTTTTAAGTCCCATGTAATAGGTGGTGACCCTATTGCCATCAACCGGGCACAATTCCAACTCCGGGCTGCTACTGAGAGTTTCCTAACAGAAAAACTCAATAGCACTTTACCCGACCCGGGAATCGAACCGGAGACCTCCTGCTCGAGCTGCGAGATTATTTAGGAACATTCTAGTTAGATAAGTTTATTGATCCTAGGAAATCTCCTTTTCAGCTATTTCAAACAGCCAATTCCGCTACTTAACTGCTATAATGACTAAATACTTGACTTTATTTTCTGTCTCCTGACAGTTTATTTACATTACAATTAACTGCCTCCCGGTAACCCGGGGACAATAAAACAGATAACTGTTACATCATGAGCCTACGTAGTATGTTTGTATTGGTCTTCGATCTCATAAATCTTCACGTTGTGGGTCACAAGGAAATGTGCGGCCAATTAGTATGTAATGTACATGTTCTCTTTGTATTTGTTCTAGCGAAAATATGTGAGGACTGTTAAAAGGATAAATAACGTCTTTGAAAAATAAGTTGTTCGGGCGATTGTTGTATTGTGTAGCTGATGACCGTCAGTTGTTGTGGCCGATTGCCATTTTTCTGCTGAGTAAACTTTATCATGGCATCGGTGAAATATGAGTATGTAACAGAACAGGTGACCCTATCTATCCTTTAGGGGAATATAGGTGTGATTCTATAATTATGTTACCTGTAATATAACTATTTTTTTTCAGAAAACATCTTCCTATGTGATCTGAAACGGAATCTATCTTAACGTCCTCTTTCTTTTGTCCATAGGCCTCTTCAAAGGCTCAACAACAACGCTCGACGGGATCGGTCTTCGGCCGATGCCAGCGGAACGACCGAAAACGTTGAGAAAACTAAAGTCAGTATACGACGCGTCCCCGACTGAGCCGCCGCCTGCTCCACCATCGAACTTGAGCAGCAATGGACAGGCGACAGAGCGAAATATCAACGGAGTGGAGGACGAAGTCAGGAGACGTAGTAACACGACTAGCTCAACGCAGAGTGGGGAGAAATCCCTGTCTATACTTAGTCCGTTTGATGAGCAGGTAAGGATTTCTCATATCTATAAACTAGCTGTGCTCCGTGGTTTCTCCGGCTTTTTCTCTTTTTGGTCGGCTCCTTAAGAATTGGAATATGAAATGCAAAAATATATTTTAAGGCTGAGGGGTGGTTCCAGAGATTAGCGTGTTTAAACAAATAAACTCTTCAGGTTTATTATATCAGCAAGTACTTATAGATTAATAAGTGAAAAGAAAACTTGTTCTTCTTTTCAAGCATAAGCGAACCAAATAAATAAACAAACCAAGGAGTGTGGGATTTGGTGCAGTTAAATTTAATTTGGTTTTGTGGGACTTCGTTTTAAGTTGTTTCTGTGTATTTTTAATAAATAAATAATAAAAGGGAGTGCATAAGGTGAAACTCAAGTATAAAAAAAACTATGAAGGTTGAATTTCGACTCTACAGTTAAAGTTTTTTTTTGTGTTAAGATCTCATCTGTGTATTTTCTGGTATTTGCAAAGGATATATAAAATGCGTGATAATTTTCTTCTTTTCTATCAAATTTTACAATACCTGTTAGGGAATAAACTTCCAAACTTTTCATTTATTAATATAAGTGGAATTGTTGTACAACAGCTTTTATGTAAACGTCATATAATTATATATATATAACAGGTGTTGTCGGTTATGTTAATAATGCGCTGTGGGAAGCCTTTGGTTGAATGCTCTAAGGATTACATGTTTCAACATAATAGTACTCAAAGTATTACCAAAAACGCTATTCAAACACGAATTTCTAATTTAATACATTTATTACTATATACTAACAGGAATTAACGCGCAATAAATACCTTCGATTCGCTTGACGTTTCGACCAGGTTGCACTGATCGTGGTCACAAGCGAATCGAAGGTATTTATTGCGCGTTAATTCCTGTTAGTATATAGTAATATCATGCAACGCGATAGTTTAAAAGTTAATACATTTATATTTAATGCCCTACAGATTTTATTTAGCAATATGCATAGAAACTGTGTAATTTATAATTATGATTTTCGATATATTTCGTGACCGAACCTCAGTATGGTCATTGCGCATATTAACTGGCTTTTATTAATAATAACTGTTTTCAATTAAAAGTCATAAAATTCCTGAGTTAATAACAAAACTAGAATTAATTAACTTTGAGGTCGGTTCTTCTCAGGTTAAATTAAATTGCATCATTTGAAATGACGGCACGCATTAGCATATGTATGTGAATGACCGTCAAATTCAAATTCAAATTCAAATCATTTAATCTGTAAATAGGATTTTTTAGAACTCTTTTACATGTCAAATTAAAAACTATAAGGTTTTCCTGTCTGACTACCTCTGAGAAGAAAAGCCGAAACAAACTCAGAGGTCACAGTCTCTTTTAAAATCCAGACATCAGTTTATAAGGCTATGTGAGCGTAATCATGTAGGGCGTCTGAAGTGGCCTTTTGAAGAAAGAGCCATAACAGTTTCAAGTTGACCTGTCCTTACTGACGGCACGTATGCATCAGTCATCGTGTAGCTCGACCATAATTAAGGGAACTCAACGACCCGTCGCAAGACGATACCAGATCGGCAGGACATTTGTGTAGGCCAGCTAAAATACTCATATCACCAGACAGTTACGAATCATGATATAAAAGTACTTATCCTATATGATGCTCACATTTACAATGAATTATTCACAAAATGTCAAATGAAATGTCAGAAATATTCATAATTGTTTACAAAATGTCATGCCGTAGCTTCACTATTTAAAAAAATACGTTTAAGTAAACGGTGTATTTTAAAATATGATCGCAGGTCACGGGCCCCTATACTTGTGTAGGCTAGCCGGAGTTATGCGCGTCAGAGTGGCACATGGCACTAGTAAGCGCGGCATGCTGCTGTCTCAGGCCAGTTACTGGTCGGGTGGCGAAATATCCTAGTTCGTCGCCCGCTGGCCAAAGCTCATAGTGGCCGGAGATTGCTAAGCGCCCTCCAGCACGGCGCTAGACTCGATTAATTTGTGCGTCTGTTACTTACCTACGGGCCCTTTAACAGAATCAACTATATAACTTAAGATTATAGATTTTAAAAGTAACCGCTACATAAAAATATAGTATATAAAACCACAGGTGTTAACGTCAAAAGATAATTCCTTACTTCCTCTCTTTGTTGCATGAGTCACCATGTTTCACACATTCTATTGTTATGCCAAATTGTATGGCTGTCTGTCATGGTTCACGGGGCTCACTCATTTAAGTTACCTACCATGAAGTAGGGATGCGTTCAGCAGATGGCTAAAATGTATAAAACGGTTCATTTTCTGTACCGTATGTTTACATTTGTTGAATTTTTTGGAGTAATTTTTAAACACGTAGTAGAGCCTGGTCTTGTCTTTCTGTAATAACAACCCTCTAGATGTATTGGTTTTACCGGCTCCTTCTATCCATCCTAATATTATAAATGCGAAAGTAACTCTATTTGTTTGGTTGCATGTTTGTTTGTTACCTTTTCACGACTAAACGGCTGAACGGATCGTAATGAAATTTGGCAAGGAGATAGATTGGACATTGAAGAAAGATATAGGCTAGTTTGTCACGCAGGCCAAGTCGCGGGCCCTAGCTAGTTTGTGAATAAATGTGTTTCTTAATTTAATATAAAAAAAATTTTTGGCCCACACTAGGAATTTATCTTTAACTATTTCTCTTTCCCCGAGATGTGTAGAAAGCATAGATTGTGAAAGACACTTATGTATTATCCTCTGTAGCTGAAAGTGTTTCTTTTTCGACGGCGTGGTTGGCGCAGTGGTCGAGGAATCGGCTGCTGCGTCACGTGTCGCAGGTTCGATTCCTGCAAGTAACAAATATTTGTATGATCTGCAGATAGTTGTTCCGGGTCTGTGCGTGTGTGCGTGTGAAATTATATGTCTGTGAACGCACCCACGAACTAGGAAGAAATTCCTAGAGTAGGGCAACGTTTTTTTTAAAAACGAACTTTTTTCTCATGAGCTGAGGTCACCGTGTGGCTTTAGTCCAGTCGTAGGAGTCTGACATATCTTACCGTCAGATGGAAGATATCCATGAGGATTTCTACATGCTTATAAAAAAAGAAACATATTTTGTATTAAGAAATTTCTTTTAAAAAACTAAAAGCAAAACAAAAAGCGGATAAGGTGTATCAGAATCGTAGCAATTGGTCTCTACCTACCCCAACTCGAAACGTGATTGTATATATGTGCCATATAATATATTTTGTGGGAAACGAACCTGCGACCGGCACACAAGCCGAACTTTGTTCATTTTACTAAAAATTCTAATACAATTGGTTTACTACAAGGTTAATAGCCACTTTTAATTTGTGTAATGTATTCGACTTAATGGTGAATACAACATAACCATGACACACTCGTAAAAGCTAATTTGAAATGCTAATACAACTGATAAAGTCTTGTTTCATAAATTGAAAGACACTTATATTCATGGGCATTTTAAAACACACTCATTTATGTATCTCTAACAGTTTTTGAGAGATAGAGCTTAAAAAATATATGGTATTTTCCTGTTTCCTTCATGAACTGTATTTTGTTAATTAATGATTGTAATATTTATATATATTATAGGCTTTTAAATGCCTCATTAGTACAGTAACTAGTAAGCAAGGCTGCTGAGCGCGACATCTGGGATTCGATTTCCAGGTCGGGCGAAGTGTTATTAAGTTAGGAAAATTTTAATAGCACCCATATCAATGTTGGGATTTGTGTTCAGGACATGGCAAGCATTTGCTGAAATGTGTAACTTCTGCAGTTCACCCCTGCTCCCCGTCTCACTTAGAACAATACAGGCATGATGCTATATATACTTTAAGTACTAGTATAATATCTTAATACCTATGAATATCATACTTTATAAAGAACCTACGTGCCTACAAGCACGTTGCATATCAAGTCTTACTTATTTGCCCAAAACAAACAATATCGCATTAGCTACACCTACCACAATAAGTATCAATTGCGGACAATAGATTATTTAATCCTTCATAGGCTGCAGGTGACCAGGTGGCACCTAGACAGATGATCTTTACATCTTTTAACACGATACCTAAGTGCGAGACGATGTGAATGCAAAGCGTATCGGGTGGACAGCTGATGTTAAATGGAGCTAAGGCTGAACGCATACCAGAATGCGGTTAACGCAGGCACTCTATGGTCGAAATGCTGATGACGTTAGCAGTTTTCTTCTAGGACGTATAATAAACTACCGCAATGCTTGAAGACTCGTTTAAATAACCAATATATCTTACCCACAATTATGTACAGTGCCGAAACATGGACACTTACCTACTCAAGAAGCTATGTATAAAACGCAAGTCGAAATAAAGAAGCCATGTTTGGCATTTCTCTAAATGATCGAGTTCGAAATACGGATATCCGGAAAAACTCCAAAGTGATCCTCCACTTTGGAATTTATCGGTATCTGGATAACAAAACTTAAATTGAATTAGGCAGGACACTTGGCTAGGTGTGGTGATGGCAGGTGGGTTAGATCCTAGATAAAATGTCGGTTGAGAATAGGCACACGGAGCATAAGAAGTGCGATAGTAAGATGGTAAAATATATAGACGGCAAGATATAGACAGCGCAGTTGACGCAGTGGTCGAGAGAACGACAGCTGCGCTGCGTGTCGTAGGTTCGATTCCTGCACGGAGCAAATATTTGTACGATCTATAGATAATTGCTCCGGGTCTGGGTGTGTGTGTGCTTGTGAGATTATATGTCTGTAAACGCACCTACGATACAGGAAGAAATTCCTAATGTGGGGCAAAGTTTAAAAAAAAAAAAAACAGTCAGTCAGGATTGTAGGGAAGACCTGGACGAATATGGCTCAAAACAGAGAAGAATGGTGGAAAATGGAGGAGGTTTATGCCCTGTGTGGGTTGTTAAAGCTGATGATGATGATATTAAACTGTGGCGCATTCTGCTGTTCCTTTACCCCAAAGAAGGATATGCGTGATGTAGATTAAATGCAAATCAGCAATTTATAACTACATATGATAACGTTCAAGATATGGTGCAGGCATCTGTTGCTATTTAAAAATGGTTATTGAATATCCGCAACAAATTATATTGGGTATATCGAGAATCCATGTGAAACTTTGCATGTGCCTTTTATAATGGGCTTCTTAAACACCTGTTACACGAATGCACATATCGAGGAAGCTGCCAAAAGAGAAAGGCATACACTCAATGTGGATAATCTCAGATTCATCAGATTTGATGGAGGTGAATGGAGGCGCCAAAAGGCAGTGCTTCTTTTGGCCACAACATTTCGTATTTATCTTTAGATTACTTTTTGCCTCCCAAATGACTAGTCTTGCCTATCTTCACTACAATCTTTGTACTATGAATGATTCGTACTTAAGTACACACCTCTACTCTTGCATGAACAGTGCTACATGGCCTAACGTATTGAACCGTCCAGAATAAAAATGCTCAACCAAAGTCCATATTACAAGGCAGTAAAAAAATTACAACAAGTTACCAAACGATATAAAAAAGGAAAATAAATTGATACCATTTAATAGAAAACTTAAATCATTTCTCATTGAAAATTGTTTCTACTCAATCGAAGAGTATTTTCAATAAAAAAAAGAAAGAAAGAAAAAGACAAATATAATATATTATCTACTAATACGGCGATCTGACTTCTATGTCTACTTCTATTTCTTATTTTTGTCTCCTTCTTACATCATTAATATTTGAAGTAAATAAGTTAGCTTAATTTAAAATAATAACTACATAGCCCTCAAATTTTGCAATGCCTAAGAAAGGCAACTAAGTTAAAAAGAACTATTTTTATATGTAACAACATCAGTATTATGTACACTTAGTTGGCAAATAAATATCTTGTATCGTGTACCGTTCGTTACCTGAATTACAAGCCAGTGTGATGTGCTTGTGACTGGGTGGGATACATTTTGGTCATAATGTTATGAATGGTACTATTGCCGTTATTTTTTCTTGTATTATAACAATAAGTTAAAACAGTCCTTTAAAGTTTATTACGTATGGATGGATTAATGTAGTCAATGACAACATTTCAAACCACATTGTTAGATACTGTAACAGAAATACATCTCGACAACAAGAAAAAAATATTGTTTAAACAAAAACTGGTCACAAAAAACTGTCACTTTATGCGGGCAATACCCACATACCGCGACCACATTATGTGCTGTTCCCGATAACGTAACGCCGTGAAGGCAGGTGTTTAGAGCAGATGTTTCTTATGACTCGTTCAACCTACTCTGGTAGGTAATCAATATGTTAAGTTTATTGATAAAATTTATTTGCAATTTCAATTTAATGTGATGTTTTGTGCTTTTCAATTTTCAACCTACCAGGTGATTGGTAGAACACTATACGATGTTTGAAAAAAACTAGGAATACAAATTCACTATTAGTAACTCCAAATATGTGTAATTTTGATAACAATACAATATTATGGTAGGTAGGTACCATCGAGCTGGTCTGAGAATGGAGCAAAATATTATTGTTTTCGTTCATTTTTAAAGCCTGACATGTAATGACACCATGATGCATGAGTAAGCTATAAGCTAAAAACGAAATAAGGCTGTGTAACTTTCCGTATAAACTACAGTAAGAAATCACTGAGGTTAGAGGTGCACATTATTGAAACGCTTAACTAATAATTTCGTAGGTATGACTTTTATAACCCGACCAGGTGCCCGCGCTTCGTCTGCGCGACAAAACGTAGCCTATGTCCTTCCCTAAGGTCCAATCTATCTCTATACAAAAAATCATCAAAACTGGTTCAGCGGTTGAAACATGAAAACGTCACAAACAAAAAGACAGACAGTGTAATATATGTTTGGATAATGTGAATAATAATTTTATCATTATTATATCGAGACTTTCCCACTAAATCATTCTACTCTTATACCGTCTAAAATAGAAATTGTAGGACAAAACAACTACAGAAATCAGATTCATGTTGACAATATACCATGCAGTGATGTTACCAATGATGGGACACCATTGTGTGCCAGTTCTCACGGTAGACAAAACAAGAAATAAAGTTTTTTTCCGTACAAACCTGGGAAGCGAAGAAAAACACAGTGGTATCAGCTGTCGTCTCAGTAAGCATGAGATTCGCACGTGTTTCTTGTTCTAAAAAAGATTTTTAAATATTCAATCTAATTTCTTATTAACAGCCTCTTAGCCATGTAGCTGGTTAATGCAGGCTTTGCAGGTCCTTCCACGGAACACCTATTTATATAGCCTAAAGATAGTTGTCTAATTGAGTGGTCTTATAAAAAAATATTTAATATGAATACACTATGTTACTTAAGTTAATCAGTATCGGGTAAAAAAAATCAGCAAGTATTGCCTTCGTCATTTCCCTTCTAATACACATTATATATTTATTCACATTTACCCTTTATTCAACAGGAGGAGTGGGCAAAGATCTCTGAGATAATGGCGTCATTTGGCAGCAAGCTGGTCAGGGAGTCAGTGTTCGTGTCAGAACTCGAGCAGGAGTTCACTTCTAGACTCGGGCTGAGCTGTTCTGAGTCCAGTCTGAGTCCATCTGTGGCCTCAAACCTTGGACTTTGGCTGTCTGGCATGGGGCTGCATGATTACGAAACCTTGTTCTTGGAAAGCGGCTTCGACGATATCGATTTTGTTGTGAGTATTATAATTTTCAGTTAGCTTTACTTCGATTATTCCCAGATTCTTAATGCTTTTGGTGTTGAGATGAATAAAATATTTCGTCGAATACACAGGCTATATTTGATCTGACTGCTAGTATAACCCATGAAAAAATTCGATTTAACAAAACATACCAATAAATGTGAAAGCCATATTCGTTATGACCGTAACACTAATATTCAATCTACTAATAATAACATTTGTTCCAGAACGGTATACTAGACGAAACCGATCTCCGGGAAATGGGCATAGAAGAGAACGATAGGAAAAAAATACTAGAATCAGCTAAACAATTACCTCTTAAAATAACTGAAATAAGCAATAATTATAACAATAACAATATAAGTAAAAGCCAAAACGAATCCGTAGAAGAATGGCTAAGAATTATAAACTTAGAACAATATAGTGATACTTTTAGAAAACATTTGTATGTAGATATGGATAGAGTAAGAAGGATTTGGGAAGTAGAACTGACTGCTGTGCTGGAGATTCAGAAGGCTGGACATAGGAAAAGAATCCTGGCTTCGGTTTCTGGACAGCATAATGGACCTGCTAATCATATGGAAGATATTAATGCTGATCTCAATACTTTGGTAAGTGATATTTCCTTACTTTGAGTTTTTAATGGAACAGAATAGCAGTGTACAAATGAATAGAAATTAAAAATATATTGGTATTTGAAGCGACATTTCTATAGCTAGTTGCATTCTCTAATTATAAAACGATTAAAGAATCGGAACAGTTTTTGCCGTTGTTCCTGATGTCTTTGACTGCCTCGTTGGTCTAGTGGTCCCAAGCGCGACTGCTGAACAGGAGGTCTCGAGTTCGATCCCCGGGTCGGGCAAAGTGTTATTGAGTTTCTCAGTAGCAGCCCGGAGTTTGGAACTGTGCCCGGTTGATGGCAATAGGCTCACCACCTATTACATGGGACTTAATAACAGCATTGGTGAAATGTGGGTGTACAATTGTGTACACCTCTGCCTACCCGTTCGGGGAATACAGGCGTGATGCTATGTTTATGTTATGTGTTTTGTCATGTTTTCTTTTTAGTGTCTCCTTTTGGTCCAGGTTTTCTCTATATAAGATCCTAATTTATTAGGTAATTTCCTTTTAACGGGTCAATGTGTAAGTGATAATGAGTCATTTAAGCAATAAATTCTATTTCTAAAAAAAAAATTTTTTTCTTACTGTTTACTGTTCGTGGCGTAGTTTATGGTACCTAATTACAAATAATTTTTTATATTCATTTAATTCTTGGCTTTAATGACTGTATTTGACTTATATATTAACCCTTTCGAAGGAAATTACCTAATAAATTAGGACCTTATATATTTATTTAGTCAAGTCAGAGGCCTTTAGGAGTCATGAACAACTTTTGACCATACAAGGAACAGAGTGAGAGGAAATGATATATAATCACACAAGGTTTGAGGAATCATGACCCCATAGGTTGTCCTCTCGTGATGATGCATATAACATTATGTATATCAGCGTATTTCTTATTAAACTGTCTCCCCGATGGCCAGGCACAATGAACAATAGGGTGATATTACCATAACCATTAGCTAGCAGGTGAGTTTTACATTGCATGCTAATAAAGCGATAAATAATTTCTGAGTTATCTCTTTGTCTTTTAATTTCGCCAGCGACCGAGTTGAATCATGTTATTTTTAACCGACTTCCAAAAAGGTGGAGTGTTATCAATTCGGTTTTATTTTCTTTTCTTTTTTTTTCTTGTTTATGTGTTTATTATTACATATGGATACTGGTTTCAAGTAGTTACGGAACAAAATCTATTTATTTTTTATTACTTTGCAAATTTTAGATTTTTTTTCATCAACATTAATTTTCGTTATACAATAGAATCACGTTTTCATTCGGTCCATTACTTTCCGAAAATCTATTGTCGATACAAACACTTAGTGCATACAAATATCATATATTGTATTCGTCTGAAAAAGTATCAATTAAAACGATTTAGCAATCATTAACATTAAGAACGGATTTGGTGACCACCAAATCCGTTCTAGAATCCTTTCTTCGAACTTCGTACAATCAATTAGAGACAAAAGCGGTTGACTATCAAATCCTTAGTAATAATAATAAATACGAATGCGAAAATATTTGCTTGTCTATCTTTCACGTCCAAATGAAGTCATGAATAGACTAGATTTTTAACTGCCTCATAGATCTAGTGGTCGTAAGTGCGGCTGAGCGTCGGGTCCTGGGTTCCCAGGTCGGTCAGTGTTATTGAGTTATTCACTAAGGAAATTTACATCTCTGCTTAACCCTTACAAGATACTGGCTTGATCCCATATTATGTAGATTTTGTACATTGAATTGTGTTCCGGGAATACATAACATAATACTTTCTAGAAAAGTCTATCAAATTTAAATGATGATTTAAAATTAAATCCTGATGTGATCGCACACGATTTCTGATGGCCTCACCATGAATGCTAATGTATGGTGTTTCCAACACCATGGTTGATCAATAGAAGAGAAAGCGATTACCACACTGCGATGGTAAAGGTGTGCTATAAAATATCACGTAACGAATTTTTGGAGACTGACAGTTGACGATGTGGAATTCTAAATGGATTGATTGATTGAGTTGGATGAAGAAATGAGGGCAATGTATTGGGCGTGATATATTTAAATTTTGTGTTGAGAAAGTGATGTTTGATGAATTGATTTTTGGATGGTTAAAAAAGTAAAAGTGGCAGGTGTTTAAATAGTTGTTTTGTTTGTGAAATTAAAGCTTAGTAGGACTTAGCCTAGAAATATTTTGGGAGACTTGACAGTTGTTGTGAATGTCGTGGTGGCCGAGTGGTTATGAGCCCGCTTCTTGAGCGACAAGTTTTGGGTTCAAATGTGGCATGTGCCAATGTGACTTTTCCAATGTCATATGTACTTTCTTACTTATTCTAAAACATCACAGACATGCTAAGTAGTATGTCTTATCACTTTAAAAAACAAGATGAAATTAATTTAAAAAATTTAAAAGCACGCCTGCCAATTTTTATAATCTTACTGTCCTATGTTACCCGGGACATATGTATGGATTCTAACGATACCCTATACATCCAATTGGTTCAGGCTTTTAGAAGTTATGGTGAAATAAAGAAACTCACCAACATATATACATTAACCCTAAACACATAACACTTTTTTTGGGCAGTCATGTAACTATTGACAGTCTTAAAATAACCATCTCAATATTCTCATTAAGAAAGAGACACTAACTTATACCAATAAAATATACACAAGTGGTACCCCAGGATGGTGCAATCTGAGCAATGAAGTGAGCAATTCTCTCAATCAAAAAGCTTGTACCTAAAAAGGATATCCTTACAGTAAAGCGACGATTGTCACCGACAGAGGGCGTTGCTATGATATCAGATTGAATGAAAGCGCTCGAGCGATTGATGGTAATCGAAAGGGTGGACTACTTTATACGTACCTTTTTAGTGATGTGTTCCTAATTGGACTACAATATTAATGAGCTAGGTAGGTAGGTTTAAATTGTCGCCTATTTTACTCAAGGAGAATACTAAAATTTTATCTAAATCCGTTTATACTCGTGACAATCTAAGAAGCCCGATTTGACGTTTCTTTTTTGAGTGCATGTTAAGTATAAAGTTAAACTTGAGGATTACGAATGATACTCGTTGTTATAGAGTATGGGTAACATAGTAATTATTTAGGATTATGCATTTGGTTTTTAAATTTCTTACGTAGACGTTCATACAAAGGTAAAATGAGAAACGTCAAATCGGACTTCTTAAATTGTCGCGAATTTAGTGTGTTGCCTCGCTCATTAGCAGACACAATAGATTTTTATTGTTACAACATATAATTGTGTACGTTGCTGAGCCGAAAGGGTACCTTTGGCTCACCCACGTACAAATACGTACTTAATAACAAAAAAAATCTATTGTGTCTGCTGATGAGCGAGCCAACAGCTTGAAGGGTATATTCTACTGAAAATCTCCTTAGCTTTTTTAGCTTAGAGACCTTGAGCATTAAGGGTAGACCACGTGTGAATCTCATTTCTTGATTGATTTGGCTCCACTGGGAATGTTTGCCGTCATTAATCTGATTCTAACAGTTTTATTTTGCACATGGTATCAGATCAGAACTCAAGCAGCTAAAACTGGAGTACTTCTTGTAACCAGGGTAGGTACTGGTGGAAAACTAAATTCAACCCAAACTATCGTATGTCGTTGCCTATTTGTACTTTGATGAGCACGAATATCCTACCAGTACTATTCCTACGGCTGATGTTTCAAGAAATTCTTCTATCTCATACTAACATACAACTAAAAGTCTTTTGTAACGTTTAAATTATCTTCCTTCCAGAAAGCAAGTAAATATTCAATTCAATAAAACGAAACAGCAACCGCTTGCAAATGACAATACCTTCCTATTCGCCATACATTGCGCTGTATGCTTTAAAAAGTAAAAATCTTACACAGGCAGTACTAAGATCGACGCAATGTATATTTTCGAACTGTCAAACTGAATGTGGCTTGCGCAATTACCCAGCAGATGCCTCATTATCATGCTATAAGTACTTTTAAATCCAAATAAGACCAAAACACATAATCGGAAAGCAATAACGCCCAGTACAGCAGGTGCACCATAATATATCATTAAACCCTTTATGGATAAAGGATATCCTTGCAAAATAAATTGGCAATCGCCACACATTGAGTATGCACCTGGCTAAGTGTATGAACTTGAAGGCTTACTATCAAATATATGAGGCTATATATAAGAATTTAAGTGTCTAGTCACCTGCATTTGGCAAAGTTTTGGAAAAATGTAAAAAATACTCTCATCTTATCTTTAATCTCATCTACGACTAAAAAAGAAACGAAAATTATGAATCTTTTATGAAATTTTAATTTTAATCTATACTCATCGGCTGCTTGTTGCCAAAAATTGGTAAACCAAAACCAATGTGTGTATTTTATAAACTCCCAATCGCGACTGCTAAGCATGAGGTTCCGGGTTCGATTTCCGGGTTGGGCAAATTATTAATGAGTTTATCTGTTAGGAAATTCTCTGTAGCAGCCCAGAGCTTGGAACTGTGCCCGGCAGATGGCAATAGGCTCACCACTATTACATGGGACCTAATAACAGCATTGGTGAAATGTGAGCGAACAACTGTGTACACCTATGCTTACCTTTTCGGGGAATACAGGCGTGATGCTATGTTATGTTATATTACTTAATCCTTCTATTACCCAAAATAAAACTTCCCGAATAAAATCTCCAGACAGACTTATTACTGTAAATAAAACTCCAAAAATCATTTAAAACATTCCTCCTCTTTTCTGGCACCTGTGAGGGCGTTGCCTGGCTACCCCGCTGTGACACGTGCGTGATTATAATTAACTGGTAGATGAGCAATTTAACAGGGATTAGGTGTTTTAATCTCGTCACATGTAAGTAAGACGACGGTGAGGCGACGAGGCTTAATATATCGTTTAGTCGTTATTTAATGCTCTTAAAGTAGATGTTAGTATATAAGTATTATATAATTAAAATTATGTAGGGAACTTTTATATAGGTTTGGAGTTCTTTCGTCTTATATCGGTAATTGCGGAATCTAGAAGTAGACTACTATTTTGTTTCAAGAAAAGCATTTTTGTACTAAGTATATTTGGAAATGTTTTTCAAATAAGATTTTAATAATTGGCGAGTTGCACGTTAAGCCGTCGCTCCCAGTTGTCAAATGAGGCTCTATGACAGCCGTTACGGGTAGTCAGAAGCCTGAAAGTCTGACATCCAGTCATACCACGAGATATCGTGTTACCCAGTAACTGGGTTGTGGAGGTCCGATAGGCAGTCGCTCCATGTAAAATACTGGAATTAAGCTGCATTCGGTTTGCCTGGAAGCTGACCCCAATGTAATTGGGAAAAGGCTATGCAAATATAGCTAATAATTGTGAATTTCTATTTGACGGCGCTATAGCGTTTGACCATAGTGTTTAGGGCATAGAATTTCTCGGAAATATTATTTAGGTACATGAGTATTGTTTCTCTTAGTAAATCTTTGACACAAATACACAAAAATTACAGAGATTTCTTCTTTTTGTCGACATACGTATCATTAGCTTTATCTCTAGCGTGTTTACTCAATTTATAACAAAATCTTAAGTGGAGAGCCTGTTAAGTACCATATAATATGTATAGGTGTTAGACTAGTGCTACACTGTTTAACATAAGTATTTGGCACATGGGTACTAAATCGCATAATATTATCTTCTTGTCTGGTCTAGGATTCGTATGAGTTAGGCGTATAATTTGAATGGCTATTTGGTTATTTAGAGCAGTTAATGTTTTATTTGAATAAAGTTTTTAAAGTGGGTGGTATTGATCAACGACATTGTTATTCCAGGAATATTTTGTATGTGTTTATGAAAGAATAAATTTATTAAAACGAGACAACTTAGTTACAAATAGAGTCTTATAAACATTACGTAAAAAAATGTTCAGGCTAATATTGCTGAATTTCCGTTTGATTTGTTAAAATCGTTATATATATATATAACTCGCAAGCAATACATATCTGACCATCGCTTGTACACATTCATATTCGTATTTTACCAAGCTTTTCTCGATAAATACTCAATATGTTTATAGCACTTCAGAAGTACTATTTATCTGTTGGCTCATTAATTACGAGTTTGTTTGTTACAATCGATTTTTGTTGTTATGAAGTACTTCTCCGATTATAAAGTTAAAGGTGTCATAATAGGGAAACAAGAACGATATGTCGACACTGTATACAATTAAAATAACATTTATTAGGTGCCTGTCCCAATAAGGCTGAAGCTGAAGTTAACAAAACATAACTTTGATCCACTATTTCTACCAAACATACCTTCCTAATAAACTCACAAGCAACGCTAATCCGTCCATCGCATGTAGATTTCACATTCGTCTATTTGCTGCGCCTTTTTTTTTAATTTCACACGTCGCCAACCCTGTATAGGTAATTAGTGCTCAATTCGTCGTCTATTCATTCCTCGCATTGACTGGGAGTGCCCCACTCGGAGAGTCGGGAGGGAATATGCGGAATACCTACCCTAACTACGGTTGCGCTTACGATGGAGAGTTTTATTTTAGAATGAAATGTATTTGATATGTGAATCTTAGCCTTATAAATATAAAAAAAAGAGTAATATTTGTTTAGGTTTCAAATAATGTTTGCTTATATAAAGGCTTATTTAATTTCAATTAATTTATTATCATCATCATCATCATTACCCTTATCTCAAGTTATTTGGGGTTGGCGCAACACTTCTTTTTCTTCCATACAATGATTTCTATCACCCATGATCTCAGTACTCACTTCCTTTCAAAACATATCGTTTTCTTTGAAAATAAGGAGATATATTTTTTGTGTTACATTAAGTTTTCCAGTCATATAAACTTTCCTTGATCGATATTACGCTTGAGCTTAGAGAATAGATCTATTTTACAAATTATTAGTCGATGAATCAGAGATTAGTCTTCTCTTCTGTCAATAATATTGAAAATAATATTAACTGCCTTATTTTTTTATGAAAATTTGATCGGTCATAATATTTTGCCACCCAGATAACCTTCAGGTATTACTCACGCTCTTTACGGTCAATTAACTTGGCAAATCTATAACTTATCAACGACAAAATAGAAACAGTAGCCACCTTAAAAACAAGAGTACTATCTGTATCTAATCTTGTTTTTATATCTATAATAATGTCGTTTGATATGGTCTGCCGTGTTAAGTAAGGATTGATAAAGATAATCTGGCAGAAGTACTTAATAGTGAAATTACAATGGTAAAGGTTTATGAATCATCGTGTGACGTTATGTAAATTTTAAAATAATTTGTGGATTGAAAAATACAACTGCGAGCAGGCGTTGAACCTGTACCTCTTGGGTCGGTACTCCAAGTCTTGTCCGTGTCTTTATATGGTCCTATAAAAACCCAAAAACCAGCGCTGCAGTAGTTATATTACAGCTTATGCTCGGTCCTTTTTGGTCTTATATAGATGTTTTTTATTTTCTATATTTTTATGTCAATGATATGTGTCTGCAAGTTTAAATTAAATTATTTATTTCTATTTTTATTCTATTGAAGGGGTCTGTTAAATTTACTACCTACCCGTACTTACGCGCAAATTCACAGACATTTCTTAACTTTATACTTACTACTAACAAATTACAACATTTTACTACTCCTTAAACGAGATTAAATGTAAACAAAACTTCTCAAATGAAACCAGTTCTCAGTGACTTCGAAAACTTATAGTAAAGGTGTACCACAGGGCACAGCACGACGCTAGGCCTTCCATTCGAGTTCATTCTGACGGAACAGCGGCCCTTTCATACGCGTTCGTAGTTTTTCACCAATGACACCATCAAATTAGATGATTCAATTATTTACTTGTATGCCTTTCATTTAGTGCCTTAATTAAAATTTTACGCCCACTGGCGTTGTTTTTAATTTTCCCCGTAAGTTTTGTTTTGCACCTCTGAAGTGTGAATCTGTGCACGAGTGTCACTTAACGTTTTGTTACGGATTGGCTTTGTTGTTATTTTGATTTAATTAGGTTTTTTCACTGAGGTGCGATGTCTGTCTGCGTGGATTTGTGACTGGTGCTTTTGCTGGGAAAAAGGTTGAGCTATGAAAATATATAGAGCAAGAAAATAGGGAATAGGCATTTAATACTATCCTTTTGGGATTAGATAATATAAGTAAAACTCTTAAGCTCCTCAACACTCATTATTATAAGTATTGAATATGAGAAATATTTTCTAAGGCCATTCATTAATCTGTTTAGGGTGACGTCTCTTCATCCAAGCAGTAGCTTGCTGTTTATTAATGTTAAAATTAATAACTACCAATTCCTTATAGAAGAGCAACATACAGCATTTGAAAGAAGAAATCAAAGAGAAGTTACCTTCAGAAAACCTGAAACCTGTTCCACCGCCTGTGGTTCCCACTTTGGCACCACCTGGAGGAGAAACGTTGAAGCGTAGCAAAAAGAACAGGCCTGCTCCTCAACCTCCTAGACCTTCGGACCTGGAGATCAGAGCGCCTTCGGAACTTCTAGTTGGAGTGCCAGGAGCGTTAAAAACTCAGTGGAAGCATCAGCCATTTGTATTGGTAACAGGGGCTGTGACTTATGTAGCTAATGTAAGTTTTTTACGAATTTGATTACTAGTATTGTTTTTACGAATCTGATTATTAGTTTTATTTCCAAGTGTATTCTTTTTAACTGACGATACGAGTCAATGTGTAACAAATTTGTTTAATGATTAACCTCTCGAATGCCGCATTACCAGACACAATAAAAATTGCATTGTGTCTCGCGTGGATCCACGTTCCGGCAGTCAAGAGGTTAATCTTCGCACAATTAGGTCAAAGTTTAGGTTTAATTATTAATAACAACATTTCATTGTTTTTGCCAAATATTTTTTTAAGCGTACTGCGGGTACTGAAGAGTGTGAGATTTGGCATAAAGTGTATACGTATATAAAAAAGGAGTGCAGAAAGCTAAAATTTATATACTAATAATGAAAAAGAAAATTAATTATGGTCAAATTTGGACCACTGCGCGACCCTTAGTTATTATTATATATTAACCCTTTCACTGTCCAATGAACCATATGGCGATTGTTTAACTATTGTGTCTGCTTCGTGGACAGAGAACGTGTTAATGTTGAATAATAAGTACACCTTTTCTTAATATACACACAAATACATTATAATACTACATATTTATTATATGTTTTTACACAGTATCTAGGATCTACAGTGGTGAAAGAGCTCCGGGGTACGGAGTCCACGAAGAAATCGATACAGAAGCTGAAGAAGTCTACCAAAGAACCGAGGGACTCTCCCGACATTATCCTTTCCATCAGCTATAGAGGTGTCAAGTTCCTAAACACTATTACTAGGGTAAGCAAAGCTTAGATTTTTTCTTTATTTAATATATTTGAAGATTATTGATATCTATTCATTTGATTCTTACTTTTTTTACCTACTTTAGGATAGTTTGTTAGACAAAACTTGTCCGTGTCGGTTATAGTTACCGTTATTTTCTTATGTTTTTTAAGATGTTTCCGCAAAATAATAAGTGAAAAGAATATCATTATAATACATAAATAAGGAATATTAAGATATAAATAACAGACTCAATGTTTATATTTACTTCTATAATTTCTTTGGAGATTCATTGAAGAGGAAAATAATAAAAACGAGGCTGTTTTTTTCGCGTTTCCTTATACTACGTTTTTCCAAAGTTTGTAGTTTCAATCCTTTATGAGGCAAACTTTTGAGACTGTTTGGTCTTTTGAGACCATCCGAGTGTAAGACGGCAAACATCCTGGGGTCTGTAACAAAGGACCAGCCGAGACCCTGACTCCTGCCTGATTTTTAATTACGGACCATTCTTTACACTTGATCGGACCGATGACCAATCTCTTCTTTGTGTTTCTTAAAAAAAAGGATTGTTTTTTCTCTTTTCCCCTTTTTGTACAATGAATTTTATGTTAGAACTCTTCACGGTTAGTTAAGTGGGATAATTAGTGTTTTTACAATGTTATGCTTGCGAAGCACGCCTGAAATTTAATTTGGCCTTGTTTTTTTACGTCAAAAGTGAGTAAAATATTGTTCGGGACAGCATTCGTTAAAAATAATTCGGGCTTTTTTATATTCTGACGGGTATAAAATATTGTCGGCCGGCAAAGGATAGTTTGAATGTATATTTTTAAAGGCTGAATTTTTAAAGGCACAAATTGTAAAATCTTGTTAATTAGAGTCAGTTTCGTAACGTTTTCAATTAGCAGATCTTTCAACTTTATTCTGCTTTCTAGGGACAGGGAACGTTGAAAGATCTTAACTGCATTTAATAACAATGATATCGATTTTCTATAGACTTCACGAGATAGTTTCAACCATTTCGGACTATCTTACAAAACTCCAAAAAAGAAAATTGACGTCGTTGAGCCGTATTTTGAGTCTAGCTTCCATGTTAAATTCCTTTTCTTCCTTAGGAGTTGGTCTGCGAGCACGAGATTCGTAACATCCACTGCGCGTGCCAGGACGCTGATGACCTGACGCACTTCGCATACATCACGAAGGACCACGCTAGCAAAAGCCACTACTGCCACGTCTTCAGAGTCGCTACTATGGTGAGTTGCTTTTTTAATGTCTTCAGATAATGTCTTACAATATAAGAAATGTTCGTTCTCTGAGTTTGAAAATAAACCGCAACTGAAAATTATAACCTTAAAATTCCCAAAGTAAATTTTTTGCCTAGACAGTGTTTCAAGTATTTATCATAAACTATTCCTTATTTCCAGGACCAAGCGACTGAAGTAATTCTAACACTAGGCGAGGCTTTTGAAGTAGCTTACCAAATGGCACTAAGAGAACAATCCAACAGGACTCGAGTAACGCAATCTTTAGCCAAGACTCCAACCCGCGATCCAATGACCACTTCAAACAAGGAGAAACCAGTTAACCATGGGAGATCACATTCCATAACAGAGATCAAGTTGAATGGACATCAGCTGAAGATTGCGCCGTTACCTGCTTCGTTGTCCAACGAAGATTTTCAAGCAACCTCCAGAAATGCTGATGGTTCAAAAAGTCCTAGGACACCACTTCTCAAAGCACCTATTGCGTCAACCGAAGAATTGTGAAGGCTAAGGTAATGTTAACTATTCGGTTCTAGATCGTTACAATCAGTTTCTAAATATTTATCCAGAAGATGAAATTGATATAGTAATAGTTGAAGTAAATTTTGAAGTTTTTGATGTTGTTTAATTTGGCTATAATTAATGTTCATGGAATTGTCTTCCCGGAAGATAAGCTTCCTGTAATAATGGAAATATTAATAAATAAACGAAAATATGTAATAAATCTAAATGTCTTGTCTGTAATTGATAATTTTGGAAATTGAGTCAGACATTTTGGATTTGTATAAAAACCAAAAAGTATTGTAAGTCTCTGTTAATTTTTAGCATGTTTTATACTAACATATTTTTTTGGATAAGCAGTCGATTTGTAAGTGATGGGCCGCTGAAAAAATCTAGTTGGAAATAAAATTTTGCAATGTTTTAATGATATTACTCGAATGTATAATCGATATTTTATAATAGGTTTCGATATTAGTGTTAATTTAAGGTTGGCACACATTATTGATATTTTTTTTATTATACTATATCACTGTATACCATGACAAATAGTAAACATTGTATGAAATAAAGCAAAATAAGGTTTTCTTAAATCATAATTTAGTGTTGCTTTAAGTTAAGCATTCATAAAAATAAAAAATAAATAAATCATCTCAGAAGTAATGTGTGACAATCTTCATAGGACCAGATTCAAAATTACCAGAAACTATTGGTCTATAACTATAATATCTAATATTAAAGTACTTTTTGTATTTCAATTTCGACACTGCTTTTACGTACCTTAACCTTATTTATAAAAACTATTGTATGAATAGTTAAATAAACAATTTTACTATTGAATAGTAAAATTCTAGGGGCTGTTATATTTATATACATAGTAGGTTTTAATTGATTGTATATTTTTGTTTCTGTTAGTATTATGTGAATGTTAAAATATTAGTGCAGCTGTGTAAATGTTTTGTCCAATAACGCGTTAAAATGTTATATGAAAGTTATATGAAAAAAAAAAAAATTACTTCAATGGAATTCTTTGGTGTTTATTGTCATTAGCTTTATATTATTTTACGCGTTTTGGAAAATCAAATTTGGATATTTGGGTAGGCCTAACTATATAATCTCGATTAGCATAGTTTTACGTTACCATTTTCGGTGTCGTAGGTATATATTGTAAATGTAAATAGCAATAATGTAAGATTTCCATATATTATGAAGATGGGTTGTTGATATTAACACAATCTTATGACGAGAATAAAGCGAATACGCCTAAAATAACATATAGTACATAAAACATATCAAACTGATGTTACATGTTATTAAAAAGCCAGTTTAGCTAGATCTCTACTATATTTGATTTACGAAGCAAAGTTTTGTGATTCGCTTGCATGTAGAGGCCTATTTAAAATGGTCGGCAGTTTGTAATTTAAAAATTGAGCTTCCGATGTTAATTTTGCAAGTAGTTTTATCGAGTTAAAGTACATACAATAATCGTGTCTTAAAATGACGAAAAAATTATTTGAAAAAATGTTTTTCATGTTTCCTTCAATTAATGCAAATGTTTGCTCAAGCCAGTGGCGTCTTGCAATTTTTTTTAAATGAGTGTTCACATAATTTTAATTTGTACTATCTTTCGTTCTTGTATGATGTTGTACTCGTCGAAATATTAACGTCACACTGAAATGCAACATTGAAACGGCATAGTACCATTTTAATTTGACGTATGACAATACTAATGAACTGTTGCATTACAATTTGACGTTAAATTTTTGACGTTTTGAAGTCTGATTATTTGATTTGAGATTTGTGTAATCCATGTGATAAAAAAGTAAAAAAATATACAAATTATTTTTGTTTCTTTCATTTATTACCTTCTGCTTTTTAAATATTTGTATGTATATGTGACACGGCTTATATAAATGTTAAAGTTGAAGTTATATTGTCATATAGCTAGATATATCTATCGATGTTCGGTTTAATAATGTAGATTATATCAATATTTATATAATAATATAGTATATAATATAGCGATATAAATTGTGCCAAAATGCAATATTACAGGTAATAACGCCAATATACAAACCCCATAATATTTCCCATGAAATCGAAATTGCTCATTATTGACACCAATTTTTGTAACACATTTTGTTGTTTTATGTACATTTTTATTGAATTTATTAGAGCATAACCGTCCTATTTATTGAAAGTTTTTTATAAAAAAATATATCAGTAGTTTATGTAGCTCAACACATTTTGTAAATTAAGAAGTTTTTGTTCCAGTACATTTCACAAATTTTATGTGACGTATTCATATTTTGACGTAAAACATTAAAGTTACCATATTTTGAATAATTATTATAAACAAAAATGTGGGCAAAACGAATGTGGGAATAACCGATATAAATAATATAATTTACCTCAATATAAATACACTTTGATATCTACCAACCAATAAATGAAACACACAAGTTCTTAGTATATAGTAAATATCACTGGATGTATACCAAAGAAATATATATTAAATAATATACTTAGTAAAATAGATCACAACTCAGTAAATACTTACATGCATTGTATAAGTACCTGTATCGTTAAATCATATTGAGAATATATAAAATAATCACTGCCGCAGAAACGAAGATTTTTCATATAGTGTAGGGCTTCTACTTTTATAAATTTATAATATGTTCTTCGATGTACATACCTACAAATTGGTTTTCATTTAAATCCACTTTCATTTAACATCACACTAAAGTTCATTTGACTGAGAGCTTTTTAAATGAACTTATACGCTTTCTCAAATAACTAACTATATCTTTGTATGGTAGATTATTGGTTGTGTACCTATGTTTTATTTATATGTAGGGTTATGAAAATATACCTATTGTAGTTCAGAACATTCGAATATTATTGTAAATACCTATCTATAATGATATTATATTCAAAATTCAATAAACAGTGAAATATATTTGGCTTGTTATTTACTTGCTTGACCATAAACTTATTTATGCTATGCTTTTATTTTTAACTAGAATATTCAAAGAAATATGGAGCAGTATTTGGCTTATGAGTAACTTAAGAACAATAAAATGTTAGTGGTATCACTACGAAAACCGCCCTTACTGATACGACTTTAAGGTGCTGTTATTGTCAAATTACACCAAAACTACAGAAATGTAACCAGGCACAAATCTGTTGAAACTTATCATTTCATAGGCAAAAGGCTCCAGGTCCGTGGTAAGACTTCAAGTTGGTCTATCATAGTAGGGAGGTTCAATAGTATGCGAGACTTGCTTATACTGGTTTTGTTACCACTAACGTGCAGCCTACTGTACCAGAATTTGTGGTCACGTTCAACGGCAGTTGTTGATATGACAACATGGCCGCCACAAAGGCAATCAGTTGCGGAAGTCGCGAGGCGCAAATGCAATCACATGCGGCACTCTCGAGCCACAAACGTACCTTTCCGAAATACGAATTGTTGGTGCAAAACGCAACATGAAGCAGAGCTTCAAGCAGATACCATTTATGTCTGGACCCGTCGATATTGTTGGCGATGGTGTGGTACGTCCCGCCCCGACCCTTGCTCGAGCCGGCCCACGCCGATCCAGTAGCTTTAATTCGTTCCTCACTAATAAGAAAACTGTTTTGATCCAGATAGTCCATAGTTGTCCCCCCAGCAACACCCTAAGCAGAGGCTCATGTCCCGCAGGGGACAACCTTAGCGCTGTTGCTTAGATTTTAGTAATTTAAAATATGCTCAGGCTAGAGGCATCAAATTGCCTTGCCTTAGATATTGTTCAGTTACGCCGACAAAACCTCTCTGGGTTTCTGCAAGAGGCAGGTGTGTTACATCTGTAGGGCAAGTGTCTCTTCTTATACACGAGCATTTATTCACGCTAGTTCACTGCGAGATGGGGGTTCCCAAGATTTTTTTCATCACTATATGTCTGTGATGATACATAAATTGAGAAAGTAGGTATCTGGTACCTGTGGTCATATTGGTACAGGCCAAGTTTGAACTTCGTTCCAAAGTATGCAGGTCAGTGGGTCTTCTAGGGGTGTAAATTAAGTAGTGTTATTAAGAAGTAATAAAGTAGTTGTATAATTAGACAAGCATATATTGTAGAAAGGCGCATAAATAACAGTACCTAAACGGTGTGTAACGACTAATAGTATTATGATTTGTAGATATTGCACAGATACCCACAGGTCAACGTCGTTTGGTATCCTGGACTTGGATTGGAGTATACTAAAATTCCCTTGAATTCAAAATTTTATTGTTTTTGTTTATTTATAAATAATGTTTGACAGTTCTGACCTCGTTCTGACTGTAGCATCATGACGTTTCTGATACTATGTTAATATTAACATTGCCAATTTTATAATTCTTTGCCATTGATATGTAATATAGTAATCTAAATAGGATAATTTTACTTATACTTTGCACGCCAAATGGTAAAATATGTTGATACTGCTTTATTTTATGACAACATCTATGTATTTTGTACCCATATTTGCAAATAAATGATTATGAATTATTATCAGTGAATCAATTAAATGAGATTTTTCGCCAGTGAAGTGAAAAAGGACGAATATAAGTAAGAGATGGAATGTACATTAACCAACGCGTGCCATCAAACTAAAAAACTGCATATAGTAAATTAAAATGTTGAAATCTTTATACATTTAAGCAATTTTAAGTGTATGTGGATGAACCATATACCATCCTTCTCATCATCCCCTTGCCCTTATCCCAGTTTAATTGGGGTCGGCGCTGCATGTCTTTATCTGCCATAGGCATCTCTATTAGCCGATATCTCGGTAGTCACTCCTTTTCTAGCGATATCATATTTCACATTCCATCGTTTCCACGGTCTTCCTCTTCTTGTGTAGCCATCACCTATGTATATCTACCTATTTTATTTTATTTTTATTTTTATGTACACACATTTAGACCTAACATTAAATAATAAAAATGACGAGTACAAAGGCCAGCTTATTTCTAACAAAAATCTATTCCAGCAGACCGGTGAGAGGAGAGATTGAAATAGAAGTTATGTGGACAGTGTGTAGCCGAATAGATAAACTACTTAGATGTAAATATATATATAAGAATAAACATGTACATAAACATACACAAATAAAATTATATAATATAAAATTCATGCATGCATACTAGATTGACTACGTCGATGAGAGGAGCTCCTGTTATAACGTTAATGGCTAAAGACATCGTTTCGAGGCAACAACCGCAGCACCACATTTTTACTTACACCTCGAAAATAATTAAATTCAAAACAAAATAAATCCAAGCACCAAAATGTCCGTAACAAATATCAAAATCATAACTCATTCGCACAGTAAAAGCAAAAAACAACGAGAAAATCCAATAATAAATTTTGCTCCCGTTAGAATCGGCTATAAAAAACGGCTAATTATTTTTGCGCCATTAGCTTAGCCGAAAAAAGGTTGAATTTTAAGCGTCATTTATTAATCTTGGTTTGGCACGGTCCGGCACGGTCGATTAGTTCTGAGGGATGGATCGGTCCGGTTCAGGACCGGTTCGGAGCCGGACACTTTAGATCGAAGATAAATAGCTAGGTTGTATAGAATAGTGCTTCGTCATTATGTAAGGGCTTTGCCAAATAAACGGGTAAAAAAACGTTTAACGTTTCTGTTCCAGAAAGACGGTAATTTTTTTATTACACGGAAGCAATGTTAATCTACGATATCTGTTCGCTTAACTAATTTGTTTTACTTTGGTATTTTTTCTTTGCTCGAGTGGCTTCACCAACTAAGCTATCCCGACCTCTGCTCAGTGTATCGAATTCTTATTCCACATTTTAATAAGTGTTATGGTGACGTCATGGCTATCTCTATTCAATCTCTATCTTAACCGACACGCTAAACTTTGCAGTTAATTCAATGACGTACAGATGTGATTACCTTATCAGAATTCTGCTCACGACCGCATTTTTTCCATGAAAATATATAACTTTCAAGTTCGCATTAATGTGTTTGAAAAATCTACGTGTATTTACTTTACAATTGAATATAAAAAAAAGCTTTGGCTCTAGAGTGATAAACATACCTAATTGTCTTCGATTAGATTCATAGAACCTTATGAAATTGTAGATATACGAAAAAAAAGATATGCAAATAAATTGGTGTAACGGTAAGAGGGTAATGATGGATGGCATTGTAGTTAGGAAATAAATTGGTGAAATGTGTGTGTACAACTGTGTACACTTGTGCCTACCACTTCAAGGAATACAGGCGTGTTGCTATGAATGTAATAGACAACATTTCAAGCAGGTAGCCAATGTATTCATACTACCTGTGTACCAGAATCAAAGGGAAATGGATCATGTAAAGCATAGAAAAATACATATTATCTTTCTTACAATATTAAATGGAAAAATAATACGGTCGAGAACAGGATTCGAACCTGCGCCTCCCGGATAAATACTCCAGGCGCTCTGACCACTAAGCCATCTCGACCTCTGCTCACCACCGCAAATTCTTGTTCCATATCTAACACGTCTTATGGCGACGTTATTGCTATCAATTCAGTATCAATTATTATATATTTTTTCAAAATCTTGTTGTAGATATCTGCGGTGTGAACAAGCCTTCACAATGATTAGCAAGTACATGAACTAATGAGGCAGAACATCGATGTTCACGATCTCACCCCGGCAAGTTAATTTAGGGATTATAAAAGGATTCTTCGCTGTTTGTAGCACATTTTAAAGCTAAACTTTCGTGTTTTTCTTGATCACTTTAGCAAAATTACATTCCATCATGATGACCGTATACCCCGAAGGGGTAAGCAGACGTGTACACATTTGTACACACATATTTCACCAATGCTGTTATTAAGTTACATGTGAATATTGCCATCTAGCGGGCAGAATTAAACTCTGGGCTGCTACTGAGAATTTCCAAACAGAAATAATAACACTGCCCGACCCGAGAATCGAACACGAGACCTCATGCTCAGCAGTCGCCCTTGGGACCACTAGACCAATGAGGCAATTAATTATACAGATCAATCTTTTAAACGCATACTTAGCAAACTTACTTAACACTTTACTTGGATAAAATTACTGTTCAACGGTTATTACTCACGTGCATTCTTAGGGATTGTCCGACTAGTTTCGAACTCGAACGGAGCCCTTAGTCATGAGCTGAGCTTGCGGCAATGTCGGGAGTCACACTCGTTTGACTGGTCAAGCAATCCCGAAGATTGCACGTGAGTAATAATCGTTGAAAAATAATTAATATGAATGTGACTCACGAAAGTAATTATACAAAAAAAAGTTAATACAATTACATTCAACCGTATAATTACTAATTGTTATATACTATAATAATAACGAATACTTAACATCGTATTGAATAACAATAGTTTCAATCTTGCTCCAATTGGGGTGTAATAGAGACGTCCCTACGTTGAGTGGAACATTTGTTATATATATGAATTATGTACTCCACATTTGAGTACTCTACTATTATTGAGTACATCTGCTATCTAAATACAATTACATCCTTAAGCAAACATGTATAGAATTAAACAGAATGTATACTAATATATCTACGAATATTATAATAAAGAGGAAAGATTTGCTTGTTTGTAATCGATAAACTCTGGAACTACTGAACCTACGAGTATGTATTTTAATTATTCTTTCACCAATTGATATCTACTTTATCCAAGGGTAATTTGTTTCAGTAATATTAAGTGCTACCTAGTATTCGATAAAAGAAGATTTAACAGAAGAGTTATAAATATTCGTATTTTCGACTAATAATATATTTTTTTAAATTATGGATGATAAATGGAGGAGTTATTGCCTTATAGTACGTAGCATACTTTTTATAAAAACTATATTTTATCATTATGAGCGTGAAAATGTAGTGGATGCAAATAAATACAATATCTAGCTACGTCCACAATATTGAGGGTATTCATACATTACCTGTGCACCGCCCGCCCGCCCGCAAATATATGCACATATGCAAGCGGTGAAAACTGTATGGACTTCCGAAAAGCAACGCCTGAAATTATTCAAAAAATGTAGTTGATCAAAAATATCTAAATTTTTCACACTTTACAATAAACAACCCTTAACCAGATTAATAACTGCATGACAGACATACTGCGACCACGCATGAAGCGTCAGGAAGAATCAACATATTAGTATTCACGATTAATTCTTCTTAATCTGTCACATTCTACCGGACGTGAGTCGCTTTTTATGTTAATAAAATCTACCTTGGGTTTATTACGGGGCAAATGTTTATAGCTGCTAGCAAGCAATTAAACATTATAAATTGTAACATAGCGTGATTAAGTTGGCCGAAAGAAAATTATTATTTGATATTATATACGCAGAAATTAAAACTTATTTATACATCTCTGTCTACCCCTATAGGGAGTGCAGGCGTGATGCCGTGTTGTGTTTTGATTTCCGATACCATTGTATCATTAAAGTCATTTTCGTAATTATGACATTACGAATTGGCAACATGTCATTATGACTATGAACGGACATTATTTATTTAGCAAGTATAAAGCAGTCGCAATATCTGTTTCTCTACCAAAACTTTAACGAATGTACATTATGACATCGTCTATACATATAATAATAAAAAAAAATAACCAGCCCATAACAGTCTCACTGCAGGGCAAGGGCCTCTTCTCATGCTCACTACGGGTTGGCGATTCCTCACGATGTTTTCCTTCACCGTATGTCTTAGATTAGCTAAGAAAGTACATATGACATTGAAAAAGTCACATTGGTACATGCAAGGTTTGAACTCACAACCTGCGGCTCAGGAGGCTTCATGATCAATTAATAATAATAATATTATATTAATATAATAAAGCTGAAGATATTGTTTGTTTGTACGCGTTAATCTCTGGAAATATCAGTCAGTTGTGAAAAAAACTTATTGAAACTGATAGCCCAATTCTTGAGGGAGGTTATTTAACATCAGGCTACGACTCTTATATATTGTGAAATTATAAAACCACATTGAATATTTAAACTCTTGATTGAAAAATTATTCTAGCAACTAAACCCGACCTCAATCTTATAAATTGAACCTCAATTTTAAACCGACCGACGCGTCGTGGTCGGGCGGCAAATTTCTCATCAGTTGGTGACGTGTCAGCTGATCACCCGTGATCTCAATATGCGGTGCAACGTAATTGCGAGATAGGTTTTCGAGGCAACGGTGCAACAGTAAAGGTGTCGATGTTGCATCGTGTTACGTAGGTAATATTGGGAACAGGAATTGGTTTGGAATTATTTAAGGTTTGGTCTGAGTTTGCCATCGGTATTCGGAGTAATTGAACCAATTTTAGAATTATAAAACGTGCAATATTTGTAGAGTGAAATAGCTACATGTTTATATTAAGAAGATTTGTAATCTATACCATTAAATAAAATTGAAGTATGTGTCTGTGATTTAAATATAAATACAAGTGAAAACTTTTATTTATACGATGCCTAATTTATTTTTATCTGTTTAAAAATTTGTTTCGAATAGACACCGAAATGGCTTATCGGATTTAAACGTAAATTTCAGGGATGTAATTTTTTTTCAATATATTGTTTGGTTTAGAAGATATTAAGCTATTATTGCTGCCATTTAGCACATTAAAATGTTTCACGGAAATAAAAAAATGTGAATCTAAAAATTAACGAAGTCGCGGGCACAGTTAGTGCTACATGAAATCTAATTTTATAGTGCAAACAATCTCCAAATTAGGACATGCAAATTTCTGAGCGAGCAGGTAGGCATGACCATCTGTGCATACGTGTATCGTGTTTAATTATGATAATTAAAGATTGACTCGCCAATATCAGACACAATAGATATATTATTGTTACCGCGTACAATTTTGTACGTTCGAGAGTAAACAATGAATGTGAAACAACAAATATGATTCGCTAAAGTAAACAGAACATCTAGCGTCTCAGAACAACAAATCCAGGCATTAAAATATATGGGACATTTATATTATGAAGGGAACCACTGCCCTATCACATTTCTCCAGAATATAAAGCATGGATTAACAAATCCAAGAGAGATAAGTCAAATTAAATTAAGAAGACATGGCGATCCAAACGACAACTGGTCGTAGAGTGAACAACACATCGAAAGATAAAATATTTCCTTCTATACTGTTTAATTGTTCAAAATAAAACTAACAAGAAAAGAAATAAACAAACAGGAGATAGAAGCTGTCAAAATAAGGTTGAACTAAAATTTTAGTTGTCGATACCTCCGAGTTACAGCTTAAAATGTTAAAGTAGAATAAATAATGTATTTAAGACACACTTAAATCTAAACTCTTAAAAAATTTGAGTTATTAACATGACAAATACTTAGACAAACTTAGACAGATCAAAATTTACGCATATTTGTCTTACATATTTTATTTGTCAAAGAAATATAGCAATATTTTATTTTAATTTTAATATTTATTATAGCAGTATAAAATATAAGTATCTATCAATTAGCTGTTTGTTTAGTGGTCTAAAGCGTGGCTGCTGAGCGTGAGATCCTGGGTTCGATTCCCGGGTCGAACAAATTCGTGTTCTAAAATGTATTTGTTTGTTTAAAAAATATCTTGGTAGTTAGAATAAAAGCACCCCGGAGATTGGAATTTTGCGGTAGATGACAAAACCCATCGTAATAGTAGCCGTCGTAAGGCTCCATGTAGTAAAAATAATAGATGGAGCTTGATTATGAAGTGAAATGGAACGGTAATCCGACACGACCGGAGAGAGTTTAGGCGCAGAACCGACAGCTTTTCTTGAGTTCCGAAACACGATAACCCCGTGCTTCAAAAATCACGTAAAGCCGTCGCACCACCTACTTCCCAACTCCGGACTGCTACTGTGAATTTTCTAACAGAAAAACCCAATAACACTTTGTCCGACCCGGAAACTGAACCCAGGTCCTCACGCTCAGCAGCCGCGCTAGCAACCACTACACCAATGAGGCAGTTAACCCTACTGATCTATGCAGTGACTGCAGTTATTCTCAGTAGAATTTCACAACTTTCGAGACATAACAATGTCCCCATCTGGTACATCGTGTTTTATCAGCACATGAAGATTGTAAAAATCGTGAGGACTCATGTCACGCTTTTGTGATAACATTTGACATTAAAACTTTGAGAAATACTAGCTGCTGTCTTCGGCTTTGCTTGTTTAATGTTTAGGTTTAGTCCGCGTAATGGATATCAAAAATAATAAAATCTTTTCAGTTATTTTTTATAATCGGATTTATTAATATTTGTTTACAAATTTCTAATTTAATTCAGTCAATTATATCATATTTTCAAATAAACTAGTTTTTGAATATAATGCACAAATATTTTGACCTAATGTAGTTGAATATAATTTAAACATTGTATTCCGCTCGATTGACATTGGAAACATGTCAGTTCGTACTTATGCCAAAATGTCTAAAAAATAATTATAAATTGGGGATAATATGAAGACAACATGCTTTAAAATTGAGGCAACTGTAATGTCAGTAAATTTATTTTAAAATTAGGCGTTGTTTTAAGGTGTCTATTTAATATTGGAATTGGATTGGAATTGGTATTAGTTTCAAGAGTAACCCCAAAAGTCGGGAAAAAAGTTTCTTCGTATTTTATATATACACATTAGAGACCTATTTTAAAATTTCAAGTTATAGTTGAGAAAAAAATTTTCCTTTAATCTCGTAAGTTATCAAAATACTAATTATGAAACATCTAATGTGTGGAAAAAAATTTAACAAGTTATTGAATCCAAGGTGTGAGGTCCAGCCTCACACACTGGAATTGCAAATGTTTTTTCTTTCTTTTTTAATTGCATCATGGGGTTCAATCTTTTTAAGTCCAGAAGAAAATATAATTCTAGAGTTCGTTTTGCATGCATTATTTCATTCAAAAATATATCAATAAATCAAAAATATAATATTAGTTATTGTTCACCGGTTACTACTCACGTACATTCTTCGGGTTTGCCCGACTAGTTTCGAACTCGTCTAGTCAGACTCTGACTCGCGACATAGCCGCGGACTCAGCTCATGACTAAGGGCTCCGTTCGAGTTCGAAACTAGTCGGGCAAACCCGAAGAATGTACGTGAGTAGTAACCGGTGAACAATAACTAATATGAATATGCCTCACGAAAGTTATTATACAAAAATATAATATGTTATACATACTATATAAGTATAGTATAGGAGCCGATACAAGTCTAAATTATTCTCAAACCAATTATTTACAAAATTAATCTTCAAATGTCTGGTTCAGAATTTCGTTTAAACAACATTAGTATTTCAAATGTATCAAAGATGTGATTCATGAATCTCTCGGTACAGTCACATGTCGCGAGTCGCGGCTCGCTCGTCGTACTCAGTAATTGCGCACGCTCGCTGCGTCGCGTAATTAGCACGTAATTACTCACACGACAGTACTGTCGACATGTTGCCAAGGCTTAGAGGATTGACACGAAAAGATTTCAGCTTTGGACTCGTGGAAGTATTTGTGATTTTACGGTTTTAAGCTTTGTTTTATGAATGATGAAGGGGGTCTCGCATACATTGACTTCAAGATGACTTAAATGACAACTTGAAAAAGGAAATGGTTCACAATAGAAGCGTAAAAAATGCATTTGAACTGAAAATCTCGAAGTTGATTACTAAGTATGGACAATTAATTTATTTTAATCCTAGATTTTGCCCGCGGTTCGCGTTAATTAGGTGGAAAACCGGTCTATTGTCACTCTCTAGACTCACAAAACGATTCGAAAGACACGTGGCGCCATCTAGTATCATAAGAACGTTATTGTAGTTCTTCTCGGGAACAGTAGGTACTTTTTTTCGTTATGAAAGGTAGCCTATGTCCATTTCTGTATACCTGACAACGTATATGCTTTCAGGATGATCGCTTCAGTGGTTTAAGCGTGAAAAGGTAACAAACAAACAAACTTACTTTTGAATTTATAATATTAGTTAGGATTAGGATTAGGAGAAGAAAGCTTAAAACGGAAAATCATTTTTGTTGAAACAGATTTTTAGGTCAGGTGTCATTGTCGTGAAGACTGCGAATAGCTGTACATGGACACCGACAAGACACGCGTGTTAAAATTCCAGCGTAAAAGATGACATCATATTGTGACAAAGATCTTTCTAATGTTATAATCGGATTAATAGCGTATGTTATTGATATTTTATTTATTATTCTTAGATTTCTGGTTAACTTGATATCGTCTGATGACGTTAATTAATAGTTTTTGAATAGACTCCGGATACATTTTGACCGAAGCAAGGAAAACCTGTTCAGGTGGATATTTATTAATGACTCTGCCCTGGATTATAAATGTGGTGTTGCCCCACAAACGATGGGACACTTGATATCGTGTCCTGCCTGTCCTGTTGCTTGCACATCGGAGGAGCTGATGGACGCTACTGAAAGTGCCAAACTCGTCGCCAAATTTTGGGCTGACTCAATTTAAATTGTCATCGACACGCTAAGAAGAAGAATTATAACAAAACTTAACTGTCTTTCGTCATACAAATTTCTAAACCCTCAATACGAAAGACTCGCCTAACATTTATATTAATACATTAATTTATGTCTCGTAATCATGTACACCCTACGCCGTAAGCGTCACGTATTGAGGTCGTATTAACGTAATTAAGTTTATTGCGCCACGTAGGGGTTGGAGGGGGTGAAACGGGTTGAGAAGGGGTGGGGGAGCTCTTTGACTTTCTATCTTGGAAATTGTATTACCTACTTAGGGTATGACAAATTATATTTGTATGTGTGGAGGATCCTTTTAATGGTATGGTTTTTCGACAGCATTTAATTTTTGTTGTGCCTTTGTGGCGTTTCAGACGATAATGTTTTTGTTGTGTGTGGAAAGTGGATAATGGTTTTGTTGACTTTGTGTATGTTATTTCGAAACTACTGACCTAGAACTAGAACTGCCTCTCTCCTCTCTGGTTTACTGGTCTCAAGCGCCACTGCTGAGCAGGAGGTCTCTGGTTCGATTCCCGGGTCGGGAAAAAGGTCAAACAACAACAGTTAAACGACGATGCAAAATATTGCAATTTTAAATATTAAATCTGAATAAATAGTCTGTATTTTTTAACCGACTTCAAAAAAGGAGGAGGTTTCTCAATTCGACCGTATATTTTTTTTTTTTTTTTTTTTTTTATGTGTGTTCGGGGATAACTTCGTCGTTTATTAACCGATTTTGATAATTCTTTTTTTGTTGGAAAGAAGAAATCTCAACGGTGGTACCATGATAAGGAAACCAGGATCTGATGATGGATCCCCGAGAAATCGAGGGAAATCTTCGAAAATTGTAGGGGCGACAAGTGCATTTGTTAATTTTTTCATTAAGTATTTTAAAGCACTACTATTTAATGAAGGTCGATCTGATGATGGAGCTGAAAGACAGTCGAGGGAACTCTTTAAAGATTTACAGCAATTACCTGGTGTTTGGGCTTGATTAATTTGTATTGATGAGAACTTTACACCTAGATGGGTTGTGACTGTAATTAGGGGTCTGATGATGAAGACGAAGGACAGTCAAGGGAACTCCTCAACGTTTTACAGTAGCTACCATGTTTTGTTATGTATGTCCTTCGTTATCTTTGTTTGAAAGAGTAGTCCCCAGAGGTGGTCCCATTAAAATTTAGTAAAGATCTGATGAAGATCTTCGAAGTTAGACGATGGAACTCTTCAATGAATTATAGCAAATCACTCTCAATTGCTGTAATCGCATGTTCATGTACAGTTCATGCCACTCAATACATGCATAGCATCATGCCTGTATTGCCCGATGGGGTAGGCAGAAGTGTCCACTGTTGTACACAAACATTTCACCGATGCAGTAATTAAGTCCTAGCGGCTTTCGAAAGCCTACCCATATTATAAAATTTCTAAATTAACTTATTTATGAAGTATACAAACTTATATATGACCTATACAATATATATATAACACACTTAAAACTAAAAAGACTAAAATAAATTAATTTTAAACAAAAAATGAAAACCGCCTTCAAAAATCTACTACACTAAAAAGTTTAAAATAATATCAAAATTTGCTTATAATAAAATCATTTTAAAAGAACAATATTAATAATAATCTGTTAATTTTGGAGTCGGTGCCTGATGTATGTGGGGGTTTACAACCAGATACAAAGGCCGGTAACATAACCACAGCACAACGAACATAAGTGACTAACAAGAGGAAAACAATAACCCTCTCCCAGTACAGGCACCGACTCCAAAATTAACAGATTATTATTAATATTGTTCTTTTAAAATGATTTTATTATAAGCAAATTTTGATATTATTTTAAACTTTTTAGTGTAGTAGATTTTTGAAGGCGGTTTTCATTTTTTGTTTAAAATTAATTCTTACAAAATGATCTTAAAGCAGTTATCGTCTCATATCAAGTAGAAAAGAAGGAGCTAGGATGACAATGACGAAGATTTTTACAGTAAGTGAAAATCCATTACATTTTTCCATTTTATATTATTACTTTAGCGTTCGCTAAGCATGCGTTAATGCTTTTCAAAGATTTATCTTTAAGTGTAAATAAAGTGGCAGTAACGTAGTACAAGGGTAAAAGTAAAGAGGATAGTGGCTGTTACTCCACCAGAATTCCACATGGATCGTATTTATTTAATTTAAAAATAAAACATAAGGTAGGTACACATATTAATTAAAAAGAAACAAGAAGAAGAAAGAAAGTTTTCTTATAATTAAAAGTGCATTAGAAAAAAAAACTTAGGTATATCTACGTCAATCCGTCAGCATTTATGATACCTACTTAAGTCAACCTAAGCTTCATTGTTACTCTACAATAAAAGCCTCTTGATACTGACAATAGGCCTAGTTATATAATACATAGTGTGTCTACATATATACATAGGCAATAGCGTGAAGATCCGTGGTTCGTGACCAATACTCCGTGACAACCGCACGTACTGATTTTCTTTGGTTTTTACTAAGATTATTAGCTTCCGGATAAGAACTTTTTGAATCGAATGATTAATTCAAGATAAATCTTTGAAAAGCATTAACGCATGCTTAGCGAACACAAAATTCAGTTTCAGCTTTAGGCTTGGTTCGAATTCTGTTCGCGACCGTATTCTTTTTCCATTTATTATTGTAACTTTAGAGTTCGCTAAGCATGCGTTAATGCTTTTCAAAGATTTATCTTGAATTATTAAGGTAATTGCATTCTTTACTAATTTTGCAGTTAATACAATGGTATTAACTGCAAAGTTAGTCGTGTCGGTGCGGTCACCTGTATAGGTACTGAATTGATAGCAATGACGTCGCCAAAAAGACGTGTTAAAAATATGGATGAAGAATTCGCGGTGGTGAGCAGAGGTCGAGATGGCTTAGTCGAATTATTAATTTTATGAAATACGTATTTAGATACTGTTACCACACCGTGGCCCAAGGGTGCCATAAGATAATATTTATACATGTACATAGCATAATACCTGTATTCCTCGAAGCGTTAGGCAGATATACCAATGCAATTATGTCCAATGTGATAGATGGTGAGCCTAGTACTATCTACTGGGCACGATTTCAAACTCCGGGCTGCCACTGAGGATCAGAAACATAATCATGAAACTCAGTAACACCTTCCACCACTAGACCAACGAGGTCGCTTTGGTAATTTTCCCATTGCAGAGCAAAATAGAATATTATAATAAAGCAAGTCCTAATAAATAATTTATAAGTAATTTTTTTTTAACCAACATTATAATACAAGATATGTCTTTGAAAAAGCATTAACGCATGCTTAGCGAACTCTAAAGTTACAATATTAAATGGAAAAAGAATACGGTCGCGAACAGGATTCGAACCTGCGCCTCCCGGATAGATACTCCAGGCGCTCTGACCACTAAGCCATCTCGACCTCTGCTCACCACCGCGAATTCTTCTTCCATATTTTAACACGTCTTATGGCGACGTCATTGCAATCAATTCAGTACCTATACAAGTGACTGAACCGACACGACTAACTTTGCAGTTAATACAATGTCGTAAAGAATGCAATTACCTTAATAATTCAAGATATGTCTTTGAAAAAGCATTAACGCATGCTTAGCGAACTCTAAAGTTACAATATTAAATGGAAAAAGAATACGGTCGCGAACAGGATTCGAACCTGCGCCTCCCGGATAGATACTCCGGGCGCTCTGACCACTAAGCCATCTCGACCTCTGCTCACCACCGCGAATTCTTCTTCCATATTTTAACACGTCTTATGGCGACGTCATTGCAATCAATTCAGTACCTATACAAGTGACTGAACCGACACGACTAACTTTGCAGTTAATACAATGTCGTAAAGAATGCAATTACCTTAATAATTCAAGATATGTCTTTGAAAAAGCATTAACGCATGCTTAGCGAACTCTAAAGTTACAATATTAAATGGAAAAAGAATACGGTCGCGAACAGGATTCGAACCTGCGCCTCCCGGATAGATACTCCAGGCGCTCTGACCACTAAGCCATCTCGACCTCTGCTCACCACCGCGAATTCTTCTTCCATATTTTAACACGTCTTATGGCGACGTCATTGCAATCAATTCAGTACCTATACAAGTGACTGAACCGACACGACTAACTTTGCAGTTAATACAATGTCGTAAAGAATGCAATTACCTTAATAATTCAAGATATGTCTTTGAAAAAGCATTAACGCATGCTTAGCGAACTCTAAAGTTACAATATTAAATGGAAAAAGAAATTCGAATCCTGTTCGCGACCGTATTCTTTTTCCATTTAATATTGTAACTTTAGAGTTCGCTAAGCATGCGTTAATGCTTTTTCAAAGACATATCTTGAATTATTAAGGTAATTGCATTCTTTACGACATTGTATTAACTGCAAAGTTAGTCGTGTCGGTTCAGTCACTTGTATAGGTACTGAATTGATTGCAATGACGTCGCCATAAGACGTGTTAAAATATGGAAGAAGAATTCGCGGTGGTGAGCAGAGGTCGAGATGGCTTAGTGGTCAGAGCGCCTGGAGTATCTATCCGGGAGGCGCAGGTTCGAATCCTGTTCGCGACCGTATTCTTTTTCCATTTAATATTGTAACTTTAACATTATAATAATCTTCATTTTCGCCCAATCGATATTGATTTTGACCCGTAATAGCTAGGTAGATCATGCCATCAGTTGTGACTAACGTATGTTTCTTATCCTTGACTATCGAATCCAAGAACCCAGCGGGGTCTGCCGACCCTGCTGAATACAAACCGCGGTGATCTCAAATCTTATTGGGGAGATCGGCCGCGCGTTGCCGACTGAATTTTTTCAACTCCCGGTATGTTCTTAAATCGGGATTTGGAAGGGTAGTGTAAAATGTGGAATTTTGCGTTCAATTCCATATGTTCCTCTATTGACTGTTCTGACAACAAAACTAATAAGCAACCAATACAGATAAATCTTTCAAAAGCATTAACGCATGCGTAGCGAACTCTAAAGTCATGAATGTCGTGAGCAGGATTTGAACCTGCGTCTTCCAGATAAATCCCTGTATGGGGAATGAATAGATGATCGATGACCATACCAAAGGACGTATTAAAAATGTGGAAGAAGAATTCGGAGTAGTGAGCATAGTTCGAGAGGTCTTAGTGGTAAGAGCGCCTGGAGTAGGTAGATCCGAGAGGCGCAGGTTCATCCTGCTCTTTTCTGCTTCCATTGATGATGTGATGCTCATGTCTAGCACAAAACCTTACCTTATTCTTTATATAGCCTTTCTTTAAGTGTGGGAAATCCAACATGGACTCTGTGCCGGATTCCTGCTGACTAAAACCTGTAGCAGTGATAGCCTAGTGGTATGACCGTTACACTGACCAGTTCGAATCCAAAACCAGTGATTTTTCGAAGTCATGTTGGTATTATAAATTAATCATCACTTGCTTATAACGGTGAACGAAAAACATCGTAAGGAAACTAGCACACCTGAGAGATATTCTCGATGGTGTGTAAAGCCATGTCAGAGCCCTGCGGGTGATTTAAACTCTGACGGTAGCTTGTTCATCAACCACGCGATAAGATAAGAGAAGACCGACTAAAAACCAAACAATCCTTTACCCAGAACCCAGGATCGCAATTGCGTTTACCGTAATCCCGGCAAGTTATGGTCCGTGCCGTCGGACCCCATCTTTTGCCAACACTTAGGAGAGACGCGCATGCCGAAACTCTACTGTCTCGGGCCATCCTTTACATAGCCTACTCCTTAGACTCACCGGAAAAGTCCTCAAAGTAATATCCTAGGTTTTCGCGATCACTACACGTTATAATAAAACAACTTTTTAACCAGATTAATCGCGTGTATTATTGGTTTTTGTTTTTCCTGACGTTTCGAACACTTTGCAGCGTTCGTTCGTCGCAGGAGGACTGCACGCGATTAATCCGGTTAAAAGTTGTTTTATTATAAAAGTCCCCAAAGGTTTGTGAGGTACTTAAAATTAATACCGTGTCAAAATTCGGTTTTTCGACGCAGTGTGTGGTTATTTACCTGATAGTCCTACTAAATGGGGGGGGGGAAATTATAGTAACTAGTTACCACTACTTAGAGAACATGCCTATTGTTGTATAATGTCACGTCATTAGTTAACAGGTGAATGCTTCTGGTTATTGTGGGCCGCTGTGTTGCTATGTTCGGTATTGTTTGTGGTGATTGAGAGAACAGGGCTATATACGGATTGTTGATAGTTTCTGCTAATGATTAATATATATTATGTATCGAGTTGGTATGAATAGCGGTAAATAGTGTCTATAGGTACCATATATAATAATATCTAGAGGTACTGCCAACATTTTATACAATTTCATATAGTAAATTATATCCGTGCCTCGGGCAGCACGTTAAGCCGTCGGTCCCGGTTATCAAATTAAGATCTATGACAGCCTTTACGGGTAGTCAGAGGAAACCTACTCTATGGCCTGAAAGTCTAACAACCAGTCATACCACGAGAAATCGTGTTATCCCGTAACTGGGTAGTGAAAGTCAGATAGGCAGTCGCTCCATGTAAAACACTGGTATTAGGCTGCATCCAGTCTGACTGGAACCCGACCCCAATGTAATTGGGAAAAGGATATGTAGAAGAAGAAATATATTCAATTCTATAAACAATATCATATACCTATATATAAATGTCTATTTGGCAATTATTTCATAATTTGAGTTAATTAAAATTAATTAACGACATCTTGACTTATTTGCTGCCTCGTTGGTCTAATTATCCAAAGCGGGAGTGCTGAGTGGTGGTTCGATTCCTGAGTCGAGCAAAGTGTTATTATTAGGAAATTACCATATTAGTCGTCTATTAGGAACAAACCCGCAATTATGTTCATATTAATGTCCTAAATTTACCAACTCACAGAGAACTGACGTGGTGATCAATCCACGTGCCTTCTCCGTATGAGAAGAGGCCCTTGCCTTGCAGTGAGACAGTCGGTTATGGTTGAAGTTCATAGATATACCTACTTTACTAAAAATATATAATATATAAGTTTTCCATGATAACAATCAGGACTATACCGAACCTCTATATAATATATCTATGTAATATACCTACCTATATCCCTTATTTAAGTAAAAAAAGCCAGGCTTCCAGTCTCGCGGTCCCACAATGTGACCATTGTATGCGGATTAAATTATATTTCTAAGCGAATATACCCAGATATTGTCCTCGAGGAAATTGTTTATGTCACCACGAAAACTTGAGATTTAGGTATAGTTAGAAGCAAATTTAATAAAACATGTGCGAAGGATACAATTTATAATAAGTGTGAGCTTAGTAACTGCCTCGTTGGTCTAGTGGTCCCAAGCGCCACTGCTGAGCACGAGGTCTTGGGTTCGATTCCTAGGTCAGGCAAAGTGTTATTGTGTTTTTCTATTAGGAAATTCTTAGTAGCAGCCCGGGGTTTGTAATTGTGCCCGGTATATGGCAATAGCCTCACCATAATACATTAAATGGGACTTAATAACAGCATTGGTGAAATGTCGGTGTACAATTGTGTACACCTCTGCCTACCCCTTCGGGGAATACAGGCGTGATGCTATGTTATGTTATGTGAGCCTCGTCACAACGGCTGGACTAGCAGGTTTGAACCCGAGGCACGCAATATAACTATAAGTAATCATGTGCACTTACATAAATAGCGACGAAAAAACATCGCGAGGAAACCAGCTTAACCGGGGATGACCTCGATAGAAAACAATATCAGAAGCCTTAGGGCGGTTTCGATTCTGACTCTAAGTTACTCATCGTCCATACGATATGAGTAATAAAAAGTTACGTTAATAAGTTACATACCCTGTGGCTGTCTTATCCAAGACATTATTTTAAAAAAAGAATAAAAAAGATGTTTGATTTCTATTTCTAGCCAGGATGAAAAAAGCAAACAACAATAATTCAATTTTGTTTCATATTGTTATTCTGTTATTTATCCCTGCCACATTTATGTAAATAAATTATTTATTCATTAAATAAATCAATAATAAATTAAAATATAAATACAGAAAAAAAAAGATATTCATGTTCTCGTCTCATAGCACTCCCAACATAGCTGATGCCCGCGTCTTCGCCCCTGTGGATGTCGGATATCGCGACTAAAAGTAATCATGAAATTTTGATCCCGGTCCCGCTTTCCAATTACCGCTTCATAAGTGCCCATTTTTTTAAGTATTAAAATGGATGTAGTATGTTATCCGTAAGAGACAGACATATGCCATCGAGGACATTTTCTGTAGAGCTATATAAGATACACAATTCCACCATACATCATTTTGTTATATCTCAAAGGGTTTAGGCATCTCACGCCAGAATAGCTCGCAGATGGTGATGGTGATTTTTTCCTACTTACTTGACACTTATCGTCATATTTTGGACAATTCACACAATATCTTTATAAATTGTAGCCTATGTGTTATTCTGATGTATAAGTTATATTATTGTAAAGTTTCATTAAAATCCATTCAGTAGTTTTTAAGTGAAAGAGTAACAAACATCCATCCATCCATCCATCCATACTTTCAAACTTTCGCGTTTATAATATTAGTAGGATAATTAATACCTATACATAATTTGAAGCTGGTAAAATCTTCTATGTTCGTGGTATACGTAGTATCAGGAAGGGCTGTTTAAGGAGAAATGAGGTTCTGATTACGTGTGGACGGTTGATTTGTTCACAATCGCTTCACGCTACAAAGAACTGTATTTCTTCCTCGTCTTCCAAAATAGATAAATGTATGAGCATGATAAAATAAGGCATGATTTTTTTTTATCTATAGAAATATATATATATGTCGCAGATGGATTGTAGAATCAGCTGTTTTACAAAACTGCTAGCTGGATTACAAAACAGTACTGTTTTATAAAACAGCTGAACGACGTTTAGCGGTTTTACATAATTACTGAACTATAACACGCAGAATTGAATGAATGTTTTGCGTTTATCAATGCAGTGGGTCAACGATCAGAGATGAAGTAAAACAGTGTGAAATGAACTGTCAGATTGTTGATTTTAGTTCGAAATTTTGTCGCATATGGCTCTGTATATCTCAATAATAACCTAACTTTATTTTATTTGTCAATAGCAAAAAAAAGATTAAAATTTTGAATGACGTAAATACTAAACCACTATAAAAGTCGACAATATATCGGGATTATGAAAGAAAATAACCGAAATTGATCCATGAGCGAGCGGAGCGAGCTCGGGAGTTTCGTGTATTCCGACACGGACAGGTTAGGGTAGTTCGCTCGCTACGCTCGCTCACAGGCCCCCGTCATCCTCTTCGTGTTTATGTTTTTTCTAACCTTACAGACACAACAATAGGAGCCCCGCTGAGCGGGGCTCCGTCGACCCAGCCATGGAAAGTCAAATCAGAATACAGTATCTTTTTTTTACTTGAGTGGTGACTATCCATTTAATATATCTATACAATAAACAAACCTGTCCCACAGTAGATATGTCATTCTGCATTACGTCTAAAGGTGGGTAGCTGTTTTGTTAAACGTATCGCAATGGCAATCCAGCTGTACGTCGTTCAGCTGTTTTATAAAACAGTAGATACTGTTTTGTAAATCAGCTAGCAGTTTTGTAAAACAGCGGATTCTACAATCCATCTGCGACATATATATATATTCAGTGTGATTTCTTTAGCCAGTTCTCTCTTATTCCTTAATATGTCTGTCACTGTCATACAACTGTTAAACTATAAGTGTAAGATAGAAATGGAAATATAGCTAGTCTACTAAGTCTACTAATAGTCTATACTAAGTCACAACACGTGCTACGTAATGTCCATTTAACTTGTTTTATATCTTAAATATTTTTTCCAAGATATTACATTATTCGATTTTTTTTTAATTCTGTTTTATTTCGACAAATGGCCATGATTAATAAGAAGATTTCAACAAAATCATTGTAGATTGAAAACATTTTAATACTAGTAAATGTAAAACTATTGCCTCCTGCACAGAGATGTTACGTGTTCAAAATATGAAATATCTGAAACGGTGACTGCGACAGACTCTATTGTGGACGAAATCTTCACGTACGATAGTTACACTTCAATGCACTTTTATTAGGAGGATATATTTTATAGCATTTTATATATGAGAAGACTTGCAACGATTTCATATGATGTGTACGAAGACGTTCATATAATGTTAATTGTTGCCGGTTCAAAGATGTGAGACGTTGCAAAACATATATATGTTTTTAGGTTATCGCGATCACTACACATTATAATAAAACAACTTTTAACCGGATTAATCGCGTGTATTATTGGTTTTAGTTTTTCCTGGCATCTCGAACAGCGTTGCGACCACGATGCTGTGACTTTATTATAAGATATATATGTCTAAAACTGTCTGGTAATCTGAATTTAAAACTCTTACATCCATGAAGTAAATTTTAACCTGATGTTAAGAATATGACAATTCGAACGGATATAATGATTATTATACCAGTTTCAGATACGGTTACAGATATGAAATTATTTAGGATTATCGGATAGTTACGGATATCAGTGACAATGTTTTATTGACCTGTCTTGACATTTTATTCAGTTTGACATGTATAAAAAATTTCTTTTAAATACCTACTGATACTGTATTTTAAATATGTATTTAAATTCGTAGCCCATAAAATATGCTGTAAATGTGAGCTCAATGTAGAGATTAATGACTCATGTGACATAACAAATTATTTGTATTCGTAGCATTATTTATTAGATAATATTACATCTCACACATTAACCTCCATTGTTCTTGCACCTACAAACTTTGTAACTATGCAAAGATCTTGCATCTTTCTTGTATTATTTTATTCTAAAAGAGTGTCTATGGAGTTTCTTGCCGGTTCTTCTCCATAAGACCAACTTTTTGGAACCGTGCAACTAAAATCAATTGCCGTTTCATAAGTGCATGCAATTTTGCCTATTTGAAATAAAAAACTTTGACTTTGACTTTGATTATATTTATGGAATTGTAAAAAAAAATTGCTAATAGTTTTTTTTTTCTATGTTACCGTTAGTTAGGTACTAAAATCTCAGAAAACAATATATTATTGTTTGACATATAGACATTCTTAATTGACTTGTACTACTACAGCATTTCCAGACATTTATTATTCTTGATGGAGTTATTGTTGTATTTATTTATCAGATTTATATAATTATTAGTAGTGCATAATCTGTAGAGATAAATACCTGTAAAATTGCATGCCTTCAGGCGGATTATGGAGAGACCAATTTATTTAATGATGTTATCAGATTTACCCATAATATTTTGCGTGCCGACAATACGGCGAGACATGTTGTACTATATAGAACCTAATACGTTTGTAAAACCGTGTTTCTTGCAAATAAATATTCTTATTCTTATCGTAATAATAATATTAAATCATGTAATTTACGGTCAAAGGCCAATCAATCAATCAAACATTTATTGCGTTCCTTAATGTACATAGATGGTCGAACGTAGTATCGTATAACTTTAAACAACATGATTAGATCTACCCACCTACCTTATTCTATGTACAAGGGGCAGTAACGAGATAATAGTAGATTCAGGAAGACGTAAGTACCTACTGTCTCATTTGATGATGTGCAATAATTCTAAGCTTAAATGAAGGCTTTAATTAATTTAGAAAATTAAATCGCTATAAACGTAACCTGTAGCGCAGTATCGTCTAGTTTGTTTCACTGTATATACCTATCTACATAAATCTACGTAAATTTATGGGTAGAGAGTAAATATAAAGATAAATGAAATGGCAAACGTGCGATATCGCGGTGTCTCGTCGCGTCGCCGCGGAGTCGACGCGTCTTACACGCCACGCCGCACACCCGCGATTTGATTTTGTGCACATATATATAGAGCTGATAATATTAGTAACAGTGTTGATAAACTATTTTATGTTTTATATAATGATTTTTACAGATGTTAAGGCCATGCCTATATTCATTATTCTTTTCTAGTTTCACTTGAACACTTTGCAGCGTTCATGGTCGCAGGCGGGCTGAAACGTCGGGAAAAACGAAAACCAATAATACCCGCAATTAATTCGGTTAAAAGTTCTTTTATTATAATGAAATAATGTTATTTATTGTGATCGCGAAAATCTAAGATATTACTACATTATATAATAGTTGATTATTACTACAATTTATGTTAAGTGAATGAAAACGATGTCAAATTAAGTCTCATGAATATAATTACACATTAACAGCTCTATAAATTACCTTATAAACTCAGTTCATAGTGTTGGACTGAGTCGCAAGTCGCTCCGGATCAGTTGAGCCGCTTAACACACGCCGCCGAGATATGCTTTGTGTGCCTACTGGCTTGGTTCAGAGTTCCGACATCGAGCACGTAGCTTCATGAGAAGTTTCATGTCAGACTTCTCCATACGTTACTTTAGTTAATGGTAACTATAATATCAAGTATATGTGTGTGCAAATCTAGTAGGTGGAATATAGGTGGGCGATAGTAGATGGAAGAGGCGGGATAGGTCACGTTGAGGACGTTCTCAAAAAATGACATATCAGGAGCAATCTAAATCGACGAGCATGCATGCGTGGTTATTGAACATAAATGAAGCGAAGGAGGTGTGTCAGAATCGTAGCAAGTGGGAATCGATAGTGTCAGCCTACCCCAGTAGGAAATAAGCGTGCTTATATGTCCAATATGTATGTATACGAAGTAGACACAACAGTTAAATAATCTCAATGTCTCATATGTGACTAACGTACAAAAGTGGTGATTAATTCTAAGATTTCATCGTTTAATTATAATCAAATTTGCCTTGACCCTAATTAATTTAAAATCCATGAAATTAATTATTGTATGTAATTGATGACATTATTAAATTTTCAACTTAATCATTAAATAAACTTAAGCCACATTCCCTTAGATTTGACAATATGACGCTCAATTCTAACTCAATTGTTTATTATCACGGAAATTATGACAGAGGACCAAAAGATCCTATTGTGGAAAATCCACGCAATCCTTTAACAAATCTCATAATACGATCTATCTTCGGTGCGCGGGCGCAGTGGGGCGTGAAGATCCGACGACTCGCGAAGACGGTGACGTCGACCGAGAAATACCGAATACGTAAGTTGGGGGGCGTAGCTTCTAGCGTGGCGTAGTCGCGTAGCACGTAGCTTCACTCGACATTAAAATGACGGTTTTAATAAAATGATTTTTTAGTAGTAGGTTTTGGATTGGATTAATTTTTTTGTATTCATATGTTGACATGTTTTGCATTTGAAATTACCAACTTTATATCATTGTTTTTTTAAGTCATACTAACTCACCTTCGTTTAATTGGTTCATTACAACAGATTCGGAAAAACAGAGTTCCAAGTATTTCACACACAAAAATAGCTTGATTAGCATAAATATCTCAGCTAGATAAATAACTTTTATAATAAAATAAATAAAAATATCTTATTATTACAAACTTATTTATCTGAAGAAAAAGGATTCGGTAGTTTTGGGAGCCATAGATAATTACTAAACTAGTTTGTTTGTATAAATTGGAGCCCCAGCACAGAATCGAACCCCAACCGTGCCCGCCGTCTAACAACCAAACAACACAATAATAAAATCTGGAAATCGGAATAAATCGCATTTTGTGCGCTATAGAGAGTTCGTAATTATTAATAGCGAAATATGCAAAGTTGGTTGTCTTCCGTCGGTTTCTCGATCCTTATAATTATAAAGTCAGATTGGAGTTTTCCATATTCGTTGTGTGTTAATGAAATTTTGCATTTTGTTAAGATATAAATAAAATGTATGTAGATTTTATTATGGTTTGGAATGTATTAAAACAATATTACAATTTAAATATTAACTGCAATTTTTTTTTATCTATTGTTATTTAGTTATTGTTAAGGTCAGAAAAGTTTTAATTTTGTGTTGGTTTTTAATGGGCTCAATAATAAAATACATCACTTAATTATATTAAAAAAAAAACAGATCTTATTTACTCCTCTTCTTTTTCTTCTTATCGTCAATGGTTGATGAACAACCTAGTGTCAGAAACTCCTTATGAAATGAAATGAAATCTTTTTTACACCATCAAGAACTTAATTCAGGTGTCTCTTTATAATGTTTCCTCGCCGTTTTAAGTGATAATTAATTTGTAATACCGTAGGCATACGATTTCGAAAAGTCTGTGGTGTGCGTCTTGGATTCAAACCTGTGACCTTCGACTTGCCAGTCCAATGATCATACTGCGAGGCTATCACTGCTTATTCCTGAGTTATTATCTCAAGTAATAAATTATTCACATCTCGTTTTTACCAATTATTGGGCACAGATCTATAGGTAAAACGTAATTAATTTGAAATACCACTTCAAATCTAATCAACAGCATTACTATTCAATAACTCCAAATCTTTCAGCTTGAAGACAAAAGGTCCGATATACCATAAAAACCATCGGTACCCCAATTTGTTGGCGGCGCTGCCTGCGAGTGATCGACGTTGATTAATGTCTGTCTGTCTGTCGATTAAAAAAACTTTGTGTTTCAGTGGTACAGCCTGGATAGGGAAGGTGTGGAGTGTGGTGGCACGAACGCTGTAAAGTTTTCGCGATTAATCCAGTTAAAAGTTGTTTTATTATAATGTGTAGTGATCGCGAAAACCTAAGATATTACTAATCATATAATGTTTTTTTTATTATACAAGTGTTAAGACCATGTGGTCTATGACATTTCTTACACGACCAGATAAAAGGAGCGTTGTGTTTCTAGGGTTCATATGTGTGTATGTATGTATGTTTGGGAGTTTCTTTATTCCACTATGACTTCTAAACATATGAACGGATGTAGATGTATGAGGTATCGTTAGAATTCTTACACTTACTTTCTTCCCGGGTAACATAGATTATATATAGTAATAAAAAAAATGTAATATTGTGACTGTACACAAAAAGTTGTTAAATAAAAAATATTTTTATTTTTATTAATTTCGTCTTATTTTTGTAAAAAAATATTAAATGAAACAGGCTAGCATTTTAAAGTCATGTAATGCATTTTTTTGTGTATGACATCTCACAGGTCATCCTAGGAGGTAGTCGACTGCTTAACCGGGCTTTCCTGTGAATGCCTTAATAATTTTAAGGCCCCCAGCCAGGGCATTCAACTTATAAACTAAGCGACAACACGCTAAGGGCACCCTCTGTGGGGTACGAGCCTCGGCTTAGGGCATCAAATCATGCCTACGTTTACTACTTTTTATTATTACGGTATTAATATATAAGATAAATATAATAACTTTTAGGTGGACGTTTGCTGTGGTACAGTCTACACCCACATAACACATGTATAAAAAAATATTTTGAATTTGATGCCTTCTGTCACCTACTGGGCACAATTTTCTCACTGAGCTGCTAAATTCCTAATAGAAAACCTATTTAGTAGCACTGTACCCGAGGTGAGAATTAATCCCAGAACCTGACTTAGCAATACGAGTTTAGCATAAATAAGTTATCTATTTTCTTAGGCTTTATATGTTATTTGAGAGTTACATGCAAAGTACAAAAAATATACCATCAACATTAGCTGGTCGTCTCCACCGCACTCGTGTGCCAGCGACATTTGATTTCGGTGACATCTGGCGGAAGTAATGGTTTTTTTCAGTTAGCTGAAGGTGAAAATTTAATCTATGATGTAAGTGACGACCGAAAAAAGAATTTACGGATATTCTTTACGGATTCAGTACCTATAATTTTTTTGTGTATCGGTGTATTTTTGTTGGGAATTTGTATTTAAGTAAACATAATTATAAATGAATAAAGATATGGAACATATAAATGACATCTTGCTCACTGCTACTCTGAATTTTTCTTCCACATTTTAATATATCTTGCGGTGACGTCATTGCTATCTATTCACTAGTGAGCAGAGATCGGGATGGTTTAGTAGAGTGCTTGCAGTATTTATCCGAGAGGCGAAAGTCACAACCTTAAACTGTTTTCTTTCCAAATTTTTTATGGGACCATCCATAAAGTATGTCACACGTAAATTTTTTCAAATGTTTGATTTGGTGTTGATCATATTATAAAATAATTTTAATGGAAATAAAACTAATTTCGGAACTGATGTTTTAATTTAATAATTTATAGGTGTAATATTGCAAAATATGTGTCGTCACACTAGGGAGGGCTCACAAGTGTGATCAACTGTGACAAGGACGGGGAGGGGTCAAAAAATACTCAATACTCAATACTTTATTGCATTCCATATCAATGACCCCTAACTTTAGATTTGACTACTCATGTAATAAGACGATTATTTTTTTTTCTTCAGCCTTTTTTCGACACTTTATCTGAAATAATCTAATGTTCCCTATGTTTCTCATAAAAATATTTCCCTCAAAATAAGCAAAAAAATTACATTTTCTTCTTAATGTTTTTTGTACCTACTACGCAAAATAGGTATCATAATGTGTAGTTACTGAAAATCAGTGTGTGCAATTCAATTACATACTGTATCAAAGTTCAAGTTGCAAGTACTAAGAAACTAAGTTATAGTTCAATTTGCGTACTATTTTCAGCGCACGCGTCATTGTCAAGTAGACCCCCTAGGCAGCGAGCGAAGCGCAATTTGGTGCTATTATCAAAACATTAGATATTTTGAACGATGCTAATATGAACTATTATTTTTCCAGAAAAAAAAACATAGTAATAGACATGAACGGGGCTTGAACCGCCGACCCTTGACATTCCGTGTCATCACTCTACCACTGAGCAACTTTGACAGCGCGGTTGGCGCAGTGGTCGAGAGACCGATTGCTGCGCTGCGTGTCGCAGGTTCGATTCCAGCACGGAGCAAATATTTGTACGATCTACGGATAATTGCTCCGGGTCTGGGTGTATGTGTGAGATTATATGTCTGTAAACGCACCCACGACAAAGGAAGAAATTCCTAGTTCCTAAAAAAAAAAAAAAAAAAACTCTTGTTTGTGTGTATTAAATTTCAAGTCCTCTTGTATTCGTCTTAAGGAGACGCCTGGCGATATTTATTTAGAAATCATTTACAGATTTACTAATTACGTAGCCTTAACATGTATAACATTTACCAATATATATATATGATGTTAATATGGTTTTGTTTCATCATATGTGTGCGTTCAGGTAATTTCTTGGGCTTTACCTGAGGTTCAAATTAATCTTAACAGATTAACAAATTCCGAACGAACTTTAAAGTTCAAAAATTTTGTGGAAACAAAAATACGGTCGTTAGCAGGATTCGAACCTGCGCCTCCTGGATTAATACTCCAGGTTTTACCTGAGATTTTTATCGCGTTAAACGTTGAACGTTGTATGCTGACAATCTATTGCCGTTTAAAAATATAGGTTACGATAACTTCGCATTTTAGTGAAAATTAAAATTTAATTGATAGTTTTTAGCCACATATTAATAAAAATACTATCAAATTTTTTCTAACTAAAAATTATTTAGTTGTTAATCACGTCTATAAAAAAAAACATGAAATATCGCGTACATTTTTATCAAGTTAGTTTTTATTCCGTTTTAACCAATGCTTTTTAAAAGTATTTCCTATGTAAAAATATCATTTACTATTCGGTACGTTGTCAGAATAGATCCCTAACTCATAAGAGGCAAACTCGTGTGTCCGGGCCGGCGCTGCGTGATGCGCCCTAACTGCTCAAGTATTTGCTAACTGCTCTTTGATGACTTGTTGGCTGCAGAACTTGGGCACGACATTGTTCCTTATAGTTGAGGGTATATTAAATTGTATTCAAAATAGATAAAACGTGATTATAAAAAAAAAATTGTGACTCCATCGGCACTGAAATCGGAGCATGACGGAAATTAGATGTTTGTGAGCAGTGGTACCGAAGCTCTGTTAGAAGAGCGTTGTTACGGATCGACTTTAATTCTGACCTATAACTCTAGTTCATGATGGTAAATATTCAATTGTTCATGAAATGCTTGTAGCCCTCACTGACCGGGTTAAGCGTTGATTGACCTCATAGATCGTATACCGAGAACAGTTAGCAATAGTTTTTCAATATCAACGAATCTTTGATAAAATATAATAAAATACCAGAATCCACCTATCCATTTTACAAGACAGATAAATTAAAAACATAACAAGCTCGAAACAAATTCGTACCTTCTTCAAGAGGCATTCAACTCATGCGCATTTAATGGAAACACGAGGCTTTCAGCTCGACTGCAAGTTTCAGCTTCAGCGAAGATAAGGTCCGTATATAAGGGACTACTGAAAGGAACTGAAATCAGTTTCTAAGTTACCGTGATGTTTGGTGTTTCAATGTGTGAATTGAAAAATGAAAATTGTGTATATTTTGAGTGCCTTTATTAGTATTTTGCAATTCCAGTTCTTTGTTGAAACTGGAAAGAGGACAATGGGAATGGTAAGACAACTAGATAAATATAATTTACACTTGTTTCTAATATAGGTCCTCCTATTGGTAAGGGTGGACTGTTGTTAAAGTTAACTAATACTTCGTCCGCAATATAGCACCGAATTTAAGCAGAAAAAAAAACTGCAATAAATCTTCTGGCCTACTAAAAACCTGAACTCCAGGCTTATTTTTAGGAGTGATAGCCTAGTAGTATGACCGTTGGACTCAAATACACTGGGGTCGACGATGATGATGATGTGCGCGTTATAAATTAATAACCGAAGGAAAATATCGTGAGGATACCCACTTGAGAGATAGTCTCGATAGTGTGCGAAGCCACGAAGCTTACGACTGGTTAAAGCTCTGAGACAATTAAGTTAAAGAAGACTCTAAATATAATAACCATGTTAAATGTAATGGAAATCTTTCTTTTTGCCGAAAAACAAAACGCTATAACAAAAGAAAGGTATCCTAAACATTAATACTTCAACATTTGAACATGATTACTGGTATTATATGAGCTCCCCTTTAATCAATAGCCTATCAGCCCCACCATTACATAATCATAAAACTCATTTCAAAATACCCATACTATAGTACTCATACCTATATACAGTATTCAGGCCCGGGGTAGGTAGACGTCCATTCATTGCAGTCACGTAGGGTAATGTATATTCTAATATATTTGAGCTGGGAACGACTTTTCGTGCCTACCGGCCCGTGCGGTCTGCGGTCGGCTAAGGGATGGGGTAGTGTCGATGGGTAGGTACGATGTTTGAATTTATTTGCTAAATGTAAGATATCATAAATTACCATTCAGTGGGCGTGGTGGCGACTGGTGAGGTAAACTACTACGACGTCAAGAATAGACGCTCAACAAAATCTGCAGTCTGTGAACATACAACAGACAAACCCAACCATTTTCTACGTTTCGATAAACCCCAAATCCTCGCGAAAGAAAACCGATATATACCGAGAATGCTCCGAGAGGCTATTGAAATTAAAAAACACCCAAATTTCAATAGAGAAGATGGTTGGCAATTACCACCTGTTTGGAACCCTGTACTGAAAATAATCAAGTCCCAAACAAAGTCAAGTCACAAGACAAATCAAGATACTGTGAGCGATTACTGCGTGCATCGGAACACCTTTTAGTTTATAATTCGATAAAATTGTAAAATTGTATCTCTAAATTTAAAACGACTGTGACGTCTGAGTTTGTTTCGGTATTTCTTCTCAGGGATAGTCTTAGGAAATACCGTCGCGATTTAGTTTAAATATGTATCAGAGACAAAATAATTTTATGAATTTTATCAATTATATGTACGGTAGACTGAAATAATTTTAAATAAACTGTTGAGACACCTGACACCTTAGTCCTCCTGCGACCACGAACGCTGCAAAGTGTTCGAAACGTCAGGAAAAACAAAAAACCAATAATACACGCGATTAATCCGGTTAAAAAGTTGTTTTATTATAAACTACTACAGTTACCATAATTATTTTGGTGAAAAACTCTCTGATTCGTACTGGATCATGTATTTGATATCTATGTCTTGATAAAAAATTATGGCGATTGGACATATTATTCTACATTTGGGCTCCTAAGCAAAATAACATAACACAACATAACATCACGCCTGTATTCCTCGAAAGGGTACACAGGAGCAGCGATGTACACATGTACACCCACATTTCACAATTGCTGTTATTAAGTCCCATGTAATAAGTGGTGAGCCTATTACCGGGCACAATTCTAAACTCCGAACTGCTACTGAGAATTTCCTAACAGAAAAAGTCAATAACATCATGCCCAACCCGGGAATCGAACCCGAGACCGAAGCAGTCAGTTTAACAAAATAACATGTCATTTTTTCGTGTCAACCGGTGATAATAGTACCTAGAGATAGCGTGACTGCATAGCACTATCTTCTCGCTTTACAATGACTGAATTACAGATTTTTTTTGGCACCATTAGTTAACATCACACGCGAGACAGTACACGCGTCTCACACAAAATTCGCTAGTACCTAGTGTCGACTTATCCTAAGTACCTGCAATCTGATATATTTGAAATATTTTGAATTTGAATTGGAATGGGAACAACGAATGTATCGATATTTTTCAATAATTTCGTCCCACCCCTAGCACACCGTATTTACTCTGCACCTCGCCAGTTCATCTTCATTTTTTATCTCTTTCACCGGAAAAAGGGCAAAAAAGCAGGAAACCGCTCTAGTAATGAGTGTAAAAAAAAAACTAAACGAAAGATATTCCTCCCTGTTTGGTATCGTGCACTCATTCCCCTGGCCTACAAAATAGAGGATTTGTGTGTGATGTTATGTTTGAGAGGGAGATTAAAATGTGTGTTTTACTCGTTTCCCTTTGTTTTAGTTGAAGTTCGGGAGTTGGTGAAGTTAGGGTTTTAAACCTGAATTGGAAATAAGATAATATCATCAAACTTTAGACCTGCGTTGACCCCGATAGTGGCGAAAGTAAAATTTTGTACTAGAGCGGCCTTTCCCGCCTGCGCACTAAAATTTTTTTTTGTCTTAATCCTGCGCCGGCACCATGCCACGCCCCCTTAAAGTGTTCGCCTATTAGGAAAGCGAGAACGTAATTAGTTGCAATATGCACTGCACAGCTTAGTGACGAATGACTTTTCCCAACTTTCCCGGCTTCCAGTTTAACTGGATTCGGCTTAATATCTAGATACTACTTCTTTACATGGAGCGACTGCCTATCTGATCTACACAACTGGGTAACAACAAATCTATTGGTAAGATTGATTGTTGTTTTCAGGCATCTGACTACCCTTTTTTTAGATTATATTTTGTCTTCCGAGACCGACGGCTTAATGTGCTCTGCGAGGCACAGAGGGGACTCGATATGTAAGGATGGACAGACCAACTACTAAAAGCACAGCTTAACCTTAATCGTGGACTTCCACCTCGACCTCAGTGTGCCCTCCATAAGGCAATTCATGAAAAGGGCATCTTCGAGTCCGCCCCTAACCATCCGAATCCCTTAGTTGTCTCTTCCACCGACTACAGGTCGTCCCAGATCAACAAAATCCGCCAACCACGTCACGCTCTCCTCCGTCCCGATGATAGGATAACTGTAGTTCAAGAGTCTAACAGACACACAAGCACACTCGACGCGCTCGACCGCCTCATTATAGACCTCACCGGCGTGGTCCGCGTCCGTCGTGGAATATCTCATCAAACTTGCTTGTTAAAAAAAACAATCGTGGACTGGATGCAGCTTAATACCAGTCTTTTACATGGAGCGACTGCCTATCTGACCTCCACAACCCAGTTACTGGGTAACACGATATCTCGTGGTATGACTGGTTGTAGGTAAGACTTTTAGGCCTTTGACTACACGTACACTAACCTAACCTAACGGCTGTCATAGATCTTAATTTGTCAACCGTGACCGACAGCTCAACGTGCTCTCTGTGGCACAGAGGGTCTCGGTATGGAATTATGGTCACCCATCTACAGACCGGCCGCGGCTTTATCACATTCAGTCGTTCTATATGTTTGGCTGTTATTATGCCACGAGTAAAAAGATTAACGAGAAAAACATTGAAATAACCCAAACCATTAACTCAAAACGAGCAAAATTGTACACAATCGAAGTAATATTGAGCAACAAACACGGATAATTGGAAGGAGTCTGAAATCCTCAATATAAGACAATTGGAAGCCGTCCCTCAAGTAAATTGCTGTTCCCTTTTAACTGAATATCTTGCCAATTGGAGGGCAGGGGATGGCAACCCTTAATTTGATATAAATATAGATAGGGGTGGCTAAAAATATTTACAGACGTCGTCGGCTGAAAATTCCATATTGTATAACAGTAAAGACAAAAGTAACGGAAATCGTTTCAATTTTATTAAGCATTGGTTTATTAACAGGTTCACTGTCACGAAGCGGACACAATAGTTAGATAATCGATATGTATCACATTTGAGTCATTGAACAGTCAAAGGGTTAAAGTAACTTGACTCAGATTCGGAGTAGTATAAAGTATAAGTTATTTAAGTAGTTAGTAGTACCTACTTAAACAGGACTACCTAAAATACCCAAAATGTATCTACAATATTATTGTATAGTCAAGTTGAATAAGGGAAAAATAGACTATATTAGAAATAAATGATTACTTGCTTAAAACGGTGAAGGAAAACATCATGAGGAAACGAGCATACTTGAGAGATGTTCTAATTAGCCTATGGGTAGTTTACACTCTGCTACAAAGGTTGTCCATAAACCATACGATAAGGAAAAGATTGTTACTTATATACATTAATTACAAAAGAGATTATATTCCTGCTCAGATATAATGTTACAATCATAACTTTGATTTCTCATTATACATAAAACAAATCAAACATGAAATGATTTCTCAATAACATAATTGGACAATACCTACTTACTAAATAAACTTAATTTCATAAATTAATTAATTTTAATAAATCCACATTATTAATAACGTAATGAAAATGTTTTAGATTTCAATATTAATTTTCCAATAACACGAAAATCACTGCTGAAATCAATCAAATCACACACATTCGCTCAACTATTCAATAATCTAATAATAACACAATAAATTATAGGCAAATAACACGCAAATTAGACGTACATTTAGTCGCAAAATTATAATTATTTCCAACACAGGTCACAAAACATTGCGAGTCAGTTATTTGAGAATTAATTAAACAGTGTAACAGGGCGTGCTGAGTTACGGGCCCGGGACAGACATACCTACACGCGTGACGTCACATATCCTAACATATTACATTATTTAGAAGATACGTGATACAGATTGTGAAGACGTTTAAGTATGTTATTTGTGTTCAGATTTTTCAAGAGGTTGGCAGCAATGGAGCTTTGTTGAAATGAATTTCGTGAAAGACTTAAAAATACGGTATTTAAAGATATTATATACCACGGATTAAAAAACCCTCAAATATTCTATTTATGTACTTAATAAGTACAAATTATTCGTATATATACTCGTATATAAATTGGTTTAACAGTCTGTTGTGCAATTCGTAGGTAAAGTAATTACGATTTTCGATGAAACTTCATATATTTCTTTGGCAGGTTGAAGCTAATCCCACTATTCTGCGTAATTATGATTCCCTTCCCTTTTTATACGAATGATTTATTTATCTTTAATTGGTGATTAAACGATTGAGGATTGCAGCTAACTTTCAAAGCCGTAGTGTTATTATCAATACAAGTATTTAAAACACACTGCTCTACATGCACTTCACTAAAACCCCTTCCCTCCACAACACATACCCCTCAATCAATCAATCGCAATCACTAACATATTACAACAATAACTTAGTTGATAAAGAGCGTTTTCCAATGGTTCCGACATAGAGGCGGGGCAGGCAAATCGCCGGCTGCACCCAACGACAAGACATTTGTAGGCAATGATTTATGGACGTCTGTTATCGACACGCACCAGCCTACCCTTCTCCTGAACGGAGTCGATGGAATAGTGTCATGTGGAAAATAGCTCGCGGTAAAGTTCAATAGTGGTTTCGTCGAAATATGTCAGTTTTTTGGTCGTTCAATTATGTTTATGTGAATTTTATTAAGATTTCCTGGAAGTCTCTTCTACTCTTACACTAGTAGGTAGGCATACACACATTAATATTAAAATCTTTTGACTAACGAAATGGTTTAAAAATCCCTGAAAACTAATTGCTTTATTATGTAATACTGATTTGCGAAATATATATAATAAAATTGTGTGTATAGGTAAGTGTAACAATACTTGTTTATTGTATCACTTACTAAAACTCGCAATTTTTTGGAACGTGAACGTTTTAAATTAATATACTTACCTCATTGTCGCATTTTCTCCAGTATCAATGCGTAGCGTTCACCTTCATAGCTTCGAATAGGAGACCTTAAAATAATTTCGTTTTTCAATGAACATCAAGACAAACTTCACTGAATGTAGAATTGGCAAGTAAATGGATTAGTAATTCAGTTTTTGGACGAAGCTCATTTATGAGAGATGACTTGTGTTATGTTAAAGAAATATATTTTACAAAGTACCATTTTGGCAACTTAAGTATGTACCAAACCATCATATCTAGTAGCGACTGTAAACTATCGACTCCATAGCAGCAGTTTCTCATGCCTGAAACGCAATGTCCGTTAGTGCGTAAAGCCCCGCGTTCACCACCCGCGATTTTTTGTAAGATTTTCCGCGCGAATGCGTACACGCTGTGCGCTGCGACTGATTAATCGCATATTGATTGGAACCGACGGATTCAGGGGTTAGTTTGGGATTTGAGAATTTCTTCGAAACTAGGTGAAGCTGGGGCAAGTTTGTAGGTTAGATTTTTTGTAGATAGATTTATTTCGATATTGTAATTCATAGAAATATTCGTTTACTTAGTAATTTATTAACCTGACACATTGTCTAAGCCAAGAAACTTTTGATTTATTCGATTTGCATGACTTCAATTTTTTTACATTTATACATTTACCCAAAAAGTAATTACTTTGAAACATAGATTCCAAGCAAAGTAAATATAAACTTTCCGCATCCATAACAGCATTTCAAACTAAACAAAATGGAACAGAACGCAACTAAATATTTAACTAAAATTTCATTTAGCTGGAATGCGGTGTCGTTGACGCGTAAACGCGTCGTCGACACGCGCGCTTCCGCGTCAAACGCAACGGTCGCGTCGCGCGGTCGCAGGCACGTGTGCGGGGGAAATTATAGCTAGTCATTTTGTTTTAAATGTGTAGTTTTAAGTAGTGGAGATGTGAGTTAATTGAATCGAAAGCAAGTAAAATGTTTTTAAAATTAAAACGGAGTTTTTAAAATTAAAATTAAAAGAGTAAAACTTTCTATACAAATATTATAATAGACCAAGAAGTAAAGTAACCATGTCGTGTCATTCTTAGAGAATCTTTACAGATTACGGAATTCCGGTCGCTTTCTAACATCACAAAGGGTATAAAATTACCAGAGAACCTTATGATTTTTCTATTATTTTTGTTACCTATTTCGTAAGGGAAAATTCAGGTAAACTTATCAAACGTATTAACGCACTCTAAAGTTATAATTTCTTGCGTAAAGGTAAATAGGGCTACCTGGAGTATGCATGCAGAGAGCGCAGATTCAGATTCTGCTCACGGAAAAAAATATAAATTAAAACCAAATATTAATAAGTTTAAACCACATCAAAAAGCAACTTCAATAATTTACCAACGATCAAATACTTCAAACACCCCTTCCCATCGAATACCTCAGCAATAGTTAATATATTGTATATAATACAGTTCTAATACCCAAGGTACGTACATATAATATAGTTTCAGCACGTCTTCTGCTCCATCCATGTGTGAGCGACGTCAGAGCCGCAAACCGCCAATTTGACTCGCGAGCGTGGTCAAAGATGGCGGGTGTCACAATTTGCTCTAAGCCTGACGATATTTGATGGAAGATCGGCCTGATTACACCACCACCGTGTTGAGATGACTTTCGTTTAAGTAATCGTAGTTTAAATGCCGTTTAACTAATGAAAAGTTCAACAAATTTGGACTCTTTACGTGTATGTAGTTATTTATTTTTGGAAGATTTTCTATTATTAAATTGGGTGTTTTCACCCATGAAATATGTTCATAATTTGTCAACTGTATTTTTTCTACCCTATCTAAATGACACACCGAAAAAGTAATGCCTTAAAAAGATAAAGTACCTGACCAATTTTAACGTTAACCTAACTAGCGATTAGTATTTCAATTTCAAAAATCAACTGCTTTTAACCTGTCTCTATGCCACCCGTCGGCAAATCTTCCTGCTCGCGTAATGTGGTGAAACTATGTAGATATTAATACAAACTTACACTTTAATATAACTCACTGAAGCACAAGTAAGTATCACATACTGCCAGGATCATGATTGATGTTAAAATATTAATTTACGTCAAGTTTCTACTGAACTTTGACTGTGGTTTTAGTTATGTTGAAAGTTTTACCTTTTGAAGTATAATTGGCGTTAATTATTACAAATTTCTAAACAGCAAGAATTTTTAATACCTAGCCAAGTACATATGCGTCAACTTTCAGGTCCATTATAGGAGTTATTGAAGACTTAATTATAATTATGTGTATTGTTCACCTTTTTCGGGGTAAATAAAATTCATGAACTTTATTGCCGTATATGATTATGACTTTGACGCACTCATAAGTACAAAATCATGCGTGTAACTTATCGGTGTTGCTATCAGTATCAGCATAGAATCCACTCGATTCTGACGACAGGCAATAAATATTAACAACATTAGGGTAACACGATATCTCGTGGTAAGACTCGTTGTCTGACTTTCAGGCTTTCGACTACCCGTAACGGCTGTCATAGATATTCATCTGATAACCGGGACCGACAGTTTCAGGTGCTCTCTGAGGCACGGAGGAGTTTCAACATAAAATATTCAGATAGGACTAATAGAAGAAATTGCTTTTCCACGATGGTAAAATATTTGTATTTTTCTACATGTTAATTGAAGTTTAACGGTTATTACTCACGCGCATACTTCGGGATTGCCCGACTAGTTTCGAACTCGAACGGAGCTCTTAATCATGAGCTGAGCCCGCGGCGATGTCGCGAGTTAAACTGACTACACTTTTTCTACATGGCTTAATTTTTATTATCTTTTTATTGTGTTGTATCCACCCGACGACTTTTTCACGTTCGGAGCCGATCCAGTGCGTCTTCATATTCTGCATAGTTGTTACAAAGAAACCCATACAGTACCCTAAAGCATACACATGTATGATTTGAACACATTACTCACGTCTGTGGCGCACGTACGCTAGTTGGCGCGATCCCAAACGTTTCCAATCACAGCTCGTACCACGCCCGACTGTACACCCGCAATCTGATAACTGTTATATCATATAGAAGGCTGTATATTGGTTATGGAACCTTGCATCATGACTGTATTTCTTGTAGGACTAAGCAGGAATTTACGGTTGTACATCCAAAGTTACCGATGCTGTTATTTATGTACTCGTAACTTTAGAATGGTGAGCATATTGCTACCACTCATTCTACAATTCGCACCGCAGCGAATCTTACTCGGATATTAGAAGTTTTGCAATCAAGGAAAAACATGTTTTTTTTTAATGGATCTAAGTTGGGACAACAGCTCGCCTGTTGGTAACCGAAGATGTGGCCGAGGATGGAGCACGTAGATCCAAAAGAAAATTCAAATTCAATTTTCCACTGAGACATGGAAAATTACAGTATTAAGCAAGTAATCGTTCGTTGTTATTCTAGAAGTTACACTTATTAAATTCGACCTGAGAATCTCTTAAACTATGTATTTATTTATTTGAGTCTAGGAAACAAACAGTTAAAAACTAAAGTGTAATTTTTTCCTCGGCGGAGCGACCTGCCCCGCCCGTTACATCCAAGATGTTTTGATGAAATTAATGCCGGATCAGTTTGCCGTCTCAGTTTACACTGGAAAAACAACGTAAGCCTATATAGTTTCCACATATTATTATGTTAACGTAAATTATAATAAATGCGTTCCCACGAATACTACGAACGTCGCCCTCTACGAACCGTACATTTGTTTTGTTTGGAGTTTACGAGCATATGAAAAACTGATAAAAATGTAGGAAGTAAGTATTTATGTAACCTTTTTTAATTATTCTTATTACGTTGCTTATTATCTTCTTGTGTTATGCTGAAAATAACACTGAAAATTATGTGTCATTAAAATCAGCTTAATAGTAGCAAAAAATATGATCAGGCGAATACAAAAACACAAATCTAATTTGTTTGACGAACTTCCAAACTGGAACTATCGCATTTCGCTACACCTATTCCGTATCACAAAAAACCGAATACGAAATGAACTAAAACATTTCGGACGAAACGTTGCAATAATCCAAACTGTTTTAAAAATATTTTCCATGTTAGAAAAAATATTTTTTCAAATATAAACTGGTATAAAAATCCGAAGCCAGTGGAATCACGGGGGCGTGAAAATCATGCCCGGTCGGGTATAATGTACCTACGTACGTACCTCGCTAGTGTGTAATATGGGTTTATTTTTAAAGGGTTTCCAGAGGGCAATGTGTAAAATCTATTTTAGGGTTTTGTGTATCCGTTTTCGTTCAGATTTGAATGTTTTTCCTTTGGATTACCTTGCCGTGGATCGCTCCTACGAATTTGCATAATAGAAAATTTACTGCAGTGTAAATAAATAGTAAATGGTATTTACACACCTTTCTCGTTAAGGTACAAAGTTGTACTTGATGATAACAATAATATTTGTATTGTGTCTGGTAATAAAAAATAAGCGAGTTAACAGATTATGAAACCGTGCAACATTTTGACTTTCACTTTGAAATTCAACTGTAAAGCAAACATACTTTTTCCTATTATAGGTATCAGTTTTTCTTTTCTAATGTTACATATGAATTACTTGTAAACTTAACTCACTGTTAAAACTTATTAACAATATCTAAAAACTAATATCCCACAACATAAATAATAATTACAGTAACAAATTCCAACGTTCCCAGCAAAATCTATACGAAGCAATTCTCGTTTAAATAGGTATTTCTCAGCATTTCCATACAGAGCGGCGGGCGGCGACGGGCGTATTGTATAGCTAGTGGACGTGCATCGGCTGCCGAATGAATCGGTGCCTGCATCTGTGACATAGACAGGAGAATTGATAGAAAGGTTAAATATTATGGGGATGGTTTTATTGATACTCGGTGTATTTTCGGTGAAAATGTAGGCTTCTGTCGCTGAAATATTTAAGATCAAATTAAAGGTTATAATTTGTAATAGTGGGTACTTAGGTAGCGTGCTTAGAAAACAATTATGTCCCATAAATTTCGAGATATAACTCAAATTTTAATTATACAACAACACAGAAATTGCTAGCGTAGGAAAACGATGCATCACCGGTTTTCTTACGCTTAGGTACAATGTCTGCAACATATTAAGATTAACGATTTTCAATAGAATTGAATTGAACGATGTCATACAAAAAAATACAAAATACAAAATATTTTATTGAGCAGAATAGAAATACATAAGACATACATGGGTCACTGGTCTCCACACTAGGATCAAAGCTAGTCTCTCTCGTCGTTCTTCTCATAAAATTATGTATTAAAAAAATATCAAAAAGTAAGTAAACTAATAAACAAAATTAAAAAAATAGTGTGTGTGTTTGTGTGAGTGTGTGTTTGTGTGTGTTTGCGTGCGTGTGTGTGCGTGTGTGAATGTGTGTGTAAATGTGTGAGTGTGAATGTGTGAGTGTGAATGTGTGTGTGAAAGTGTGAGGTTACTTTTCTCTAATAACTTATAAAGTACATATTATGACTTACAAAAAAAACATATTGATACTTGCCAGGATTCGAACCCACACCCTCCTGCAAGAGAGGCAGATCCAGTTACTCCAGAAGCTAGCAGTTTTTCTTTGTTTGAGTAATCCAAGCCGAGCAGCCACTTAGTTACTTTTTTGCACGTGTGCGTAGTCTAGTCGATGATGTTTAGTTCGTCATTAAGTTTCGAGTATAAATAAGGTCCCATAAAAGCATAGGCTTGTTGACCAAAGTTCAGATTACAGCTGTTTTGTAATATATTTTATGTTCCAATTTTAATGGATCGCTGACACCACGATGATAAAACGTTTCAAGGCTACTGAGACACACACATAACTAGCCTGTTTCAGTTTATCTAGGATTTGCCCATCACGTGCAGCTGTGTTCCCCGGGATCCCGGTAAAGGTTAGTGGGGGGGTACCGTGACCGTGAGGATTTTAGTCGGTAGGAGTCCGACACCGCATCCATCATGGATTTTCCACACATCAATAAAGGATAAAGACCTCTTTTCATATAGGAACCGCTTCTTCTTCTTATCGTGTGGTTGATGAACAACCTTGTTTCAGAGTTGAAACCACCAGTAGGTCTCTGACATGGCTTTACGCACCATCGAGAATATCTCTCAGGTGTGCTGGTTTCCTCAAGATGTTTTCCTTCACCGTTTTAAGTAAAAGTTAATTAATTGATAATACGCACATGACTTTAAAAAGGCAGTGGTGCGTGTCTTGGAACCGAACTTGCGATCATTGACTTGGCAGTCTAACGGTCATACCAGTAGGGTATCACTGCTAGCACTATCTGCTAGCCACTGCTAGAGAAACCACTAACATAGATCATCTTGCTAGGTTACTACAGCTTGGCATTGGTCTATCTAGATTTATTTCCAATTCCGTTCCTGTAATATAAATCAAGAAAATGAATGATAACCGTGTGAACCGTGTGAATAAATGATAAATGTTTAACCATGGGAGAGCCATGCTTCGGCACGAATGGGCCGGCTGGACCGGATTGATAACACGGCCTCACAGAAAACCGGCGTGAAACAACGCTTGCGTTTTGTTTCGCCGAGTGAGTGAGGGTACCGGAGGACCAAACCCTTTAAAAGGCCGGCAACGCACTTGCGTCTCCTCTGGGGTTGCGGGTGTCCATGGGTGGCGGTAATCGCTTACCATCATGCGAGCCGTCTGCTCGGTTACCCCCTATTCCATAAAAAAAAAAGATAAATTTAAGCCAATTCTACGTGGTGAATAAGTCTGGAAGCAATCCGTTGACCACGACACGTGTTTCGTGGTGTCCTGCGTTTACAAGAGGCCTGCCCTTTGTGGACTGGCTGCCAGGCTTTTATGCACCGGGGGTAGGCAGAGTTTAGTATTAGGATGTGCTGTTTATATGTGTTTTGTAAATGTAATGATGGCTTACGGGAAAGATATAAAGATGATTAGGTAAATGATGATGCAAATAAATGAAATGATTCAGCTTTACTATTAATCATTTATGTAGAAAACTTGGAACCCAAAATAAAATAAAAACAAATAAAAACTTAAACTTATTTTATACGTTGGTTAAACAGAATCTTCGCTAAGGCAAGCAAAAAACACAGCGAGATGATTTGGTAGAATTTCCGAGAGATTAACCGAAATGTAGGATTATAGAAAAGAAGAATGAAAATATAGCCTTTGTCAAGAAGTACGATGGCTATGTTATTATCTTCCTGCTCGATTACGTTAGAAAAAGATGCCTGAAATAGTGCTTCAGGCATCTTTTCATATAGATATCAATTCTGATGAAGCTAAAATAAGAGCATTGCTCCCTTTTTTTTCACAGTTACTTTATGAGCGGGGTGAGCTAAATTGAAATACGTCAAATTCGATTTTAGGCACGTCAGAATTATCTAGTTTTAATTTAGTTAGTTGTCTTAATTGAAATGCCAGATTAGTGCGGGAACTGTACCAAAGTGTACACAGGTGAAAATGATAAGTTTTTTATGCAATTAAGTCCAAGCTTAGGGTGTATCCAAGTATCCAAGACACTAGGTTAATTATGTACCTTTTTAAATATTACGTACCGATAATGGAACAAACAAGTTAGGAACTCATGATTTCCAATCATTGTTCCTGTAATCTTTTGACAGCTGCATAACTATTGATGTTTTTAGCCAATTCCACGTCAAACCACAGGTAGAATGCAATCGTTTGACCGCAGTAGATACATGTGTATCGCCATCGTACGTTCACAAGAGCCTCCATTGTGCCTGAACTAGGCTTTTGTTTTGGCCTCGGATATATAGGTAGACCATTTTGCCCGTAGGCACATTTTGGATGCATTGTTTAGATTGATAGAGTTAGGTACACTAAACGTAACTACAGTACATAACTCATTTGTTATTTTTGTGTCTAAAGACTAGAAGGTGACGTGTTAAGTAGGGTTGCCAAATTTTTTATAAGAAATAAAGTATATGTAGGTCTGAGAAGAATATTGACCAGTATTTTAGAAAAACTAACAGTATTTTATTTATTTAACGTTATAAATAAATATTTTTCAGAGCTTCTCACAAGATTAATTAATTTACAGTCTTTTTTAAATCTTCATACGCCTCACCACAATAATAATTAAATAAAAATATAATATATGCTGAAAACAGTATTTTATATACTTTATTTTTGTTCAACAGTAAAAAGTATAATGTAGTGAAAAACAGTATAATACTGTTTTTAACAGTATAATACTGTTTTAACAGTATAATACTGTTTTAACAGTATAGTTGGCAACCCTAGTGATAAGTGTCAGGGTCAAAACAAAAAGAAGACAGACGTTGTACGGTTTAAGACTCCCACTTGTAATGTGTATATCGGCACTAAAAGAAGACTGGATTGGTCAAAAATCCTTAATATTATTTTATTATTACATTACTAAATAATTAAATTTTTAGTATTTCTTATTTAAGATTCAAAACACGTTATGTTTTGCCAGTATGGCATAGAAATATAAAAGTAATATTCTTCAAAATTAAACTCTTTCAACTCCCTTTTCATTTCTATAAATCAGTATACGGAAATCTTGTTGGTAGTACACATAATTTAAGCGATACTAACTACGCTTTTCCTCGTATTTTAGTTACATTTATCATTAAAAGATTCCTACCGGAGCAATAAATAGGTGTCTTAAAAGGGTCTTTCTTAGTAGACCTGTATCAGCGTAGCGTCCATAACCTGATATTTGCTTGAATAGACAAATCTGTCACCAGTTTCGGGCCTAAATCTTACTACAGACATGGTTAAGACATAAAAGCCCTTATCTAGTTAACAAACAGTGTAAATTATGTTGATCAAACAGTAATCACATGATATAATTTGCCGCAAAGTCATAACCTCAAAATTACCAAATGAGAACGCATACAAAATGCATGAACCTCTTTAATTGGCTATTCTCCAGTTCAGCACGAGTCAAATTATACATTCACGCCCCAAGCGGACCGCGGTGGACATAACTAGTGTAGCTTGATACAAAGCAAACATTAGCCCAGCCATGCATTATTGTCAAGCACAGGAGCAAACCATATAGTCTAACCTATACCTTATATCTAAAACAACCCCAAACCAATTACAACTTTATCTGTCTTGAAATAAAGTTTAAATTAGATTGTGTTCTCTTTGACATTTATAGTGTTTCCACACTAGTCGCTTTTGCACATGCATCGAGCTGGCAAGTTGTACACGCGCCGATGGTTAGAGGCCGCTATGACAAAGATTGGAAGCACCCGTAGTTGGCTTTATTAATAACAGCACGTTTTCCGGTTGTGTGGATCGTCACGCCCGTGTTATAGCGGGAAATGGATGATGTGTGAAGTCAATATTGAGGTTTTAGATCGATTGGGTCCGGACACTTTGAGTTAAGATGAAGGAAACAAAATATATTTTGAAACGCAGTAAAACTTGAGGTGAACTTTTCTGATATGAAATTGGCAACGCCACCTTAGAAATACTTAATTGTAATAATGATGCGTTACTTAAAGTACCTTGTAAGAAACATTATGGAAGATACATGAACTGATCTTCACGCAATTAATTGGAACACAGCAGTAAATGGCTAGCACATAATACGTCATATTCTATATATTATTGATAACTGAACGTACCAAAAGAAGCTATATAAGGTCCTAATTTATTAGGTAATTTCCTTTGAAAGGGTTACTATATAAGTAAAATTCATTCACTTAAGCTAAGAATTAAGTGGATATAACATTTTTTTTATAATTAACATATTCTAGCAAGACGAAAACTGCTCCTTGAACGGCAAACATTAAGATTTTTTTTTTTTTTGTAAACATTTGAATTATGGCTTAAACGAATTCTTATCACATTGACCCCTTAAAAGGAAATTACCTAATAAATTAGGACCTTATATTTAGAATGATAAAAAAAATAGGAGAGCAAAAATTTTAGTGCAAAGATACCTTATTCTAGCGGTCACAAGCGCAGCTGCAAAGCGTTAGGTCCTGGGTTCGCTTCCAGGGTCGGGAAGTGTTATTGGGTTTTAGAAATTCTCAGCAGCAATTCGGAAATATACCCGTTTTATAGCAATAAACTCACCACCTATCATTGCATACCTAACTTTATAACTACATCAGTGAAGTGTGTATACAACTGTGTACACCACTGCCTACCCCTTTGAGGAATACCAGCGTGATACTATGTTATGTTATGAATGGTGACGATGCCAAAAATAATTTAAAGGGAAAATCATACATGCCCGAACATGTAAAAGAAAGTCTGTTGATTGTCAACTAGTGAAAATCTGTTTTACAATCAATACCTCCTCCATCATTGATCAAGGCTAATTTTAAACCCGATCACTGCAATTTCCTGGTAATTATTTTCCCATCGGCTGACCATTACACCTGCCTACCCACTAGGCGATAAGGCGAGCCAGTGAGCTAGACGATTTGCGTTTACGCTTGTTAGGCCTATTACAAGGGCTTTATACGGCCGTTAACTTTCACAGCCTTTTTTTAGACATTGCCACTGTAAAATGGGTAAAATTAGCAAAGATGGGAGGCTGGTATGGCAGTTTTGTTGCGGCAGTTGGCTGGTGTTACTGGGTTCTTACAAGCTAGGTAGAAACAGACTCATAAGGAAACTTACGACCGATAAGGAAATTTCGAATCATTCATCTAGTGCTCCAAACTGACTGCGACTCAACTTATTCACCAGGAGAAGAATACGTCTAGATGCAACCCCAGATACTTAACATATTAATGGCACTCATTTTAGTCCCTTACAATATAAATGTAGGAAAATTATCAAATTAAGTTTAAGTTATTATAAAGTTAGGTATATAGATACTAGATACATATTATTGAATTTTCAGAGCAGTGACACATTCTGCCATCATAGAATATTCAAAATATTATTAGAATTAAATCGTAGAATAGAAATAAATCGTATTAACCAACATGTAACCAGCAAAACCACACCAAAAATTAACTAGAGCAAATACCAAACAACAAAATCTTCTCCATAACAGAATTAACACGGAGATATCCGCGTTTTCAATACTGAATATTCAACATGTACCAACACGGCAGTATCAACCCGTCAGCGCGCATACATAAATCCAATCAGCGGGTCGAAGAGACCGCCGGCGATGTTTATGCCGTGCCGTGTGTTTGTGAGCGTGCCGGGTGCAGCGGTGCAATGCGTGGCGCGGCTAGGGTTGCCAGTGCGAATATTACAGGTTTCAGTTGAATAATTATTGTCGTTTCAGATTTTTATGTATATTCTAGGAGAGCTTTGAGAAGTGTTTTTTTTTTTTGTTAGTTTTCGACGGCGCGGTTGGTGCAGCGGTCGAGAGATTGACTGCTGGGCAGCGTGTCGCAGTTTTGATTCCTGCATGGAGCAAATATTTGTATGATCTACAGATAATTGTACCAGGTCTGGATGTGTGTGAATGTGAGATTATGTGTTTGTAAACGCACTCAGGACCTATGCCCCTAATCTAGGGAAACATTAAAAAAAAAAAATTGTCTCTTCTCTTGTATTAAAAATCAAGTGTACCTAACTGAATCTTCGTTCCACTAGCTAATAGTGAGGTTATTAGTGCCACCTGTTCCTAGCCAGCTCAGAGCAAAATAACTAAGCAATAGAGGCTTGAAGGAAGTCACCCAGTGAGGCATTGGGCATTACTGGTCTACTAGGAACTACTTTACTGGATCTGATTTGATAATGTATTTATTGACGATTTTCAATAGAAGTGTACTGGCAAGTCTCAAGGATTTGGATGGGATTCATATCTTGGTTGATAACTACCATTATTATTTATCAACGTGCCTTCAGTCGGGTCGAAGAGACTGATGAGAAGAGAGAGTGATGTTTATGCCTTACCGTGTATTTGTGAGCGTGCCGGGTGCAGTGGTGTAATGTGTGGCGTGGTTAGGGTTGACAGTAAGAGTTAGAGGTTGGAACTAAATAATTGCAAGGAATTGTGGTTTTGAATTATAATTAACATAGAAACTTTCAATTTTAGCTTAATACGTTTTATTTTTAATTACTATATTTTTGTGTCATTATATTTTGCAGGAAAAAATATGGATTTAAACAAAAATTCAAAACGAAACGAAAAGCACTAACATAGTAGAAAGCACTAGCAAGATAATTTTCAAGAAACGGGTCATATGACAAAACAGCGGACACAGCAGATGTTTAAAATAACATGATTTACAAAATATGAATAGTATTGTTTTTTATGTTTTAATAGTAAAAATCATATTATGCCTTAAAATAAAACATAAAGAAATATACCTACCCACGGTCAAAGCATTTAAATGGTATATTTTTTTCCGAAATTAAATTTCACATACAATCACATCTGTTTCCCATTTGGATAGGCAGAGACTATTAATTTCCACTTGCTACGATTCTGACACACGCTTCATCTATGTTCATTAATCTCTTCATGGATGCACCAGCAAAAAAGGTTCCAGGTTAGGAACAACCTAAACCGAACAACATTGTTTTTTTTAATACTTAGTCTTATTAAACTATAGCAGCATGCTAGGTATAGGTATGCTGCGCCGACCCCAAATAAATTGGGATAAGGACAGGGGGATGATGATGACTTAGTCATAATTTAGTGCACCAACATTTATGTAAAATTTGTACAAAATCCTCCTGCCAACCCTAGCGAGCGAGGCAGGCAGCGTGGCGAAGTCATTAGCAGTAATGGCTGATCCACTCCCGGTTTAGTGCGGTTATCCGTATGTACTGCGCTGTACATAGCCGATACATAGCATTGTAGGAGCCCCGTCAGGTGAAGCGAAGTGAAGTGATTGAGATCTACATGAGAAAATTTTAAGCTTTGAAATATTAAGATGTAGAAGTAGTTACTCTTTCAGTGTCGTCCACCTAATGTGTGGTGTGCAGTGGTTGATATGCAAATCCACTTCTTCAGCTTTGATATGAGAAAAAGTATTTTTATTTCATAGCAACCCTCTTTGGACTTGTGCTATGTCCTGTCCTTGGACTATGTCCTTTAATATAATAAATGTTTAGAAAATACTGAAAAATATACAAAATAGCACGCCACAGGCCTGTGTTGCCCTATTTTGTATATTTTTTTATTCAGTTGTAAGAACCTTTATCTTCGTTCAGATTAAATTTTTCTTATTATACTAATATTATCCACAACTATATCAAGTTAAAATTCTTACAATAGTATTATACATAGGTATAACGATGTTGCTAGTAACATTTGAATTCTATCTTTTTCAGCATTGGTTTCAGATGTTCCGTACCCCATGAAATAATTATAAATAGATATATAACATAACCTCTATATAGCAAATTTTAAGATCAATCCAATCAAACCTTATATTTGAAGAAGATAATAATATCATTCTTAACCCCAATCACTTAACATAGCACACAATACCTCTACATCTCTATACATTTATAATAACTTAATGCGTACTATAATATTATATGTATGCAGACTGAAAATTGCACTTGCATATAGTGGCCATTACCGGTAATGAGGTCGTATTGAGCTCAACACAATGTGCCGGCAATGCGGACAATTACTGAAATTGATTTCGTATACGCAAACCGACATGTAAACATGTGTATTGTAATGAATTCTGTTTTACTTGCAGATAATGTTGTAATGGATTTCGGAATTGGATTATGAAAGGGTTACGATATTTTAAGTTAAGTGATTAATTATTATAAATATCTACTCAAAATTGGTCATAAAACATTATTAAAGCAAGAATTATGTTTTTTTTCTGTTATGTCATCATCATCACAGCACAGAAGGCAGAGGCAGGCAGAAGTATGATAGTGTTGCACCCACATATTACCAATGGTGTTATTAAGTTCCATGTATTAAATAAGTAATGAGCCTATTGCCATCTACATCACAATTCCAAACACCGAGTAGCTCCTGAAAATTTCCTACCAAGAAATCCTCATAACACTTTTTATATTAAAGACCTTTCTTTTTGTTAGCCTACTTTGTGTTACACTGCTGGGAAAAGGCCTCCCTCCTTCTCTTTCCTTCCAAACCTCCCTATCTTGCGCGATATCTGGCCATTTCGGTCCAGCAAATTGGTCCAGGTCATCTCGCCATCTACGCCGCAGCAGTCCTCGACGGTGATGTCTCCTATATTATAGACAATAGACGAAAATAATTTACTTGTACCCTGTGCATACATAGCATAGCATCACGCCTGTATTCCCCGAAGGGGTAGGCAGAGGTGTACACAGTTGTACACTCACATTTCACCAATGCTGTTATTAAGTCCCATGTAATAGGTGGTGAGCTTATTGCCATCAACTGGGCACAATTCCAAGCTTCGGGCTGCTACTGAGCATTTCCTAACAGAAAAACTCAATAACACTATGCTCGACCCGGGAATCGAACCCGAGACCTCCTGCACAGCAGTCACGCTTGGGACCACTAGACCAACGAGGCAGTTGGCAGTGCCAGAAAAGCTCCTAAATTCAGAAGTGTGTTTCATTCTTCGTAGTTTGCTAATTACTTAGCATTTCAGACAGCATTTTTGTTACATTCCTATGAAAGATTCTTACAGCAGTACTTTGGTGAATATGTTTGAGTTAAAAATAATTTTGCTAAAACCTCGTTCGTATTGTGGCACCGGTGACTGAGAAGTTGTGTGGAAATCGTTTGACATGGTATGGGCATGTGATGCGCAAGGATGAGGATCATGTGACGAGGAAAGTTTTTAGTATGAAGTGTGGTAGAAGTAATGAATGGATTGTGTTAAATATGATATGCCTAGAAAAGAAGTTACTGATGATATGACGGCTGATAGAGATGCATGGAAGAAGAATATCTGCTACCCCGACCTCAAATAAATTGGAGAAGGGGTACGGGGATAATGACTGAATGTCTTTAAAAATTATCATAATTAAGTGTCAAAAAGTATGGATAACTTCTAATGACCCTCACTCAGTGCAAATTCTTAATTCAAACATTTAACAGTTAAAATTTAAAACGAAAAATGTAATTATTAGCCTCCCTGGGATAGTAATAGTATTGAATAACAATGAGCAAAAATAATAATTATTACGAGAACTTTTTATTTATCATTTTCTTTTCCTACACCCAGATCATCGCAAAAACTGAACTACAAATACTACAATATAAAAACGCGCCGACTTCATGAATACTTTCAAAACAATAGGATTTAAGAGGGTCCAAATCTCCATACGAGTTACCCTACTGAAACTCGACGGGGGAGAGTTGGGTAACTCTCCCCATAACCGTATTTCACCCGCATCATAAAAACTAAGAAACATTTTGCCGCAAAAGTATTATAATAAGATTCTACGATATACTTCCTTCGGTTGGGAAGTTTAAGAAGTTTTTTTATTTATACAATGTAGAGTATGTTTTGTCTGAGCGGGTAGTTCTTTATAGGTAGGTGTATCGCTATTTATTTTTACACAACTGCCCTAAAAAGGAGTGTTATGTTTTTAGGGTTCATGTATGTTTGTGAGTTTCTGTATTCCACCATAACTTTTAAAAGCCTGAACCTTTAGATGTATATATCTTTAGAATCCTTACATTATCCCGGGTAACATAGGCTCGTAAAATTTAAAAGAAATGTAATAATGTGGCTATGGTACAAAACACATACATGGCAGGCTTGCTATTTAATTTTTTAATTAATTTCATCTTGTTTATGGACGATTTTCTTGAAAAATCCAGCTAGAAATACTGCAGCACCAAGAACTATTTCAAATTATTTAGAATTTTGATAAATACTACTGCTTCCTGCTACCTTGGCTGGTTGTGTATTCTTGCCGGCAAAAAGTTTAATTCATTCTTCGTCACCTCTCCACTTCTGTGGTGGTATCAGCCTTCCTCATTATTTCTCCTCCATTTGCCCTATCTTTGACGCCTGTGTCGGATATGTCGCATGTCACCATAAAAATATGGTGACATACAACATATTATATATACACTACACCTGTCTACCTAGTTTTATGTCTTCCTTGGGAATCTACACAACAAATCAATCTGCCTAGCTTTTTCCCAACTACATTGGGATTCGTTTTCAATCTAACCGGATGCAACTTGATATTAATATTTTACATAGAGCGACTGCCTATCTGACCTCCACAGCCTAGTTCCTGGGTAAGACGATATTTCGTGGTTGGTTGTCAGACTTTAACGTTGACAACCCATAATGGCTGTCGTAGATCATTATTGACAACCGTGACCGAAGGTTTAGCGTACTCTCCGAGGCTTGAGAATCTACGTAACAAAAATACTTAATGAAGTCAAAGTGTAAAAGTATGACAACCAACCTTACCGCGAAATAGCGAGTGGGTGGTGGTGGTGGTGGTACTTGACCCTGCAACTTCAGGAGGTTGCAGGTTGAAGTCCCACTGCACCATGTGCGTCCTTTGACACAAGCGTCATATGTGTGGAATGTTTTAGAAGTATTCTTCTAAAAGATTCCACACATATGACGCTTGTATGGGGATTAGGTTTGCATTTATTGTCTTTAGGTATTCCTAAATACAATAAATGCAAACCTAATCCCCAATATCGAAATAAAGCTTATTAAGAAGCAGAACACAATAAAAATCTGATTGAACTAAGTACGAAATTCCATTTGTATCAATGCTTCGTCTTACAAAGCCTGCCTGGCCGAATAGTTGGGAGTTTTCACTTAAAACCTACCTCCCTACGCCACATACATGCAAATCGACCCGGACTCCCCCCTTTTACGATCGTTATAAAGAATGTAAGACAGATTCTTACGAAGTTCATGAATTATAGTCGTTTTATTCTCCGCAGACTTTTGGGTGGTTTTAAAATGTTATGTGAACGGATGTTTAGGGTTTGGGTAGGTACTTGTATTTTGTTTTTAGTTTTGTCTATCCAGTTTGTTTTGTTTTCAGCCATACCTACTAAGAAAACTTCATTTTAATCTCTATATTAATACGTGAAGCAAAAGGGGTACAATATTTTTGCTTCACGTATACGAAATTTCGCGTACGGAGAAGTATGAAATTTGGCACAGTTAAAGTTTATATGGAAAAGGAGTGCAGAAAGCTAATAAATAATAATAAAATATAATAAATATGTATTAGAAATACACTATTTGACAGCGCGGTTGGCGCAGTGGTCGAGAGATCGACTACTGCGCCGCGTGTCGCAGGTTCGATTCCTGCACGGAGCAAATATTTGTAAGATATATAGATAATTTTGCTCCGGGTCTAGGTGTGTGTGCGTGCTTAACACGTGCGATGCAGGAAGACATCCCTAGTGTGGAGCAAATAAAAAAAAAAAACCTTACACTTAATATCACACGTTTGAAACACACACACTCGCTTAACTATGGCATATATATGGCAATATGGCATATGGCTATAAAAGAACCTTAATAACGATCAGATATTAAATTTAAATCGGTCGATTTCAGCTAGTGAGCACACACTGGTTTAGGGAATTTTATGTAGTGCTAATTACAGCTTATATTTTCTTTGTAAACAAATAAGCCTGTTGAGAAATATGTAGACCACTGAATGCCATCTTGATGGGACATTTCTGTAAATCATCTCATTACACGAACTCCATGTCATTGGATCAAGCTTCAATATAAAAACATCGAATATCTGTTTGTTAAATGCATTGATTTTATACTTTGCATATTAAAGCTAACAGAAGCTATCTACGTTTGAAGTGATGGTGATATCTATGGAATCTCAAAAACATGGATATATAAATCATACTACACTTAGCTATCATCATCATCATCATCCCCCTGCCCTTATCCCAATTTATTTGGGTTGGCGCAGCATACCTATATCTGGCATTCTGCTAAAGTTTTGGCTATGTTTTATGACCGGCCGCCTGCCTGACGTTAACCCTCTTTGGGAATGCTATTGTTGGTGGTAACCGCCACCGATACGGTCTCATTCTATCTAGCTATGTCACACCAAACGTTATCCATCCGCCAGGTTCCGATGTTATCCTAATATCACAATCCACTAACCGGGCTCCTACACTTAGGTATGATCAGCGATAAAACTAACTGAACACATCAAATTTTTTTAAATGGCTTATCTCTAATACTGTTCCTGTAACTATCTGGAGTACAAAGCATAACAATCTTGTCATCAAATAAATATAGAAAATGCGAGAAGTTCACAATACACAATAACCAGCACTACAGTCGGTGCAGTTTGGTGTGTTAATCAACTTCTGTTGCTGGCTGTACTACTTTTTGATAACACATTCTCAGTAAGCCAATATTGTCATTAATTCGACAAATGCATCAGTTTCCATAAACAACGTGTAACGTGATAATTATAACTCCGGACTTTTGTTTCACTTTGTCCCAAAACGGAAACAATATCACACAGTGACGATTTCATATTAACGATTAAAGTCTTTGAATACCTCGTTGGTCTAGTGGTCGCAAGCGCGGCTACTGAGCATGAGGTCCTGGGTTCGATTATCAGTTCGGGCAGTGTTATTGGGTTTTTCTGTTAAGAAATTCTCAGTAGCAACTCTGAGTCAGGAAGTTGGTGGTGTGACACCCCCGTGCTTCGGAGAGCACGTAAAGCCGTCGGTCCTGCGCCTGATCTCTCTCCGGTCGTGTCGGATTGCCGTCCCATCGGAATATGATGAAGGAAGAGGGAATGTACCTGTGTTTGCGCATACCCTTGTGCACTATAATATCTCCTACGTACTTGGCTAATCTCCGTGGAGATAGGCCGCCGTGACCGAAATAGGGTCGGAAGCAGTAATATTAACGATTGAAGATGAAACATCATTCGTAAGGTTTTTGGTTTCATTATATTCAGTTTTAATTAGCCCAAAGATGTAAAGTTGTAAAAATTTCCGAAACAAAACTAGAGCCCGAGACTACTCACACTCCAGTTGCCTTACAAACTTGGTTAACCAGCAGAATACTAAATTCCTTAAATCGTTCCATCCACATAGGTACTACTGACACCCAATTAAAGTATTGGTAAATTAGAGAACACACAGGCTGGAGTCGGATCAGCAGATGGGAAAGTTAACGCAATAAATATAGCGTAATTAATACTAGTTATTTTAAAGTTACAATATTAAATGGAAAAACTAGTTATTTTGCTGGGCTTACATAACATCATACTTATGTAGCACATACTTTTATATTCGTAACGCTAAAAGACACAAGATATATGATCCTTAAGTTATTTATTGATACGAATACATTATGCAAATCAATTATTTACACACGCGTAAAATCAAGGTAAGTATATCCCGAAACTTATTTTCAATACAGAATAGAAACCTTATTAACTTTCCACATATATTCACAGGGTGACATCAATTTGTGAGTCAACATCCAATCATAAATAACGTTCTCATTTACATAAGAACACTTTGTTAGACTTGACTCTATGTACGACATTGTCGTCTTATATAAGCCAACTATCTTTAAGAAAAGTCGCAACTGTCCTACTCTAATTTATATACCTGATCTCCTCTAACATATAGGGAAAATCAGCGGAGCGCGCCGATGGGCGGAGTTGGAAACGCAACCATTACAAAAAGAGCTATGAAAATATACAATGTTACTCCTCTTGCATCTATTTTGCGTTGATGCGGGAAGGCGAGGTAGGTCTAGTGAAACTGGATGTACTATATATCGCCTGAGTGCACATTGGCTGATTCAGACCACGCCTACATGGAAAATGCATTTCCAAGATTGCTATGCAGATGGTATTTTGTAAGAATGGCGAATGCAGAAAGTTTCACGTTTCGGGTTCGGATTTCGTACGAAGTACTTTTTAGGCTAATGGCGAGAGCAGTGTTATAGATAGCTGGTTTTTTGCCCAGTAAAATGGCCATACTTTTTCATTGAGATGAAGATTAGGAGTGAGTTAAAACAGCTAATGTTAGACCAATTAGGTGTGTAGAATTTCTTTAATGTGAAAGAAAGTTCTACAAACTTATCGGCTCAATTAGCCGGGATTTTTGCTTGAACGAATGTTTTGGGTAAAAATCATCACAAACAGTCATACATTTCTTATAATCAAGCTATTGTTATTGCGTGTCTATTGACCAATTATCAGCTACCTATACGTTTGAGCACACGACAAAGCATTGAAGAAATTTTACGAAAACCCTAAACAACTAAAACAATATTTACAATGAATTGAAGTAATATTTTTGCAATAAACGTATTGAGTATTGAATTCTCATGTTAATTGTAGTATTTTACGTGCTTCTGATTTCGTTGTAATCGATTCCTACATTTTTAAAGACAGAATGCAAATATATTTGGTTTAATCTTGCTCTAAGCTCCTGGTATATTTGGTATGCGACTTAACCTTTCGGCTCAGTAACGTACAGATCTGTACGTTGTAACAATAAAAATCTATTGTGTCTGCAAATGACTGACGCAACAGCTTATGCATACGAATTCCAGTTTTATTAACCTGTAATAATCTTAGCGACAGACTAGTGGTATGACCTTTAGACTGAGAAGTCAAAGGTGAAGTTCGAATCCACGGCACGCACCACTGACGTTTCTGAGTCATGTGCGTTTGATAAATTAATTGTAACTTGCTTATAATGGTGAAAGAAAACATTGTGAGGTAACCAGCACACCTGAGAGATGTTCTCGATGGTGTATAAAGCCATGTCATAGACCTATGGGTGTTTAAACTCTGACTCTAGGTTGTTCATCAAACATACGATAAGAAGAATAATAATCATAGCAGGTGGCATTCTATAAATTCTGCTTACCCCTATAGGAAATATGGGACAGTTTAAATATGTATGTATTATGAAATCATAGAAGTACGAATAACGTCAGTTAGAAAGAAAGATAAAAGTTACCACAGAGTTCATTTGTATATACGACGATCAGTTACTGACAAAACTTTCTTAAAAAGGGACTGCGGCAGGTTCGGTAGCCTGTCAGGGTACGTCAGTAAAGCGACGCATGAGTGGCATGAGTGAATAACTAACTCCCGAAAAAGCCTTTCTACCCTTGACCGTTTTGTGAACCCTATTTTGACCGACAATCCAGACATTTGGTCATTTTGAGTGACCTTGTTTACTTTGGTTCTACATTAGGTCGTATTTATGGTTACAATATGGTTTCTTTACGGTTAAATGGAAGAACGGCAAAATTTATATTTCAAATTCTTAAAGTCTTGTTTGAGATAAGATATTGCGAAATTGGAGCAAGATCATGGACGAAAGCGGACTTGCAGTTGTACAGGAATAGCATGTCTAACCATATTACCTAAAACATCCAAATTTTATGAAGTTATTCAGGGAAGCAACAAAATACCAATGACTAACCAGAACCACCATTCTTCGGAGAAATATGGTATTTCTACAAATCACATCATCGACGTCATCATCCCCCTGCCCTTATCCCAATTTATTTAAGGCCGGCGCAGTAAGTATTCCTCTTCCACTTTCTAATTGTTTTTGAAATTGCATGCTGCTAAAGTTTCGGCAATTTCTACAAATAATATTTATCAAAAACTTTATTAAATAACGCTATGCTGAGTATGTAGCTTTAAATTCGTTTTTAATAATAATGCTTAGAATCCGATCCAGTCAGTCCCTTGCTGTCCTCCCACCAGCGACGCCCTAAGCCGAGGCTCGTACCCCGCAGGAAGTACCCTTAACGTGTTGTCGCTTAGTTTATAAGTTGAATGCCCTGGCTGGAGGCCTTAGAATTACTAAGGCAACACAGGAAAGCCCTAGACAACCTCTTTGGTTAACCTGCAAGATGCCCTACACAAAAAAAAATTGCGCTATATCAATAAAAGGCATTTAGTTCACATAAAACTAACTAATAGGTAATGAATGCTTCTAATTTTCACGATTTCCGAATTTTCGAATTCAATCAGAGATACGTACTACGTACCTACCGAAGAACCAAAAAATTTTTTTTCTCGGATTCCTTTAACAAATGAACATCGCATATTTCTCTGAATCCGTTCAAAAATTAATAACAAAAACAATGGATTTCTACATACCATAGCGCTATACCAATAAGGGGCTTACTGGCGTGCGTAACGAAGTGTAGAGGCAAATCGGATCAGTCCAGCGTAGTGTGGTTGCACATCTGTTCAACGGCTTATGAACTTAACTGAGCACTATACTTGTAAATGTAGGTATTGTAATTCTGTAAATCAGGATTGTAGAGATGATATTAATTCTAAGTGGTGTTATAGGTATTAATTTGATTTAGACTCTAGTATTTTTTTTATTTTTTAAGGAACATGCTACCCTGTCCAACCGTAAAATAGCTCTCCCAACAAAGCTATAGTGTCGCTTAAGTTGAAAGAGTGCACAAATAAAACTAATTTATTTGACGCTAGTTGTTATATTCTGCTGAGAAAAAAAAACATCATATCGACCAAAGTTATAAATTAAATGGAAAAAGAATACGGTCGCGAACAGGATTCGAACCTGCGCCTCCCGGATGAATACTCCAGGCGCTCTGACCAGCAGGTTCGAATCCTGTTCGCGACCGTATTCTTTTTCCATTTAATTTATAACTTTAGAGTTCGCTAAGCATGCGTTAATGCTTTTCAAAGATTTATCTTGAATCATATCGACCATTGAAAGGGTATTTGGCTCTATGAACTGTTTGTTGATACATGAACCCTAAATACATGGCACTCCTTTTTTGGGCAGTCGTGTAATAACAGCTGATACATGCTTTATATTTTTTCCTCCAAAACCTACAACAAAGAACAGCCAACCTAATCACACGAATCCGAACCGCATATGTCCTATAATACCACAATTTTAATAACAATACTTATCTATAGCACAATGCTCGCCGCCTGGCGTCGTCCGCTCCGATGAGTTTCAATCCCGTACAGCACGTTTTTACCCCTATTCTATTCACTTTCCAACCGACGTACTCTAGGAAATGAAAAGATTTCTTTCCTTTTTTTTCTCTTGGGTAAAGATTAGTTCCGCGGTCTTCGGAGCCGGGGTTTTACTTTTTGCTTATTAATGCGGTTTTTTTTTCTTCTTTTTAGCCAGTGAATGGGATGTAGGTTAATGTAGGTCTGGAAATTACTTTTAGACGTAGTTTTGTAGATCTTTTTTTTTATTAGAAGAGTGAGTAGAGGATTGAAAGTCGATTCATTCTGTATTTAATCGTTGGCCTAGCGATGAGATTTGGCTTTAAATTATGATCTTATTTAGACAGTTATTTAATCTATGATAGATTTAGTTACTTGGGAGGAATGGGTTTCAGATCATATCATACATTTTTCATATCATTCGTTCATCTAGTCAACTGCCTCGTTGGTCTAGTGGTCCCAAGCGCGACTGCTGAGCAGGAGGTTTCGGGTTCGATTCCTGGGTCGGGCAAAGTGTTATTGAGTTTAGGAAATTCTCAGTAGCAGCCCGAATTGTGGAATGGTGCCCGGTTGATGGCAATAGGCTCACCACCTATTACATGGGACTTAATTGGTGGAATGTGGGTGTACAACTGTGTACACCTATGCCTACCCCTTCGGGGAACTATACATGTTCATGTATAGTTCATGCCACTCAATACTACATAGCATCATGTCTGTATTGCCCGACAATCTATGTTAACTTCTATGATATGTTAATAAAACTATGTTAACTCTATTATTATTACCCTAATTAAGTAGCCTCTGTCTGACGCTTTTTTTTCTAGAATGCTGTATACCTATAATTTGTGAATACATAAGAAATAATACGGATATATTATGTAAAGAAATGTTACATGGTGTTGGTGTATTTTTATTAAATAAATAATCAAAAAAGTTAACTTATTGCCACGGCGTAGCAAGTTCTTTTAAATGACTCTGTAAAAATATATCAGTAAAAATTAAAAAAAGTAGATACCTACTTAAAACATAGTACTGGTGAAGGTACTATCTACTACCTACATTATATAGTATTTTTTATATTAAATTACCGTTGAATTTTGAACCAACTACTCTATTGTTGGTTTCAGTATTATGCAAAAATAACGATGTAAAATATTTTAAATCGGCCACGTGTCGTGTCGGAAACGGGCCCGCACTAACAGACGGACGGACGGACGGGCGGACGTCATCTATTACACGCACATATCGAATTTTACAATCTAAAGTTAGAAGGGTATGGTATAATGATGTTTATGATGTAAAATGTACCAAATCGACCTATAACTGCAACAGACAAGAAAATTCAGTTACTTTAGTTTTTAGTTATTTTTGTGAAAATAAAAATAAGTACGTGGGCATGATTTCAACCTACGCCTCCCGGTTTAAGATTATTCGAGGCGCTCGGACTTTGTAACTTTAGAGTTCGCTACGCATGCGACAAGATTTATCAGTATGAAATTTAATGTAATTTCATTAAGTTTAGTATTGATATACGTTCCGACTTATGCCTGAAAATACTTTTTACAATACCTATTGTAAAATTTTCAGCCCTAAAGATATAATTTCACGATATCTTATATTATCATTCGTGACGTATTTAGGAAGAATTTGAGAAAGTAATGTCACGAGGAGGTGCAATCAGTCTAAAAATTTTGTGAATTAAAATTGGTACAAATTAAGGTAGGTATGGTAAGAAAACGAAGGTGGTTGGTAGTGCAAAACAAATGTATTTTAAGAATTTCAAAATTATAAATTTTTGTGTATTCGAACCTGCGCTTTATCGACCTCAACTCAGTACCCCGAATTCTTCTTACATCTTTTGATGACGTCATTGCTATTTATTCAGTCCCAAAACTGACGCGACTAACTTTGCAGTTAATACAATGTCGTACGGATGACCTTAACAAATACAGATAAATCTTTCAACACAAGCGTAGCGAACTCAAAGTTATATTTTTTGTGAAATGCAGCTTTGTTTAGTTTTTTACACTTTTCGAGTAGTTTTTATTAACATAGGCATGTAATTATTGACCGTAACACATCATATACACGCTAAAAATGTAACATCACTCTCGTTCAGATAGCATAATGCAAAACGTATCAATCCGCAAAAAAATATATTTTTATTAAAATTTCTTACCCAAACTTTAGGCATATAAATTTTTTAAAGTTGAACATAAATCGACGAAGTAGGGTACTTTGGACCCCTCGTCCATATTCGAATGGGATGTGCCATTGTCATTTAAATGCGGGCCGCACATCCCAGACACTTTGCCACGGAAAATTTAAATAATAATCACACTGAATATTGTGTTCTTGTAGGTATTTTTGAGGTTTTCCTATGTCTTTTGTTTATGTACCTATAAGTTTAAGATTATTTGTCTGTAACGCTGAAATAAGGATATAAATATAAGCATAGAGACTGTATATGGAATTATGGACTGAATAGTTAGCGACGATGTCACTATAAAATGTATTAAAATGTGTAATTCGGTATAATGACTTGAGGTCGGGATAGATCAGTCGACAGAGCACCTGGAGTATATATCCGGGAAGCGAAGATTTTAATCCTGCCCACAATCGTATTGTTTCCGCAAACATTTGTATCTTTAAAAATGATGGATATTTATATAGGTAGATATATTTATTATGGATAGATATATTTAGATGACATGCATCGAAATCCTTGCCTAATTAGTTTTAATTGTTTTATTTTTTTATTATTCTTTCGTTGAATAAATGGATTTAATTCTAGAGGCGCTAGTTTGCAAAAATCCGTCTATATTGCCGAATTTGTGCTTTAATAATTATTGATTATTGAATGAAACCCAAAAACGCTATCTCAGAAAATCTTAGGGTTTTCCATTCCAGCACATGGAAAGATACGATATAATGTTAACATGATTTATGAAATGATAACAGTAATTAATTAGTACGAACTTATAGGTCACATAACTAAGTATGGATTTTTCATAACACGAATATAACTTTTTCGTAATTATCTTATCGCAACAAAACGTGATGCGTGATTTTAAAGCCACTCAATAATCCAACTACACATAATCGTAAACGATACTGTATTCAAAAGGTTTTTATCACCATATTAATATTTATAGCACTTTAAAATACAATAAAACGTACAAAATGCACCCCTTCACGGGACGGTTAAGGGCGCAATTCAAAATATGTATTTTGTATCACTATGACTGATATGACACATTGAAGGCGTTGCGAATTATTATAGTTTATTTAGGCCAAATTATTTACACCCTACATTATTGTCGCAATCCTTACACTATAAGAAATAAGGTAGATATTTGTATGAAATATAGTTTTTTGCAAGTTAAAATTGTGTGCTTGATGTGTATTATATCTTATTGTGTTTTTAACACTTCGCCCCCGCTGCAGTGGGGTATAACTTGGGGTAGTTTGCACCCTCGTTGATTAGCGTCCTTAATCTATGGGGGATTTTGAATGATGTCATTCAAAAGTGATGCATCGTAAAGAGAATGCTGTATAATCTGTGCCAGTGTGTCTTTTGTTAGTTTGCACATACTGAAAATTAAGTAATCTTTTTGAGGATCTTTTACAACTTTTATTCTTTTTACAACTTTTCTAATTACAGATTAAGTTATCTTTGGATAACCGTTTCTTTAATATCTATAAGGCTTAGTTATAGTTTTTTTTTATATATTTTTATTCTTTTTTTTTCGTTTGTCTAGATTCTACATGGGTAGTCATAGTCATTTATTAAAAAAAAAAATATAAAGAGATGAGAATTATTAAAAAAAAAAACATTAAGAAAAAATATACAAACAAAACCTTAAGACTTGTGTTTGACTTATTGCTTCAGAAATGATTTTCCACAGTCATACAACAAAATTAAATTTCTCAAAAATCGTTTTCAAAAATGATTTGATAAATCCGCATACCACCCTCTCACATAACACCATCCAGTCATCCAATAATATTTCGTATGTTTATTTAACATCTTAAACTGCTGCTTAATGAACTGCCCCTGTTTAACCTTGTTGTGCAACATGTTCGTGTATCTGTACAACACTGGGATGTATTGTATAATGTGTAAATATTGTGTAAATACTTGTCATAGTGACGTAGTAATGGTTTTATAGGACATGGTGACTGGTGTAGGAAGATTAAGCCTTGTAGAAGGAAATATATTAAATTGTTATGATTCTACTTCTTTATTCAAGTCCCTGCAGGCCTCTTAGCTCTTACTTGGCTTAATTTATTAATTAAATTGTTGTGCCAAATAGGATTTCCTTTTTTCTACGTAATAATCAACACTAACTATAGTCATACAGTTTTGTGAATTAACTCATAAAATATGTTTAGGACGCCACAATCAATAAGTGTTTTTTGAACACCAAATATTTATTCAGTCAAATACGAAATATTTCCATACTGTAATCAATTGTATAGAAGACTGAGAGTAAACATAATTGTTTACCCTACTGATTTAAAAACTGTAAATAAAAGGTATTATTTATTTCCACAAAAATGTATAACTTTAGAGTTCGCTATGCATACGTTAATGCTTTTCGAAGATTTATCAGTAACTGCAAATAAATTTTATTTGTGCCCTAAAGAGCCCCTTTATTGTCTAGAAAATACTTTTTCTTTGTTTTAGGAAATTCCTAATACCCGGAGTTAAATATCGTGCCCGGTAGATGGCAATAGGCTCACCAGGTACAAGGCACATGGCACTTAACCTTTCGGCTCAGTAACGTACAGATCTGTACGTTGTAACAATAAAAATCTATTGTGTCTGCTAATGACTGAGGCAACAGCTTAATAGAGGCATTGGTGAAAACTGCATGTACAACGGATACCACCTCTGCCTAAAGAAACACTTCAGGTAATATAGGCTGCTAAGTTTTTAAATTTATATGGTTTAAAGGGAAAACAAAAAAAAAAACATGAAATCTGCAATTGTATCTCTAAAGCTTTTTTTGTGTAGGGCATCTCGCAGGCAAACCTAAAAGGTTGTCGATTGCTTATCCGGGCTTTCCTGTGGTTGCCTTAAGAAATTTAAGGCCCTCAGCCAGGGCATTTAACTTATATACTAAGCGACAACACGCTAAGGGGTACGGGACTTCTTCCTGCTCCGGACTCAAATTATTTGACTTCGGCGCAATATGGTTCACCCTACCATTCTCCTCTGTCAGACGTCACATTACACTATATAGTCATTACTGCACAATAATGACATCACTAAGTACCCTTTTATGGCCATTGTTTATAGTCCAACTTCCTGGGGCTATATTAAACATATTCGTGATGAACCCAAATAAACGATAAACCTTCACACCGCAGTCATTAACCACAATATTTTCGGTAAACCCGCTAAATTGCATTCGGATATATTCGGAGACGTTCGGATATTGTCCGCGACATTAGGTCGACAGGAAGTGGTGCGCGCGCGCCGGATGCTGGGGCCCATCTATTGTGATCTGACGTCACATCCGGTTTGGCTGCATGAGGTCTGATGCATAACTGCACAGTGAGTTGTAATATACTGGGAGTAATCCGGTTATGTGTGAAGAAGGAATTATTATTATGTTAATATTTCTATAATCATAATCAAAATCAACATAACATAGCATCACGCCTGTATTCCCCGAAGGGGTAGGCAGAGGTGTACACAGTTGTACACCCACATTTCACCAATGCTGTTATTAAGTCCCATGTAATAGGTGGTGAGCCTATTGCCATCAATCGGGTACAATTCCAAACTCCGAGCTGCTACTGAGAATTTCCTACCAGAAAAACTGAATAACACTTTGCGCGACCCGGTAATCGAACCCGAGACGGGAGGTCTTCAGGTGCTCAGCAATCGCACTTGGGACCACTAGACCAACGAGGCAGTTCGAATAAAATTATAAAGTACTAAATATTTATTGTAGCAATTACAAAGTACCTTTTTACACATTTATTATAAATGTAGATTTCCAAAATACCCTCGTGATTTAATACCAAGAAGGATATGATAGTTATAATAACATGTTTCCTTGTAAAGCTTTATAAATTATTATAATCGAAGAGGTGAGTAAAAAACCTTAAAATCCTGAATAGGAAGAAAGAAAATATATTTATATTGATCTTGCACGGATTCCACATACGCAGCATCACGCCTGTATTACCCGAAGGGGAGGGCAGATGTGTACACAGTTGTACACCCATATTTTTCACCAATACTATTATTACAATCCATGTAATAGGTGGTGAGCCTATTGCCTATCATCTACCGGGCTCAGGTTCCAAAGTATAAAGTGCACTAAACCGGGAAACCTCAAAGGCTTATTAATTATCACTGCAGTAGTTCTAGGTAGTATTCAAACATTAGGTTATGAGACAACATTGAAATTGTTTTTTTTTATCAATGATTTTTTTTTCCGTCAGCTAGGATTAAACATTCTATGTGTCAATTCAAGTAAACTATATGTAGGTCAAATGTGATCCAAATCTGTTCTGTAGTTATTGCGTGAAAGAATAATAAACATCCATCCATCTTCACACTTTTAATTTTAGTAGGATATTCAGACTGGCTCTGTGAAATGCGCTGTTAATGCCTCAGTCATAATACTCCTCCAGACCGTATTTCGGTTACGGCGGCCTATCTCCGAGGAGATTAGCCAAGTACGCAGGAGATATTATAGTGCACAAGTGTATGCGCAAACACAGGTCTCCCTCTTCCTTCACTCTCATAGTCCGATGGGACGGCAATCCGACACGACCGGATCACTCCAGTCGTGTCGGATTGTCCGTCGATCTCTCGATCAGGAGCGACGGCTTTACGTGCTCAGCAGCTATTGTCATATTAAAGCATCATTATCTAAGAAAATTGATTTACTGACTACACACAGTTATCTAAAATTACAACAATCTATTCATCTGAACCGTAACTATTCAACAACTTAACAATACGATCTTCATTCGTCACGGCTAACGTAAAATTCGATTCATTATACGAAATTGTAAAAACCGCAGATTGGACACGCACCGACCGTATTCGCACCCACAACAAGTGCAACAATGACGTCATTAGCTAAAAACTATTGAATACTGAACACTCTTATAGACATAAGAATAAGGTTGAGAATAAATTTTATGAATAAAATGAAACATTTTGGAGTGTGAATGAATTTAAAAATAATAATACGTCATCGGTCGTCCCTCTGTCTTTTGGGTGTAACGTTGCATGATCCACGTTACGGTCGTATGTTGATTTTGATGGGTAGGCAGCGGTTTTTGAGTAACCATTGTTGGTGACGACACGATAAAATATGTTACCAGGAAGTAGAAGAAAAATAAATATCTGAAGAATGGAGGAGTAACTATTTTGTATTATATATTAAAAGAGGTCCGTGTTCATTGGCGTGGAGTTGAAGAGACCTCAGCGTACCTATTGGCTATCTTGATTGACATCGTATTGATGGGCACTTTGTAGTACATTGCGTCGTAAGCTTTTAATATTTTTGCTCATCATATTTAAGCTGTCACACGACGCAATGTACTACAAAGTGACCATTATTTTGGTTGGTAACCGAGATAGCCAATAGGTACGCTGTTCAGTAGCGGATAAGTTGATACTGATAATGATGTTTCAATCATTGTAAAAAGTGCAAATAAACTAAGCAATATATTATAATATATACACATAGGTACACAGGTTTGCTAGCATAACCAATCAAGCAATTCAACATCTTGAGAACATAATGAGAGCATAGCTAACAGAATTCTAATAGATAAACTATGTGTCAATTACCAATGATTTCTATTGTTTTTGCTGCCTGAATTTCTTACTATCATGTACTACACAATCCGAACATTACGTTCCTAAATCACACGTCATCACAACGAAAACAACCCCCCAAAACCCGATGGCTACACTCGCGTGAATTTAAATCTCGCCCCGGGTGTTAGGAAGCAGTGATTTGTGGTTATTTACCACAGTTGTTAAGTTTCCATTTTCGCTGACAACTCGTGCGGAACCCGCGACGATTTCGATGCGAATTTCGTTTTTAATTTTCCAGAATAGGTACCCAGGAATGTATTGTTGTGTGCTCAAATAATGGATTCGGATTACATACGCCGATGGCTCCAAATTTGCGAATGTGGTTGGATTTGAATTTTACTTTTTATATTTTTGAGCTTCACTGGTTGTGAATGTGACAACTGAAATGGGTCAATTATGTTGGGGTCGTGATGTTGCGAATGGTTGGATGCTTTATTTTGGCAATAGACGCATAAAAATAATGTTTGTATAGGTTGTGGGCACGTTGTCAGGAAGTATATCGATACCTATATACGTTATATGTCTGTAATAAAAGGTTTATTAACATATTCGTGCGTTTCTTTCATCTCTTCCAACTTGCAATCTAACATTCTAGATACCACTTTCGTAGTAAAAATACTTACATCCTTTTATGTGTCGTAAGTCAACACATTTTCATCAAAACTTTTAATTGTTTAATAAACAACTTATTTGATTCCATAACCCGTTTATCCAAATCCTTATTAATTTGGACAAACCCCTCAAAATTCAAATTCAAGTAGGTAATCTAATAAAGAAAATCGTGAAATTCGAAGCAAGGAATCTGTTGAATTTTCTCTCGACTCGCAAAAACCCCTTTTGTCCAAACAAGTCGGTGGCACGAGCAAATGTCACAGGGTGAAAGGCTTTGACATCCTCATTGAAAATTCAGTTGGTACCCGCGCAGGGAATGCGCACTGGGTAGTGAAAACGCTGCGGTTTTGAGGCAATCGGTGAAGTAGAAAGTAGTTAGGTAGCCAGGTAGATGAATGCGAAATTTCGCGTTCCACGTGCAGTAGTAGTGCTTCGTGTGTAGGGTAAGGATTATAATAATTTAATGTTCCATTAATATTGATTTACGGTGCAAGATGAGACTTTTGGTCAAGATTCATTATAGAATCATGTACAAGGTAAGTACAGTGCATGTACATGCCTTCTATGAATACTGGAGTACTAAAGGTTTAGTTTAAATAAACGAAACGACTTTTAAGATCGTTGTCGGGTTTAAAAATTGAGGGATTCTTCATGTTTTGTATGGTTAATAGGAAATCTGTTAATATAAATTAAAAACAATGGATCGCGTCCATATTAACATCGTTTAATACACAAAATGTTATACTTTCAAATCGCGGCGTTTTCCTGAATGTGTGCGTAATTAAGTCAAATTTGCATAGCTCGCCCCAAGAAGCCGGCAGACTTTAAATCTAGTAAATTTACTAAATCTAGGCTTGAACTGATTCTACGTTGGGCCCAGACGGCGCTCCGTGCCAAAGACTAACAATTTACAGACATGACTTTGTAAAGTTAAGAAAGGAAACGTTGTTATCCACAAAAAAAAAAAAAAAAACAATTATTGTTCACCAGTCAGCTCATGAATAAGGGCTCCATTCGAGTTCGAAACTAGTCGGGCAATCCCGAAAAATGCACGTGAGTAGTAACCGGTGAACAATAATTGATATAAATATGTCTCACGAAAATTATTATACAAAAAAAAACATTCAAAAATCTTATTTCGTCTACACAATTGTTTGTCTAATTCGGTAAATTATGTTTAATTATTTTGATCTTGTAAGGTTTGGAGGCAGCCGTGTTAAAAGTTAAATAGCGTACTTCTATAAGTTGTAATTAATTTTGATTTACAATGAAGTTATTAAAGCTTTGGCTATTGATGATTCATTTATGCTGTATTATTAGCCTTTAAATAATAAAATCTGATGATTACGCCAATGTACTGTGTGCCTAATACATACTTTGTTAATGTAGATTACTTAATTCAATGTGTGGAAAATGCTTAGACTCATGGACGTTGTACCAGAATCCTAACGAATAAAGCCGAGGTCTCTATAACATGTTTTTACCGTGACTAGTTTGGACAGAATATCCCAGACTGGGATACCAGCCTTAATGCCAAGTGCTGGACCATTTTGTGTTTGCATATTTTTTGTTAAAATTACCCGAGCAAACTAAACCGATGAACATATGTAAAGAAGTTAATGAACATAGATAAAACGAAAGGGGTGTGTTAGAATCGTAGAAAGTCAAAATCGATAGGCTCTGCCTACCTCAATTGGTAACAAGCTTATATGTGTGTATCTATTAGCCACTGATTACTATATCTGTAGTTAAATAAAACATAAATAAATTTCCTTTTCTTTTTTTCTTGCTTTTTAAAGATTAATTTATTTTGGGCGTTAATGACAATCTAGGTATACAAACATCCTTATTATAAAACTGCATTATAAGCTTAAAATAAATAAGGTAAGTATTGGAAAGCAACCCTTTTTCAATATTATTCTTTGTAATCCTTTCAGCATTTTACCTGAATATTTGTTCTGTGCGGCAGTAGACAAATTGATTCCTGAATTCGATTTACGTTTGACGAGTGTTTCCACCAATAGTTGTTGCTACTCTGTTTTGTATTGTCATCATAAATTCATGGGCTTTTCCGTCTTGTGGCAAAGTAATCTTGTTGGTTGCATTGATACTTTAATTGCATTTTGTATAGTAGGATCTGAAGATGTTAGTTTGTGGATTTGGCTAGATCTTTATTCTTCATTTAACATTCAAAATATCAAAATCAAATACAAAATGTCTGTCGTTATTCAAAAGTAACAACAGTAATATTAAACGTTGATCGGAGAGCCTCAAACTAAGACTAGCTTGTATCTTGTAGCTCGTGAGTAGGACTTATACAATAAATAAAGAATTTATTTCAATCATCACAGATTTAGAAAAGCATCGTAGGTTAAAGTAATTAAAAAGTATTATATAGGTAATAAATTTTCAAAACTATATATGGTAACAGAGCTCCGCCCGCAGCAAGATAGAGGAATCCAAGATGATGGCGGTTAGAGGTTCAAAGTGATATCGACGGTTGAAAGGCTTTTTGGCTCAAGCGACATTTTAGTGAAATATGAAAATGCCTCTAAAGGCTGTTGTTTAAAGTTCTTTTTTTAAATCACAGTAATTACACTTGAACCAAATAGCCTTTCACCCATCGTTTAAAAGACATCTTAGTAATTATATGATTTGTTTGGAAAATACCTAACTAGACCATAATATAAACAATTCGTATACCATCATTTTGTTTAAAACCAATTTCTACTTTCAAACGGCGAAGAAAGGTTTTCGTTTTCAAGAGGTTCTCATGTCGACGTGTATATGATTTTTTATGCATGACCACGTATAACTTTTCTGATATAACTTTTATATATTTACTTTAAGTAGGTATCCAAAGGAAGAAGCCAGAAAGCGTTCCAATGCTTTTTAAATGCCACGTACAAAGTAAAATTAATTTGTGTATTTTTCATACTCATATTCATACAATCCACCGAACAAGTCCCTCATGAACACTGAAAGGGACACACGAAATTCAACCATAAGTTTTACAAAATAAACTTGAGTTTTATTTATAGGTTGTGGACGGTTTCGTCGAATGTAAAGGTTGTCTATACATCGTTTGAGTGCCACCCATGTCAAAGGTAGTTGTTTTTAAATAACAAAGAAATGACAGTATGTTTGTAGCGTATGTGACTTTGCTTTCTGAATTTTAATTCTTGCCGTCGCTTTTTTTATATCTTTTGTCCTTTGTGTTTGTTTGTTCCGAGATCATTAATTTGTATGGAAGAGTAAAATAATGTGAAGTTAATTTGTAGGTTCGTTGTAATAATACGACTTAATATGATGTATCGGTTTTGGGTACCTACTGATTTTGATGACTGGTACACGTAGGTACACAGCCGTACACCCACATTTCACGAATGCTGTTATTAAATCCCATGTAATATTGCAATCTATCATATCAATATATCTAGTTAAAAAACCTTCAGTTACTATAGCGGCCCATAGTTTGAACTGTGTTCCCAATGCCGAAGGGGCTTGTACTTTCTACTGTATTATATGTAATAGATATTATATACTAGCTGATCCGACGTTTTGCTATCCAAAGTCGTATAGAAAAAAGCACTTTAAGATTCACCTGAATTACCAAATTTTCCGGGCAACTTTCTCAATTGTTCTCAAGTGATGCGCTTACCAACGAACAGCATATCATTTTTAATTACCTTTATAGATATTAAAAAAATATGGTACAATAGTGGTTCCATCTTACTCTACTTATTATTATAAACAATAAAAAACTAGCGACCCGCACTAGCTTTGCTCGGGCGCAATTTATATCAAAATAGACCATAAAACTTATGACTTAAGATGGAATTTTCCAAAAAAAATATTTTAAACAAACATTGCCTGATAATTACGAGCTGTTCTCAAGCGATTATTTTTCATACATGAAACTTTTAGTTTTTATTTAAATTATGCAGCAATCAATCAATCAATATTTGATTCGAATCTAATTTGGAGTATAGTGTCCTAGAATAGGACAGTATTTTTTTATTCCAACAAAATGCAGAATCTCATTCAAGAGTATTATTATTTATTCTTATTTCCGTTTCCGCAAAACATTTTGTTAGTACTACAATGATATTTACGAACCTATGATGCATTCACAAATCTACATAAAACAATTGCAACCAAACTCATAGCAGTCACCAAGTTACCAGTTAATATATACTTGCCCAAGGCAAAGGGACAATCTAACTAAACGAGATCAAAATAAAAATCAAATTAAGAGGCGCAGTTATTGCATAAAGGGCCCCTGGCTACCCCTTATTGCGTTAGTCGTGAGGGCTTGGCCCGCTAATTATAATCGCCTGGATATCTGTATTTGCTGTGTGAACTTATATGTAATTGTGTTTCAATGGGGTTGTCGTAGAGATGTATTTTTTCTTTGGTATGTAGTGTTTGTGTCCTTAATATTCAGAATGGCTCCCGTTATTGCGCAACTCACTTTAATTTTTAATAGTTTTTATTTTAATACTAGCTGATCTGACAGACGTCCTGTCCAAAACTTAATAAGTCTCGTGAGTAGTCTCGCATTATTAGTTTTTGCTAAATTATAATTATAAGGACAACTTTTCCATTTTTCTTTCCATAAAATCTTACTCGAAGTATTACGAAAACTTAAAACAATATTAATGAAATCGGTCTAGCCGTTCTCAAGTTATGCGTTATTCAATTACATACATAATAGCATAACCAGCCCATAACTGTCCCACTGCAGGGGGCAAGTGCCTCTTTTCATACATTCAGAAGGCACGAGCATTGATCATCACGCTCACTCACTGCGGCTTGGTGTTTTCCTTTGACGTATATTTGTGATGTCTTAGATTGTCTAAGAAACATATGGCATTGAAAAAATCACATTGGTACGTGCCAGATTTGAACCCACAACCTATGGTTCAAGGGGAGGATCGTAACCACTCGGCCACCTTACAAACTATCAGCATTTTATTTTTACCATAGATTTTACAATATACCAACCTTGAGAGATGTGCGTAAGAATTGAGAAGAATAGATAACCGTTATTTAAAAAACGAATGATAACAAGGTTCTGTAGAAGAAAAAATATAAATACTTAGTAATATATTAATTCAAAGTGTACCAATCCTGTTACCTGTATCTTGGTAGATCGATACATGACATGATAATATATTGAGTCGATCCTAATTATCCAGGAATGTAGAATTTTTACTTTTTAGAAAATACGGCGTATTGTATGGCTAATTGAAAGCTATTGTCATTACTAATTAGTTTTGCCATTACTTCTCTGATGTTTTATATCTCTTGTCTTCTTGAGTAAATAGGTACTATTTTAGTATCCCAACTAAATTTTAAAAGAAAAAAGTTACATTAATACAGTTACATACAATAAGAATAGACGAAAAATATTTTGACTTTGGCTAAATGGCACAATAAGCTCTTATCTTATATTTACTCGTAGATCCTTAGATCGTAGCAGTGATAGCCTAGTGGTATGGCCGTTGGCCTGACCAGTCAAAGATCGCAAGTTCGAATCCCAGGCATGCACCACTTCCTTTTCTCGATGATGAGTAAAACCATGTCAGAGACCTACAAGTGGTTTAAACTCTGACACTAGGTTGTTCATCAACCATACGATGAGAAGAAGAAGAAGATGCTTAGATACTTACGAGCTGATGCTAAGAAGTAGCCAGTAATACGAATTCACAGTCATTCAACAGTTTTAATTGATTTTAACATTATATACATGTGAATTATACTGTCTTCAAACATAAAAGACATATTAGCTATATTTTAGCGATAAAATTCATTTACTATACACAACATAAGGTACTAATTCTAAAACTTCATCTAACTATATACTCTCCATTTTTAAGACCATACATTTTTATTTTGTTACTACTAGCGACATCTAGTGATCGGTATCAATATTATACAACATTTTAATAAAGTACTTAGTTACCTAATACCAGCTGTGCCAATGGCATGGCTCACGTGAAAATAAGTTTGATGACAAATTAAGATGTCAATCACGCCTGATTCCCATTCGGGTAGGCAGAAACTACAGATTTCCTCGTATAGACAAACATTACGAAAAAATGTTGGAACAGTTCACTTGATCTTATTGCTGCGTGCATTCTTCCAGAATCCTGTATTAAATCTCGACATAATAACGCTAAAACAATTATAGAACAATATAATAATCGACCATAAAATCCATGCTAGAGTTTCCCCAAGCTATAAAGGTTCACTATCAAAAAACCAAATCAACTTTGGACTCGCAGACCGCACACAAATTGTATTACCAAAAACGCATTGCGGCCCCATTGAAATATAATGAATTTATACAGAATTTTGATGGTTTATGGCAGACCTCACATCGAGATAGTATGACTGGAAGGGTATCGGAATATGGAGCGATGAATATGCGGTTTAATAAGTAGTTAAAGAAGTTAGTTTTGAGATGACGTTTAATAGAGATGTATGGAAAAAACATATGCTGCCCTGATCCTAAACACATCGGTTTAAGGACAGGAAAACCAATAGTTTAATGAAATTATATTTTGTATGTAAATACCGTGAAAGTTTAAAACAGAGTTTGAAAGTAAAATCTAAAACATGCAATTATGGATCTCTTTTCTATATCCTCACGAAAAAACACAAAAACGCGAAAATCTATCAATGCATTTAGACATTGTGATGCAATCTTAGTAGAGCTTCCAGCAAAATGTACACGGAGCTGCCCAGTGGGTGGCTTGGGGTGGTAAAGACAATGTGGAACTACCAGTAGTAATCAGTTTAGTGAACAATTTGCGTCTCTACCGATGCGTGGTATATGCCCGCGTAATCTGTCTCCCCGTCGACCCCCCCCCCCCTGAACATCTGCATGTATGTATTGTTTTTAAACCTATCATAGTTTGTACTATTCTTTTATAGAGCCTATTCCCAATAGCTGAAAGGTTTTCTGTGTTCGTTTTTTTTGTTGATGCAGTGATGTTACCATTTATGGATTTCAAGGATTGGATTGGAAATTATTCCTCTATTCATTCGGTTTTTATATAATAGGCGATCAGTTACAACTCCGCTCCGGGTCCTCTTACGAGACCCGCTCCGGGTCCTCTTACGAGACCAGCTCCAGAACTCCCCTGTGCAGCGTCTGTTAGGGCACATTTCTGGAGATAATGTAAGAGGGTCTTCCCAGAGCCCAGAGTCGGTATGCACGGTAGCAAGTGACCACTGTGTCATCGTGTTCCCTGGAGGTCACTTTATAGGCATAAGAGTCCCTGCAGAGTTCACCTGCGACCTCAAACGATAATTCATAGGCATACGGCATGAATGACTCTGACACCAGGTTAACTCCTAATTACATTAAATAAGAAGAAGATAGTTAAATTATACTACGAGTTTTAACAAGTTCCATAACAATTCCTGATAACACATAACTAAATCTAAGCAACGTCATACCTCATTACTGACAACAAATCCCGATTGAGTCGTCAGCCTTGCACGATTGTGACCAATCGCGTTGATCCGAGGCGCGTGGCGGCGCGTGGCGGGAGTGCGGCGCGACTGTTGCGCGTCTGTCGCCGACGTGACATCGTTAATTATTGCGAATAAGATGAGACGCGTTTTCCTAGTTGTTCGAGAAATTATCGTGTAATTGGTCGCGTTTTGGAAGTTGGATGAACATCGGATTTATTGTCGTTTTGTATGTTTAATGGGTTATGTAATGGTTTCATTTCAGAACCATCAGGTAATTAACCACTGTGATTTATATGTCTAAAAGTCTTTCTCCGAACCTATCAAACCCTAAGAAAAAAAAAGAATTGCTTTAATCTTGTAGCCAAAGGAAGCGAGGCGCTATTTCCCTCTATGTCGTATTTTCGAAGCAGCTTTGGTCTGGATAATGCTAGAAATATGAAATTTTCAGGATTAGATGTCTTTAGCAGACTTATCAAACTCTTCATCTTGGTTAAAAAGTATGGCTCGGCACTTTAATGTTCATGAAACTATTACGTCACATAACATTTAGTCCTTAAGAAATAGTTTGTGCGACAATCACGAAACAGCTACCTAAGTCATACTTTTTAGCAAGATGTAGAGTGTGTAGAGTCGGGGCTTATGATAGAGTAACGTATTATTTATTGTTATTAGTGTAGCTTAGCTACAATTAAGAATACGCAGAGCTATATACTTTTGACTTTGGACAGGGTCCATATCATCTGCAGTAGGCACTTACCTACAAATTGGAGCACAGTTAGGGGTTCGGCTCTACTAAAGATCTCGTAACTTTATAAGAGTGAAATAACAGTCAGATGACATGTTTTTGGTAGGTTTTTCTTCTCAAAAAGTCGAACACTCGATGTGTCAAACTATATAAGATGAAGGCTGCTGGTTTTTAGGTTTAAAAGGCTACAACTAGATTTAAAAACGACTGCATGCTGCCTTCGCTTTATTATCAAAGACACAATCTTATATTAGAGTTCATGCCTTGAGACCAAAGGATGCATGGAAGAAGGGCACAAGTATATTCATATTCATATTCTTTATTTGCATTCCACAATGTAACACAATTAAGTAGATGGTAAACAAAATAGTAAAACAGACACAATTATGGACCCTGTAGGGCACAGCGAAAAAGTACTTAAACTAAGAAGATGAGAAGATGAGAGAGAGGCATTCATTAAATTGCTTATTTTGAATGAAATTATTATAAATAAAATAGTTCCATGTATTTGGTGTATGATTTTCTATGAATTTTAACGTTAATTTATTAGGCTTTAAGAATTTGGTAAGTGTTTATTTATTTGTGTATTTTTATAAATTCTATTGTTGTATATAAACCGAAAACATTAACTACACTGCGAAATGTATTATTCTATATTATAATAAGTTTTATTTTAGACTATGCTGTATTATAATTTAATTAAGCTATTTAGATATAAAGTAAATTAAATAATATAGGATATAGAATTAAAATTAAATTTGTCATAATTATATATTACTTTCATATTTGAGTTGGGATATTGAATTTATTTTTACTACTGTTTTGTTATATTATATATGTATTTATATATTTCCTACATACATACATACATAGCATCACGCCTGTATTCCCCGAAGGGGTAGGCAGAGGTGTACACAATTGTACACCCACATTTCACCAATGTCCCATGTAATAGGTGGTGAGCCTATTGCCATCAACCGGGCACAATTCCAAACTCCGGGCTGCTACTGAGAATTTACTAAACGAAAAACTCAATAACACTTTGCTCGACCCGGGAATCGAACCCGAGACCTCCTGCTCAGCAGTCGCGCTTGGGACCACTAGACCAACGAGGCAGTAGTATATATTTCCTATTTTGTTTATATGTATATTTACAATTATTCATATTTAAATTGGGATATTAGATTAATTATTATTATTATATTGTATTATAATATGTATTTCCTATTATGTTTATGTATAATTTTATTATTTTAGGAATTTTAGTGTTTTATTTAGTATTTAATATAATTTTGTCCGATAAATAATCGTTAATTGTATAGTATGCTTTATTAATTAATATTTGCTTCAACTGATTTGTGAATTTCGTGTTGCTGGTTTCATTTCTTAATGGTTCAGGTAGTTTGTTGTATATTTTCACGCACACTACATTTGGACTGTTTAAATGTAAAGTTATGCGAGACATTGGTAACATGAGCATGTTCCTATTTCTAACTGATCTTTCAGGGTATTTGTATAATTTGCTTAATGACCATTTAAAAAAAGTAATTAAATCATAACTAATTTAATCGTCCCTAAAGTAATAAATATCCCTTATCTCATATAAAAAATACAAACATTAATAACAACAATGATTCTATTATACGTGTGAAATATAGTATAATGTTGGCACGCGACTTCTAATGGGTTAATATGTGTATTAACGGACAAAAGACATAAAAAACCCTGCCAATGCGAGTGGGTGACATTGATATCATAATCAAAATATGAAATGATATTTCTGGGGTCCGATTGTACCCTTGAGAGGGATTTGTGTTCGCCCCAGTGTTTGTTTGTTTTTAATGATATTTTATTGAATTGATAGTTTATTCTTAATTGTAAAAGGATTACATGTGTATAATTTTCAACTCTTTGTTTATTATGATTAGAACTGATGTGACATATCTGCATATACAAATATTCTAGTTTTCTGGCATTTAGTAGAATTTAGAAAAGATTTACGAGAGTTTAAAATTTTGTAACAGGTTATTCAGTTTCCTACTTCTAATTTCAACAAAGTTATGGTTGAATGAACATAAAAACACAATTGAGTCATAGTAAACTGTAAAAACGATCTTATAGCTGCTGTCACCACCAGGCTTTGAGTCTTCCTCCGGCTTCCCAGGAAAATGCTCCACATAATGGTACTGTAGTACCCATCGCCACCCATTGTAAGGCCAGTCTCTACCAGACCACTCCGTTCGCACGAAAATACCCGATAAAAAACGAACAACGCCACGTGCCAACGCATTATACGATAACCGTCGGGGGCGGTATTAGGAACTGGGGACAACCCTAATTTTAATATGTGTTAGGAACTTTGTAAATAAAACCTTGAAGTAAATTAGACAAGGTTGATATTTGAATGCCAATATTGGATAAATCGTTGTAAAAACGTGTTAGGATTTTCGACTTTATGATTAACAGTGGATGACTGGATTTCCTATGGTGTGTGATTATAAGTTTTCATTACAGGGTTGTCAGAAGATTTCTCTATTTATTGGTGGGAAAGGCCGCGTGTCAGATCTAACACCAGTTTTAATATTTTTGGTCGCGTGCAAGCCACGCGTTGCGCTTTGGTAAAAAACTGGACGAGCGTAATTCGCGTTTTATTGTCGCATTCTTCTTGTTAAATGTTATGGCGATTTTTTTTGTATTGCACGATTTTTTGCGGTCGGACGTTGGTCGGTTAAGTCATTAGGCACAAATTGACTGATCGCAAATAAAAGATGAATGGGTTGTAATGAGTTAAAATCTAACTAGTTTTATTGTTGTTGCGCCATGAAATGGGGATAAATTTAACTAATTGGCCTATGTCAAAAGACTTTTCGATACTAAAGCTACCTACTTTTGTTCATGTCACAACCCAACAAAACTTTTAAGACGAATGTTAGGGAACTTGAGATGGACTTGGTGTGTATAACGGAAGCCTGCGGATGGTTCTACAGAAGGAGAAAAACAACTTGAAGACTTTGGGAGACGTTAGGACACGTTGAAATCAGCTTACAGGACACGCACAATACCAGCACAAAGTTCAACTGTCAATGAAAAGTCTACAAACGTGCTATATTTCTCATTATTGTACCTAACTATACAATTTTTCGATGAAAACAATTTTTGATAAAATGCTAATTAAATATTTATACTTAAGCCTAACATGTATTTCTAATAATTGGCGAAAAACTGGTCAAGAACGAACCAAGTAGCGTTCTCTCGTCTCAAGACTCATGTTGGGTCACTGAGCCAACTGAGTAGTAGTAGTATCATATGTAACTTTAATAAACCTATTGTAATAACTCTCATTATAATTAAATTCATAAGAGTAAAATAACAGAGATCATAAAAATGCCTGTCTTACAAAACTTACAATTCGGTGCATGTAGCGACATCTATCGGAGTGCAGCAGTATAGTCCCTTATATATTTGAGAGTAGACAAACGACTGTGAAGCGTCTGTGAGCTCCTATTTTATTATTCACTAATATTGAAGATTGTTATTTTGAATTAAAACTAAAAAAAAAGGGTAGAACTAACGTTTATTCATTCTTTCTTTCTTTCTGCCTAGCCTTTTCCCAATTACATTGGGGTCGGCTTCCAGTCAAACCGGATGCAGCTTAATATCAGTATTTTACATGGAGCGACTGCCTATCTGAGCTCCACAACCCAGTTACTGGGTAACACGATATCTCGTGGTATGACTGGTTGTCAGACTTTCAGGCCTCTGACTACCTAAGTTTATTCATTCTTACTTTCAATAAATTTACCTACTTACATATATTTACTAACGGATAACAGTTCTATATATTTCATCACCATTGAACATAGCATCATTTCACCAAGTCTCATTCATGCAATGACCATGCATGTAACAGAATAATAAAAAAGAAAAATACGAGACAAATGCGAATGTTACAGATGTTTTAACTATTGATTGTTATTTTAATAAGATTCGACCGCGCGTAAGTGTATGAAGTTTAATTTAATACAATTTAACCAAAACCTTATATTTTAATTGTGTATATATTTGTAAATACTTATAAACTTATGAAAAAACGCTTATAGGAAATTGTGCCAAAATGTCATAAAACCAATGCTCTCATAACCTCTAACGCCATCTATCGGCGGAACCGCACACTAAAGTTGGGGGTGGTATTCAGAAAGGGCCTATTTCCGTCCACGTGCCGACAACAATGCGCGACGGCGACGATATTGAACCGATATAATACACGTCATCACTACGTCATAATAATATCCCGGATTATTTACATTGACGACAGGAAATTGCCTTTTTTGCCCAACTCACTGGTGTAGGCTTTTTTATTGATAGATTTTATTGTAAAAATAGATATAAGTTCCTTGAGAAATATTTGTATTGTATTATACCATTAAATTAGGTTGTAATGAGAGACGTATAATTTGATATTCAAAATACAAGTTTCATGCTCAGTAAATGTATAATCTATTTACATTTTCGCTTAAAACTAAATCAAAACTTCATCCTTTTCACATGCACAAATAAAATTAAAACAAAAAGTAAATAAAATAAACTATGTTCAATTCGTTGAGTCTGAATCTGACAGCAGGATGCTTTCCTGAAAGAAAACGTCGTTTTTACTTTCGTTTTTAGCACCAGTGGCAAAGAATTGGGGTGGGTGGCATACTAAAAAGGAGGCCTGTGACCAGCAATGGGATTATGGTAGCTGAATACATTGATGCTGAACTTTGGTTAAATGTTTGGTTTCAAATTTAAACATAGATAGAGATAAAACAAATTATTTTTGGAAAATACCAGTCTCTAGGTGGAATATGCAATAGGTAAAAAATAAAAAAAATAGGTAAAAGAATATATGAAAAATTTGGTACAAAAAGTTTTTGTTAAGAAATTTTTGCAATTCAGTGTTTTAGATGTTTTGCAGTAGATATTTCTCAACCGACGATTTGTTATATAATATAGTTAGGTTATGCTATGTTTTTACCCAAATCCTGGCCATGGCCACCTTTCTGCGACTCTGTTGCCCCGAAGACTCCATCGGCTATAGCGCTGGTGCAATATCCGGGTGGGTCTGGTGGGATTGCATGTTTATGTCCTGGGAGAGTAACGAGAGTTACTATCTAATCAGCTCTTAAGCTACTCTAAAGAATCCACTACTAAACAAAGTCCCTCTAACAGACGACTAAAACTTTTTGGCACACTAATATTATCTAATGCAAAGGAGGTTGTTGTTTAACTGCACAATAATGTTTCTTCTATTAATTTAACAGTCCACTGTGAGGCACAAGCATCTTCTAAAGTCTAAAGTATACGAAAGTAAGTCGAATTCCTACATAGAATGATGCCTGTAGATTAAAATTAATTTTACATGTAATTTCATAATCTAGGCACCTACACATCTAACTTTTGGATTATAGGTATAGATCCTTTAGATTTGGTCCTCATATTGCGGGCACTTGTAATCGAATTCACTGCCCTACCAGAATACACTGTTTTTTAACGATATGAGTTCTTAATGTATGTTCTTTACTCCAAGTTTTTTTTTTTATCATTTACCTCAAACTCTCCAATAAATATATCAGAGTCGTCGGAATGTGGTGGCTGGTCGATATTGTCTACGGCTGTTATTTGAGGACCTGAGAAGCAATAAAATTAGGCTAAGTATTTAATATATTTACAAGTAACGTTTTTATAATTCCACTAAGACAGGGCTGATTGATATTTATCATTCTCAGAGATTATATCTTTTAATCTCTGAGATTATTCGGTAACAATACATAACTAAACAGTAAAATTAATGTTTATACAGAATCACAAGCGTAAAAAGTATTTTGCTTGATTTAATATGACGTATATATAATGGACGTTAAATAATTTAAGACTATTTTTTTCAAGTAGAATCTATCAAAAAATAGGACAAGCAGCGCCATCTTTTGTCAATTTCAAGTAAAAATATTGCATGATTTGTTCCAAATACTGTTCTACAACGGAATAAAGTTTTATTCTTATATTTTATAATGAAGACTATTTGTTACCTAATGGTATGCATTCCATAGGTTCGAAAAGGTCCATGGCGATGAGATCGAGAGGAGGAGACGGCGCTGGTGGCGGCAACGCACAGGTGGACGATATTCTTGTGCCTAAAGCGATAAGGTTTTTAATTAATATCCAGTGTCGTAGAAAAGTGCAATAAATAAAATAGAACAAGTTTTGGAATACTTAAGTTATACCAATCGTTATGGCATTTATTGAGAGAGAGTTTACACTATGATTAACAGTGGACATGCCATTGATCGACATGATAAGAAGAAGAAGAAGTGGATCCTGGTCAAAAAGGGTTGTTCGAGTTGCTTTTAACGAATTGAATACCTTTGTCTGCTTTTAAGTTATTATGTCATTTTTACAACGGACATAGTTAATATGACCAATAAGTAAAGTTGCAAAAATTGCATCGTGATTTATAGATTGGAAAAAAACAGCTCTAAACAAATATGTCTGTATTTTCTTGTGTTTGTAATTGCCAGGACAAAATTTGTATGGAAAAAAAATATTGGAAACTTATTCACTTCATTAGTAAATTGCACCCGAAGCCGGAGGGCGCGCGGGCGCTGGTATCTAAATATTTATTTTAGTCTACGTTTTATATTTTAATTTAAATAAATTGTGTCTATTTTTTCAGAATTCTCACCACTTCGCAGTCCGTCTTCGAAGCTGTTGCAGGCATCAATACGTCGTGACTCTGGGCGAGTTAACGCATTAGAAGTGCCTGGACGCGGTTCATCTCGCGTTGTACACGGTTCCACGTTCACTTCACCCACTGGCGAGATAATATTATTACGTCAGCTTGTAAGTTTGTTTGACATCAGCCTCTATCACGAGAAGTATAAAGGACAATGTTTTATTCTGGATCTATGTGCTCCATCCGCAGCTATACCGTCGCTTACCGTCAGGCAAGTTAGTGGCCAAAAGCAGATCAATTTGGATAAAAAAAATAGATAAAGCGCAAGAGGTGTGCCAGGATTGTAGCAGGTGGAAATCGCTAGGCGCTCTGTCAACCGCAATAGGAAACGGGCGTGATTGTTTATAGAGCTTCCTTAACTAATGAAGAGGGTAATAGAAACATCGCAGTTATCTGTGCAATAACCCTTTGGACTTTTGTAAATGTATGGTAATTGTAATTGTTTAATAAAAGTCGAGTCATATCTTACGACATCACAAGAAAACCAAGGGACCGCCGTCTTTTTACACGGGACGATACGCAACGAAAATTAATTATAGTTATCGAACTATGTTTACTAGAAGATTAGAGGTTTTCCGTTTTCTTTGCTCCAGATTTGGTTAAATACCAAGCCTGTATTATCTGCCTCGTTGTTCTAGAGATCCCAAGCGCGACTGCTGAGCACGAGGTCTTGAGTTCGATTCTCAGATCGGGCAGTGTTATTGGGTTTTTTGGTAAGGCAATGTTCTGAGGCAGCCCGGAGTTTGGAATTGTGCCAAGCAAATTTGGGTGTACAAACGTGTGCCTAACCCTTCGGGGAATACAGGCGCGATGCTATGTTATGTTTATGCTGTATTATGAACAGGAATAAATCTGGTGTTCTTCCAAAGATCGTATTGTAGATCTTACCATCCGCAGACAAAGCAGTGTGATAAGCATGATGCGGTTCTTCAACAGTTAGCTGCAGTCTACCTCCCGGCTTGATGCGCGGCACTACGGTCGCTACTACTGGAACTCGGATCTGGACGGCGCCGTTAGGTTCCAGTCTCGGTTCTATGTCACCATGCTAGAAGGCAATTTAATAGTACATTGTATGAATATGGAAATGAACTTTATAAGCAGTTTTTTTTGCTAAGAACACTGTCAGTGTCGAAATGTAAATTTTCTTCTTGGAGTTGTCTTCATCATCTTCTGTTTGGCACCGCAATCACATAGCGCCACAATGTGGTTGCCGCGTTCAAATTTCAACCCATAAACGCCTGGCGCCCTCTGTTAACAGCTGTCACCCGGTATGGCAGGGTCGCGCAGGCCAATGTTCTGACCACGATCATTCTAGCCAGATCACATTCATTCGAAATGTGGAGTTTCTATGAAATTGTTATTTAATTGTTTTTTTTATAGGGGGATTGTAATTTACTCTTATTAGTAAAAAATATCCCCCATTAACAACGCATTTTTTTAATCAAAATCTATTAGATATTAAGAAATAAGTGAGACCTATTAGAAAAAAAATGGCTTATACATTTAAACTCTTCAACTTCATCAGAGTGTGAGGCCTAATACGGACGAACTTAACACTAAGTTGACCTCTAACAGCACGAAATAATATTAAAAAGAAGATTTCATCTTAACTGCTGAACATTGGGTTCCTGATATAAATTTAATAAAATGTGACTGTTTCATACCAGAAACCGATAAAATGTAATTTGATGTTGATAAAACTGATTATATTATTAACGTTTGGTTTGTTATCCAATTAATGTATAATAGACTCTAATAACCTGTGCGGCAGCGCCCTCAGTTTCATTCTTCAAAACTATTTTGCCACCAACTCTCAGATCTTCAGCTGTTGCTGGTACTAACATCTGCAATAACACAAATTGTAGGTCTTGTCTCAATATAGACTCTCCGAAATATAAAAGGACAAAATCGATATATATATATATATTTTAATAAACTGCCTCTCTAGTTTAGTCGGCAAGCGGGGCTGCTGAACATTAAGGTCCTGGATTAGATTTCGAGATCGTACAAAGTGATATTGGGTAATTGTATTAAAATATTCTCAGTGGAAATCCGGAGTTTGGAATTGTACCTGGTTCATGGCAATAGACTCATCAACTACATGGGACTTAATAACGGCACTAGTAAATGTGGGTGTGCTGCAGTACACATCCACCTAACTTTTCATGAAATAGCTTGATCCTATGTTTATGAAAATGAATAAATATTGTAATTGAATTTTAAATTAGTAGGGATCAAAACAAAAGATAGCTGGCAAGCTTGTTTTAAGGTGTCTACCTGTTTGCCACCTGGGAGCTTCGTATCAACCACTTTCACCAAAACAGGAGTTCCATTATCAGGCTTCAGCAAAGCAAAGGGGGTCTGCCTCGTTGCCAAAGCCACCCCCATATGATAGGTCTTTATGGGATCCACTATGACCCCACTGCTCATGGACCCCCATGGATTCTCGTTCCAAATGTCACCAGGTTCAAGGTATGGTTTGGGAATCTCCCATGGCTCGGGCTTTGGAGTCCAGTTGGAAGATGAAGGACCTTCTACTGATGGCAAGTATGGTCCTACTGATGAAGTTACCTCGCAGTGTTCGGCTTGTTGAGGTCTGAAACAATCATAAATGTTTCCTGCTTGAAGATTTAATACGACGACTAAAGATGAATTCATTTAATGAGATTATGGTTTTTCTGAATGTTTCCGTGTAGAAGTTTCGACGCTTTTCATATAATTGACACTGCAAATACCGATTTCCTTCACTTGACTTATTTATAATCAGAAGATGTCGTTGTGAGATGCAAGTTTAAAACGAGCACCAACTATAACTTGGAAAAAAATATATCCAAGATTCACCTCAAAGAAGATATTACTAAGATTTCACAGATTAAATGCAGCGTAAGTAATATGAGTGAGTAACTCGTTAAAAGTTATAAGTATCAAAACTTGAAAAAACATCTAAGACTGCAACTGAGTACGGCCAAACTTCTAGTCTGACCTTTACGAACTACTTAATTAGTTACATTAATCTCGTTTCGAATACTTATAAGTTCAGAGGATACCATGACCATATACCGTATAAATTGTAATTTATGTTTGGAAATAAATTAGTGTTGTATGTAACTATGGTTGATGCTATCCATCCCAGTGGATCGAATAGACTTACTATCTTCTGCCCGCGACTTCCTCTGCGTGGACTTCAGAATTGGGTCCAGCCGGGATAAAGAGCAATTTTTTTTTATACTGCCTCGTTGGTCTAGTGGTCCCAAGCGCGACTGCTGAGCATGAGGTCTCGGGTTCGATTCCCGGGTCGGGCAAAGTGTTATTGAGTTTTTCCGTTAGAAATTTCTCAGTAGCAGCTCGGAGTTTGGAATTGTGCCCGGTAGATGGCAATAGGCTCACCACCTATTACATGGGACTTAATAACAGCATTGGTGAAATGTGGGTGTACAACTGTGTACACCTCTGCCTACCCCTTCGGGGAATACAGGCGTGATGCTATGTTATGTTATGTTATGTTTTTTTTATTTACCTTTATTATATCACTTTTTTCTGTTAACTTGCTACTGGGACCATAATAAATATTTTATTTCTTTCTTTCTATATATTATTCCAGATTATAAACTGTGGCAAGTCAACACACACCCATCCATCCTCACAAAACTTTGTTATAATAGTGTTAGTAGCATTGATCTTCTTAAATTTAAGAGCTCAGCTCTTGTCGGTGAGGCAACCACCATTGCTCTATCTTCTGCTTGACCCAACTAAATTATCTGTGAAAAAGGGTGGCAGCGAGAAGGCCTAAGCTCTACAGTGAATGGACAAAAGCTGTGAATGATGATGAAACGAGGTGAACGCTTACTTACAGCGAGTTTGCAATTACAGAATATTTAATTACAATAGAGATGATGAAGTGACTTCTGTAAAACACATTGTTGAGTGACTATTTAAAAATATTAGTCGCTTAGCGCATAATTGTATGGGTATTATCTAGAGATGATAATGTATAATATACTCACCGAGTAGAATCAGGCTGCGTTTCTGTAGCAGAACGTGTAAGACGCGGAGTGGTTGATCTTCCACGAACATTCACCGTGGGGCAGTTGTTATCGTCTGGATGGGCCTGAGAAATGGAAACTGGAGTTTGCAGAAAATGTAGTCTAAAATATGTACGCTAACGCTGTGCTTTTGCAACTAATTTGATGAAGAAGATGAATATATATATATATTATTGTACTAATAGGAACCATGTTTTTTGCATGCCATTTATAATGGCAGAATATGCGGAAATACTAAAATTTTAACACCACGTACCATATATGAGCAAAAAAAAAATACTTGGTTCGAAAATTTATGTAGATTATAGCTTTGCAGTAAAAGGATCAATAGAAAAACGAGATTCAATACGATAACATGAAAAAGATTACCTTCTTAAAAGTATTTTAGAAATTACTATTAAGTTATGTATATCTTTGTTTCGTACCTTGTTTTTATGGCACACCAAGTTGGACTGTTGGTTGAAACCCTTCAAGCAGATATTACAGCGGTAAGGACGCTCATTGGTGTGTGTGAAGAGATGGTTACGGAGATTTCCTGCGGGAAAAAAAATAAAGCTTGAAGACTTTAGCTTTGATAAAATTTGCGATTGTTCCCGTTAAAGGATTTCTGTCAAATAAGATGATATGCGGACTTCGGATTTTTAACTTCCATTTCTTGGCGACAGGTATCCTCACTAAAATATATATACTTTATAACAAGTGCCAAAGGTAACCTTTTTTGACTACCTGCTAAAGTTCACAATATAGACCATTCTCTATTTTGCCAGAAGCAATGGATTATGATTAAGTATTATTAACCTAAAAAGGAACGGATAAAGAAAGGTAACCTTTTTGATGGAATCCCTTGGGACAGATGTGACACCTGTAAGGCTTCTCATCGGAATGAGTCTTGCGGTGGGAGATTAGAGTGGAGACTCGGTTAAAGGTCTTATTGCACACCTGTATAAATAAGAGTTTCGATTAAGTTTACAGATACACTTCCATCTAAGAGTACAGTTCAACCATCACAAACTTTCTTCAGAGGATGGTGGTGGTTATCATATTTTTATCTCATAGCTGTTGTAAGATAAAGAAAGGATGGGAATTTTGACTACACTACCCCATCAAGTTTGACTGAAACTGTTGGTAATTGACCCCACTGTTTGCTTTGTTTTTAACCGACTTCCAAAAAGGAGGAGGTTATCAATTCGGTTGTATTTTTTTTTTTTTTTTTATGTTTGTTACCTCAGAACTCCGTCATTTATGAACCGATTTGGAAAATTATTATTTTTTTGAAAGGATTTGCTTTCGGATTGGTCCCATTTAAATTTTATGAAAATTGGTTTAGTAGTTTGGTATTTAAATCAAAATAACTGAAAAATAATACGTCATCGAAGTAAACGAAATGGTGTATTTTGCTTTCTTGTGACTTTCCGGTGGTGTTTACGGTCTCTAGAATAGTTCTAATGAACTGCCTATTTTCCAGCTTCATCATCAGATGATGATGATGATGATGATGAAACCGGAAGATAAGCACCGGAAACCCGTATTTTTTTTTTGCTATTTAATACTTTTTAGTGTAAGACCGCATTCTCAAACATCTCTTTTTACACGAGTGCTCAAAAAACGGAGTGTATATAAGTATGTATGTACGAGTATGTAAGTATGTTTGTGAGTTTCTTTACCTATTCCACCATAACTTCTAAATACCTGAACTGATTTCGATATATGGGGTATCGTTAGAATCCTTATACTGTCCCGTGAGTAACATACGCTAGTCAGTTTTTTATTTATTTTTTAATTAATTTCATCTTGTTTTACGCAGTTTATCTTCTCCAAAAATAATAATAATTGTATATAATTGCCCTAACAAATTGATTTTATTCAGAATCCTCTAAAATTAAAAAAATATTTTTATATAAATTGTAGTAAGTAAATAATGCAATTATTTTATAACTTTTTAGTGCAATTTTACTTAACAGAAAGATTTTTGGAGTCGGTTCTTTTTTTTGTTAAAAATTATTGATGAACGCTTTCAGTTCAAGCGAAATATTTTCATAAAAACTACAAATACAAATAGCTGTGAATAAATAAATTCTTCAAGATAAATCTTTGAAAAGCATTAACGCATGCTTAGCGAACTCTAAAGTTATTATATTAAGAATTGATTGCAATGACGTCGCCATAAGACGTGTTAAAATATGGAAGAAGAATTCCCGGTGGTGAGCAGAGGTCGAGATGGCTTAGTGGTCAGAGCGCCTGGAGTATTCACCCGGGAGGCGTAGGTTCGAATCCTGTTCGCGACCGTATTCTTTTTCCATTTAATATAATAACTTTAGAGTTCGCTAAGCATGCGTTAATGCTTTTCAAAGATTTATCTTGAATTATTAAGGTAATTGCATTCTTTACGGCATTGTGTTAGCTGCAAAGTTAGTCGTGTCGGTTCGGTCACCAGTATAGGGACTGAATTGATTGCAATGACGTCGCCATAAGACGTGTTAAAATATGGAAGAAGAATTCGCGGTGGTGAGCAGAGGTCGAGATGGCTTAGTGGTCAGAGCGCCTGGAGTATTCATCCGGGAGGCGCAGGTTCGAATCCTGTTCGCGACCGTATTCTTTTTCCATTTAATATAATAACTTTAAATAAATTCTTCTTATCTTCAGGTTTTTGAACAACCGACAACCAGAGATACCATACCACACAATGAGAATATGACTCAGGAGTGCCCTCAGCAGAATGTATGGCATTGTTGACTAAGAACAATAACAACCTAATCATATTTAGTAACTTTCGATATTCCAAAATAGTGCCACTTACTGATAATACAACACATTTTAGCATCCCAACTAATATCAGATCTGCACTTAGAACTGGAACAACGAAGAGCTCTTCTCACTATACAATGGAACTACTTACATCCGAAACTTTTCTTTGACGGTATCCTGTTAATTGGTAAATAATATTGTGCTTACCTCACAAGCGTAGGGCCTTTCAGCAGAATGTATGGCGCGGTGCTGGCTGAGAGTAGACAGTTGTCTAAAGCTCTTTCCACAAGCTACACAGTGGAAGTTTCTCTCGTCAGTATGTGTTGGTAGGTGACGCATTAGAGTGTACTGGTGTTGGAATTCGCGACTACCTGTTACAAAAACAATATTATGAGATTAGGTTCTAGTGTAGCGGAAGGACCTAAGAACCGGCCAATAGGTCAATCTAATTTGATAAGATGGGTAGATCAATCGTCTGTTCAAAATGGCGCTAACCCAGAATTTGAAAATGTAACTTTTTGAATTCTCATGACATTTAGATTGGATACGAGATTATGAAGAGATTTATATATATAATTAACAAGTTGAATAAGATTTCTCTATATTATCTATTTATATCATGTACTCACAAATGCCACACTCCCACAATTTGACGGTCCGTCCGTGTCTTTTGACGTATTTCACGTAATGGAACCTGGATCGAGGATCTGCCTTGTCTACCTTGCATGTACCCTGACCCTTGCTCCGATCTGTGCCTGTTGAAAATTAATCTCAATAGCCACAATGTTGTTCTTAGGTGAACTAGATAGAATTAGTACGGAGAAGGATATCAGACGAAAACGTAAACCTATAAAAATATGTGGGTTATTTGAAACTGCTAAATGCACGACAAATTTATATCGACTGCCGTATGCCTCATATAATATTGAATCAGTGGTGGATCAGTAGGTACTATTGGGATGAGTTTGGAATCGTGCTATGTAGATGGCTATATACCTACTCCAGGCGCTCTGGTATCTAAGCTATCCCGACCTCTGCTTTTGGTCACTTGTATAGGGACTGAAAAAGCAATTACGACAGCGTAAGACGTCTCAAATGTGACTGAACAGATAGCGATTACGTCACCTTAATATGACGTTTAAAATATGGCAGAGGAATTTTAGTGAGCAGAGGGATGGTTTAGTTGGCAGAGCGCCTGGAGTATTTATCTGAGAGGCGTAGGTTCTAATTCTGCTCACGACCGTGTTCTCATTCACCAAACAAAAATGTATAAACTCAGTTAATTACCTAAAAGGCGATAAAAGGTTAAATTGTGCAGTGAGAAATGAAGGATAAGAAAAAATACCTGGTCCAGAATTTGCTGCAGACGTGGAAGACACGAGGTGGGGCTCCCCAAAGATCTTTTTACTGAACGTGAGTCCATTTCTATTGGTAGGCTGCAAGACTGCACTTGAAGTATCTGCTTCCTAAGAAATAATAAGACTATTGTTATGTAGTATGTTAACTCGTACTATTCGACGAGTGAAGAGTCTCAACTTAAAGCTCGCAGTGGGTGATGATAATTAACGAATAACTCTTAATATATAGCTTCAATATTAAGGTGTATAAAAGACTATGAAATGAACATAAAACTAATTTTACACAATACAAGATTAAATTACAAAATGAGAAAGTACGCCTGCCGTGTGTGCATTATAATTTTTATTTCATACTTTTTTATGTAGGTACCCTAGCCATTATATTTCAATATTTTGTAATCTTACTAGCTTATGTTATCCGATATAATGTGAGGATTCTACCGCATACATCTAAATCGGTCCAGACGTTTAGAATTTATAGTGGAATAAAGAAACTAACAAACATATGTACATCATGAACCCTAAAATCATAACACTCCTTTTTTGGGCAGTCGTGTAAAAACTATAAAAACTGAAATATATTAATTATTTTGTCTACCTTCATCTCACTCTTAAGCGCGGCATCCAAATCTTTGCCAAAAGTAGTTTGACCAGTAGTTCCGAACCCTGGCTCGGAAACCAGGGAAGCGATGTTGCCATCCTCCTCTGTCCACGCGAACCTGGCTTGCTGTTGCTCCAGGCCATCGGGGAAGAATCCGTCGCGGAATAGAGAGCGAGGGACATCGAGCTGGTGGTAAGAATTCGAAAGGTTTAATTGAAATTTCATGGACACTGAAAGACCCGAGCTCTGGAGCTCGCAATTGTAGTTACAGCAACCCAGAATGAGTGGCCTATTCATTGCTAGAATCTCCATGGGTGTTGTTCTTTAATTTCAATTAATTTTTTAATGACAAATTCGTAAGTGCTTAAAGATGACTATGACCATCACCTTTTTTTCGCGGCATTATAGCCGGTTATCTAATATTTAAGTGCGAAGAAAACAAATCCGAAGACCCTTGTGCAAATATAAACGGATTTCCTTCATTCTATATGAATATAATAGGCGTTTTTTCACTAGCTGGGGACGGCTAGAAACAAAAGCCAAACCCACGCCGTTTTCGTGGCGGTGCCGAGCCAGCTAATGACTTTTGCACTAGAGGAATCGACACGGCGACAACGGTGCGGCACCGCGACGATGCTGATTTACTTTAACTGACGCCGTAGTAAAACTGTATGAATTATAAGCGCTCGTTTTCCAAATAGCCAGGGATGGCGTCGGTTACAGTCAAAATTCAAACCAAATTCTCCTGTCGGTGTCGGGCATCTAGTGGGAAAACGAATAATGGGAAAACGGTAATTATAGTTATTGGAGCGCTACTTCGACAATGACAACCAACTTGCCAAATAAATAGATATCAAGCCGCTGGAGTGATGGGGATTCAGCGTAACCACTAATGTTGGCTACAGACAATATTTTTCTAAAATAACAGCAGATCAGTATTAAGAGTACCTATTTTAGCATTTACGTCAAACGTCAGTTGATAGGCACATTGGCAGACGTATTAAAATCTGGCAGTTCCAAATGTCAGGTCACCTGTCATTCTGTCGTGTCGGTAGCGAATAAAACTGACGTGGTCTTCATCACAACTAAATGGTAAAATTATTACTCTCCATAGAAATATAGATCAATAGAATACTTTGTTACGTACATCATTTCTGCTGGAATTCGATAGCAGCGGTTCGCCATTAAACCCTAAATCCTTTTTGTCAAACTTGTCACTCAAACACACTTCACGTATGCTGCAACAACAATTATCATCGTAAAACAAAAATAAATTAAACGCAAAAACAATTCAGCATGGCCGCGGTTCAACTTTTTATCTAAAAAAAGCGAAGATCGCAATCGCACCTTATAATCTCATCACCCGGCCGCATGAAACCACTCTCCGGCATTTCTTCTTTTATTTCTTCATCGGAAAACATCATTTATTTTTGCAATATTCAATTATTTTTTATGACAAAAAACAACACGACGTCAACGTCAAACAGTCTGTTTTTTCTCAACGAGATTTTTGTTTCTACGAGGATCCGCGTTCTCCATTTGAAAGTTTTATTTTTTTGATAATTATTTTTTTATAAGTTGCGAGTGGCAAGTGAATTATTTTGAGCTGTCAGTTGCAATATGACCTCTTTTGAACTTTTTGAGGTCACTGCTCTTTTTACTGGTATTATTATTTCCCCGCGGATTTGCTTGCCGATTTATTGTATTTACAAATTTATGTAAAAAAAAATATATACTATGAAAAAATATTTTTTTTAATAAAAATTGTCAATGTACATGAAACGCTTGAATAGATGACCTCAATACTATTAAATAAATACCTAAAGTAAGTAAAACATCATAATAAACCCATGCCATATCCCACAAAAATACTTAAACTTACAAAAAAGCTATTGTCCTAATATTTTTCATTCGTCATTCCGAAAGAAGATTTTCTTGTTCACAAAAATGTGAATAAATAAAATTATTCAAAATACTTGAAGTGGTTTGTTACAACGTCTAAGTGGTCTGCTCATTTCGTAGCGGAGCCCACTCGAATGCTTGAAGAATACTTCAAAACCTACCTACCTAATGTTCATGAAATGAAAAAAAACTTTCGAATAAAGAATCATTGCTGTCTGATTCAAGAGGCGAAACATTGACTGTATTTTCGGAGGTAATTCTTTTGTAGGTACCTACTAGATTAGGTAGGTACCAAATGAGTGAAATTAAAACAAAATATAAGTAACTAATAGCTATAATATGTAAGTATATGTAAGCTACTACAAAGAAGGTCCTTAGTCATAATATGTCATCAACATTGGTCTAGCCAGTCACAGAAATATTCTTGATATTTTTCTGTGAGTCTAGTGTTTGCAAGCGCGGCTTTTGACCGTGAGGTCTCGGGTTCGATTCCCGGCCCAAGAAGTGTTATTGGGATTTTCTTTGAAAATTCTCTAGACTAGAAAGGGCCGGAATTTCGAATTTTGCGTGGCAGATGGTGGCAATACTTGAACTTAGGTGTACAATACAACTGTTTACACTTTTACCTACCCCTTCGGATGCGTGTTGCTATTTAATGTTTTTAGCTAAACCACAAATTTTCTTATTTAATTAGTTTCACGTTGCGTGAATCACACTTTACCGTTCCTTACGCCAAATTCCTTGACAGGTAGTAGGAACTTGCTTGAAAATTTTCAATTTTCTTCTCGAAAAAGAGCCTTTATTACTTATTTAATCAACACGGTTATTACAGACGTAGGTACGAATGTGATTGCTTTATACACGTTAAGATGTTAACAGTTCGGTGGAAATGAAACCGAGAGTCGCCGGGTATGCCTTTGATTGCGACACCATGTGATTTGATTGAAATACCTTCCATGTGCTTGAATGTCTACTTAGGCACTTATTAATGTATCAACCTTCGTAAATTAAAGAGAAAATGTATTGTTACGTGCCTTTATTGGAATATGTGTAATTAAGTGATACACTAGGAAAAATAAAATTTGATAGAACATAAAGGAGAAGAAGAAGAAAATGGATTTATTATGCCACCAGAATAGGCACACACAAAAATTTCAACACAAGACAAAAACAAAGTACAAGAAATGAAAAAGCAAGTAAAACAACTTAAAGAAGAAATAAAAACAAACAACGGGTGCGATTTCTGCTCACTGACAACACCGCAAAACAAATAGGCCACAGAAGAATATTATAAAGTACTCTGTGATATTAATAATCTGCGGGCCACAGAATAATGACAATGACAGTGAACAGCAATCAACCGTATTTATTATTATTATTTAAGTAGGTAACATTTCCGTTGTGATCGGACTAGTACAAAATTGTACCTACTTGTTACGAACAATAAATTTATATTGTGTTTGTAAAACGAGCACACAGATTAAAATTAAAAGATTTTATTTAAGTGGCCTACCCATTTAAATAACATCGTTTAATATAAATACTACTATAAATTTCAAATTTACAAAAAAAAAAACCTTAATTTTTAGTTTAATAAATCTGTTATTTCTATTAAACATACATAAAGACAAAATTAATTACAAAAGTAATTAAAAGCGCGAATGCCATATGTGAATTAAGTATATATTTTTATTTCCCACCTTTTTGTGTAAGTAGGTACTTTCCACCACTTGCTGGCTTGCTGCTCCTTGGTCACCACACCACCATTTTTTTCTCTTAATAATACCCTAAAATAATAATATATTACCCGGGATAATGTAAGGATTCTATCGATACCCCATATTATATCTAAATCGCTTCAGGCGTTTAGAAGTTATGGTGGAATGAAGAAACTCACAAACATACATACATACATGAACCTAAAAACATAACACTCCTTTTTTGGGGAGTCGTATAAAAATATTATCTCACTTTTATTAAATATTAAAAACAACATCAAACGCCATCTGTTGTTAACGTTGAATGAATTTTAAGTTTTCGCCATCTATTATTTTTCTAAGAAACTACAGAGCTTTTTTGTAACGGACTAATCATAACGCCATCTAGTGTCGTATTGTAAAATTAACTTTATAAGTACTACGCAAGCCAACTGCTGTACTCACTTGAGTATTAGTTTCTGTATTACGTACTAGATGGCGCGGTTCACAATATTACATTTTAATATAATTGTTAAGTCAATTTATCCCTTTCCCTGTCCAATGTATCACATACGATTGTTTAATTATTGTGTCTGTTTCGTGGACAGGGATCCTGTTTTTTTTTGTCATTACTAAATTTGTTTCATACATAGGTACATACGATCATGCCTGTTTCCCACTGGGGGTAGACAGACTTAGATTAGATTAGTATCAGTTAGCCAGAAAGATATTCAAAAAGCCTAATTTCGGATTCACTAATCGCCTAATGTGTAAAATAATTGGAAATCTATATTTGTAACGTGGCTATACCTAGATCTGTGCAGCCCATGGTTTTAGAATTTAGATAGCTAGCTGAAATTGTTTCCAATGTTCTGAAATGTATTATTAATTTGCACTTTAATTACACTACTGCCCAAAAAAGGTGTGTTATGTCTTTAGGGTTCATGTATGTTTGTGAATTTCTTTATTCCAACATAACTTCTAAACGCCTGAACCGATTTAATTCTATGGGGCATTGATAGAATTCTTATATTGCCCCGGGTAATTTAAGCTAGTAAGATAAAAAAGAAGTGATATAGTGGAAAATAGTACACCTGGCAGAGGTGGTTTTTAATTTTTTAATTAATTTCATCTTGTTCGTAAGTCCTCACTATAGATATAGATATGTTATGACTTCTGTATAATAAATTATTTATGTGGGTGCTTTTGTTATAGTGGGTAAGTACATTTATTTTTTAGGCCTTTTTTTGAGACATTTCACATGTACACTCGAGAGTCAAACCCGATATACGCAGCGCAGCAGGCGGTCTCAACCACATCGCCAAGCGCGCCGTCAAAAATGTGAATTTAGGTAGGTACTTACTTAAACATAAACTTAATTACCACTGAAGTTTCAATTTGATACTGTCATAACTATATTTATTCTTAGGTATAATAAATTTATTCTAGCTTTTGCCCGCGACTTCATTTATGTGGAACTTCAGAATCGGGCTTCAGAAATCCAGGTGTGTCTTTAATCCCAATTCTTTCAGTTGTAGCGTGAAAGAGTAACAAACAAACATCCAAATTTCACAAAAATAATAATCGCCGAAATGTTTGTACGCGCATAACTTCCGAACGACTGCACCAAATTGGATAATTCTTTTTTGTGTTCGTTATTTTCAGGACAAGGTTTGTATAAAAAACAATTTAAAAAAAAAAATGAACAGATAAAAAATTGCTGTATGAAGTTCGCTGAGTCAGTTAGTTTATAATATTAGGTAAGTAGAATAGTAATATTGTGCTTAAAATGTATATCAGCTAAAATATCTCTAAATAAAGTTATTTGTTGAACGAAATGTAAACAGCTAATTGTTGTCATTTCTAAAAATTTTTAATTGACCGGTCTGATGAAAAGTTAAGGTAAACACATAACACTCCTTTTCTAGGCAGTCGTGTAAAAGGACCGGCAATGGGCAGTCGCATTTTCTGAAGACTCGTTTGTTTAGTGTCTTTACCGTTATGACAAAACATTACTGATGGTAGCATTTCCAATTTTTTCTCTTTCTACTAGCAGTTTGCGAAAGTGAGTGCGTTAGCATTAAAGAGATTTAATATATAATAATAATAATAATAATAATATTCCACAACTATCACACAACGCCGTCTAGTCTCAAGCTAAGCAGAGCTTGTGTTATGAGTACTAGACAACTGATAAACATACTTATATATTTCTAAATGCATACATATTATAGATAAAAAAAATATAAATGTATAGTTTGAATGTCTTTGGTTAGCATATGCCTATACGTACATCATATAATTATGCAAAATTAAACACTTCATTACATCATCAGTTTGACTCACGTCATAGCTCAGCTCATGACTGAGGGCTCCGATCGAGCTAGAAACTAGTCGGGCAATCCCGAAGAATGCGCGTTAGTAATAACTGTTGAACATTAATTAATATGAACGTTTCTAACGAAAGTTTTTTTTATTTTATTTTATTAAACTTTGCCCCGCACTAGGAATTTCTTTCAGTATCGTGGGTGCGTTTACAGACATATCATCTCACAAGCACACACACACCCAGACCCGGAGTAATTATCTATAGATCGTACAAATATTTGCTCCGTGCAGGAATCGAACCTGCGATACGCAGCGCAGCAGTCGGTCTCTCGACCACTGCGCCAACCACGCTGTCAAATCAAAGTTATTAATACCTACAAAAATTACATCACAACCCTTAGCTTCAAGGTATCAACTTCCCTAGGAATTAAATGCGCACCTTGAAGCGCGGAAAGCAACCGCAGCCACGGCACTAACACAGCCAATCCATCAAATCTATACATCAAAGCAAGAGTCCACGGCGCCTGTGCAACAACTACGTATCTCGTTTAGTCACACGCTCATATCTTATTCTTATTAGAACATCGGAGTGGGCACTCGATCTTAGTCTATGTGACAGAATGCCTTGCCAATACCCGTTCTACGATGCCTAACGTAGATAATGATATGCACAATCATTCGAGTTTATTTACACATGAATACTCTTATTTACAATGGGTATTGCTGTATTAATATCTGACTGGTTGCTTTATAAACTTGTATTGAGTAGGTGAAGTTCGTAGTCATTATTTGATTTTGTTTTGTTTGATTTGCGTAAACTTGGCGTTAACATATACCTATATTAGAGACTTGCTACTTCGGTACTTCTGTTTTGGAACCTCGATACAACAATTGTACGCTGAAACGTCCGATTTAGCTGCCACGACCGAAGGCAAAGAATTGCCAAAGTGCTTATAGTAGCCGCTTTTCACATTCATTGAGACAGCGCCGGTTTTATTAAAGAACTGTTTAGTTACGCTAGTAATATATATGTCAATGTGTTTAGTTGTTTTCATTTGCATAATATATGATATAGGAATTAGAAAATCCTGGCATTTTATTTAATAATTTTTATTTTATTTTACAGTTTATGTACCCACACAGATAGAAAGTATAAATACATTTAAATAGGAAAGACGAATACAGGGGTGCTGTTATTTCTTAAGAAATCTCTTCCAGTAGACCTACAAGAGGAGAGTGTAGTGTAGTTATGTATCCTTAATTATATATTATATAAACAATGTATTCCTTAGATTTAGTCAGTATGTTACAGACCTTACACCAGTCATCAAGTGTATTATTACCCACGTCCTTACATGGCGACCCTGCCAGGATAGAAAAAAGAGATGTCAACAAAAGTGTGTAGGTAAAGAGGTAATTTAAAGAGTATATCTCTTTAAATTACTTTACTTTAAATAAAACTATTGAGATCATAATATACATGTCGCAGATGTATTGTAGAATCAGCTGTCTTACAAAACTGCTAGCTGATTCACAAAACAGTACTGTTATGAAAACCAGCTGAACGACGTTTAGCGGTTTTGCATAATTACTGAATTATATCACGCAAAATTGTATGAACGTTTTGCGTTTATCAATGCAGCGGGTCAAAAATCAGAGAATATGTTAGTTAAACAGCTTGAAATGAACTGTCAGACTGTAGATTTTAGTTCGAAATTTTTTCGCATAAGGCTCCGTGTGTCTTATCAACAATAATTTAACATAATTTTACATCTAAGTCAGCAGCAGAAAAAAATTATGAGAATTTAGAATAACGTTCATACTAAACCACTATGCTAATCGACGATAAATCGGGATTATGAAAGAAAATTAATCACACGGACAGGTTCGGTTTGAAGAGGATAACGGGGGCCAGTGAGCGAGCGTAGCGAGCGAACTACCCCGGTCATCCTCTTCGTATTTAGGTTTTTTCTGACCTTACAGACACAAAAATAGGAGCCGCGATGCGGGGCTCCGTCGACCCAGCCACGGAAAGACAAATCCGAATAAAGTATATTTTCTTTTATTTGTGTGGTGCCTATCCATTTAATATACCTATACAATAAAGAAATCTGTCCCACTTCACGTTTGCGTGTAACTGGAAGAAACATATTATGTCATTCTGCATTATGTCTAAACGTGGGTAGCAGTTTTGTTAAACGTGTCGCTATGGCAATCCAGCTGAACGCTGTTCAGCTGTTTTATAAAACAGTTCAGTGGGCTTACTCTTGAAAATAATTCCGCTCGATTGACATTGGAAATATGTCAGTTCGTACTTTCATATGCCAAAATATCTAAAAAATTATTATAGATTCGGGATAATATGAAGACATCATGCTTTAAAATTGAGGCAACTGTAATGTAGTTAAATTTATTTTAAAGTTACGTTTTGTTTTAAGGCGTCTATTTAATATTGGAATTGGATTGGTATTGGTATTAGTTTCAAGAGTAGCCTCACTGGTTTGTTAAATAGCTAGCAGTTTTTTAAAACAGTGGATTCTACCATCCATCTGCGATATATACAAAAATTAAGAAATATTATATAAATATATACATATGTTCTGAGACAATGATATACGTATACTTATTTAAATGCATATACAATTCTCAATTCAATTATCGTGTGGTTGGTGAACAACCTAGTGCCAGAGTTTAAACCACCCTTAGGCCTCCGACATGGCTTTACACACCATTGAGAACATCTCTCAGGTGTGCTGGTTTTCTCACGGTGTTTTCCTTCACCGTTTGAAGCAAGTGATAATTATTTTTTATTACTGTCTTTTCGAAGTCATGTGGACTTCGAAAAGACAGTGGTGTGTCCTTGGTTTTGAACTTGCGACCTTTGGCTCGTCAGTTGAACGGTCACATCACTAGGCTATCACTGCTAATAAGACATACTTTATAAATTAATGTAAATATGCGACATATTTAGACGCAACTATGCTATTAAAGAAAAATTGTGATAATTCACTCGTTTTTTCATTTTATCTGGAGGATTTCAACTGATATTTTTTTCTCTCTTTGATTTCACTGTAATTTCAGGCAGTCGTTCCACGGTTAGGAATCTAACCGATTATTAAAATTCAAGGGTAGATGGTTGACGTAAGTGTTGCGAAGCCGTTTATTTTATTTGAGGTTCAAGAGATTTTGAGACTGAGAGGTTCATACCGCAATTTGAAACATACCTATGTTCACCAATAGTAAGAGTAAGTACGATAAAGTTGATAGATTTATTGATTGTATCCATACTCTATGTAGGTCCCCAAGCACCTGCCAATCAGATCCTGAAAGTGTGACCATTATATTTCAATCTCAACGAGAATTGACAATCTCTTCATAGTTATCATTTGACGGCAATAGTAACGGAGAATATTTCCCATGCCATGGTACGAGATTCAATCGTTTGACAAATCAGAGCTAAGTTGAACAAAATGGCCAATGATGACGTCACGGAGCAATAATGCCTGTGATTGGTTCGCACGTGACGTTCGGTTGCGTCAGTACACGTAAGTGCAAATAAAAGTGTACAGTATAATCATTATAATTTTTTGGCTGTACGGAGCTATTAATCGTGTATGGTTACAAACTTATTATTTTATATTCCAGGGTCAACCTTGTGCCCCTCCCACGTGGCTTTCCTGAGCATAAAATTCATTATGAATTGATGAATTAGATAGTTAATTTATCCGTAACTTGCAATGAAATATTGTTCAAGAATAGAGTGAGAGATGAATCCGCAACCAACAGCCCACGATGATAGATTGTCACGAAAAACTTGTTATAGGAGTGCATAATTAGCAGATCATACTGAATGAACGCAGTAAATTATGTCCGCGTCATACACCGTTAGTATTTGTAATAGACTTAATTAAATCCTTAAGCAGATTTACGAGCTACGTGAAGATAGGCTCTGACACGTTTTAGATTATTTCTAGATAGCGGATACTTATCTCTATATAAATTTAGTTACTGATTTTATTACTTGTAGGCTACAAGTAATAAAATCATCATCTCAGAAGATGCTCCTTTGATGAGATGTGCATTCATTTTTAAAGACGAGCTGTATTTGCTCACCAGCGAATACCACATAATAACACTATTAAAGTGTTATTTTCTTCTACTCCTTCCTCTACTATAACAAATGTACTTGTACGTGTACTTTCAGATTTTCACCGTAGAATGCTCCTTAATAATCTTTAAATTGTAATTTATGTCATCTGCTTCAACATACATTCATTTAGCTGCAATATTATCCAAAGTTTGTTTACCAGACAAGTTGACACTAAAAACATTTTTATTTCATTGGAAACTTTCATCAAAATGTAGGTATGCACCACAGATTTGATGCTTACAGCACAAATAAGAAATAATAGATAATCAATATATATCTGCCTAGCCTTTTCCCAATAACATTGGGGTCGGCTTCCAGTCAAACTGGATGCATCTTAATGCCAGTATTTTACATGGAGCGATCTGACCTCCACAACCTAGTTACTGGGTAACGCGATATCTCGTGGTATGATTGGTTGTCAGACTTTCAGGCCTCTGACTGCCCGTAACGGCTGTCATAGATCTTAATTTCACAACTGGGACCGACGGCTTAACGTACTCTCCGAGTCACGGAGGGGTGTTGGTATGAAATGATGGTCACCCATCCACAGACCGATCGCGACAAGCATAGCTTAACCTCGATCGATCGATCTATGCGACTGTTACTTAGCCACGAGCCCCTCGATAATAGAAAACAATAATTGCAATTCCCATAAATCCCCATAAATCTAAGCTTATGGTGCTGGGTAGCAGGCATCAAATCAGGGATATACTGTCTGCTAAGCCAGAAATAATGATCCTCAACAAGGAAATTGATAGGGTGGAGTCTGTTAATAATCTTGGCTTAACTATGGATCCAGAATTGCGTTTTGAGGCACACATAGGCAAGATCCTAAGTAACTGTTTCTACCGGCTTAAAATATTGTATAACATAAGAAAGTTCCTTAGTATACCCATAAGGAAGCAACTGGTGGACAGTCTAGTCTTGTCTAAGCTCAATTACTGTGATGCTGTTTATGGGCCATGTCTTTTATCACGTACTGCTAGGCTTATACAACGCATTCAAAATGCATGTGCGAGGTTCTGTGTAACTATTCCAAAGCGTAGTCATGTTACCCCCTACCTAAACAAACATAACATGCTCAGGATGGCTGACAGGAGGAGGTTACACTTAGCTTCTTTACTTTTTGGGATTATACAGACTAAAACACCTTCATACCTGTATGATAAGTTAAGCTGGAGACAAACCCAATCTAAGTATACAGTGAGATCATTTACAAATCCCCTATCCATGCCCAGCCACAAGACTGCTGCTTTCAGAGGCAGTTTCAAATATGCCGCAACACACTACTGGAATGATCTCCCACCACCAGTCCGCAGCCTGAAAACCAAGAGTACCTTTGTTTTACATCTAAAAAAGTTTTTACTCCACACACAAAAAGCTACATAATCACACGCATATAATCACATCTTTATTGTTTTGTCTCACACTTCAAGCCCTCACATATACTCACCTCCTTGTTTTTGGCTGTCAAGTACTGGGTGAAGGGGTGCCAGTCCCTGTTGTGGCGGCATACACTCTGATAAAATGCATTCCGTTTGTAAGATTTGCAAGATGTTTATTTGTTTGATTTTTATTTTTTATCTCATATAAATTCACTTTTTCAGTCTGTATCAGGTAGTTATCCTGGACTCTGAGAGACCGTCCGGTCGCTTGATGCCACTGCGCATTGCAAAATTCGTAGAATTAATACTAGCAACGCCGCGTCATGTGATGCAGGGTGGATGCGACGGTATACCTAATACAAATCTTGCTAGCAAAATACACAATTGAGCACTATTTTTAATTCACTCTTTTACACCGCATATTAAAATATTTATATAACTAACATTCTTTCACATTATTCATAAATTTGTTTATGGGAACACGGTTGACGCCGACCGAATGACGCCGGCGTCACTTGCGGATATCACAGAATATCAGTGTTGTGATTTTTTATATCGCAGCGTATGCTGAGTGATGTCCGAATTTTTGGCACTGGTGGGACACACACTTTCCCTTATTTTTAAACTTTTGTTTTTCTTTAGAACTAAGTTTTGAACAATAACAATATTATTAAATACGGTTGATTGATGTTCACTGTCATTGTCATTATTCTGTGGCCCACAGATTATTAATATCACAGAGTACTTTATAATATTCCTCTGTGGCCTATTTGTTATGCGATGTTGTCAGTGAGCAAAAATCGCACCCGTGGTTTGTTTTTAGTTCTTCTTTAAGTTGTTCTACTTGCTTTTTTATTTCTTGTACTTTGTTTTTCTCTTGTGTTGAATTTTTGTGTGTGTTGTTCTGGTGGCAAAATAAATCCTTTTTCTTTCTTCTTTCTTTCTTTCTTCTTTCAATTTAATAAAATAATTAATCGCGACATCTCTGAAGCTCAGCTCAATATTATGGGCTCTGTTAATGTTGGGTATCCCCAAAATTTTAAGAGAAATAATTGGAAAAAAGACAACAATATATTTTTTGTTACCCCAATTTTTAATTTTACGTAGTGCTACGTAATTTTGCACTGCAGTGTACGCTGGCATTATTGTACGGCTATGAGAAAGCGTCACATCCATTATGTGCGGCTGACAATAATACCGTATCGCACACACTTCGGCCATTTTCTGAATTTGTCTCCGCTTGTCATGTTGGATGGGGTTATGTTGTAAGTGTTAAAGAGATTATAATTAAGTGAGTAGGTAATTATATCTCAAGTAGGTAAAAGGCTTTAAAAAAGGTTTGGTTTTAATGAGGTGTTTTAGATAAGAAATGAATTTACATAGACATTATTTCTTCATTTTTGAGTAATAACTTTTGTCAGACATATCCATATTAGTGGAGTAGGTAGGTAAAAAATGCACTCTTCTTCATATACGTGGCTGTTTTCCCATAAATCAATCGCATCAATTAAAGCAGGCGTCACACTCGAGTAGAAGCTTAACAGTTTTTTGTAAGCTATAACAGTTTCTAAAGACCTTTTGTCATCTCTTTTTACTTAGATTTAAGTAACAGGGACAAGTTATAATTTAAAAAGCATTTTAAGAGAGTATTTTTATTAATAGGTAGGTACTATACGCCCTTGTCATTTTGGTTATGTCAATGACTCAACTCAATGACACATGAGCTAAAATTAGAATTATAGTATTACGTAACATAAATGATAAATGATTTTATTTTTGTAAACAGATCTTTCAACTATAGCCCTTTTATTAGTCCCAGTTTATTTAACGTTTTCCAATTTTATTCATATTGTGTCTCCTCTCCGCATAAAACCATCCCCGTGATCCAATCTAGTTAGTAAAGCGTCGGTGATACGATTACAGTCCTGCCTCCACAATGACGTCACGTCAACGTAAATGACTCCGATGATCGCGAATAAGACGTGCCTCCACGTGGACTATGAAATTGTTTAGAAGTATCTTGCAATAGGAGGACATAGGTGTAATTTAAGTCCCCTTTACTTGTATTTTGAGAGGGATTTTTCAATATATTGATCTTCTCATTATGGTATGTTTCATGAAGTGCCATCCGTAGACTAATTTATTATTTATTTTAAATTAAAGGTAAGTTTACAGTACACTATTACCAAAACACTTACATTTAATATTTAAAATCATAGAATTTAGTCAAATGTTTTAAACTAACTTAATTTACTTCAAAATAAATATATACATTGACAAAATGTGGAATGGTTTATCATGAAACAAATCAATATTAATGTGCTGAGTGAGTAACGAGTTCAGCCGTGTGACTGCCCGGGCAGTTGGTGTTGCAGCAGCTGACGTGTGGGCACTCCTGGGGGTATTGCAGTACAGTTTCTTCCGTCAACGAGGGCCCTCAATGCCTACACACCTCCAATACATTTACATACTATCAAGAACATCTGTCAGGTGTGCTAGTTTCCTCACGGTATTATAATAAATTTTTTATATGCTCTTGAGTTCCAAAACTCAGTCAGTGCTTCTGTTAGGGTTGGAACTTTACCAAATAAAGAACAAAGGAACTCATAAAAAAAAAAAAAACTATCGTATGCTACAGTCCCGCTATACCATGGAAAAACCGTACTAATATAAGAAGACTCCAATCTGTTATTTAAGATACGAAATTAAGTTAAAGATGAATCTAAACATTGTTCATTGCATCAAACTCTCATATAAACCATAACAGTAATTCTTTTATACGAGACCACATAGAATTCATGATACGCTCTCTATTTCTCTATTCTAAAGCGACGAAAAAACATGCCTTAATAACATTAGCATAAGTTTCTACTAAAATAATTAACCATCAATGACCTCAGCTCACTATCAAATTACAGATGTTAACATCGTGAAACAATCAACCGAACATTTTAATAGTTTTCGTGATTAAAACAAATATACTTTCTCCTACGAACGTTCACGAACCATAAAAAATATAGTACCTAAAGAGTTAGTGAATTATTAATAATTTTATTTGTTCTAACAGACCAATCTTTCGTAACAAGCATACGATTACATATGAACCGACTGTGCACAGGTTATTAAACATTATTCTAAGCGCGAGTTTTACAGACAATTTAGTAGAACAAATTGTAAGGTGTGGTGTAAGTGGAGAGCGGCGGGCGATTTCACAAATGATATGATGAATGTACATTTTTTCAATGTTCGAATCGTTCAAACGCCAACTGATTTGAATTCATATAAAAAACCACAAACTCTTCTGCTAATTATAAATCACAGTGGTTGTGACAGCTTGCTAAACCTATATTTAAAGAAAAATCTGTTATAAAACTTGAAACATACGATAGTATCAAACAAACGGACACTCGGATTAGACTGGTAAGACAAGCTGATCAGCAACGACTGTTAAGTTTCTTAGGATCAACAGGCTTATCTTGAATTCGCTCGAATGGCATTGGAAATATGATGGTTCGTACTTTTGCGTGCAAAAATGTTTAAAAAATAATGAAAAAAATTGGATATGTACAAGCCAACATGTTTTAAAATTGAATTAACTATGGTGTAGGTAAATTTATTGTAACAATTCAAATTATTTTATGACATTGAAAACATCTGAATTGGTATTTATTTTAAGAGTGTCCCACAGTTGCAACAACATAACGAATGCCACATCCAAATAATTAATCGAAGCACAAATTCGCTATGAAATCATTGTTAAAACATCCAAATTTAGTCTGACATACAATATTATTATTTAGCAGATCTGAAAATGATTGCTAGATAAATATCGCCAGGCGTCTCCTTAAGACGAATACAAACAAGTTTGAAAATTTCAATGGGTAATAACGAGACAAGGTAGCTCAGTTGGTAGAGTGATGACCCGGAACGTCAAAGGTCGCGGGTTCAAACCCCGTTCTTGTCCATTACTTTTTCAATGTTTCTTTGAAAAATAGTATATTATTATGAATAAACATTATTTACCTCGTGCTTCAATGGCTTATCATTATTTCTAACACTGTTACACAACGATCAAACTACAATCCAAGAAAGAGATGGGAACACAACTAAGCCAAAGTGAGAAATGTCTTTTTACACAACTGCCCAAAAAAGGAGTTTATGTTTTTAGGGTTCACGTATGTATGTTTGCCAGTTTCTTTATTCCATCATAACTTCTAAACACCGGTTGTTGTAATTATTCCTACATCTCTCGCCCCGCTACCGCTTATCACTTACAGCAATGATAAGGCAGTGCGCGTACGCAACTCAGCGGGGCGCGATCTCTGACAGTAACAGACACACGGTTAACCTTTAGATTGAGACGTGAACCACAATATAATAGCTTCGGGATGAACATCATCGTGTACGGACATGTGCGGTCGTGACAATGGTCAGCGGCTTCTTAATTGGTGAAAAGCAATCTGCAATTCCTAACAGCAAAAATTGCAAAGTATTTGTTACAAAATAATAAATATAATAACCGTTTTAGGTACTCCAACACTAAACGAATTTAATAATGTTCACTATCAAATATTCTTTAAATCTTATTCTACTCGTATACCATTACTTTGATTTGGTTAAACTGGATATGATAATCTGCGAACGGAATATTGTGACATTTCCTAGAAGCACTAGCTGTTATCTGGCAATCATTTTGAAGGACAAATAGCAAAATTAAAAATAAATTGTGCCCATTAGCCAAGAAAATTTACTAGAACAATTCCATCCAACAATAATAATTGTTCCATTTCAAGATCTATGGTATTTAGTAATACTTATATAAGGTCCAAGGCCCCCGTGCTTCGGAGAGCACGTAAAGCCGTCGGTCCTGCGCCTGATCTCTCTCCGGTCGTGTCGGATTGCCGTCCCATCGGAATATGAGTGTGAAGGAAGAGAGAGTGCACCTGTGTTTGCGCATACACTTGTGCACTATAATATCTCCTGCGTACTTGGCTAATCTCAGTGGAGATAGGCCGCCGTGACCGAAATATGGTCGGAAGGAGTATATAAGGTCCTAATTTATCAGGTAATTTCCTTTGAAAGGGTTAATATATAAGTGAAATACATTCAGTTAATCTACGAATTAAATAGATATAACAAATTCTTTGTAATAATCATAGTACTAGCAAGACGAAAACTGCTCCTTGAACGTTATGAAAAAAATATTAAAAAAATATTTTTTGTAAAAATTTGAATAATGGCTGAAATGAATCCTTATCACTTACACATTAACCCCTTAAAAGAAAATTACCTAATAAATTAGGACCTTAAATATTTATTCGTACGAACTAACGAAGATAAGGACAACGAAGTGCGACCCTACCTATTCATGTTTGTCATGAGTAGAAATCTATAGTCGGTTCATAAAGTACACGGTCTTCCTCTAACTCTTACCGGGGTTTTGAAATCGCTGATGCGTTTGGGAAAAACTCTGCAAGTTAGAATGTATTAACGGACACACATCGATAACACATTTCTACACACATTTATACCTAAATCACTATAAAAAGAAAAATTATCAAGCTTACAGCCCCATCATTTTTAAAACAACATATCGTAATCGATTTTCCTGGAATTCAATCTTGTTTGTTTCTTAAAAATAAAAGTCAACGTTAAAATATGAAAACTACCAGACAAAAAGCTTGTTGAGTTAAAAAGTTGATCTCGTAAAGACTTGACCCAAATAATTAGACCAACCTGACATATAAATCATCTCAAGAGAAATATTTATGAAGAAACACAAACGGGTGGGCTGTTAGGATAGTGCAACAGAGATAAAAGAACGCGACGCTATGACATTTTTTATTCACGGTTTTGGAAAACTTTGAAAATATTATATTGTTGCTTGTTTGATAATAATTAATAATTAAAAGTTATATGATTACCTTTAAGTTCTTTTAAAAACATTGCCCCATACGAGTAATTCGTCCTGTATCGTGGGTACACACACACGAAAAAGTGATCTGTTCATCATACACATTTTTTGCTCCATGCAGTAATTGAACCCTTGACACATGGCGCAGCGACCGGTCTCTTGATCACTGCGCCAACCGCACCGTAAAATAGTTAAAACTAAGACACAATAGTAATATCTTAGGTTTGCGCGATCACTACACATTATAATAAAACAACTTTTAACCGTCCTCCTGCGACCACGAACGCTGCAAAGTGTTCGAAACGTCAGGAAAAACAAAAAACCAATAATACACGCGATTAATCCGGTTAAAAGTTGTTTTATTATAATTAAGACACAATTTTAGATAAAATATATTTTTACTAACAATAATAGCTTTTTATAAAAACAAAAGCACGTTATACGTTCTTCATTTATGTATGATTCTGTTTATGATGCTACATAATAAAATGTAACCGAGTGATGAGAATTTACAATTATTTTTCTATTTCTATTACAACATATAATCTTAGAATTAACTTTACGCAGGATTAAGATACATTATGTAAAATCATTACTTTGAACAAATCTCAAGAGATTTTTACACATCTCAAGTATCGCTTCTCTCAAACACTGTGAAACAATCCTTAGCATAGCAGGTGTCGTTAATTTAAGGCTTACAATATATGTGCATTATAAATAATCACTTCATATAATACGTGGCAACACCAACGATGTCTTTACTGCTAACGGTACTTCCAATTGTCTTTATAAGGTAAATTATGCTTGAGAAAATAAGTGTCATTTACACTTTGATAGCACCCATTTTGATAGGCATATGGTATAAATTAGTGTTATTATGTATCATGCGAGGAAACTACTATTACAATAACATTGTATTAATAATTTCCATGCAAATTCGATGAATATTCATCCGGAGGCGCAGTTTAAAATGCTGCTCACAACTATATTTCCTATCCACCAAAATGTATAGGTATTATTACAAAAATTAGTGCAAATGCGTTAAAAAGATATCTTTGTATTGTATTAATCTCATTAAGCTCGTGACTAAATAACAGCCGCACAGATCGATCAATCGAGGTTAAGTTGCGCTTGCAGCGGTGGGTCTGTTGATGGGTGACCATCACTTCATAACCAAGACCACTACGTGCCTCGGAGAGCACGTTAAACCGTCGGTCCCGGTTGTCAAATTAAGATATAAGACAGCCGTTACGGGTAGTCAGAGGCCTGAAAGTCTGACAACCAGTCACACCACGACATATCGTGTTACCCAGTAACTGGGTAGAGGAGGTCAGATAGGCAGTCACTCCATGTAAAATACTGGTAAAGCTGCATATGGTTTGACTGGAAGCCGACCCCGAATTTAATTGGGAAAATAGGTAGGTATATATTAAACTTTATTACGAAACCTGTACAAATAAAGTATATATTTCAGTGTATTACACTGGTTACAGTCCAGTCCAGTTTAATTTCGCTTATGCTAGAATTCTCATACAATTACAAAGAAAATCCACGCCGAAGCGAAAATTCGCCTTTAATGCACAACTCATACTCAATAATAAATCAAGAATTTCGCAGTAAATAAATAACATTTGGTAGAACATTTCACGTTTTACAAGACGTTTATAGGCACTTTGAAATAATTAGAGTGAACTTAATAGTCGAGAAATAACGCCTCCTGACTAATAAAACTGACTTGACTGTAGATATATGTCGGGTGGAGGGTACCAATTGTTGTCTTAGCGGAAGTCTAATTATGATTTGGGTTTTATTGTGTATTTTTATTCAAAAAGGTTAGATTTTATTCTGGTTAGGTTATTGCATTGTTGTTATTGGTTTTTATGTCTTAAATTTAGGAGTTTGTGTACTTATGTCCTAAAACTCTATTATAAAAATAATAATTAAAATGCTTAAATAAATAGCTTTTGTAAAAACAGGTTAATATTCAACTTGTCAGGTAATTCTATAATATTTATTATATATCTATTATGGAATATATACTTATTTAATTTCAATATCTACACCATCCTACTTCTATTACACCAATCTACAAACAACCAAAATAATAAAATACTATGAAACATTTAAATTTAAACAATACTAACTAATTAATAACAATATTAATTGCCAATTAGAAATAAATAATAAAAAATGCACTATACTCAGTTAGAACTAAAAATGGTAGTAGTCACCTTCATAAATGTGTGTCTATAAACACACTTAAGAAAATATAGTGTAGGACAACATAACATAAAACATAACATAACATAAAATACATAAATGTTGAAAATTTATTTCAACAAGCCCTCATTTGGATACCTCACCCTAACAAACAGTCATTGCCTATAGATCCATACAAATCAATAAAGTTCACGTTTTCTGAATAGAGTTGTTCCACTTTACGTTTAGGCAAGTGTCATTGCCAACACATAGAGCTGTCTGTTGCTAATATAAATTATATTGCTAACAGATCTGAACCTAATTGGTAGTGTTGTGGTGTTTTGATCTTAATATGTTCATTATTTTGTGTTATATTGTCTTAGATTCAGTCTCATTAAAATACCCATAGAATATAAATTAGTATGTGATGCGTGATTGTGATTTGGCTTTGCCATTTACGACTACATCTTAAACCCTTACCTTCCCTCAGCTTTTACTACTTGCTAACAGACAACTAAGAGCCTTCTGCTAAATTAATTGTATGGTGACACATCATCAATACAAATAAATAAAATTAAAATGTCTGTATGATGTCATACAGTTATTTGCACGATACCTGTACTTAAAAATCAGTTTTCTTAAGTTTTGTCTGTCTCTCTGTCTGTCTGTCTGTTTGTTCCGGCTACTCTTCGAACTGTCAGACCGATTCTGATAAGATTTTACTGGCAGGTAGCTGACTATACAAGGAGTAACTTAATTATAATATACTTATACGCGGGTGAAACCGCATAACTTCTCATTGCAGAACCAGAGCCTCTTCTTTCTTAAACAAATACACAGATAATATACGAGTATTTATCATCACGCTAACTCACTGCAGATTGGCGATTTCAAACCATCAAAGTCTAGGTTTCCTCATGATATTTTTCTGCACCGTAGTTATGCCTGTGATGTCTTAGATTAACTAAAAAGTACATATGTCATTGCAAAAGCTATATTGGTACATGCCTTTGAACCTACAACCTGAAGCTCAAGAGGTGGATCTGTAACCTCTCGTCCACCACGACAAAAAGGCATTCTTTCGGCTAAAACCAGCCTAAATAAACAATTTCTTCTTCAACATTTTCAGCCTAAGAAATGTTATTTCTTACTTTAGGACTTATGCCAAATAAAGGTTAACAATCGAAAAGCTAATAAATTTTTATTTTTTTCGGTATTAAAAATTTAATACTTTACTTAATATTGAAATAACCATGTAGCTTTGTTTTAGATAAAAATATCTAATACGAGCCTAGACATTACAACATTACCTTCATAATTCCGCACTTTCCATACACTTGCAACAATTTAGCTGAGCGAAATGCTGCAAGCGATCGTAAAGTTGATGGTACATTAAAAAGCGCCTCCAACCGGAATATTTGTTTTAAGATAATAAATAAACGTAACGATGTCGATAACAAGTCAAAATTACGACACCACTGTTGTGTGCTCACACCCTAAATCAACTTATTACAGACTTATAACGTTTTAGATAGGGTAGATACTAATAAACTCATAATACAGATATGAATACAGATAAATCTTTCAAACTTAATAAAGAGTGCGTAGCGAAAGCGAAAAATAAAAAAAGTGAAAAGAAAACAATACGATCGTGAGCAGGATTTGAACCTGCGCCCCTCGGATGAATACTGCCTTTCAGCCGGGAGGTGCGGAAACAAAATATTGATAAGGTTTCTCATGGGGTGCAAGAAAAAACTCAGTATTCAGTATCTTTATGAAATTATGCTCCTACGTTTGCCAGAAGCCGACTGATCTGGAGGTTCAGTCATCCACTGATGGTAGGATAACCATCAAAATAATCACGATGACAAAAAGTGGGATGTAAGCGAAAACTCTGCCCTGTGATCTCTGCCCAGAGTATTATCTGAGCGTGTTGATCGCATTCGTTTTCTACAAAGAAAACATAATATGAAGACAATTTATTTTTTTGCATTTGGCGCTTCCACAAGGCACATTTAAAATTATAAAATTGCACTATAGTAGCAGCTCATTCCTTTTGCGGCTTTCTCGACGGTTAAAACTCGCTTGAAAATCTTACGATGAAGTAATAATTATTTTAAATAAACGCTTTGTTTTACAAAAGGTATAAAACGTCGTGCATGAACTATAGCTACCGGCACAACGTGAATATCGCAGGTCAGGCATTCACTAATGATTGACACTTTATACAATATCTTTACTTCTGAGAACCTGTGAACTACACGATTAAACTCAACTTTTACTCAGAAATAAAATTAATTAATTCGAAATGTGCTAAAATATAGCGCTTTTGTGCCTGTCATACTTCAAAATAGCATCACTTTTATGGAATACCACTCTTTTCTGATTCCCAGTGTATAAAACTGGGAAGAAGCAAGAGCGTAACGATCTTCTCAGACTTTATCAGGTTTTCAGATTAATTCATCAGTTAACAAGTCCAAACTTCCAACATGAAGATGCGTTCACATTTCTTATTGCTCTACAAATGCAGACTTATCACTCAAACATTTATTATATTTATTCCACTTTTTTTTAAAATTCGTCAGTTATTTTCTTGAATTCTTAGCCCCATCATTCAATTAGATTCATCATTGCAATAAAAGAAAAGAAACAAAAAAAATTTGAAAATCAGGATTTTGTTACTTTTGGCAGGCGGTCTTTTTAATTGATTATTTTTATTGCATACTTTTTGTGTATTACAGTTTCTATATTTCAAATTATTTTTCAAATCTTACTAGCCTATATTACCTGAAAAAATCCAAGTATTCGAACGATATCCCATACATCGAAACCGGTTCAGATATTTGGAAATTATGGTGGAATAAAAAAACTCACATACATACATACATGAACTCTAGAAAAATATAACTCCTTGTTTTGGGCAGTCGCGTAAATAGACACTGACTATAGTCTAGTTACAGGAACTTTACACATACCTCTGACAAGATTATCAACAAACAAAACGATTACTCTTTGTATCCTATTTACATTAGATGGATTGGTACTCTACTCGGTGAACTGTTTTGCTACTACGGCAAAGACCAAGAAATCTCCAATACACTCGGACATCCACATACCACTACAATTAAACCAAAGAAAGCTTCATTCTAACCAACTTCAACCAACGTATGTTTCTACAAATCGACCCAATTACCTCTGTCTACCCCTGTACTCGAACACCGCTACAATATCACCTTACATGGACAAGTAACTAATTGAATTTTCATCTCAAGGCTTTGAAAAGCATTCTCGACATGCCTTTTGATAACTGTACAGAGACTTTGTTGCTGTCGTTACGAAAAACATAATTTAATGTCATACATTGTTGTGCTAAAATGCACAATAGTTAACGATATGACGCCGTCTGAGATCGTGAGGTGTCATTTAAATGACACTAATAAATTGTTTTAAGTCTAGACTTGGCTATGAATTGGTTTCATAAAGGTTTTGTACTGTTATAAGGCTTTTGTGTGTTGCTTTTAGCTTTTCATTGGAGTTGTAGTTAACAATTAAGCGGGATATATTAATGGAGTTTAAGATGTAGGTACTTAAATTGCAGGGGTATTTATCTCATCAACTTGTGCCCGTTGTAAGGCATGTCTTCAATGGTTGTTACTTATGACCCAAGGGTACCTTCTAATGATTTTCTATCCAAATTTTCAAATAATTGTAAACCAGAAAAAATCGTTAAAAAGTAACATTGAAAATAGCGGAGCTATAATAGTTTTTTTTTTCTCTTTAATAAATTAAGGTCTTTTTAAATGATAAAACATTATGATCTCTTAGCTGCCGTTTGTGATACCTACAGTATAATACCTTATACCATCCGTGAGAAGAATTGCATCTAAAAAAAAAGAATAATTCCCAAAAAATATTCACAATTAATTACCATGAACGGTCTACATTTAAGTAACTCTACATATTTAAGGGCGTTGTATGCAAATAAGTCTTGCGAAAGAAAACTTACGACACGTGGATGCCTCGCAAATATTTCTGTCTGTCCGTTCATCCTTATTGATTGTAGGTTTGTTTAAAAAATATGTATTAGTCAACACATACATTTGTTACTAAGTTATTTATGAAATAGTAAGTGTGATACCATTAGTTATGTAGCTTCTTTGCATGATTTTTTGGTTAAGACTATGTTAGACCTTCAGCTGCTCATTGCGTTGCGCAATATAATAGTCAATAATTCATTTAATCTAGATTGCAAAGGTTACCCTTCGTCTATCTAACATTATATTCTCCTAAAGGTTAGCTAAAAGTGTACTATTGTGGACCCACATTTCGTCGATGCCGTTTTTAAATCCCATGTAATGCTTGGGTATATTATTACCATCAACTGGGCAGAATACCAAACTCCGGCCCACTACGGACAATTTTCTAATAGAAAAACTCGATAACACTTTGCCTGACATGGAAAGTGAACCAAGGACCTTACTTATATGCATTTGCATCTACTAGCTAGACCAATTAGACAGTTATTATGTTATTAGAATTTAAAAATGAAATACAGGAAAAGTCATTACCTTATTAGTACATACATAAACGCACGCCTTTTTCCTGCTTTTTTTTTTCACCTGCTGGGATTACATAATATGCCTTTTGCTTCGTCCACGTTCATACACCTTAATAGTAAATCCATATACTTCCATCCACATACTTACGTAAATCACCGAACACGTTCGTAATTTTTTTCCGTTGTTATATATCCGTTATAAAGCGATTCAAAGCGCTTTACAATTCCACCCTTCAAACAATAACAGCGCTGTATTCAGCTAACGTGTTAACAGTTAATTTCCATCGGCACTGTCAATCACTCCGCGAGAGCGTGGCTACGGAAATTCTTTGATAGGAGTTTGATTGTGGTTGCAAGGAGGAAATCAAGTCAATTCACTGTTTCCATGCGCTCCCTTGTTACAATGGGGCTCCGTGTATTGCGATTTGAAAAGGTAATTCAAATTGTTTGAAGGGAGTTTCATGTAGAATGTAATTTTACTGTTAGTATTGAATAGACTGGTAGGTATAGACTCGGTGGTGGACACAGGTCTAACAGCTCCTGGTGATGATCGATAATCTAGTGGTCTCAAGCGCGATTGTAGAGCATGGAATCCTGGTTTTTACTTCTGAGTCGGGAAAAGTGTTATTGGGTTTTTCTGTTAGGAAATTCTTTACAGCAGCCGGCGTTTGGAATTGTTTCCGGCCATAGGCTTACCACGTATTACATGGGACCGCGGGTTATTAACAACAAGGGTGAAATGTGTGTGTACATTTAACTACTCGATCGAAAGTATAAAGTCGCCACAACGGGATCTACCAAAAAAATATATATCTCTAGGTTGAGATTGAGGTCTCAAAAATATATTTTTTAGTTTGCAGATCGTAAAATAGACTCCTAAATTAGTCGTTTCATAGTGGGGCTGTAGTACCTGTAAAGAAAATTAAGTAATACATTTTGGTGGAAAGATAAATACGGGTGTGAGTAGGATTAGAACTTGGCTCCTTAGAGTAATATTCCAGGCGCTCTGCCAACTAAGCTAACCCAAACTGTGCTCACTATTAATTATTGTTCAACGGTTACTACTCACGTGCATTTTTCGGGATTGCCCGATTAATTTCGAACAAGAATGGAACCGTTAGTTTGACTTGTGAGATCGCGGCGGGGTCAGCTCATGAGATAGTGACTCGGTTCAAGTTCGAAACTAGTCTGGCAATACCAAAAAATGCACGTGTGTAGTAACCGTTGAACAATACTTGAACGGAGCCCTAAGTCATGAGCTGATCCCGTCGCGATCTCATGAGTCAAACTAACGGTTCCTTTCTTCTTCGAAACTAGTCGGGCAATACCGAAAAATGCACGTGACTAGTAACCGGTGCACAATAATTAATATGAATATGCCTCACGAATGTTCCCGCTATTCCTAATTCTTCTTCCACATTAATATATTACGTCTTTGGTGACGTCATCTTTCTACAAAAATGCATACATTAGTTGTGTTAATCAGTTTGAATAATGTATCTGTATTTGTTATGAACTATATCTTGTAACTATCTCATTTAGTGTTGGTACTTATGTATGTATGAGTATTAAACAACAACAAGACCTAGTTTGTTTGAAAAGCTAATATATTATCTGTTAAGCAGGTCTATTTACATACAATATTCAGATTAATATGTACTTGTAATGCAACTGGTTATAAGTAGCTTTGGTTAGTAAAGTTGGCGATTGTCTTGTATTTATTATTTGATGTCTCCTTTAGAGATATTGTTGTAATACTAATGTTTCTATGACGTCAACCTTGAGAAGTTATGACGAATCACGTGGCAAGATTCCATTTCTCGTTTATTTTTAAGGCATTTTTCGATCTGCTGGATGATTTTGGGGTTCTGACTGTCGCATTTATCTACTGGACATAAGCGTAGTTGATGAGTGTTAGATCCTGGGTTGGATTCTCGTGTCGGGCAGTATTGTTGGGTATTTCTGTTTGAAAACTTTCAATAGTAGCCTGGAGTTTGGAATTTGGGTGTCCACTTTAGGGATATTGTTGATATACTAATGTTACTATGACGTCAACCTGGCGAATTTATGACGTATCAAGTGGCAGTATTCCGTTTGTCTTTTATTTTTCGGCATTTTTAGATGTGTAGGATGAGTCTGTAGAGAGTCCTGCCTGGAGTTTGGTATTGCAACCGGTCGATGGGAATATGGATGGTATATATAATGGATAAAGATATTGCTCCGTAACTGTAACCGAAACCGTATCCGAATGCGATTAAACAAAACAAAAATAAAAAATTACTAAATTATTCGATACTTTAATAGTATCTAACAATTTCGAATAGGAGTGGAGTCTAAATGATTCACGTTTTACACAACACCGTTTTTCTGTGATTTTAGTACTGAATAATAACCAACCTAGAAATAAAGTCAAGTCACCTATATACCTATTTTGTAGTTTCCTTATGGACGAACGAGGTGTGGTGTTCCTCCATAGAAAAGGGAGGATCCTCCAACCAGGCGGGTGATATTGCCTGGCGGGCCACGGCCCAACGGTTAATGTTGGGAGGTCGTATATATACACACTCGTCGTCAAACTTTGATTGCGCGATGCAGAGTGTTGTGCGCGTATTATCTATGTAGCGAGATAGATGTCGCTACATCACTCTCCTCCGAGACCGGAGGTCGATCGTGTTGATGAGTCAGCGGTCAGTGCGTCTGAAGGGCTTGCCAGTGCCAGTGAGATCCCAGTGAGTCGGAACCGGATGCCGCGTAGTTCACGGTGTGTCGGAACTGAGAGCGGTGATGCTGCATAATCCTCAGTGAGTCGAGGTAGTGCAGTGGTGCGTAGTGGCTGGCTGCTGCGTCGACCAGGAGAGAATAGCGCTGCTTGTTGACCGGCCGAAGGTGCAGTGTGCTGTGCCGAAATCGCTGTTGTGGCTGAAGGTGATGACCAGGTCTGCGCGTCTGCTACAGGCTGGTGGTCAGGGTACCCATTGAAGCCGAGTATGCTGGCTGGCTGTGTGACTCGCTGCTTGCTGCTCGATTTGATGCTGAGAGGGAGTGGAGATGACGGAGTGACGACGAGGTTGCTGCTGATCCTCTTCAGCGAAGGCTGCACTAATGTTCGAGCTCGGGGTCACCAGTATGGACGAACGAGGTGTGGTGTTCCTCCATAGAAAAGGGAGGATCCTCCAACCAGGCGGGTGATATTGCCTGGCGGGCCACGGCCCGACGGTTAATGTCGGGAGGTCGTATATATACACACTCGTCGTCAAACTTTGATTGCGCGATGTACCGTGTTGTGCGCGTATTATCTATGTAGCGAGATAGATGTCGCTACATCATATTACCTATTTCCTATTACTATTCCTTAAAAATCTAATATAACCATAACTGAAACTATCCGAAACTATCGGATAATTTGATATTATTTCATATCTGTAATGAAATCGGTATAATATTATTCAGATATCTATATCAAGATTTGAAATTTCGTATCTTTAACATCCCTGTAGAAAATTGCATCTCTGTTTAACTACCAGAAATATACAACAATTACGAGAAGTCACGTAGCTCAGTAGCAAATTAGCTTAGTCAACATATACCCACTTTTATGTTCCGTTGTCTCGAAGTCTAAATTGCAGATCTCCTACATTGAATTCTGACAATGACTGTGATTCAAACCACAACAGAAATAATACCGGTAGTACAATTATCACATAATCATGCCCCAACCAACTAATAAGGCTTCGTCAAGCCACAATTACTCTGTATTACTAATCAAATGCCCAGTTGATTCAGACGTTTGAAACATGTGTTCTGCCCCTTATCATTACGGCCATCTTGTACGCAGACATTATAGCTGGAATAAAATATAGTATGGCAGCAACAACGTCATCATCGCATCATCAGTACCTACATAATTCTACTTGCAGGTTCCTTACGTCACGGGTACTTAATTTTACATGTGTGAGTAGGTTTGCTATTGTGGGGTGTGTTGAGATATTTTGACATGGAAGTTAACATTGTTGGAATTATTGAAATATTGTTTGAAGAATGTATGAATGTCATTATTAACGGTGCAAGGCTTTGGTTTTGTATGTTTCTTTTACATATTACTATACACTTTTACATTTTACATATTACTATATTTTTGTGTTAATAGTGTTATTGGCTTCAACCGTTCTATTTAATAAATAAATAAATCTTTTTTATAGTTAAACCAAACAATATTGTACGCTATGTTGAATCTTTTCTAGTAAAGCAAGATGATATTATACGGTGTGTTCAATAAATTGTGAATATTGCAGGGTGTGTTGAGAAATTTTCCAGTTACATCATAAAATATTGTAAAGTGTGTTGAAACATTTTTCTGTTGAGCCAGAGAATATTGTAGAGTGTGTTGAGAATTTTCCCAGTTAAACTAGAGAATATTGTATGGTGTGCTGAGACATTTTCCAGTTACACCAAAAATATTTTGGGGTATGTTGATTTTGTTCAACATTCTTATAAGGATGAAGAGTCAAGCGTCAAATCAAGTCAAGTTTGTGAGTTGCTTATTCCACCATAACTTCTAAACCCCTGAACCGATTTAGATGTATGGGATATCGTTATAATCCTTAAATTAAAGTAACATAATAGCTATAGTACACAGAAAACTGTGAAATAAAAAAAAACTTCAGCCATGGCAGGCGTGCGTTTTAATTAATTTCATCTTGTCTTGTAAGTGAGTGACTATGGAAATTACGGCTGATAGAGATGAATAGAAGAAATAGATAGCCGGTCTGACCTCAAATAAGTTTAGGTTAAGGAATTTTCGTGGAAAGAAAAAGACAATCGTCAACAGGGTTTGAACTTGCATCTCCTGGATGTATGATGATGACGAATTATTTTTCTTGTAAATTGACGAAATATAAACGTAACTTGAAATTGTGGCTTTATAAAAAATTACAAGATTGCTCTTCGCAGTAAACTTAAAACATGATACTTATCCTAAGATCAACATGTCTCACAATTAAGATTAAGATCTTGCATTTATCAGCTGTTGATTCTGGGCAACTTCTCGATCTAATTTTGAAAGATAATATTATCTTTTTAAGAATCAAGAATAACAATGATATGCAAAAGAAGTGTTGCTCAGCTGCGGATCTCACGCGACGACGAACATTACAATATTACATCTATCTCACTTTAAATCGCTAGGCTAGGTAATAACATGACATTTCATCACGCCTGTATTCCCCGAAGGATATGGCAGAGGTGTACAAAGTTGTACAATTCTGCCTACCCGTGCTGTTATTAAGTCCCATGTAATAAGGGGTATGCCTGTTGCCATCTACCAGGCACAATTCCAAATGACGGGCTGCTACTGAGAATTACCTAACTAGACCTCATGCTCAACAGTCGCATTTGGGACCACTGGATCAACGTAGCAGTTAATGAGACTAGCTTATAGGCTGAGTGTAAAGTGTGAACCATATTTATCAACTACCTATCTAGGAACAGTTCATCACTTGACGTCTCTAATAGCAACTCAGGCATTAAAACAGGTTTGAACTGTCACAGTTCAGGAGAAGTACGGAGGAGGAATAATTGTCGATTTTAGACAGTGACTTCTAATAACCTTAGAAAGTAGTCTTGGATTTGGAAAGTCACATTGATTACTGACAGCTTTGAGCACACAGCCTAGCCCCCAGCTCAGAAAAATAGTAGGTCAGTCTATTTAAGTTAATCATTATTAAGAACTGTATTTTTAATAGTGATTTCTGTACGTACAAACAATAACTATTATACGTTTTTACCTTACACATTAACGCCGCAAACGGGGATAAATCAGCGGTGACTTGCTTGGCAATGGAATAACGGGGCGCACTCGCGATGCTGCGTTCACATGGGATAGTTGACTTGAATAATCAAGCTCATTACTTTCTAGTAACTAGCTTGATCGTAATAAGATTAGTCAATTAGATGTAATCAACGTGTAAGCATGTAATTATAAATTTAATGAAAGAGTATGAGGATATAATTCTCGTAGTTAAGTAAGTGATTAATGAATTATTTTTCGAATTATATTTTGATTGATAAGGGAACGTGAGTTGAAATTGACTCTCAATGTTTGGATATTTTAATGACTTAATACTTTACATAATAATAGTTCATAATGTAATTAAGACCTGTATCAGTGCTGTAGATATCCGTATAAGCGAATATTTTAATATGTAATCGAGTGCTATAGTTATAATTATGTACCTACATATCTTATTGATCAGACTTATCTCTGTATGCATTGACATGAGAAAAAATTAATGCTAAGATTAGATATAATTATAATAATTGATGCTTATAATAACGTGTTTATGGATAAATTTGTGAGGAGTATAACACAAACAGGAATATTAAATATTATAATTTATAGATAAAAACATTTTGATAGAAATTATTTAAGATATTAAAATACTATCTCGGCTTACTGTATTATGTTATCAAGTTCGCGATCGTTCAAAGGCAGCACTCGCTTAAGCAACTCGGCCGATGATGAGGTAAGCTTAAGTTATTGTTAAGCTAATGCACCGCACATGTGTCCTGGCTTAAGTTAGCAAAGCGGCTTAACTATTGTCGGTTTTATTGATAAGTTGCTAACTGTGAATGTGTATTTTGACAAGCTTGTATAATATTTTGATGATGTTTGTAACCTTATTTATTATGAAATGTGGGTAAGGCTTATGAAGATAAGTTATTGGTAATATAAAGTGGGTAGAGATTTGTCTAGGACTTTCCTGTTGTGGAATGTGATGATATCTATAAGAATTTTACCAACATGGATGGTATCCCTTCGCTGAGTTTTCTAGCCCTACCTAGGTACAGATAATATTAATTTAAGAAAATTATAATCATGAATGATGTATAAATTTAGTAGTAGCTTATACTAGTAATTTTAAATATTTATATAAACTGATAAAAATCAAAAAACCAACTCCACTTATTTAAAATAAAAATAAATCAATAAAGCCTAAAAAACTATTCATTTATCGTAGAGTTCTAGTAAATATTGTGATGTACCTACGGTATGCGAAAGCATTCAATATGTATCAATACTTTTTTGTCAACAATCGATTCCGTCAATATCCGCTGTAAAATTGCCGAAACAGGGACGGGAAAGGGAAATTGACAATATTTTGTATTTCTGATTGACAAACAAATTGATTGACATGATTGACAATATTTTGTATTTCTCACTGATTGACAAATAAATCGATTGACTAGATTGTTGGGATGTATTGGAATTTTGTTGTATAGGTTTTTAATTAAGTTTCCGATATTTTGTATCGGACTTTACCTGGTGTTTTTTAACTAGTATTTTACAAATAAGACTCACTACAGGAGAATGATTTTAGGGAAGACTGAGTGGTTTTATATGATGATGGTCACACTTTTATCATATACTAAATATTAAAAAATGGACTGTTAATTTAGTTTTTTAAGAAAAAATGTCACAGTTTGTTGAATAACTTAAATTGGCACATATTAACATTTAAACAAATCGAATCTGTTGGGCTCATGAATTACCAGATTCAATAGATTTTTATTGATAAGAAGTACAATTTTGTACTTCTCCGTTTCGAAGAGTTAATGTCCGCTATATTCTTGGTGACAGTTATGTGTTTATACTTAAGATCTTTAACTTAAGAGACAAATAAAGCAAAAGGCTTTTTCAAAAATTCTTATGAACAGCAGAATTGATGCTGCATTCAAACTTATTGCCTACATCAAGAATGCATCTATCACCTGTAGCGACCGCGGTAGGTGCAACTATTAAAATAATTATATTATAAATTATCATCGACATTTTACGCTAATACATAGTATACGGGTGACCACGCAAAATGTTCAGATAAAAACCGGCTGATACTAACAAACTCGTATTGTTATGCTTACAACCTCGCACCATCGCCTGTCATTCCTGTCAATCTAATTACGGCTGATGGGCAAAAAGTACCGTTTAGTTATATTTAATTGGCACTATATACTAAAATTTTCTCACCACGATCATTGTACTTATCTTTACACCTGTTTCAAGCTTCTGTGGTCGATTTATCAATGGCGCTAGTGCAGCGGTTGCATTCATAAATATCGCGCGCGCGGGAAACAAAACAAAATGGCTGGCCGGCTCAACGGCGACAACTAGTAACGCAGGGTTGCAAGCATAAAAAATATTTTTAATTATAATTATTAATCACGTCGGTAATTTAATTAAATGTGGATTCTCCGACAAGGAAATTGCTGCTGTTAATGATCTTAGCTGCTACTACATAATTCATGAAGTGGAGATGCTTAAGATTTATACAAGAATTCGTTAATTACTAAGATTATTCTTAAAAATTATACCTATATAAAATATAGCATGTTTAAATCTTGATGATATTAAAAACCTAAGGCAGCCAAATATCTCTTTACATTATCACTTTACACATAATTGGAAAAAAATATGCGAAAATAACAGTATCGCGACACTAAGGAAATCCTTAATGAATTATTTTTTTGTAGTGACTTTTTGCCTCTCAGGCTACGTTGACATTTTGGTATCTATGCCTAGCTTTTACATAAAAGCTAAGCCCACTAACTACTAAAACGTGGGTAAGTATACATTAGATTAGCAAAAACAATAATCGTTCAACCCTACCATCGCCTAAGCAGCCAGCAATTAAAACAAGTTTAAAATCTCGTTTCACTGACAAATTGCAATAAATAAGAATACTTAAATCTAAACTGCCAGTGGTTTAGACACGGTGCTCTCTACTTACACAATTCACACACATTTATTGACAAAATAACCCTTATCGTACTCTCATAAGAATCAGAATCCCATAGCAAAATATGAAAGTAATGATAAACAGGTTTAGCGAAACGTAAATCGCTCTAAGGGAATTAAAAAGTTGATTTCATATGAACCTTTGATACCATGGTGGCAGCTATAAATGATATGGGAATGTGGTGTGCAATCTAAGACCGTTCACCATGTTTCCATGCTGGGCTGGTGGGGAAAGAAAACTGTCTACTGTATGTAGGTAGTTACACTGTGCAGAAGTAGGACCGTAAACAAGTGTTTAATTATAAATGTACTAAGATTGACATTTAAGGTTCTAATAATCCGTTGCTCATCACTGGTCGGGTCGATAAACGGTTATTAAGGGTAAATATTTTTTTATTTGGCAACACATCTTGTTACCTTGAAAGACGGATTGACGTGCCTTCTCAAAGCACAGAGACGTTCAGGTACATCTGCTTGGCGCAGACAATCTGTAGGTACCTATATGAGTGACCGGTGACGGCTAGGAGGATTTTTATTTGAGCATCTTTATGTCTTCTTGGTCTCGGTTATTTTTAAATCATAGTTAGCTGTCGCTGTGTCAGTTCAGAGGCCTTCGGACGTCTTGAACTACCCCTTCTGAGTCCCTCTCCTAGGTCTGAAACAGTCCATAGTAATTCGACTAAATCGGCGTGTTCTATGGAATTTAACATTTGGGGTTAAAAAACTAAAACATTTATTCGTAAACTGAAAGTCCGCTGACCAGGTCACGGAGGAGACTCCGTCCCGATTATAGGATTACTGTAGCTCAAGAGTCTAATAGACACACAAGCACACTCCAACGCGCTCGACCGCCTCGTTATAGACTTCACCGGCAAGGTCCGCGTCCGTCGCGAAATATCTCATCATGTCCGCCCCAACCTTAGCTCAAGACGGCCCGCGCTGAGCCAGTAGCTTTTAATTCGTCCCATAATAATAAGGAAACTGATCTGATCCAGCTAGTCCCTAGTTGTCCCCCCAGCAACGCCCTAAGCCGAGGCTCGTGTTCCGCAAGGGACGCCCTTAGTGCTTTGTTGCTTAGTTTGTAGTAATATAAAAAATGCTCTGGCTGGAGGCATCACATTGCCTCGCCATAGTTTACGCAGATGAAACCTTTTTTGGTGCAAGAGGCCACGTACAAAAAAAGGGGATAAATATATTACTTAATACTACGATACACTACTATTGCTACTATTTATACATACATACATAAACTCACGCCTTTCTCCCATGGGGGTAGGCAGAAACTACAGAACGCCACCTGCTACGATCCTTACATATGCCTTTTGCTTCATCCACGTTCATACATCTGGTCATACATGCGCGGCGGTTGCGAATACTACGCACCTTACCTTTTTGGAGGATAGCACTAATAAGGTCACTGTATATCCTTCTAGGGCGTCCCCTTCCGGCATTTCCACTTATACCTGCCTTGTAGATACCTTTTGTTAACCGTCTTTCATTCATTCTCTCAATGTGACCAAACCATCTTAGCATACTCTTTTCAATTTTCGTCACTACGTCTTCTTTTATACCGCAACGTTGTCGTAACACATCATTCCTCAATTTATCATTCATAGTTACACCACACATGCTATTACTATTACTACTATTTATAATGAGACTCAATTCTGTTATTAGTTAGATTTTGTGGTTTGTAGTAGATATACCGAACCGTGTGTTTTAATACGTGACATTTTAATATAAAATATTATATTCAATTCAAGACAAATCTTTGAAAAGCATTAACGCATGCTTAGCGAATTTTTAAATTATTATATTAAATGGAAAAAGAATACGGTCGCGAACAGGATTCGAACCTGCGCCTCCCGGATAAATATTCCAGGTGCTCTGACCACTAAGCCATCTCGACCTCTGCTCACCACCGCGAATTCTTCTTCCATATTTTAACACGTCTTATGGCGACGTTATTGCTATCAATTCAGTATATTATATTCAATTCGCTTATGTATAAATACACAGTATTAGCCCGGTGGGAGTTAACTTAGGTATTTACTGCGTGAATCATACTTGATTGAAGGAAATGACTAGTTAATTACTACTTGGAAAGATTGTTTAGTGATTGGCGCTTAGGCAACGTTAGTTTGTAATCTACATCTATTTCATAAAAAAATATGTTTTATTATGATATTTCTGAACTTAGAGAGTTTCTAATTTCTACGTGGTCTCCTGATGGACGTGTACAGGAGTTCATACGTATCGAGTACTGGTCACATTTCCAAGGAAGGAAGAAGGAAATATGACCTGTACTCTGTTCCTAAGGGCAAACGGAATGTTGACTGCAGAAGTTAAAAAGAATAGCCTGCCTCGTTGGTCTAGTGGTCCTAAGCGCGACTGCTAAGCATGAGGTCTCAGGTTCGATTCCCAGGTCGGGTAAAGTGTTATAGAATTTTTCTGTTTGAAAATTCTGAGTAGCAGCCCGGAGTTTGGAATTGGGCCCGGTAGATGGCAATAGGCGCACCACCTATTACATGGGACTTAATAACAGCATTGGTGAATTGTGTGTGTACAAATGTGTATACTTCTGCTTATCCCTTCAGGGAATAGCATCACGCCTGTACGTGATGCTATGTTATGTTACGAATAAACTACATGGATCCTTAGAGAAAGAACAAGGGCACTCTGATGAGAGGTTTGGATGATCATCTGATAAATTGTCTGAAAAAGGGAATGCCAGAGATGTGAATTAGTACAACAAACCACATTGTTTGTAGTTAGTAGTGGGATAAGAAAGGTTAAAGGAATAAGTAATATGAAGACAATATCTACAGATAAATCTTCGAAAAGCATTAACGCATGCATAGCGAACTTCTGGAAATATGATACGGTTGTGCGCTGGATTCGAACCTGCGCCTCCCGGATAAATACTCCAGGCGCTCTGACCGCTAAGCCATCTCGACCTCTGTTCACTACCGCGAATCCTTCTTGTACATTTTAACGTCTTTTCGTGACGTCATTGTTATTTATTCTGTCTCTATACAGGTGACTGATAATATCTGTTATTTCGTGTCATAAAGTTTAATGATGAATAACATGTCACGAATATAAAATATACAGAAACAAATATAAAATAATAAAAAAACATTTATATTAAATTAAACTACCCATTAAATAATTACAATAATTTATTTACTAACAACGACATTACTCGTCCATCAGGCATAAGTTTAATATTAATTGTTAAAATCGAAATAAACAATACTTATTTGCATTTCATATCACGCGAGGGCAATTAAGATAGAGCAGGCTAAACTATAAGTTAGAAAAAACTGTGTCACCAGTACAAAAAGATAAATTAAATGGGAATAAATATAATATTACAGACTGCCTCTTTGGTTTAGTCCCCCGTCCGTCGCGAAATATCTCATCATGTCTACCCCGACCCTTGCTCGAGCCGGCCCGCGCCGAGATAGTAGCTTTAAATTCGACCCTTAATAATAAGGACACTAATCTGATCCAGCTAGTCCCTAGCTGTCCCCCCAGCAACACCCTTAGCCGAAGCTCGTGTCCCGCAAGGGACGCCCTTAGTGCTGTGTTCCTTAATTTGTAGTATTATAAAATATGCTCTGGCTGGAGGCATCAAATTGTCTCGCCATAGCTATTGTTCGGTTAAGCAGATCAAACCCCTATGGGTTAACTGCACGAGGCCACGTCGAATAAAAATAAAATTTGGTTTAATGGTTACAAGCGGCTGCTGAGCATGAGGTCCTTGGTTCGATTTTCAGTTCGTGCTGTGTTATTTTTGAAAAGAGTTTGAATTTTTTTGCTCGCTCATTAAAGAATATATATGGGTTGTTATTAAGAAGATTAAGATAATGATAGCGAGCAATTTAAAATCTGACACTTGACACTTCACACATCTGGTTGTTCATCAGCCATACAACATCATCATCATTATCCCCCTGTCCTTATCCCAATTTATTTGGGGTCGGCGCAGCATGTATCCTTATTTCATTCATTCTATTAGCTGTCATATCGTCAGTTACTCTTTTTCTAGCCATATCATCTTTAACACAATCCATCCATCGTTTCCTCGGTCTTCCTCTACTCTTATAGCCATCTACATTCATTATCAAAACTTTCCTGGTCACATAACCCTCATTCCTCTGCATCATATGGGGCATACCGTGCTAAATGATTTCTAGTTCATCAACCATACGTTAAGAAGATAAATGAAAAGTGACAATAAAAACCTATGTAACTATTAGATACGATTCTTCTGTTGACTAATCAATTATGTTTAACTTAACCATTAATTGCACAACAATAGAATTCCCATTATCTATATGTGGCATGTTCTTGTGGGAGGCACCGTCATCGTCCCGTACTGGTTCTACGATTCGAAATGGATAAGTATGTCCCCAGGCGATAGGCAGGCCACCTGTTCCTATCTAGAAACTCGACAACTTATTGTTGTACCTTAGTTAACACTATGGCAGTTTATGTCGAAACGACTGGACGACTTGCTCGGTTTATCAATTGTTTATGGTGATCAAGGGATGGCTATTTGGTGGTGTCTGTAATAATATTTTTCTTCTTATCGTGTTGTTGATGAACAGCCTTATGTCAAAGTTGAATACCCCTGACATGGCTTTACACACCGTTCAGAACAACTTTTAGATATGTTGGTTTGCTCACATTTATTTCCTTCACCGTTTAAAGTCGTTCGAGGCATACGGATGGTTTAAACACTAAGATAGCCATGTAAAACATGCGGCCCGCGGATTGCATGTGGCCTACTGAGCATTTTCCTGCGGGCTGAATCAATTTTGAAAACAGTCAGATCATGCGGCCTGCGAGCGTGTTAAAAACTGTTTTTGGAAACTCACGAGCATACACGTATCACGACTGTTTTTGACGACCAACGTTAGTTGCCTGTTGCTGAATAATTATGTTATTTTAATTAAAATATTTAGTTATATTGAAGTTTTAATAATATGCTGTATTATGAAGACAGTTTTCAGAGAAGGGTAAGTTTTCTAACATATCTTTTGTGTATGTAAGTTGGTTTTAATTAAAACTATCATAAATAATTATAAGAGACTATTATGTACTCTCCTATAATGATTTATGATCTTTTTTGTTTATTTATCGTAATCGGAAATTTAATAAATATACTTTTGTCATTTATTTGTACTTTTAGATTATGTTTTGCGGCCCACCTAGTCTACGGTCTACATGCGTTTGGCCCACTAGTGACTATGAAATTTATATAGCTGCAGTTGTTTATCAACTATTCGATAATAAATAGCCCTGAATTACGAAGAATTTAAGTATTTCTAGATTCTAGAAAAATAAATTATTTGATCATTATACAAAACTTTATCTTTTCCATTATTATTACCAATGAAAACATCATATTCCATCAATTTACTCAAGCATTATCATTAAAATTTTTTTAGCCTTTATCAAGTCGTCAGGTTCCGCTATCAATTGAATTAAAAATTAAAATCTCATCATTCACTCCATACAATATACAATCGTTCAGTTCCGTCATTAACCGAAATATTACACATTATTACATTAACACCGCGACACCAATAACCTTTCTGCCTCATCAATTCAAGTCACATTGTCCGAGAAAAAAGGTGCCGTCGCGGAACTGTATCAAACCATAAATAAATCAAATTGACCCCAAAATGCATTCGCTTTCGGCAAATTTCGACCATTATCGGAGCTGTTCGGCGCAAAAAGAGCAATTTGGGTCACGTTTTCGAAGTTTTTTTTTTTGCTGCCCAAAGTCCCGTAAGAGCAGTGGGCTCGTTGATTGTAATTGTTGCACTCATTGTTCTCTTGAAAGATAAAGCCGCAACAAGCTTTTGTGTTTAATTAAAATTTTGTTTCGCTCATGGGAATTTTGCCGGTGCATAATGATATACTATACGTACTCTTTTTGAAAGTTCAACGGTACTTATGGCGAGGTAATGGACGTTTTAGACCTGTTCTGGACTTTCGACCTCGTGAGGCAAATTTTAAGGGTTATAGAGGAGGCAAAATTGTATTAAGCTTGAAGAAACAAAGAGGTGAAGTCACGATCTTTGAAACATGACACCAAGAGACACCTTCGCAGAAGACGATATCTTTATATGAAAGAATTAGAATGGTTTTCAAAAATACGTATTTAATAGAAATTCCATTGTGATAAACGTTCGAAGCCCATCCTCATATTTACTTTATCTAGATATCGTACTAGATAAAATTTATTTGGTATTTCTCATGAAGCTGGATACGGTAGCAATAAAGCAATAGGTACGGTATTCTACCAACATGCTAATGTAAAAAGTCCTGGCAATTACATGACTTTCAACGTATTTCCTTTTTTATAGAGTTTTCCTCTTACCACTTTCCTCCGAGGGCATATTCGGACCACACAGCGATATAATCAGCCAACTTACCAATACAAGCCGAAATCAAGCAAAAATAATTACACGACTAAGCTTTACCGAAACTGGTTCACAATCGTCTCATTATAAAACTGATACAGAAACAGGTTGGAAAGCGATCCATAAGACTTCATTAAAATTCCCGACAAATCATATATCTGGACAAGTTGTGACGTAATTGGGGGCAAGACAGACGCCCGGGGCGACGTCAGAGCCTGGGTTCCAACCGGGACACTGCGAAACTCTATGAATAAATTAGTTGGCATCTATGTGGAAATTACCTATCTTTGCTAATAAATCTGTGTATAGTTAAGTTTTCTGATGGCATCATCGTTGTAAGAGGTCATTGTGAAGTTGTCGTGAATATTAGAAACTGATGTTTTTATCATTATTGTTGCTAGAACATCTGTGATCGAAGTTACTTTTACTCTGTAGGTGTAGACTAATGATGAAGGTATGATGTCATTTGATAGGAAATCGAATCCTCTAAATTGTATTAATGGAAACTTTCCTCGCAGTAAAAGAATTTTCGATAATTTCATTTATCCAGATTATTGTATCCACTTTCATCACTAGTTTGCAAGACCAGCTGATGAATTCAAATTTGATGCAGCATTAACATTATTATTACTTGTAGAGACAACTAGAATGTTGACTCTAGACAGGTTGTTAAAATATGAACTACTAGAATTGCAGTAACCATTTCCTTTTAGTTTATCTATGGCAAAGCATAATGGACGAATATTGGAGCTGTCTTTGCAGATAATATTTAAATAGTAGGTAATCTATTTGAGTGAACTAGTGATATTTATTTCTTTATTGAGTACATAATATATATTGCACAAGAAGGTTGGGTATCACTGTAGCCAAAAGTTTTTTTCCACATAACTCACGCGATATATAAGTCATTTTCTTAATGTCCCATAAACAGGAAGTTATGCCAATTTATTCACACAGCAATATTTCTGTCAGTCAAACAAGTATCAATCAATCAAGTGACTTACCCCACCTACGCTAATTACTATCACTCAAAAACCAATTTACTAATAGGATAATGAGACAACATTACAAATCATTTTTCTATTTACTAAAACAAATTGTTTTCTCTACTACAGCGGAGACGGTAGCTGTTGCAGTCGCTTGAGGCGGCGTGCGCGCAGAGCAATTACCGAGCGCAGCCGACCGCGCCCGAAGACGCCCGAGGCAGACCGACGTGATAGACGTTAATTGTTCCCGAGATATTAAAGCTATAGTAATTATCTTAAAGTTATTGTAAATTTTATAATGTTAAAGGGAATTTTAATTCGTTGCTACTGTTTGTTTCCGTTTAATTTAACTAGGTGTTGATTTCTGTTTTGAAAAATGAGAAATACTGATGCACTGTGGGAACAAACTGATATTCGTTTAACAAATATTGAAGACTGGTTTTATTTATAAATTGGAAAAGAAGCTTTGATTTTCTATTTATAATAAATTTATAATAATTAATTAATCCCAATTCTGTTCTTTGGTGACCACCACGGGCTGGGATGCATAATAAGTGAGAACAAGTGTTCTCGATTCCTATTTGTCCAGAGATTCATAATAATATAATTTGCATATTCGTAACACATCTGCTACCATGTAAATATTCAGAGATAACATCTAACATAAAATTATATCTTATAAAAATAAATACTCGTACACGTCCATAATAGAAAATGCCCAATAAAATTACAATTGGAATAAAATGAAAATTGTCCCAGCTCCGCCGACAGAGGGTGTTGTAAAAAACTCATTTTATTTGTCTGTAAGACAGTTATACGGTTTTCATAGTGGTCGATTAAGCTCGGGATGCACTTTAAGGTACCGCCTCGAGGCACTATTTTTAGTTTTATGGAAGTTCTTGAGCCGGGAGTTGGGTCAGAATTGTAGATTTTCTATTGACAATTTTTTGTAGTGCTGGAACAAAACTTATTTACAACCAGTTTTTGTTTTTTGAATAGCTTTAACGCCTGCTTAGTTAACCTTAAAGTTATAATTTTTGGAGAAAAAGAATACGTTGCGAGCAGGATTCGAACCTGCGATAATTAATACATACTCCAGGATAAACAACTCCAGGCGCTCTGACCACTAAGCCATCTCAACCTCTGCTCACCACCGCGAATTCTTCGTCCACATTTTTAATACGTCTTTTGGTATCATCATAGAAAAAACTGGGGCACTTTGATAACCTTTTTAAATACCATAAAAAATGGGTTGTTAAAGAAAGGCAAGGGGTGTTTATCCTTTTATAACTATAATATTTAAAAATATGAATACCTATATTTTAATACTCTCTTTAAATAGCGCTTAATAGATTTGTAAGACTATGCTGGCTGACTAGCTGCTGCTAGTATTTTGATTTCCTGAGTATTTTCTGTTTCGTTTGATCTATATGAACTTAAAACCTAATAAGCAACGTGTAAGTTTAATTATGCATTAGAAATAAATAAAACTGCTCCAGTTAAGTCAACTCCAGTCAACTGACTATAAATGGGATTTTTTATTGTAAAACTTTTACGCTTGTGTGGTGCCCGACTCCCGGCCTATATAAAATGCATTGTTAAAAGTTATAGTACATACTAATTATCGATAAAATTTCCTTATTCATCGTATGCAAGTGACACGAAACTCTTTAATATTCTCGAATAAGTATAAATTTTACGATTCAACAAGAATTTGTTGGGAATTATAATAACCGATGTGGTGTTAGTTATTAAAGCCATTTTATTAGCTTTTCGTGTATTATTTTATTTATAATAATTAAGCATTTGTGTAAGTCATTTCATATTGCTATAAAATTTTATAGAGAAACCTGAATGTTGTATCGTTTTTATTTGGTTGGATTTCAATAATTGAATAGAATTCTCATATGTGCTGTCTTGGTATCATAAACTTATTGTGTTAGTATATTATTATGGAAATAAACCTTATTGGGATTAAAATATATAATTATGTGAATGGAATGTTAACTTTTACCGGCAAAAGAACATTTTGAAATTTGCCTGCTGCATAGAAAAACTGACGGGTATTTCAGAAAATACGCTAATAATTGACAAGTTAAAAGACAGTAAATTGAATACTTAAAACAATTGCCCACACAGTAAACCTTACGAGAGAATACCTTAGACCTTGCTAAGACATCAAACCCTATAAAATAAGCCTGAACATAGATGTATAACATCTACAACAGAAAAGAAGACAGCGATGTCTTCTTTATTTAATAGAAAAAATAAAACACAAAACCGTAGAAAGAAAACAATCAAGCTATTGTCGCTCGTGAGTTAAAAATAAAGAAACAGAAATACTTTAAACCAAGTGAACACAAAGTAACACAATATAATAAAGAAATATTTCCCTTACAAACGCGAGGCGTATTCAATAAGTTCTACAATAAAACTGCTCCCGACGACAATGGCGGTACTGGAAGCCGTCCACACAATTTATGACTCGTCACTTAGACAATAAATAGTGATTTTCGCATTTCTACTGAAGACACGCACGGGTTTAGAACGTAAAGGGTTTTTGTTCAGTAGTTGTGACTGAATATAAAGTCCTTCATTATTAATCCAATATTTCCGTAGAAAAAAATACATTCAAGATAAATCTTTGAAAAGCATTAACGCATGCTTAGCAAACTCTAAAGTTATTATATTAAATGGAAAAAGAATACGGTCGCGAACAGGTTTCGAACCTGTGCCTCCCGGATAAATACTCCAGGCGCTCTGACCACTAAGCCATCTCGAACTCTGCTCACCACCGCGAATTCTTCTTCAGACAAAACCAAACCTTCAGATAACTAATAAAGATACATTGTTTTGACACATCGAATTAATTCTGCTGACAAAACCTCATTTCCACCTGCATCGTCACAGAAAGTACCACCTATACCCTCTCATTCCTAGAAAACAAACAAAAACGATTGCAGAATCCAACCGCATCACTTTACGTAGTCTCTCAGGTGTCCCGCAAGGCACGTCCACTATTGTGCAGCATATAAGGCGCGGTGAAGCGACTCGATATTTTTATACGAGCCTAGATGCCTTTGTCGACCAGCTAACTGTTGTGTGGATAGTTCCGTGTCAGCTTTGCTTGGAACTGTTTGATTTTATTCATTAGCTTGGTGGTTGAGTTCGGTCTATCATCATCTAAATAATACGTGAATACAATAAAAATGCCACCAACTACATTTAACCACTGGGATGATTATTGGCACCTATGACCTATTGACTTATTATTTAAATTTCTGTAGGGCTTTTAGGGCTCCATTAACCTATAATATCTTTAATGTAACTCATTCAAGTACATGCAGTTATTTAAAAAAATAACAAACTTATTAACAAAAAATTTACGAAACTGGTATACAAACTGAATCTCTAGTATTTAGTTTATTTACCGGTTCATTTTGCAATTGTTCGGGAAACCCTTTGTCCTGTACCTTTTACGTTAATTTAGTACTGCATATAGAAATAAATTTATTAGTTCATTGTTACATTAAGTTTCACTATCCTACGACTAAAATGATAAATAAAATAAATCGTAACTAGTCTAGCTAAAATTTATATAAAAGGGTATGGTTCCCAAAACAAACAGACGTATTTATCTATATCTTGGGGTCTTATATCATATCCTACATTATCATTCCCTATTAATCTTGACCATCCTTAAATGATTGCGCAGATGTTAAACTTAATTCCAATTCCGAAACCGACGCATTTCAAAATGGTAAAACAAAAACGAATCGAATCATCAAATCTATTTTCGCATCACGATTTAAACTTCGGTCGCTTCAAATATGCACAAGATTCCATCCTTTGTGAATGCAAAACTGGACTTGATATCAAGAACGAATGAATATTATCATGATAATGCTTATCATATGCAGTAATATCAGTACCAGTCGGGAGCATTTAATTCGTTCGTCGCGTTTATTAGAAGCTCTATAGGCTACTTTAGCCTACAATGTTCGAATTAACAATGTAGGACATATAATAATATAGATGCTTTTGTATTAATAGGTACGAGACATACATTTTGGTTCGACACGCAATCGTGCTTGGGATGTGGTTCGACTGTTCGTGGAGAGCGAGTTAAAAATCATATTTGCATAAGAGCACAAAGCCGGACGGAAGGGTCAGCAAATTTTCACATACCAGTTACAAGCTCCACCGTGTTTGAGGTTATTGATAGAGCTCGTTGGTTTAGTGGTCGTGTGAGGAGCAGGTTAGAATCCTGCTTGAGACCGTATTGTACGACAGAAATTATACTTTAGAGTTCGCTACGCATGCGTTAATACGATTGGAAGATTTATAACATAACATAAATCCACTTTATTGTACACCAAAATACACATAGTTACATAAAACACTTAACAAAAACAAGTACAATCGGCGGTCTTATCGCGATTTAGCGATCTCTTCCAGACAACCATAGGGAAGTAGTATAAGTTTTATTCACAGGGCACCACACGGTGTACAGATACAAAACTGCAGTAAACAAAATATATAAACATATAAAATATATACAAAATTATATATATATATATATATATACAGATACTATATATGTATATCAGGAAAAGGAAATTGATAAATAAGAAGAGAATATAAATTATAGTGACAGATAGTGCTTATAAACAAGATTCTTAAAACTAGGTAAAGTTTGTGCCCGTCTTATTGACACCGGTAATGCATTCCACAGACGCACAGCTTGTATGGAAAAAGATTTGTCAACAAATTATCTGCACGCTGCAAAGTGTTCGAAACGTCAGGAAAAACAAAAAATCAATAATACACGCGATTAATCCGGTTAAAAGTTGTTTTATTATAATGTGTAGTCATCGCTCAAACCTACGTATACAGTTTCTTTCCACAAAAATATGTAACTTTATCTTAAGCAAAGTTAACAATTTTACATAGTGTACATTATACAATCGAGTATTAAGTCTTTAATTAGTTAGAAAAAGCATATCGCTCGCAATAACAACAAAGCCTTAATCCATTTTGCTCGTGAGCACTTACGTCTTTAAGTCAAATGCGATTGTTTAGTTATTTATGATACTCATTTACTTGGATTATTCAACTAGGTAAAATAAGGAAGACACTGCCCTTTAATTGACTAATTAATGATCGGATTGAAGAATTGTATCTGTCCTTAATGATTCCTTTTATTTAAATTGAAAGCCGGCTTTTCAATTAATTGAATGGTTAACTTATTAAGCTTAGAACCCGGTTATAAAATTATTGCTTTATTTAAAATTGATTATGTGTATTTTGTAATTAAAGAGTCAGGTTTTGTAGTTACGAATTTTAAATGGGAAATTAAATTAAATTGGACCTCCTATGTTTGGTTACATTAATTTTAATTACTGGTAGATCTGATGACCTTTGTTGTCAGTTTGTTTCTCACGCTAAATTTGAAAGAAATGTGAAAATGAAAGGTAAAAATGGCGTAGATAAAGGTTGATCACATTTCAGTCTTTATCGATTGATGTCTTAAGTGTGCTCTTTTTAATGGGTGATTATTGTGCACGCCTATTAATTAATTAAAGCCAGTATTTTTTTAGTTAATGTTGTGTAATTACCTACATTGTGTAGAGTAATGAGAAAAATACAGTTTTGGTTGTAACCAGCTTATTTTTTAGGGTTCCGTACCTAAATTTAACTTGTAACGCTTCGTAAGAAAGCAACAAAATAATATTTTAAATAGGGGTTGACTGATGATATTACCGTGGGCTCAGTTCATGTCTAAGGGCTCCATTCGATGTCGATACTAGTCAGGCAATTCCGAAAAAAAATACGTGTATTATAACCGGAAAACAAGAATTAATTATTATAAGTAACTGCCTCGTTGATCTAGTGGGCCCAAGCGCGACTGCTGAGCAGGTCTCGGGGTCGATTCCCGGGTCAGACAAAGTATTAATGATTTTTTCTGTTAGGAAATTCTCAGTAGCAGCCCGGAGTTTGGAATTGTGCCTGGTTGATGGCTCACCACCTATTACATGGGACTTAATAACAGCATTAGTGAAATGTGGGTGTTAAACTGTGTACACCTCTGCCTACCCCTTCGGGGAATACAGGCGTGATGCTATATGTTAAGTAACTGAAATACTTCATACTGGTTTACGTCTGTGACTTCTCCCCATATAAGGCCCAGTTGAAAATCAGCGTCAGGCACCAGCGGTCTGGTCTTTTACCGAACACACGATGAGGTCGCTAACGTTCAAAATACCTTTTTGTAAATTTAGATTAATTGTGTTCTTGCTGACTGTATCAAATAAACGTTTTTTTTTTATTCAAATATCGGTTGAGTCAGAAGAAACACCGACTTTTAGGAGTCTAAGTTCCTGCACTTTACAGTTATCTATATATGAGTTGCGGCAAATGCAGTTGCAGTTGTGGGACTCTGTAAAAGTTAGTGGAGGACTAGAGGTGGTTTTAGTCGGCACAATGTCCGTGACGGATTTTCCGCACTTAAAAAAGAAAGGTTAGCATGAATCAATCAATGTGTAGCCCAATAAGACATTTCATGTGAATGGAAAATCTTATTTTCAAAAATAAAAAAAAAATGTGTAAGAAGTATTCAGCGAGCAGGATTCGAACCTGCGCCTCCCGTATAAATACTCCAGGCGCTCTGACCACCAAGCCATCTCGACCTCTGCACACAACCGCGAATTCTTCTTCCATATTTTTTTTCCCTCAAAATAAAAATAACTTCAGATGTCGATATGCATCATTTCCAAAAAAATCTATACTTTTTTTAGGTTATAAATGTTTGTTAAAACATAAATACGGGCGTGAGCAGGATTTGAACCATCGCCTACTGGAAAAAAATCTGCCAGCTAAGCCATTCCGACCGTTACTCACTACTCCGAATTCTTCTTCCATATTTGAATAAGTCACTTTTTAAAACTTAATTTCATTAATTAATTTGGCTAGTTGTTATTCGATTACGCAGATCCTTACACACCAACATTACTTATATACCCCGCAAACAACAATAGAAACGAATCACCATCAACTATTATATAACTGCCTACCATATTATGTAAAGCCGGAAATTTAACCTAGGACTTAATATCATAAGCTAGCGAACAACAAATCCGTGTATGTAATTAACATTTAACATGTTGTACAACACATAACCGCGAACAACACATCGATAACAACACTAGCAATGTTGAGAGTCACTGTGAAGGTTGATAGCAGAAGTACAATTCTTAAAATAAATACTTATTTGAAATGTAACACACAACAAGAAGTGTAGATGAAACCAAAAATTCTCATATTATACGTAATTACACTCATTATATTATTAATATGTGAGCGCCTCGTTGCTCTAGTGGTCTCAAGTGTGTCTGCGAGTATTGATGAGATCTTGGGTTCGATTCCTAGGTCGGGAAAAGTGTAATTGGGGTTTTCTCTCAAGAAATGTTCAATAGCAGCTCTTGGCATTATGCCTGGTAGGTGGCTATAAGGACAACACCCATTGGTATCCTACATGGGACCTAATAACAGCATCAGTGAAATGTTGGTGTAAAATTGTGTACACGTCTGCCTACCCCTTCGAGGAATACAGGCGTCAAGTTATGTTATGTTATGAAAAGGTTAAATAACAAACGTAGAGCGTAAAGTGTACCATAAATACAATTGTAGACCTTAATGAGTCGTAATTTTATTTAATTTTAGATTTATGGTACATAACACACCATTCCATAAAACATAAACTGTGATGGTAATAAATTACAGTATTATATTAAGCCATAACAGAAAAAAAAAATGGCACATAAATCTTTGAAAAGCATAACGCATGCTTAGCGAACTCTAAACTTATAATTTTAAATGGAAAAATAATACGGCCGTGAGCAGGATTAGAACCTGCGCCGCCCGGTAAATACTCCGTTTAAAATTATAACGTTGGAGAAAAATTGCTTAGCTGCGATTATTCACCAAGGTAGGCAATCCAAATATCTCATTATTGCATCAGTGCACCTTCTGCACTTTTTATTTACTATACGAGCAAGTATAGAGAGGCATGGCGGCGGCGCGGCGTAGCTCTGCAAAAGATAAAGTATGTAATGCTACTTAGGTCGCTGTTACTTCAATAATGTTGTTTTTTTTTTTCAATACACTTGCTGGTAAAAAAACTTTTATTGCACTGGTTTACGTTGATAATGCAACTTACATTAGTATGAGTTATAGATTTATGGCGCAATGCAAATGAAATCCGCGACATTTTAATTAACCGTCCTCGTATTTAACCTATAAGCTTTGGTCAATACACACTTGCCTGAATTAAGCTCTCGTTTCCGGCTCAGGCTACAATTCAGCTTCGAGATTCCATAAAAGAAATGCCATTGTCAAAATTTCAAATAACACTGCAGAAACTTCTTCTTGACAAATGCTACTATACAACAGACGAGTTTTTAAACGATAAAGACTTATAAATATTAATGCTGCAGTTATAATTTTGACATCTGTAATTTTTCATGAATTTTATAATGTTTCTTTTTATTAATGTAATTTTTAGTTTATTTATTTTACATGTAGTAATATTTGTATGTCTTAAGATAAAATATAGCACATTAATTTAAATATATGTATGACCATTGTATACCTATGTTTCACAAATAAATTTCTGATTCTGAGTATAGTAACTAACTTGGCTTACTTGTTGTACTATTATTGTTATGTTACTTTTACCTACATTCCCATATACTTAGTATGATACTTCAATCAAGAGGCAAGGCCATACAAAAGGCACAGCACGTAATACAGCTTTATTCCTTTGTTATTTGTCACTATTCTGTCGACTTTACCTTCTGTTATATAAACTAACAGTGACAGAAAGTATCAAGAGGCGCGGCGTTGCAAAAGGCACAGCACATAATGCAACTTAACTCCGGTGTTAATTCGCTAAGCCCCGCTGTATGACAGGCCGCTGGATGCGAAACTACAAAAGATATAGTCGAATGACATGTTTGAAATATATGGATAAGATCGAATGTAATGTTTCTTTATATGTTAAATGTTTATATCCATAAATACTCGTATTAAAAGGGGCTAGTGGCTATGGAACAGCCGCACAGATCGATCGATCAAGGTTAAGGTGCTTTTGCCGCGGTCGGTCTGTAGATGGGTGCACATCATTTTATACCGAGACCCCTCCGTTAGCACGTCCAACGTCCTCGGATAGCACATTGAGTCCAGGGGCCTGAAAGTCGGACAAACAGTCATATTTATTTATTTCATACTACCAGATATCGTATTACGCAATATCTGGGTTGAGGAGGTCAGATACTCCGATAAAATTCTGGTATTTAGTTGTATCCGGTTTGACTGGCAGCCGACCCCAATATAACTGGGAAAAGGCTAGGCAGATTGGTCAATAAAAATCGTATTAAGGTGTATTGTAGTTCACTAACTAAACTAAACTTGGAAAATAACCTCATAAAAGATTAGAAATGATTACTGCATTATTTATATTATTAGTCTTAAAAAAAAAAAAAAAAAAAAATATTTTTAGGAATGCAAAAAACCCACCTAATTTTGTGTCTAGACTGTTTTTTTTTTCATATATTTAATCCTTATTCTTCTCTAAGTAGATCTGTTGTAAGGTATAGATTTTCTGGATGATACTTCCCTGATGATACTTAGTTATAGATATTTTAATTGTACGTAAATTATAAAATTAATAAATCAACGTCTTATCCTTACATATCGTTCGTGAGATCGACGTGCGTGCGACGGGCTATAATAGTCTTGATATTTTCTTTATCTCAGACTGCTCAGTGTTCCCAGTGTCCGTATAGTATTACCAGTTTGCGGATTATTCGCAAATATTACGATACTAGTGCGTGTTCTTAGTTTCATGCACTATAGCCGCTAGGGCGGTACACACTGACCGAGTTCTTTATATTATACCGGGATTTATTAAAAATGTATATAGATATGTCTAGCGACCCGTCCCGGCTTCGTTTTCTACTACTGTAATAATTGTAAGTCCGGCCACGAGACTGAAATAAATATTTTCTTTCTTTCTTCGAATGGGTGCAATTTCTAATAAATTATTAATGGATTTTTATTCTGATTTTCATTTCATAATATCATCCAAAGTTCCGACATTTTCCGTTGATTTTCCACAACATTTCGTTTATTCCTGAGAATTACGAAGACAATAAAAAAAAAGTCTGCCAAATCGGTCGATCCGCTCTGAAGTGATGATGACATGTGATGGATGCGATAATTGATTTTTATTATTATTATTATATATTAAGGTCATCTTGAACGGTGTCATCTATTTTTTTTCGTATGTCTCCGTTCCATTAAATTTCAGGATGACATAATGACTATCCCGGGCCCGGGACTATCCTGTTCCCGGCTTTAATCCGCCACTTTGTCCAAGCGCATCACAAAGATACGGTTAAGTGTGCGATTTCATTTGTCCGTTTTATTATCATTTCAAATGCGCCTGCGCATCTTTTGTTTGTTTTAGTATACATACTAATATTGCTTGCCGAGTCATTTTTACTTTAATATAGATTTTTATATGTTGAATATTATGTATCAGTAATGAAGATCGTTTTGTATTTGTTGATGCAAATGTATAATAGTATTCTATGCAAAGATGTCAGACTCATCGAAGCGTTAAGAGGATTACTCCAAAAGTTGGTTGTTCGCTAAGGCCTGTTAACATCCTGCAGAAATATATCAAAATGGTGGTCTTTTAATGTTTCTTTGTCTGATGTATTTAATACATATACAAAAGTACCGACCAGTGCTATCGACTAATTTGGGATAGTCGGTTGAAAACAATGCTTACCCAAATTATTAAAAAGAAAATCTTCGTACAGGTACCTAAAATAACTGTTTTTTTTTTTATTTGGGTTCCTGGTTCGATATGTATGCACTAAAAACTATTTTGCCCATTTTTAAAATGGGTTTTCATTTACATATAGTTCAGTTCCGCATGTACGGTCTAGTTCTTGACCTATAATAAGTTGATAGAATTAATAAGTTAATTATTATTAAGTAAGTCATATATTTAATCCTTATTCTTCTCTAAGTAGATCTGTTGTAAGGTATAGATTTTCTGGATGATACTTCCCTGATGATACTTAGTTATAGATATTTTAATTGTACGTAAATTATAAAATTAATAAATCAACGTCTTATCCTTACATATCGTTCGTGAGATCGACGTGCGTGCGACGGGCTATAATAGTCTTGATATTTTCTTTATCTCAGACTGCTCAGTGTTCCCAGTGTCCGTATAGTATTACCAGTTTGCGGATTATTCGCAAATATTACGATAATAGTGCGTGTTCTTAGTTTCATGCACTATAGCCGCTAGGGCGGTACACACTGACCGAGTTCTTTATATTATACCGGGATTTATTAAAAATGTATATAGATATGTCTAGCGACCCGTCCCGGCTTCGTTTTCTACTACTGTAATAATTGTAAGTCCGGCCACGAGACTGAAATAAATATTTTCTTTCTTTCTTCGAATGGGTGCAATTTCTGATAAATTATTAATGGATTTTTATTCTGATTTTCATTTCATAATATCATCCAAAGTTCCGACATTTTCCGTTGATTTTCCACAACATTTCGTTTATTCCTGAGAATTACGAAGACAATAAAAAAAAAGTCTGCCAAATCGGTCGATCCGCTCTGAAGTGATGATGACATGTGATGGATGCGATAATTGATTTTTATTATTATTATTATATATTAAGGTCATCTTGAACGGTGTCATCTATTTTTTTTCGTATGTCTCCGTTCCATTAAATTTCAGGATGACATAATGACTATCCCGGGCCCGGGACTATCCTGTTCCCGGCTTTAATCCGCCACTTTGTCCAAGCGCATCACAAAGATACGGTTAAGTGTGCGATTTCATTTGTCCGTTTTATTATCATTTCAAATGCGCCTGCGCATCTTTTGTTTGTTTTAGTATACATACTAATATTGCTTGCCGAGTCATTTTTACTTTAATATAGATTTTTATATGTTGAATATTATGTATCAGTAATGAAGATCGTTTTGTATTTGTTGATGCAAATGTATAATAGTATTCTATGCAAAGATGTCAGACTCATCGAAGCGTTAAGAGGATTACTCCAAAAGTTGGTTGTTCGCTAAGGCCTGTTAACATCCTGCAGAAATATATCAAAATGGTGGTCTTTTAATGTTTCTTTGTCTGATGTATTTAATACATATACAAAAGTACCGACCAGTGCTATCGATTAATTTGGGATAGTCGGTTGAAAACAATGCTTACCCAAATTATTAAAAAGAAAATCTTCGTACAGGTACCTAAAATAACTGTTTTTTTTTTTATTTGGGTTCCTGGTTCGATATGTATGCACTAAAAACTATTTTGCCCATTTTTAAAATGGGTTTTCATTTACATATAGTTCAGTTCCGCATGTACGGTCTAGTTCTTGACCTATAATAAGTTGATAGAATTAATAAGTAAACATTACAGGAAATATAAAGCGAAATACTCTTATTATTTTAGAAATCAACAAAAAGTTTTTACTAACGGAATTATTTATGCTGTTTCGAAACCGAACTTTACTGCGTAATTATAATACGTTACGTTTTTTTTCTATTTTTTTTTTTTTTGAAGTGGCCTCTTGCAGAAACCCAGAGGGGTTTTGTCTGCGTAACCGGACAATATCTAAGGCGAGGCAGTTTGATGCCTCCAGCCAGAGCATATTTTTATAAACTACAAACTAAGCAACAGCGCTAAGGGCGTCCCCTGCGGGACACGAACTTCGGCTTAGGGCGTTGCTGGGGGGACAACTAGGGACTAGCTGGGTCATATCAGTTTCCTTATTATTAAGGGACGAATTTAAAGCTACTAGCTCGGCGCGGGCCGGCTCGAGCAAGGGTCGGGGTGGACATGATGAGACATTTCGCGACGGACGCGGACCTCGCCGGTGAGGTCTATAACGAGGCGGTCGAGCGCGTCGGAGTGTGCTTGTGTGTCTGTTAGACTCTTGAGCTACAGTGATCCTATCATCGGGACGGAGGAGAGCGTGACGTGGTCGGCGGATTTTGTTGATCTGGGACGGCCTGTAATCAGCGGAAGAGACAACTAAGGGATTCGGATGATTAGGGGCAGATTCGAAGTATCTCTTCGATGCCCTTTTCATAAATTGCCTAACGGTAGGCACTCTGAGGTCGAGGTGGAGTTGAAGGTTCCTAATGAACCATGGAGCACCTGTCGCTTTACGAAGGAATCGATTTTGCAGGGTTTGCATCCTATGGATTTTGTAATACTTAACGTGTGCGAACACGACGCTAGCATACGTCATAATGGGTCTAATACACGTAGTATAGAGCCTAATCTTAAGGTTAAGTGACAATTTACTGCGCGCATTTGTCATGGGTTTTTTTTCTAGTTATGGAACCCATTTTTATACTACTAAGGTGTCAAACAAGCTTACGGCCTACCTGGTGGTGGCGTAGACTAATGTTGCCGAATCTTGAAAATGAGTTACACTATCGAATGGCCTATCAATACTGTCAATAGTGGAGGATGCATCAGTACTATTGATAGTGAGCAATAGACTATAGACGATTGGATGCTTGCATACCAGGCATACTCGCGCGTTACCGACAGTGTCATAGGAATAGTCATATAGCACAGTGTCGGTCACACAACGCGCAAGTGATATTGCCTCCCGGCAATATAGAAAAATAAAGGGGTCTACTACTACCTTCCTTAATAGCTGACTAATTAAAAAAGACAATAGGTTCTAAAAATTGCAATATTTTTTTAGCTATGATTTTTATCCAAGGTTTTTCAATTTCTGCAGTCGGGCAGTTATTTTTTTGTACTGAACATAATTGTGTTTTGTTTTTGTTAACAATGTGAACTGTCTGCAGATATGTGGAGCACTACAATCTCAATCTCTTAACTTATCTGTTAAGGTAGAAGTCTCATCTAAATCGGCTGCAAAGCTGCACGCACGTTTTAAATAACGTTTACTTACGCTTTTTTAGTGTAGATTTTATTTGAATACATTCCCTTTTTATTTGGACCACTCAATGAATACGTAAAGTTCTACAATATTAGTTAATTACTTCAAAAAAGGGGTTTAATTCATTATAAACCATTATTTAATTTTAATAAATTGAAATTAAGGATGAAATTTATTGAAGTCACAGCGAAAATTTAGAAAAATAATATATTATATTTTAGGGAAACTTTCCTAGCTACTACAACACCCCTTCCTTCAGGAAAGGATCTATGAAAATCTATCGAATTTTTTGGCCTTTTGGCCACCAAACGTAGGTTCTAATTAAATTTTCTTGACGAGCAATATTTAGTATCAAAAGTTGTACAAGCCGACCGTAGACCTTAGACTTAGCAACTGCAACTAATTAACAATAACTGGACCGACAGTTAAACGTACCCTTCAAAACACGGAAAAGTACAGATAAAAAAGCACCCATAGGTTACCCATCTACTATTCACCGGGCCAAGCGTTGCTTAACTTCAAACATATGTTACCCATCTTCGTTCGCAGCATTTATATGCTAATAATTGTCTTAACATAGTTTTTATACATACAGTAGAACCGCAGCAGGTCTATCTATTTCTAGCGAAGTGTAATCAGCTGATAATTGCCGAAGAGCGCGTGATGCATTCATCGGAGGCGATTGTACGACGGTGATGACGACGCTGCCAATAACGGCAGCAAAAAAGTGATGAAGAAATTTAGTATTAGTATTTATTGAAAATACAACATGTCATAAATAAGAATAAACTAAAAATCTGATGTAAAGTTCTCATTTTAACATAACATAGCATCACGCCTGTATTCCCCGAAGGGGTAGGCAGAGGTGTACACAATTGTACACCCACATTTCACCAATGCTGTTATTAAGTCCCATGTAATAGGTGGTGAGCCTATTGCCATCTACCGGGCACAATTCTAAACTCCGGGCTGCTACTGAGAATTTTCTAACAGAAAAACCCAATAACACTTTGCCCGACCTGGGAATCGAACCCAAGACCTCGTGCTCAGCAGTCGCGCTTGGGACCGCTAGACCAACGAGGCAGTTCTCATTTTATGATTGAGATAACAAAATCGCATTGGGATAATGAGTAAAAGTGTATAAATTTTAAGCCCGACTTTGTAAGAACTCATAATAGGGCTCAAATTTTATTTTAATTAAATATTTCTAAAATGTGTTGTTATCTTTTTCCGTTGGTAATAGGGATAAATATAAGCCTTTTAAGATTCAGTCAGTTACTGTGTATATGACCCTAAAACTATGAACCAGTATTATTATCACAAGTTTCGCGATTGGCATTTTAAATAACAGCCTTAGAATTCTCACTAAAAGTGTAGGTAGTGAATAAAATCGACAAAAGATCTATGAGAAGAAAGAAACAGGAATATGGATAGTCTAGATAAGGCTAAAATTAGAATAAAGAAAGTAGTGAATAGTAACTGACTACCTCATTGAAACCTCGTAAGAACAGCTCCCGAGCGTGAGGTTCTGGGTTCGATTCCCGGGTCAGGCAAAGTGTTATTACATTTTTCGGTGAGGGACACTGCACGGTCTAACAGCTCCTGATGATGCCGCGTGGAGGGGCGAAACACGTGTAGAGTAGTTGGTGGTAGTCGGATTTTTTTACCGCTTGCGAATGTGCATACACTTGCGGGCGGACGGGCTTTGCACAGGTATTGCATGGCTACCCTCAATATTGTGGAAGTAGATTGTAATAGACATCCGCAAGGTGACGCCTGAATTTATTCAGTTTTTCTCTCAGACAAATCTTGGATTTGTATTTATGCCTAGGTAATGGCAAACATAAAACCGTGTAAATGCTTATACTGACGGTACACAAGCTCATCTTCAGTAATCAACCAATAAATATCTCCATTTAGATAATACATAGAATATAAATGAATAAACATCTTAGTTATAATATAGAATAATGTGCATTAATCTTTCTACGTAATCTATTCACGACTAGCCCGTTTAATTGATTTTGATATACGGTTGATTTCGCGAAGGAACCTTATGTGAGATAGTGAAATTCTGTAGGTAGTTATATCGGTTTCGATTAGCAGTTGTAATTAATAATTATTGTGTAATTGAATATGTCGTGAGAGAAAGGTTTTTGAGCGTTATGTTCAAAGATTGTACCTAAACTTCAAGGAATACACGTAGAGTTGATAATACCTCCTTCTAAAATCCCGGAGTTTAACACTATCTTAACAAATAAAATAAAATGCGGGTACAGAAAAAAGTTACAGGGTAACACGATATCTCATGATATGACTGGTTGTCCGACTTTCAGGCCCTTGACTACCTGTAACGGCTGTCATAGATCTTAATTTGACAACCGGGACCGACAGCTTAACGTGTTCTCCGAGGCACGGAGGGTTCTCGCTATGAAATTATGGTCACCCATCCACAGACCGACCGCGGCATGTGCAGATTAATCTCGATCGATCGATCTGTGCGGCTGTTACTTAAACATTAGATAGAACCATAATTATATGGAATACAATGTGTGTTAGAATCAGCACTGCCCGCTGATGTCGACTACTCAAAAGAGTCTGAATGCTAGCTGATGATCATATCAAGTCTGGCTCCTGGGTCGCGTATAGAACCAGTCTATTCCAGCTCGGAACAAATATTTGTATGATCTAATCATTTTGCGTCTGGGAGATTGGGTGTTTGTTGGATGTGAAATGTGTGCCTGTATGTATGTACTTACCTACTATATAATACAGGAGAAGTTCTTAGTATGGAATAAAATGTACTATTTAGAATTTTAGATGGCAATAAGCTTATTCCCTATTAATACATGGGTTTTGATTATGATCAATAACAAAAAACCGTCTTAATTCTTTGGTGAATACAGGCATGACATGATACTATCTTTGCTATGTTTATATATTTAAATAAAACTTCATTATATAATCAAAATATAGGTAGACACTTCTCATCGAATCAAATTGTTTTACTAATCAAATATTATAATAGTTCATATTAAATTAAAACTAAAATCATGTAACAGTTAGTCACGAAAAGACTCAAAAGTCGGACATGTTTCGAAATCACTAACTTTTTATGTTACACTAAACAGTTTTTGTTACACAATTACTAATTACGAATTATTATTCATTATTATAATGTTGGTTATGGGAACATTAGTTTTTGTATACTATTATAGGATGGATCATTATACTTTTAATTAGATACCCAGCTGTGTGGCTGATTGAAAAATCTTTAAAGTTACCTCGCGTTAATATATTGTTGGTTTTGTCTCGGACCTTTAAACTATTTATTATTGTCTAAAATATATTTATTGTTTATTTATATTATATTTGTTTAGTGGTGATTCGGGTGAATGAGTTGTCAGTTAGTTTTATGCGTCTTCTTGTTAACAGCGAATAAAAATAAATGACAAGATATGTATATGATTAGAACCTTTTTTTGGTGTGACACAAAGTCTGAGTTTACAGTATATTATGTAAATTTATGAGATGATATCAGTGGGTGGGATGGTCACGATATAAAATTTTGTGACATGGTATATGGTATCTATTTTGCTTGATAAGTATACTGATTAAGAAGTTGTACCCTTTAATTAATATCGAACTATAATCCGGTAAGTTCGGATTGTAGCTCGTACATTGTGGCACGGTTAGTGGAGTGTTATAGTAGGATAACATCAGTACCTGGCGCATGGATAACATTTCGTGTAGATAGAAGGAGACCGTATCGGTGGCGATTACCACGAACAACCGCATTCCCAATGGCGAAGGTTGACATCAGGCAGGCGGCCGGTCATAAAACATTACCAAAACTTTAGCAGTATGCAATGTCAAAAACAATTAGAAAGTGGAAGAAGTATTCATGCTGCGCCGACCCCAAATAAATTGGGATAAGAGCAGGGGGGTGAGGACTCTTTAATTAATATGAGGTAAGCCAATATTTGCTAGTGGAGTTATCATATGGATTATAGTAACATAAACATCATCACGCCTGTATTCCCTATGGGAGTAGGCAGAGGTGAACTACTAGTAATTGTACACCAAAATTTCACCAATGCCCCAATTATGTCCCATGTAGTAGTTGGTGAGGCTATTGCCATCAGGTAGGAACAATTCCAAACTCCGGATTGCGACTGATAGCTTTCCAGAAAAACGTATTAACACTTCTTTTAAACACTGATCCTAGTTTAGTAAATAAATTATCAATTTACTTACTCTGCAGTAGATGAGAGCTTTGAGAAGTATGTGTGAGGAACAGCGTGATGAAGAGAACGTTACGGAGTGAAAGAGGATGTAGTGTCGAGCATTGAGAAAGGTATGCTAAGATGGATCGGGCATGTAGAAAGGATGGATGATAGGCGGTTGACTAAACTAGTACATGATGCGAGAGTGGATGAAAGAGTAGGCCGATCTCGACGAACGTACCGCAATCAAGTTGCTGACGTTCTCAAAAAAGGACAGATCACCTAAATTGACGAGCATGCATAATGAACGAAGCGACAGAGGTGAGCCAAAATTGTAGCAAATGGAAATCGATAGATATAGCCTACCCCAATGGGAAACAGGCGTGATTGTGTATATGTATGTATGTATGCACTTACTTTACACTAAAACTTATCTAAGACTAAACAAATCTGTACTTTAACAAATACTTGTCACAAAAAATCTAAACAAGCATAAAGTTGTAACTTAACTACCACACATTGCCATCCGCCATCTATTTCTAATACATTCCAAAGTTGATTCAATAGGCACGTCAACAGGTAAAAATAAAACTGGCCATGCAAGCCATTTACAACAATACATTGCGTCGCAGCACGCGAACTTTGGAACACAGAATACATAAATAAATAAACGCAGCCGAGTCGGCAGGTGGAGTCACTGATTCTTCGCGGATAATTTGCCTAACTGGTTCTTGGTCTGACACTTTCCTGCACTGTGGCTCTTCAGGAATATCGACATTTATTTGCACGCAACATCCTACGCTAGTTTTGTTAGAAAGGATCCTGTCTGAAGTAGAGTATACTCGGCAATGGATGTCAAGTTCTTCGATAGTGTTGCCAAAGGTGACGGACAAAAGAATGACGTGGACTGGTCAGTAGCATCATTTTGCGTCCGGCTGATAACACGGCTCCTCATTGCGACACTTAATTATTATGATTAAGTATATGTTTCAAAGAATATTGTAGGCAGGTTTTCTGTTAAATGCCTTTGTCCTGTAAGATCACTGGAAGCTATTATTTTTTTACCTTTCATGCAGCATGATGAGCAGAGAAATGCATTGATGGTAAATCCATGTCGGAGACCCTTTTTTTTATTAGCGTGTGGAAATCCGTATGTACACCCTTCACCTGACGGCGAGGGATATATCGGCCATCTCAGCTCTTAAAGAAGGGACACTGTTAACTCTAGTATATCAAATCAGTGCCCCCAATAAAAAGAGGACTTTAATTAATACCAAAACTCAATACTCTCATTAATTTAAATATCCCAACAACTCAATCGATATCTAAACGGTAAGCAAGCATCACGACTACACATTAGCGGATGGGGCGAGCACACCAGCCACAAAAACAATCGCCCATAGTTAACCAAGGGCGAGGGCGCAATATTACCGGACAATGGCCAATTAACGCTGCACGCAATTAAATCAGACTGGACCTTAACAAAGACTACTTGATGGGATCTGTATGGAGATGATAGTACTTTACCATATAAATATTATTAAAAAAAAACTATGAAATGTGTGACGGCAACGGTCTTGAACGTTGAAAATAAAACAAGACCGATAAGAGTACTTTGGATGGTGATAAATGGTTAAAAACAAGAAATTTTTACTATTTATTTCGTTTTGTATTTTTTCAAATAAAATAAAATCAATCTTTATTTTCCAGAATATGGTCATTTTACAGGTTTTAGTCATATAATACAGGTACAGCACAGGTAAATAATAATTGTGGGGTTAATTGAATTTTTGTCGGTTATAGATAATAGTAATTAAATGAAATTTTGTTAAAATAAATATGTTTAATTGTAATGTCAAAGATTAATATTTAAAATTTTAAAGTAATGCCAAAGATTAATATTTAAAATTTAAAATTAATGTCAAAGATTAATATTAATATTTTATAAATAATGTTAAATAGTGATTATTGTGTGGGAAAATTTCATTTTATTATTAATTTAATAATTGGTCATTTAGATATTCGTTTACATTATAGTAACATTTATCAGGAGAAGCCATTGATATTAATTGAGAGAAGCGTTTCATAACTTAATCGAGTCTCTAACGACATACTGGAGATATAATCCGTAGGTTTTCCCAAACTCAAATCAATTAATTTATATACCCAATAGAACATTATAGGACAATATCTCTATATTTTTTGTACAACACATAAATGTCCAATTATAAAGAAAGGGAAAGATAAGGTTTTCCGTGCCGTTCTCGATAGCAACATGCAGAGAGTTTGAACAAATACAGGGAAGGTTTTTTTTAAATGGGTTTCGTCCTGATTCTATTCTAGGTCAGAGGTGACAGAGAAAAGTCAACGATGGATTGAGCTTACCCAGAAGAAGCCTGCTCACTCTATCTTTGAAGAAAGTAAGTAGTAACTTTGTATAAAAAATCAAAAAAGTTGCAAGCCTTACAAAAATAGTGTTACCAGCTCTAGATTACTCCCGTCAATAGGTCGATAGTATCCACCGCCCACACGTCCGTTGAGCGTATTGTTCAGTTCAATCGAGCAAGTTATTATTGCAGATAATACTTTATTTATAACGAACATTGCTGCACTGGCCCGGTTCGAGAACAATGAGCGCGTCATGTAGTACAACCGAGCCCGACAATGTTGTGACGAGGACTTGTGTGTTGTGTACAATCATCGACAGTTACTAACAATAGGGACGAGTATCATAAATAAAGTCAACGTTTGATAATCTGTAGGTACTCTTGCAAGTAACTTGCAGAAGTGATTGCAAGTGTTTAGAAATGGCTTGCAGCAAGACTATTAGTTAGATTCGGTATTAGATGAGTATTGGTCTATTGTAGAACTCTTCTGTGAGTATAATTGTTGTGTGGATTAAGAATTTCAAGCAGACGACACAATGAATACTATCACAGTTGTTAGTTCCTCTTATTTATTTTTATTATTATTACGACAAAGATCAAACTTTCGATACTGTCGCAATTAGAAAATATGACAGTAACAGATTATTTTAAGTTATTTTATAGGACACTACCGATAACAGTTTTCAATTCGGGTATATATTTTGCTTTTCTTTTTTAATTTTTATATTTGCAGCAATAAACCAGTGTTATAAGGTGCAACAAGTTATGCACTGGTGCATCGTGGTTTCGCTCATAAAAATGAATAATATTTACAAAGAAAAACAAAGAATGTGTTCCATAAAGTACTTATCTTGTTTTTATTCTTCACCGAAACTCAGAATTGCTTCAAACTGTAACAGTAAGTTAACCAAACATGCTGTAGAACAAAATACCTTGTATAAACAAATGTAGGTCTTTCTTTTGAAGTGATTTAATTTTAATATTTGCGGAAGACAGTGCTCTTCCTACATTATTAATTAACTAATTATTATTATGAGTGAATTATGAATTTTAATTAATTATTCTAATGAATTATTTTAATGGAATATCAAAGTAAAATATGTTATTTCAATTCAAGATAAATCTTTGAAAAGCATTAACGCATGCTTAGCGAACTCTAAAGTTACAATATTAAATGGGAAAAGAATACGGTCGCGAACAGGATTCGAACATGCGCCTCGCCTCGCCTCGTGAGCAGAGGTCGAGATGGCTCTTACAATTTGACTCAACACTTATTCAGTGTTTACAGTGCCCTAGTAGGGTTCATGCGGTTTACATTGGTATATAATTATGATTATATGTTCAATTGTTGATGTACATACTGGCATATAAATAAATAAATAGTTAGCATTAAACATGGCATATTTTTCTACTGCCTCGTTGGTCTAGTGGTCCCAAGCGCGACTGCTGAGCATGAAGTCAGGGGTTCGATTCCCGGGTCGGGCAGTGTTATTGAGTGTTACTATTAGAAAATTCTCAGTAGCAGCCCGGAGTTTAGAATTGTGCCCGGTAGATAGCAATAGGCTCGCCAGCTATTACATGGGACTTAATAACAGCATTAGTGAAATGTGGGTGTACAACTGTGTACACCTCTGCCTACCCCTTCAGGGAATACAGGTGTGATACTACGTTATGTATGTTATGTTATATTTTTCTAAATAGCAGATAATCTAGGATTGATGACTGATGACCTACTGTCACCACATATTCTTCAAATGTTTTCGTTCTAAATAAATTAACGTTTACTACCTATTATTTCATTCCAAAACTTTACATAAAAATACTTCGGAGTAACTTTTGATATCTAGGACCAAAAACTAAACGTTTTAACCACGTATCTATTTCGGGGTTTTCATAGAATTTCCACTTATAACATCTATTTTATGTAAGTACTAATGTGTATGAGCCGTTATCATATATAGTAATTAGTATTACACATATAGAAAGTCTTATAACCCTGCGATTGCATATAGTTGTCCCATGTTCGCGCGAAACACACCGTAATTATTATATAAATAGTTATAAGGGAACTTTGTACCGTGCCGGTCGCGTATATTGAAACGCTTAGTTTAGTGCAAACCTGCAAGAGTTTCTAGGCACAGCAAGAACGATCGGAAATCCTACTCTAAAATCTCGAGCAAGCTTAGATTGTACTCAGTTTTTTTCTGATATTCTCTGGTGCGCCACTCTAACAATTTAATGGAAATCATAATATATTTTCTATTGTGTCTATTGTTTGACACAGCTATATCGATTAATGTAAGACTAATTTGATAACAAGTTGCAAAATCACTACAATGATTGTGTACCTAATGTGCGATAGCGAAAAAGTATTTTCATCCAATACAGAAATGAGGGCTCGCAGGACACATGGAGTGGGACCCTGAGATCCCTAGACGAAGTCGCAGCAGACTACGAAGAAGATGGCGGAATAAATCGGATGGGTTTTCTTGTGGATTAACAAAACACTCCAAAGAACCCCAGTGTATGGAAAGAAAGGAGGGCTGTCCAGAAGTGAAACAAAATAGCCTAAAAATAATAATGGAAATATAATTAACTCTCCATGTCCAGCACAATTTTCCATTACAAGTTACGAATTACTACGAAACGCGTACACAACATTTCAGTGTTGTCTGTATAGAAACATTAATTTCGTCTCCGTTAGTAAAGGGCGTATTGCAAGTAGTATTTATGAATACGCCACTGGGGTCTAAACAAGTTAATAGTGAGAAAGTTGACCTTTTAAGTAGTTATTTGTGTACAGTCCCCGGATGGGTGCGTAATAGAATTTAGATTGTATCTTAGATAAATGCTGGGTCTGTTACTTTGTTTACGGTGTTTAATAGAAATGAAATCTGAGATGTTCCTTAGTATTTAAATGTAAGGTGGTGTTTCCAGTAGGTACTTTAATGTTTTTTTTTTACCGGTAAAGGATTTGGTTACTGTTTTTAGGAGTTCTTCTTCATCTTTTTTCGAACGAGTTTAAGTATTATAGACATACTATTTCGTTGATGACAATACTCAACGGTTACGAATCTTAAAATTAATAACATTTATTGTTTATTGACTTATAGGGCATGGTTAGATGTTACTGATAAGTGTAATCAGTTTTTTTGTCAACTGAGTCGTTTGACGAATACTTATTTATGTTCCTAATAAATACTACAAATTTGAATTCAGTTTTCAGATGTAACCTATGTTAGGTTACTATATACTAACAGGAATTAACGCGCACTAAATACCTTTGAATCGCTTGACGTTTCGACCAGGTTGCACTGATCGTGGTCACAAGCAGACTGATGCAGCGAGTTTACTCCGTCATGGGTGCGGTAGATTTTTCTTCATCTACCTCCATGTTTGATCATAGGTTATTTTATAATTATATTTGGTTATATATTTATTTATCAGCGGGTGTGTATGTAAGAGTTCCTAGTCAAACCGCTACTCCGGCTTTCTGGGACACTATGTAACTTTTAAGTGTATACTTTGTAATTATTATTTATTTATTTATTTATTTATTTATTTATGTACACACATATAATAGTAAAACATATAGTTATAAAAGTAAAATTGAGCACAAAGGTACAGCTTATTTCATATAGAAATTTCTTCCAGCAGACCTGAGACTGGAGAGTTTAATTGAAGAAAGACGCAGACACAGTGTGTAAACGAAGTGTATGGAAACTAGAATATGTAACCATAATTAAATATACTACATACATAGAAGTAAATATAATAAACTACATACATATGTTATACATAATAATATATATATGAGAGAGAGATAAATATATATATATTCAAATATAGAAGGACAATCAAAGTTATGTAGAGAGGTAGTGTATATTATAATAAAATATTATTAATAATAATAGTGTAGAGCAACTTACAAAAATAAAGCCCATTGCCACTGTACAATCTGCAGGATGATTTATTTATTGTTAAAGACGAGCAGCAGGGTGCTGGTAGATATATCTATATCACAGTCATAGATAGTGTTCAAAGGCACCTCACTTAAAATTAATATCATTAGTTATTACATTACACGACTGCCACGTTGATCTAGTGGTCCCGAGCGCAACTGCTGAGCATGAGGTCTCGGGTTCCGGGTCAGGCAAAGTGTTAGTTGGTTTTCAGAAAATTCTAAGTAGTAGCCCGGACTTTGGAATTGTGCCCGGTTGATGGCAATAGGTGATGAGCCATGGGACTTAATAACAGCATTGGTAGAGGGGGGGACAATTGTGTACACCTCTGCCTATTCCCAGGCGTGATGCTATGTTATGTTTATATATTACATTAAACATATATTATGCCCCTATAAGCAACGAGCGATGACGAGTACAATTTAATTATTAAACTACATAATTACATATATTACAACGGAAACGAACCTATATTAGAATCATAATCTACTTTAAAATGCCAATAGAGAGCGGCGTTTATAATTAAATCATTTATTCAACAAACGTATTACTATTAAGGGTTGTGCCATTTCTAGAAACGGTATGATTATATCGACTTTGCGGCTTCCACCGGAAGCTAGATAATATTTAATTGGCGTGAAAACTCAATAATTGGAGATAAAAATCAGCTGCGGAGCAAACCAATTATAGATGGCGGTGTGGTGGCCGCGGTCGGTCGTCGCTCACTTGCCAGTGTTGTGCTTTTATCGAAGCATTTTATCGATGTATTAATTAATGTTTTCGACTTTTATTTCGATTTTGCAGTCGAATAAGCACGACGTCTAAAGTATATTATTGTTTACATTTTACAGATAAGTAATACATATGGCTTCATAATAAAAATATAAAAACATTACCTTGTGGGTGTATTAAATATATCACTCACTCAGAAATCTTGTAGAATACCTACGCTACACCTACGTAGCGTAGGTATTCTACTACTATATCCAATATATAAATAAAATACAAAATTTTAAATGTTGTCGAGGAAATATAATACATTCGTTGATACTGGACTACTAAACAAACTATAACTATTGCGTATACAATACTAACAACCTATATAATTAACTTTCATCCATCGTCTTAAAATATAAAATAAAATAACGCATAACAATGTATCGATAATTCGGTAATACAACCTCGCACATCACTACACATCGCATGTGTATTTGGCGGCAGTACTAACAACTCATTAGCCGCTATCACCGCCACACTATTTGCGGCCACCGCGGCTGCAGTCAGGTTAATTGTTCTAATTTCACCTCAACTGTACAGTGATTGTTTGGTGTGCTGCCGTGGGTGAAATGTTACATGGGCACCATAAATATACCAGGGAGTAACTATTTTCCATCATGGACTCCTAACTACTTAGTAAAACCAAAATGTCCTTCACTTACCATTATTGGGGTTCCGGCATAGCCTCCATCACGGTTATCCTATAAATAGTCACTTATCTTAAATTACGGACACTGATAATTTTATAAGAATATCTATTTTAAAACATAGACAAAATTAAGATCTTTTATACACTTGTCTCTTTGGATTTTCCAAAAGAAACAGGTTACTTAAAAAAAAAATAACGTGCATGTATTTATCTACCTACAGTAAGCAGTATTGACCCTATGACCTGGCAAACCGTAGAAATATCTAATAGAAAATCAATTGATAACTGTGGGCTTACTCTTGAAAATAATTCCGCTCGATTGACATTGAAAATATGTCAGTTCGTACTTTTAAAAGCCAAAATGTCTAAAAAATAATTATAGATTCGGGATATTATGAAAACAAGATGGTTTAAAATTGAGGCAATTGTAATGTAGATAAATTTATTTTAATATTACTCGTTGTTTTAAGGCGTCTAGGTATTTAATATTGGATTTGGATTGGAATTGGTATTAGTTTCAAGAGTAACCCCACTGATGAGTCGTTAATATTATAAATATTCGTTTTATTTTAAACTGAAGTCGTGATTATTATTGATGGCTAAGGATATATCTACATATTAGTTTCACAATTATAATAGAATACGTACTCATCGAAGTCCAATAATTTACAAACAATTTAGTCAAATAAATACTCCAAAACACAAACTAAAATGGAACTCCAATTATTTATTTACTTAAAGCAACGATTCCAAAAACACGAATGTTTTGGTACAAAAATCGGTATTTTATCGTAGCGTTGTCTGCAGGTGACACTCTTCGTTCAAAGCGCAAAATATTCGTCGTCGTGTGCCGATATGATCGCGCAAATGCACCGAATATCGAGCTTACATCTCGAGTCCCTACTTAAAATACTCGATTGGAAATTAGTAAAAATGTTTTAAAGATTTCATGAAGTAAGTAGCTAATCTAGTATCAAACTTCTTTAAGCTGACCATAGTTTGCCTCTGACTTGACTTAATGAAATAGAGACTCAACAGCCGAGACCAACGGTTTAACGAGCGTTCCAAAGCTCAAAGAAAAAAGAGAGAGAAAAATTATTTTATAGGCACATAAAAGAAAAAAAAAAACAACTGATATAGTTTTAAACAATATTAGTCAGATGTTTATCAAATATGACAAAATATTCTAGTGCCAAAAGAGCCGCAGCTCAACATAATGTCGGGAGACAGATACTGACCTACCACTGGTTTTCAACTGCACTGCAACCCACGAGTCATTGTATACCAACCTGTATTTAAAATGGGTTATGAGCTCCTCTTATTAAAACAGAAAGGAACAGAGTTGGTGGGAGAGAGAGAGACTTACATACGAAACTGCAACACAGGTTAATATGGGTAGCGGCATTGCTTTTTTTTAAAACATAATTTTCACTGACCTTCAAAAATTCTAATTCTAAAAAATAAAAGTTTAATCTGGAAATAGGTATTTACAAAATTACATGCCAATTTCTTATCTAGAAAGTTTTGGCATTTTCTGCATGACTGTTACTGAGAAGAAAAACCGAAACAAACTTAGAGGTCAAGAACTGATTAATAAAATAAATAAACGACTGAGACTACCCAGTCGCAGTCGCAGCCACAAATTACATTTCTGGGAGTTGTCTGACTGTTACCGAGAAATTTTAGTAAATGTTTAAAATATCTGCAGACGCAGACCCATACATATAATATAATATAATATATTTATTTTCTCACCACAATGTTGGATTACAATAGTTCCATAAGATTATTACATTGCATAGTTCATTGTGGGAGTCTGGTGCCTAAACTAGGCGTTAACCTGTATTTCAGGACACCAGGCCTCCGTCCCATTTATATTACACTATTAGGTTGTTATAATCAATTAATAGCAGATTGTTGTTTTAGTGAAGTTAGGGTTAGTCGTATCATGAGTGATGTGTGAGTGTGACCGTGTGTTTGTCTATTATGTATGTATGTGTGAGTACGTGTAGTTGTGCGTGTATACGTGCGATTGTGTGCGTGTGCTTGTGTGTAGGTGTTCGTGCCAGTGAATGCCAGTCGAGAACTGTGATTAGTTTTTCAGTGCTTTCATAATGTAATAGTGAGAGCCATTGAGTGGTTCTTTTTTTGCAGGCTATTTTTGTAAGGGGGAATATCTTTATGTATTTATTTATTTTATTGTAGAGATACCCTCCAATAAACCAGAAGAAGCGGTTAGTAAAGCGGGTGTGGAAGTGTGCATTTGAGCGATCTACTGTATTTTAATGTCTTTTCCTAATGGAGGATGGTTCATATGTCAAGAGGGCGTGTTGTTTAAGGGTTATTTGAAGTATGAACAGCTGGCTATATACATATAAATGAAAATTAATAGTTAAACATCAAAAATTTATAATTTTAAATGGAAATAGAAAGCTAAGCATGCGTTAATGCTTTTCAAAGATTTATCTGTAGTTAAACATCATTTACCATAAAAAGTTAAAATCTAAATAATTATATTAACCTTTTTCACAATTTATATGACTTAAAAATAAAAAGTCATGAAATATTGCCTCGCGATGAACTTTTGTCACTACTGAGCTCTAATTTATGTTTCCAATTTTAAACTCGATTCCAAATTAGATTGCGTAACAAACAAACATCGGTTGGCTAATAACAAATCGATACCAGTTCGTTTTTTAATCGAGTTTCCATAGTACTGAATAAAATGTCGACTAACATTCGAAGCTCGCGTGAACGATGCCATCGACTCAGTCCGGAATCGAATACATTATCTCGAATGAAAGAATCCGCAGTCGCATAATTTGTACCAATATTCCTTGGAAATGCTTGCCGTGCGATATGGTAACCCGACCGATTTAGATCCTCTAGAAAAACAAAGACTTATTGAATTCGATTATAATTCTGAAGTAGTTTCCAATAGAATCAAGGGACCATTTTATAGGATATAAGTGTTAATATATTAATGCTATTTTAGATTAGACAGAAACATGGCTGTTTTATTATGTAACTACTTCGTTATTTAAAGCCATGATTAACATATGTTATCAGATCTTGTCAGTGTTAATGATAAGGGTAGTACTCCTTGGGGTAGTATGTAGCTAGTGGAACCCCTCCCGGGTTTGACGAGCGAGATACTGTAGTTCTTGCGCCACGTAATAGATGGCGTTAGTTTATACAATTCGTGATTTTCCTCATGCAATGTTACAAACATTGGTTAAAACATTATTATTAAAGTGGACATCCATAAGATATGAAATAACGAATAACATGTCATTATTTCACAACGGTTTCAAGTCAGGTAGTCTATGGTGACCCAGTGATCTGAAGTTCTGTTTTGTAAGTTAGCTTTAACACATTAATGGAAATAAAAACAAGTCCTTTATTTATCTGCAAGAATTAAAAGACTAAATAGAATCATAGTTAATAACAGAAAGAATGAATAACATCACCATTCAAAGGGAAAATATAAAAGAAGTAAAGGTACTACTAGTAATCGAAGCATAAACTGATATTCGATTTAATATTGTATGTAGAACAGCACTACGCTTTTACGATTTCCTATTCCATACACTAAGTGCGTTTATTCATACAAAGCCTTAGTGCTTGCCGATTTCAATATCGATTCTTCGTATTCGTAAGAATCGATTCAAGTTTACGATTATGCATTCGATATTCAATCAAGAAATGGACAAAGGGTGTCTACGGGTGGCACTGTTCAGATTTGCTGACAAAGGTTTACTTGCGTTTTATGATATAAGTTTTTTATTGAAATTGTGCCATCAGTCTTTAGTAATAGGGACTTTGGAGCTAGTTAAAGGATTTTATCGGGTGCAAATATTAAATTTGTTTTAAGTTTATTGCGATGTTTCCATAAAGCGCTATGTCAAAGCGTCTTGCCGTTAGATGGGCTATAATGCGATGCATCAAGTACTTCTATGTAGTACAATAACATTTATATTATAATTGCAAATGTCCATTGTTAGGTGTTTTCCTGGTATATTATCTGGAGGTACCGTCGATTGATGGTCGAGGAGGATTTATGGCGGTGACTTAGGACTAGTACCTATTATCCGTTTATTTAAAATTATGGGATACCAATTTTGTGTGCTACCTTAGTGCTAACGACTTTAAGTTTAACCTCTAACCAGGCAGCACGATTTCTAAGTAACTGTCCTTTTCAGACCTTATAGAGTATTAATTTAAGCGCACGCCTTCATTGTGTGTTTTTCTCAATGATTTCAAAAGAAAGGATACGCCCATCTAAACATTTTACAGAAACCTTCTTCATACAAGCAAAAGTAGCGCCATCTGTCATAACTCATGCAAACTACGTGAGCCGTAGGTTTCATAGCTCGAAGACGAAACCTTGTACGTGCGTACATGAATTTTTTATCACATTTTAATAATGGTCAATATTTTTATACACACATCAGTCATAAACTGAACTGAGTTTTTACCCGACTGCGCTAGAAGGAGGGTTATCATTTTTTCGGGTGTATGTATGTATATTTCTTTAGCACGCTTTATAGCCTAAACGGGTTGATGAATGTTAGCTTGAGAGGTGTTGTTAGATTATATTAGTTTCTTAAACTATAATTTATTGCGATAATAATACATGTCACAAAAAAACGCATGTAAAACAAATTAATATCAATCAGCTTTATTTGAAATTGTAAACAATATTGTTATAATAATTAAGTATTAACATATTAGGTACTTACTAAAATTACTAACACTAAGTTCTTAAGACAAAAATAAAACAAATAAAAAATGACGTTCTTTCAACGTTACTTCGCGCGCGGCCGGCCACACAATGGCCGCCATTACGGACTTCCGTAGTAAAATAATGATACCTTTAAAATGTGATAATTTAATAATTTAATTGGAACAGAAGTAATCTAGGGTTATTTATCGATGATACGATATCCCATGTTCCTTTTTAATCTTTGTATCGTAATTATTGCAGCCTTTTACCACGCAACTAGGCATATTTATGACAAACAAACGCTCGTTCTCTCCTGCGAGCGGTCCACTGTCGACTGAGTTGCGTTGGCCCTAAAATGTCATTTTAGGGCCAACGCGTTGGTGCCATTTAGTTTCGCGGTCGGCCGGGTCCTTACGCTAGTAATATATATGTCAATGGTTTTTCTTTTTTAATTCATATTTTTGTGTACTACTACAGTTATTATATTTTAATTTATCTCACTAGCGCATGTTACCCGGACAATGTAAGGATTCTAACAATACTTTATACGTCTAAGTCGGTTTAGGCGTTTAGAAGTTATGGTGGAATTAAGAAACTCACATACATACATACATACATGAACCCTAATAACATAACCAGTTTTTTAGGCAGTCGTGTAAAAATAACTCGTACTAGAACTGCCTCGTTGGTTTAGTAACTGCCTCGTTGGTTTAGTGGTCCGTAGCGCGACTGCTGAGCAGGAGGTCTCGGGTTCGATTCCCGGGTCGGGCAAAGTATTATTGAGTTTTTCTGTTAGGAAATTCTCAGTAGCAGCCCGGAGTTTGGAAATGTGCCCGGTTGATGGCAATAGGCTCACCACCTGTTACATGGGACTTAATAACAGCATTTGGTGAAATGTGGGTGTACAATTGTGTACACCTCTGCCTACCCCTTCGGGGAATACAGGCGTGATGCTATGTTTTATGTTTGATGCTATGTGTAAAAATAATGAACGGATAGACAGACCAATGAAAAAAAGATTGTTGTGTGGTCCTTTTATTACATTTTTTGATTCAAAAGATTGTTGAAGTTAAGCAACAGTTGGTGCGGTCAGACTACAGATGGGTGACCGCTAGGAATACTTTCATCAGAGCGTCTCCGTGTTTCGGAGGGCACGTGAAGCCATCGGTACCGGCAGTTAATTAATAGCAGTCACTTAGCGAAGGCAGAGGCCCACAGGCGGCTTAAGCAACTCTTGACACTATGTTAGTTAATAACCATACTAAAGAAGAAGAAGAAGATGGAGAAGAAAGAGCACTATAACATTATTAAACCTGAGGTCTTAATTTAAGCGAGCTGCAACTTATTTAGTTTTACAACTTATATAGAAACCATTTTTTTGATAAATTTTAACAATAACCAAGATTTATAATAGAAAAATCTTCGAAAAGCATGAACGCATCCTTAGCGAACTCTAAAGCTAGAATTTTTTGTGGAAACGTCGTGGGCAGGATTCTAAGCTGCGCCTCCCGGATAAATACTCCAGGCGCTCTGACCGCTAAGCCATCTCGACCTCTGCTCACTAGCGAATTCTTCTTCCACATTTTAATACGTCTTTTGGTGACGTCATTGCTATCTATATTTTAATATTTATAACAGTAAGCTCTTTGAATTTTAAGTTCCTCGTTGTTAATTGCCTCGTTGGTCTAGTGGTCCCAAGCGCGACTCCTGAGCACGAGGTTCTGGTTTTTTTTGTGAGGCAAATCCATCATGAACGTCGTGCCGGACTTCTACAGACTAAAAACCGCACTTTAAAGTTTACCGAGGTCTCGGGTTCGTTGCAGTAATCGCCGCGACCCCGGCAGGTTATGGTCCGTTCAAGGGTGTCAACGAGCGCTCCAGGATCTGTGCATGCTGGCCACAGCTGTTAGCCTGCATGGTTACTCCAGTGTAGCGCACCTGCCAAAGCGTAGTGTGCGGTCGTCTCAGGCCTGACGCTGGTCAGGCAGCGAACCACCTTTTAAATGAGCCTTTATAACAGCATTGATGAAATGTCGATATACAATAGCGTACACCTCTGCCTATCCTTTCGGGGAATACAGGCCTGATGCTATGACTTCTAGGATTTGGAGGACAGTCTATTGACCCATCATACCGGTAAGCAAATAAGATTATGTTCTGATATAAAAAAAAACTTGTTGATTACAAAAACATTCTCAAATAAAATTCTCTCAGGATTACACTTCTTAAACACTCCATAATTCAAAAAGATCAATCTGAATAATTGACATCTGCTTATTGTAAGCCGTAAAGGTCAAACTGCCTGACACTATAATATTTCTACCTTAAAATTATCAAGTAATATACAACCGATCTTTACCAGGATCACCAATTTAAGCCCATATTGTTAACACCTCGAAACAGTTAGAAACAATTAATATCGAATTTCAAAATCAAGATCTGTACATCGACTTATTTCGGTAACAAGTTCCAGAGAAATAAACTCCTCGAAAGAATTACACTGTAAAACAGTCAATGGTTAAAAGAAAGGTAATTGTGTATAAAATTCATTATTACATCAACACCCGGCTACCATGAAATCTAATCTTTTATCAGCCACATTACCAAACTGTGATTCCATCTTAATGTATTATCATCTATATTTAAATCAGAATGCCTTTAAGACACCTTTGTATCGATCTGACGTATCAATGGTCGCATCCAATCCCTATTTAGTTTGATATAACTTTAAATTTTCCTAATAAAACCAGCAATCGTTGTTGCTTCAGTAAGAATGCTAGGTTTACTCTAAATAATACGCTCAATTTAAATGATAATTACAGGGAAACCAGAACAAAATTTGGAAAATATTGCTAAGAACGCTTTGAAGAATTTTAAGCGTATTCAGAAACTCCAAGAATTTTTTGGGCACGGCATTCTCCATATCAGCTGATTAGATTAAGTTTAGTGTAATATTAATTATAAACGCAATTTGAAAGTATATACGAGTATTTGAGTAAATTGGAAACAATTTCAATGCAAATTCAACGTTCGAGATAATTATGGTAAAGATAGTCGAGTGGAGGAACACAAGATAGTCAAATGAAGGACACTGCGGGGTTTTGTTTATGTCTATTGGTAACCTATTGTCACCTTAGTGTACGTAGTGTTTACGAAACATGCATACATTACGAGATTTAGTTTATTACTGGGGTTTGACCAACTAGTGTAGAAGATTGGTAGTTATCAGTGAGGTCGGTCAACAATCTTTGAGGTTAAGCAACACTGCTGGGGTCGCGGTGAATGCAGCTGCGATCCCGAGACCCCAGTAAAGGTAAGCAAAGGATCGTGTGGTTTTTAGTCGGTAGCAGTCCGGCACAACGTCCATGATGGATTTTCAAGGCAGAGAAAAAGGTGCGCTGTTATTGTTTTTCTTTGTTTCTTAATTGACTACGGATAGAAAATACAGAGAGTTTCGAAACTAACCTTTTTTAGAATACAGCTACAGTCCTGTTTGCTCTATGTTACTCATGTAATTTTAACCAACACTGATCAAAATTTTGGTCATTGGTCATTAATCTGAAATAAAATAAACTATTTCTTTTTCAGATGCTGAGCTGAGGAAATACAAACACAGCAAGAAATAAATCTATTATTTTACATATTTATCTACACAATAAATATCATACAAGGGAACTACGAAGACCATGTTAACAGCATAATGAATATGTAACTAACTCCCTTCATTTTATTTAGCACCACTTGTTTATTCAATTCGACAACTTTCACCTAAAGATAAACTCTGTCACTTCACTTTGTTTTATATTAAACAACTCGGATAATGTTCAACAAATGTTTTCCCGATTATATTTATGTAAGTGTCGCCTTGTCTTCCAAAGCTAAGAGCCTCAAATCACGTTCAACATTGTCTCAAAGAATTCTCAAATAACTATTAACTGTGAACATTTAAGTTAATTATGAGCCTAATGACATTTTGTGTGTACTGAAACACGTGGGAAAATTTTATATGGAGAGATATACAGCAGGTGCATAAGATTATCATACATTAAAAGACTTTGATACCTCATGTTTGTAGTAATAACTTTTTATTTGGCTCTTGTGCTTTAGTAAAAGTTGGTTAACGAGGTAAATGCCTAATAATGTGGCACTGAAAATGTTTCTTCGGCTTCGGATGATTACTATGTATATACAATTTGATTCGATTTGTTTGTAGGTATCACACATATCAAATGATACTGTTTATTAATGAGATTAACGATAGTATAAGTAAATTTTGGCATATAATATTATACTCATTTCGATATAAAGTTCGGTAACGTAGGTCATCAAGATAGAATCGAATTCAATTTTTCAAAAAAAATTACGTAGGTTTGTGACACCAGCACTACAGTCTTATTTTTTGTAAAACATATTTTTCTTTCCAAAAAAATTATGACTCGAGATAGCAGGGTTTGAATTTGCAACCCTTGAATTAGTAGGTACTTCAAACCCACACATTAATAATATAAATCTGAAAGTTTGTGAGGATAAATGAATGATCGTTACTCTTTCACGCAATGACTACATACCAACTGAATTCATTTGAATGAAATGTGGCACACAGATAGTTTATAACCTGGGATTTAGCACACAGGATACTTTTTATCCCGACTGGACCCAATTCTGAGTCCACGCAGACGAAGTCACAAGCAGAAGCTAGTTATTTATATTACGAATCTACGTATATGTAGAGAATGTGTGAAAATCGTTTAACCACAAAGTCAAAGAGCGTAAGACATGTTTTTAACATCATATGACAGCAAGCAAACCTGTGGGAAAAACATAGCTCAATAAAGGCTTAATAAACCTCTATCGTCGATCCAATATGGCGGTCATAATAAGATTACAGAACCTATTCCAAGTATAAACTTAATTAAATACTCAGTAATAGTAACATAAAAAGTTTAGTAAAATAAAATTAACATAATTATTGTTTTGAGTTTATTCGATTTTTATTTGTTTGGACATTTTATAGAGCAAATGTCTAATTTAAATAATCTGTGAATTTGATTTTATTTTCACAGAATACTATTGTAAACATCTGATAAAGTTTAAAATGTGTTTGTATTGCTCTAAAAATGGTTAACGAGTTGATCTTGGATAAGAAATAGATATAAAAGTTTTATTTTAGAGAAATTGTGTGTAGATTTTTACGTGTGTCTTGATGGCACATATTAAATAATAGTACCTTTTAGGGAAATATTACAGAACTGGTATTTAGTTAGCACTACTGGTAGGTAGGTACTACTACTTACAGTAATTAATTATGACATTATTTATTTATAACTTTCACTGATAATAAAACCACACATATTAAAAGTTATGATGGGGATCTTTTGGGGACCAGTTTTTTTTTTTTTTTAAATAAACGTTGCCCCACACTAAGAATTTCTTCCTGTATCGTGGGTGCGTTTACAGACATATAATCTTACAAGCACACACACACCCAGACCCGGAGCAATTATCTATAGATCGTACAAATATTTGCTCCGTGCAGGAATCGAACCTGCGACACGCAGCACAGCAGTCGGTCTCTCGACCACTGCGCCAACCGCGCTGTCAATTGTATCAGTCTTTAACTAATCAGTTAATGTGTCGTGCCGCCTCTTGAGCCACAGGCGTCACCTGGCATCATCGATATGAGAAAATTTAATGTTATCTGGTATATACCAATGATCGCATTGGTATATGCCAGATAACATTAAATGTATATAAGAAAAAGTTCATACATCTAACGTTGAGAAAATCATTTCTCAACGTTAATATATGAACTTTTTTAATTAATCTAAGACATCACAGTCATGCGGTGAAGGAAAACATCGTGAGGAAACTTGATGGTCTGAAATCGCCAACCCGCAGTGAGCTAGCGTGGGGATTGATGGTCGTACCTTCGTATGAGAAGAGGCCCTTGCCCAGCAGTGGGACAGTTATAGTTATGTATGTTATGTTAACTAAATCGATCCAAAGTTATAGTACACACGAGTTAACAAACAGACTCATATTTTTGTTTTCAATGCATGCACGTAATTCAGTCACCGGGTAATATTAATGAAATGCCTGTTTATAATAGGTTAATTACAGATATAGGCGGTTTGGCAATTACTATATTTTATCAAAATTTGACAGGGATGACTTACTTAATATTCTCGAAAAATGTTAACAGAATTTTAGCTGTTATAGATAAAAAAAGAATAACCCCGTGACAGAGAGACAGACGCAAAAATTTCAATAATATAGATTCCGTTGAGTAAAAAACGCTTCTAATTGAAAAGCACCTCCTTTTTGTAGTCGGTTAAAATTAATCTAAGTTTGTAAAAGCTTAAATAAAATATTCTAAGTAGATACTATCCACTGAAGATGCCCGTTCAATCTTCTTCAGTGATTGATGACCGAAAGAACGAATAGATGACCGAATGAAATCGATTTAGTGAGCAATGACGGCTATTTGCATATGTATAGGGGGTAAAATGAGACTCTTTATAAACTCGGATATACGTTACTTTTGTGGAAAGATTGCTTTTAAAATGTAATGACCATTGATAGGCGTTTATCTGATAGGTACATACTGTGAAAGAGTAATATAAGTATATAATTCTCATTTTTTATACCGGTTGCTTTTTGAACCGATTTTAATGTATGGTTATTCTTGTTATACCCCGAACGGCAATAAGATTAAGTTGTTGGCATTTTCAAAGAACGGGGAATTGTTATACCTTTTTTGGTTATTTCGCAAAGGTTGGTTGTGGTCGCGCGCAGCTCATTGGGGGAAATTGGGCAACAACCTTGCAGAAGCCCATTACAAGATTTAGGATTCTATAATTTAAATTGCTTAAAAAATATGTACTAAAAACCTTAAACTTATAAAAATTGCCTAATGGTAACTTGTGCAGGTTTATTCAAACTAATCAACGATATAATTTAAGTAATATTTTCTGAACATTAAATAAAATGTATCTCCAAATAAAATATGTTTTTACTACCTCCATTTAAAGCACAAATAAAGCATGGTCTGTAAACAAAATCATAGTATTACCAGCATAACATGAAACAGGAGTAAAACAACCGATCTACAATTCATTGTTCAAACGATAGGTTAGAATACACCATAATATTGAAGCGCCCCCGGTGGAGATATGACGAACTAATGATCACTCACAAAGTGTACGATTAATGTTGATCTTGTTTTTATTAATACTGGCGTCAATTCTAATGTACGAAAATAAATTAATTTAAAACATTCCTGTCTTTTACTAACAGTTACTATATGAGCAAGATGGGATGAAGCAAGAGATGTCAGATTCGAATATCAGCACGTCAAATAAAAATTTCCAAACGTTATTAGTAGGCACAGTTTTGGTAGCCACTGAAAAAAAAGACGTCAAACGAAAATAGTATGGAAATTTAAGGTTGATTAAATTTGAATTTGGCGACATCCCGTCCCACTCTTGTATTAAAGGTTAGTATAAGCCAGCAATGTTCTAAATTTAGTTGTTTTTTTTTTAGAATTGACGCCATTGACTTGTAATTGTTTCATTGTATGTAGAACACAGGCCTCAACTTATCTGGAGAAGAAATGCATTGATAATTACCAGCAACAATTTCGCGATTTCAGGCCAAAGACAAGGCTTATCGTCTTCTTATTTTCGTGTTTATCCACACCATCCTAAAAGACAAGACACGAGATTTCTCGTGATTTTCCAAGTTTCCGTTACTTAAGTTACAATATTAAACGCGAATTCTTCTTCCATATTTTATTACGTCTTTTTGGCAACGTTATTGCTATCAATTCAGTCCCTGTATATGATAGCAATAACGTCGCCATAAGACGTGTTAAAATATGGAAGAAGAATTCGCGGTGGTGAGCAGAGGTCGAGATGGCTTAGTGGTCAGAGCGCCTGGTGTATTCATCCGGGAGGCGCAGGTTCGAATCCTGTTCGCGAGCGTATTCTTTTTCCATTTAATATAATAACTTTAGAGTTCGTTTCAAAGATTTATCTTGAATTTCCGATACTTAGTTGTGTCTTAGATAAACTAGAAAATAAATATGTAATTAAAACGGTCGCATAAAAAATGAGAGGTTCAAAACAATTATAAAAGTTCATCCATACAGAGATAAATCTTTCAAAGTCATTAACGCATGCGTAGCGAACTCTAAACTTATGAATTTGTGTGGAAAGAAAAATACTATCGTAAGGACGATTTGAACCTGGGCTTCCCGGATAAATTCTCCAGGTGCTCTGAACACTAAGGCATCTCGACCTCTGCTCAGTACCCCGAAATTTTCTTCCACATTATAATACAACTTTTTGGCGACGTCATTGCTATCTATTCAGTCTCATACAGGTATCCGGGAGGAGCTGGTTTGAATCCTGCTTACGACCGTAACTTTTTTTCCACAGAAACCTCATCCACCATATTCTTACCCCAGCGATTGATTCACGCGTAATTCAGTCGCGTACGACGTTAGAGCGTTCAAACATGCAATCATAGACAGGTGCAGTGCGTAGACAATGGCCGAGTGGCCAGAGGTATCACGCGCGTCCGGCAATCACCGCGTATTACTGAGATTACACCCAGTGTGGCCTGCTAGCTGCTGCCTTTTGTTTGTTTATTATGTAAAGGCTTTTAAAATATTTTCTTTCTACTTGTAGTAGGTAAGTATCTAGCGGAACTATGTGCAGTGTTTAGACAATGGCGTATCTCCGCACGTTCAGAAATCATTAAGTTTTACAAGTAGATATTATTGAAACTAATAGCGGTTTTTTTTTCATTTATTCTGGAAATCAAACAGACATTAGATATTATACGAAAAAAAAAAATGCCTTAACAAATGTTTTATCAACAACAAATTTCAGGTTTTAGAAAACTGTAAGCTATTGGTCATGAGTTACTTGATTCTTGGCAAGAATGAACTCTTCTAATGCGCTTAGCCGACGACTCCCATGGACGCGATCTTAATGTTAATTTTCTTCACTAATTTGTTACACAGCCATTGCACAGTCGATAGTTCCTCAAGACATCAAAATTTCTTGTACAATTTCCTTCTGTTTGTTCCAGTGTTTTATGTACTGCATAGCTATGTTATTTATTTATTTGTTTCATTAAGAACGGCATTAGGCCAACATGGCAACAAAGTAAATCCTATCACCTATAACTCACACATCCTTCCACCACCACAGATACAGCTAAGTAAATTACCATTAAAATGGTAAATTACTTAGCTGTATCTGTATCTTTCAAAGTAAAAATCAAGTATTTACTTTGAAATTTTATTAAAGAAAGTATACAAGAGAACTTGCCGATAATTGCTGGGTTCACTTATGCAGTTCAGTTGGATGTTGTAGTTGTCTATCTACTAGTACTAGTTACTAGCGTTTCTTAACCACGCCATCGGAATGAAACGAGTCTCAGAGACACTTGTCTATTGACAATCTAATTGCAAACTGTTATTGATATAGAGTTGTTGGGGTGTGTGACTGGAGTACTTTAAGTGTGATGCGATGTGAGCGTGTTGATTTACTCGTATAGGCATGATTGAAGAGCGCTGACGATAAAATTTGAAAAAATACAAAATATTAATGAACATAGCTCGATAAACTATCGTTGAGGTCAGCAGCCCTTGGCACATTCAAAGTGTGATTATGGAATTGCTAGCATGTCTTTTTGAGCGTATCCGTGCTCCGAAGGGCATGCTTATGTGTTAGCCCCCACTGTCATTATTAGATAGCTATCGTGGAGCTAAATCAGTGGCACTGTGTGGTTCGAGCAACACTGACACCAGGTTTACCTTATTACCACACGACAAAAAAGCTGTTGGCCTAGTGTTCAAGAGCCTCAATTAGCATCATACACATTTTTTTACCGATAGTAATCAAAGAAAGAAAAGCTAGAACATTGATCTTCAAGCACAAGATAGGAATATCTTCCATCTCACAATATCCTAGAAAAAATGAATACCACACCGGTATCAACAGCTCTATATAAGTAGAAAATAATTTACAATGTACACGCAAGCGGCGATTATTGTGCGACCGGTCGCGGCTGACAAATACAGGATCCTGTTGTTACGCAATTTATTATTTTCCATACAATCCTGTTGGAACAAAATCATTGAGTGAGGCGTTTTTTAATGATTTGTAAAGGTTTTTTACACTGTGGCTAAGATTTGCGACATGTTTATTCATGTTTTCTGAGTATTGCGGCGAAATTTCTGGATAACGGTGTGATATATTTGAACGGTGAGACTAAGACTGTATAATTACTGCTCAAAGTTTTAAACAACCCAAAAAATGGTTTTGTATACACATGTATGATATGATATGTATAGTATCTATGTTAAAAATCTGTGTTCTAAAAATATTATATATTACACAGAGAAATATTGTTAGTTCTAGCATAAAACATGCTATTTTAATATACTTACGTTTTTTATTTCGTTGCTTTAATTGTGTGGAGCTTGTACTATTTATAATAATAACCGGTCTGTAACAACCGGAATTTGAAAAATGTAATAGTAAGAATAAAAAAACACATTCACTCATAAAAACCTATGATAACATCTGCATAATTGTCACGGTATTATCATCTCTATGTATTTACTGCAAACTTGTCGCCCGCCATAACTCAGGCGCAGCAGGAAGACTGGCGCCTCTGCCGGCTAGATTATCTCGTTGTTTGGACAATCACCTATTACTTGTAACGACTAGTTAAGCTTATGTTTTGTTTAGAATAATTGCCTTATTGGTTCAGTGGACGACAACACCGCTGCCGATGCCGAACGTGAGGTTAGGTACGGTTCCCAGGTAGCTGACTTACCTGGGAATCGTGTAATTGCGTTTTATTTGGTAGGAAATTTTCAGTACCGTACCCAGAGAATCGAACTGAGTTTATTTTGTTTTTAATAGGGCACGTTTACTTAACTATGTTTAATATGATGGCTATTGTAGGTACTCATAATTCATAACACCTATTCTTTTATATGTAAATGTGTGTACATAAAATATTAAATAAAATAAAATATATAAATAACTACTTAAATACTCTACTTACTTCATTAGCGCAATGACCCAAAAATTCAATATACTGCTACAAAACGTTAGTATGGTTTATCTTGAAGCAATTTGATTGCTCTGACAGTGGCCATATGCTACCTGGTTCATATTATATATATCCTACATCTTTAAAACACAATATTTCCGGATCAGATTCAGGTCAGTATTGGAAAATTGGAAGCCGATCACCACTCGTATCAAATATTTTATGGTCTGTAACCAGTAGCAGCGCTAGACGACGTGGACGTCCGCGACATCAACTTTACGAGGCATCCTTCAACCGCGTCACACCACACATCCCACTTAACATTCTCATCTCCTTTTATTCATTCCCCAGTTATATACTATGCAAGAATTACTGGTAATAACAATCAAGTAATTACCAAAATTACAAAAATAAAATATAATTAGGATTTTTTTAAGTGTGATATATGACACCAGCCGCTTTTTCAAGTAGGTCTTAATTATTTTTTTTGTTATGGATTTCGGGGCTACCGAGTAGACGGCTCGCCTGATGGTAAGCGATTACCGCCACCCATGGACACCCGCAACCCCAGAGGAGTCGCAAGTGCGTTGCCGGCCTTTTAAAGCGTTTTAAAGGGTCTGTGACAATATTAATGTCGCCAACCGCGCAAATTATCTTTCTGGTACGTTATACGTTATTAGCAATGAATGTTGTATAACAATAAGTTGTTTATTGTTTTCAATGAACAGCTTGGTGTATTAATACTTGGTGTTAGTGGAAAGGCCTGATGCCTTTAGAAGGAAGATATAAATATAATTTAATTATCTAGTTAGCTTTTATTATTTATTCCTTCCTTATGTACTTACTAAGGTGGAATGTAACTAGGCGTCTTTTGGCTTAAGAAACTATTAGGAGGTGTAAGAGCGCGCAGTGTCCACCAGCGAGTGCTTACATAAAACCATAAGAAGATAATATTATGAAGATAGGTAGCAGCATCTTTTTATAAACTATTTTTATACAATCTAACCTAATGTGAGATTTGTTCAAGACGCCAGTACAGGGACCGACGGTTTAACGTATACTCAAGTCCACAAATACGTTCAGATAATAAAGCTCTTAGCGATCAACAATCATCTACAAAATGGCCGTTTACATACATACATACGCATACATAGAATCACGCCCGTATTCACCGAAGGGGTAGGCAAAGGTGTACAGTGGAACAATCACATTTCACCAGTGCTGGTAACTAACTGTGCTGATAACACTTTGCCCTACCAGGGTATCAGACCCAAGACTTCATGCTCAGCCGTCGCGCTTGTCACGACTAGACCAACGAGGCAGTTCATCTTACACCTCTCTCATATTGCTGATTTTGAGCGTAAGAATACTGAAAATTAATTTGATCTAAACTTAACCTAAATAAATCCTAGTTAGAACAAGAATTTGTGAATGCTATCAGAAAATTAGTGGTGGCTCTACCACCGTTTATGGCACTCTTATATCAGGAATGAAAAAAAAACTGTTACAACATCTCTATTGATTTTTCAGTGTCTGGCACCGCAGTTGATTACAGATCTCTCTCGGTCTATTGGAAGGGGTATTGTTGTCAGTTTATAAACAATGATAAGTGTGGCATTATCATCTCTATCTATTTAACAATAACATCCAAATTAAAGAACTGGCCCCATCTACTCTACATCTAATTACCTCCAAAAATTAAGACGTGACTGTGACCGATGGTGGTATCATCATCTCCACAAGTAACACAGAAGAGTTATTTACAGGTATTAACAACTCTATATTACACTCAGAAGACTTATTATATGGTATTATCATCTCTGTCGGTTCTCGGCGACTTGTCGCGTGGTTAGCCGGTTGCGCGGGTGAACAGTAGTCCGTTGTTATTACAGGCCACATACCTACACACGGTGCGTTGACTCCGTTTAATAGTATATTGCGTACTCGCCGATGTAGGCTGGCTTACATGCGGCTTGCGTTGTCTAGGAAACTTTAATTGAAAATTTTGTGATCAGTATCTCGAGGGCCAATTCATTTTTTTTTATCAAAAGCTTATCTACGTTTGGCCACCAGCTCGCGTGATGGTAAGCGACAGCGTGGCTGAGGATGGAACACATAGATCCAGAAGAAATCTAGTCACTCTGAGTGGATAGATTTGAGGAGGACGATAGTCGGGGAGTGGATGCAACTGCCCACAACGGTTAACGGTGAAACACAACTAGGTTGCTTCATGGCATGGTTTCGTCGGGTGGTTGGTAACCGGCCGCGGCCGAAGCCTCCAATCAGAAAAAAGTTCTTGGAGCTTTCATAAACCTTCTACAATGACTATCGTGTCGTTGCGTTTCGTAGTTGTCGTATAGGAGATAGTTGACAGATGAAATTGAAACACAATTTACTACTTTTAGATTGTCATTCATGTAAATTATGCCAAATGTTGCAAAGCTTGTTAGGATGTTGATTCGCCATTGGAATTGTAATCAATTTCAAGGGTAACCTTGGAATTGTGTTGCAATTGTTATTAATTTCAAGAGAAACACTGTAATGAAATTTTCATCCAATTCAATCTTTCCATTCACCTGCATACCAACGAACATTAACCAATTGACTGATTACTTCAACCACCATGTGAGCCGAGCATAATAAGGAAAAGATTGGCACATCTTGGCTACCGTTGCTCCGGGCGCCCGTCTTACATAATGACACTTATTATGTATGTATTAAGTTACAGCACAACTTCAGATTAGCACATAAGTGCCTAGTTATGTACAGACTTATAGTTTTTGTCGACAACTTATCGGCCGGCCATTTTAGTGTTTACTTCCAATTATGTTGTCTGAAAGTTTATTTGGATTTAGTTTGGTTTTTGTGAGTGCAGTTTACATAGAAATTTAATATGCAAGGAGAAAATTAATTGGTTTTCTGCCATGTTATCCAGCTAAATCGTTTAAGCATTATCATATTCTAGGTTTTACTACCACGTTGGTCTAGCCGTCGCAAGCTGCTGAGCGTGAGGTCCTAGGTTCGATTCCCAGGTCGAGCAAAAGGTTATTGGGTTTTTCTGTTCGGAAATTCTCAGTAGCAGCCTGGAGTCAGGAAGTTGGTGGAGTGACACCCCCGTGCTTCGGAGAGCACGTAAAGGTGAAGGAAGAGGGAGTGCACCTGTGTTTGCGCATACACTTGTGCACTATAATATCTCCTGCGTACTTGGCCTATGTCTGTGGAGATAGGCCACCGTGATGCAGCTTATATAATCTGAATATAATGTTATAGGGCCTTTGATAGGTATCAATAATAGAATTGCCATGTGTTGTACCATGGATCCAAGTATAACCTATTTTCATTTCTGATACCGAAAATATTATATAGAAAGGTCTATTAGAAACTCTTACAATTGGATTTCAAATTCCTTACAATAATTATTATTGTTATATGAAGTTTTTCTTTATAAATCGTTTAAGTTACAGATTTCAAGATATAGATTAATGCTTAAATAAAAACAATTGATTGCAGAGTTATGGAGCATAATATTTTTTCGACAAAAAAAAACCTTTAAAAAACCTAAACCTAACTCAATAACGCAACTAATACACACAATAATTCTCTGTATAATGTGTGTTTACATTATTACGGGTAGCTGTCGTCTGGATTAAAGCAATCTGTTCTCAATGCGGGTAGTTACATGTAATTCGAGCCGCCGTCGTAGGTATAATCACCTGCGTTCGACGTAGAACACCATTAATATAATAGTATTCTATTATCAGCTTGGATTATGTGAATGCTGGATACGTATAGAAGTTCCTTTGATTATAGAAGATGATTAGATAACTTGCCTTTGCACATTTACCTGATGTTATGATACGATGCAACGGACAATACGCACGATTGACTAGGTAATTTTTTTCTCTAGCTAACAGTGCTTATATTACATATAACCTTCAGTCAGATAGTCAATGAACTGAAACAATTAACTACTACCCTGTGATTGAAAATGTTTAACAAGATAAAATTAATTCAAAAACTAAAAAGCACGCCGGCTATGTGTGAATTATATTTTATTTATTTCACACCTTTTTGAGTTAACATAACATAGGATAATAAGTTTTTGAAATGATACCCCATGTATCTAAATCGGTTCAGGCGTTTAAAAGTTATGGTGGAATAAAGAAACAAACAAACATACATGAACCCTAGAAACATAACACTTTTTTTTGAACAGTCGTGCAAATATTTGCTTTTTTTTGGTATGAACAAAATAATAATAATCCGTTCATAACTTGTGTTATGAGAAAATCGACTCAGAATTAAAAATGAAACGGAATTCTTAGAACTTCAGACATTACCCGACAATTAAAAGTGGATAATTACGGTATTCAAAAAAGATAGTCAAAACCCTCGATATTATTGTTCCAAAAAAAGATGCATACGATTTTCTTATCCATCTCTCTCCATCCAAGTCAAGTTATGTCTACATCCTCATAGATGGCTATCTATAGGTGATTTTCTATTGAAAGCAATTTGCATACAAATGAATTCTGGCAGTTTAACTTTTTAACAGTAACGGCTAAGTTAATTGGTGGTTAGATCTTAATTTGGAAGAGATTGGAAATAAGATTATAATACTTTCACGCTTGCGTTAAAGTAATAGGAAGGCAGATTTATCAACTTTTAATCATAGCATGCATGATACATTAAATGTTAATAGCCCAACGTCGGGCTGACGAGCAAGAGGTCGTGAGTTTGAACCCTAGCTGTTGTACTTTTGATCGAACTTTATAGATCTAAATTATATTTAGTTAATTTGAAGGAGATAAAAGGAATCAGCATAAATAATAATGGAGTCTACATAATTTTATTTATGATCGAATTTTTAATATCGTGGGTTGACTTAACATTGTTTTTTTTTTGTTAGCCAATTTTGTGTCCCAATGCCTCCATCCATTCACATGTCCTAAGCTACAAGACATTTGCACACAGACAAGTGCAAAGGCCTCCCCTTTCTTTTTCCAGACGTCTCCTCTGTCACTTGCAGTATCTGGCTACATATGGCCTGCAAATCTATCTAGATTGTTACGCCACATTCACCGCGGTCAACCTCGACGGCGATGTCCTTCCTCAGGCGTCCAGTTAGTGACGATCTTTGCTGCGATCTATTAGTTCGACACCCAGACTTCTGTTGTTATGTGAGTGTCCAGCATTAAGCACGTAGGTGAAACCCTTATTTAGTAGAATAATTAACCATTGCACAAGAATTAATATACAAAAAACATAGTTACCCACTTGTATTCCTCAAAGGTAAGGACTCAAAGGTCCGGATCATAATCCGGATTGCTACTGAAAATTTCCTTACAAGAAAACCTAATAACACTTATCCAATCCATAAAGAATCGAACTCCACTCTAACGAGTCGTGCTTACGGCCTGGAAGACTTAAAACCATCTATGCAATTACAATTATGGGGATATTAACTTAAAAACTGACACCAAATATCCATAATTTTCAGAACACAACTCCGGACAAGACAAACCGTATTAGCTAAGTGATAACCGGAATCATAAATAAGGCTCGTGTTAATAGCCTGCAAATATATTGAGGCGTTAAAACAGCTAGAAGCTCCCGGCTAACTAATAGTGAACGTGATTTACTGCGTGTAGTGAAGGAACTATATATGAATGAAGAGCAATCTGCTAGTGTCTGTGAAGAGGCCAGTATTTCACTTACTTAGCTATGGTGTAACGTATTATGGAATGGTGGAGTTTTGATTTTGGAACTGACATTTCTTTTGTTAGCCTAATTTCTGCCCTACTGCTGAGCGAAGGCCTCCCCTTTTTCCTTCCAAACCTCCCGGTCTTGCGGGATAACCGGTCATGCCTGTCCAGCAAATTGGTCCAGGTCGATTCGCCATCTACGACGCGGACGTCCTCGACGGCGATGTCTCCTATCAGGTGCCCAATGCATGGCATCTTTGCCCGTCTTTCCGGGTGTCTGATCCGACATGGTTTTTAAAAAAAATGGCATCCCTTCTGATACCTTTGATTGGGCTGGAACAGTTCTTCGCGAAAATGTGAAAGCAATAGTTGACAAAAAAGTGGCAGATTATGCGGTATTGTATATTCTACTTTACCTGAAATGGTGATTGGATGATGCGAAAATGCTATTAGAGTATATAATTTATATGGTTGGGCACTTTTGCGTTGAATTAATTGTAGTTAACATAGGAAATTGGCAGATGAAGGAAAAAATTTAAGACTGATAACGATTGAAAGCTTGTTAATTATTATATTCAAGCGTGTATTACAGTCAGGCGACCAAGTAATAGAGAACATGATTTATTGCTGCTGAAGGAGCTTTATATGAGTGAAGAGCAATCTGCAAATGCGGAGTGTATTTGTGTAAACCAACCCTTTACTTCTCACGGTAGTCATATTATGGTGAGATTATATTTTTTGGAGTGTTAAAGAACAGTCTGCTGTGACCGCGATCAATGCAAACAGGTCGAAACGTCATATGATACAAATGTATGTATTGTATGGATGTTAACACTTATAAGGCAAGTGGTTCATGTCGACCGATAAGAAAGTGTGATTCCGTGACGTTGGAAGTAAAATAGATATTTGGAACTAATGGAAACTTTCGGAATATAAATAGTGCACTTTCGCAACTATTGAGAGTGACTTATTTCCTCTACTATTGTGATCAAAACGACAGAAAGAGCTAATAAATCTGATATGTTTTATTTATTAATCGCTTTATCGCGAAATGGTCCTATTTGCAGTCCAATTGCTCTACACCCTTAGGCGATTGATATAAGATTAACTATTTATAAGTACCTGTTATGATTGTCTAACGGTTATTATTATTTTTAGTGAAGGTTTTTTGTTTCGCTTTAATTGTATGCCTTGTTTCGGACCACTTAATTTCAAGAGCACAGGATTTGATCAGATTGATTAGTAGATTTCAAGATAAAAAATTATATAGACATGTCATGATTCATAGCTACTGCTCGTATGAAAATTATATTCTATGCCTTTGAGTTTACCTACATAGTTACAGAAATATAGATTTTTTAGGAAACTACGTGCAACCATTATGACACACGCTAGCGTCGTGTTCGCACACGTTAAGTATTACAAAAACCATAAGATGCAAACTACTTTAGTTCCACCGATTACAGGCCGTCCCAGATCAATAAAATCCGCCGACCATGTCACGCTCTTCGCAGACCCAATGATAGGATCACTATAGCTTAAGACTCGAACAAATTCACAAGCACACTCTGATGCGCTCGACTGCCTCGTTATAGACCTCACCTTCACCAGCGAGGTCTGCGTCCGTCGCGAAATGTCTCATCAGAGTAGCTTTAAATTCGTCCGGTAATAATAAAGAAACTCATATGATCCAGCTAGTCCCTAGTTGCCCCCCCAGCAACGCCCTAAGCCGAGGCTCGTGCCCCACAGGGGACGCCCTTAGCGCTGTTGCTTAGTTTGTAGTAATTTAAAATATGCTCTGGCTGAAGGCATAAAACTGCCTCGCCTTAGATATTGTCCGGTTACACAGACAAAACCCCTCTGGGATTCTGCAAGAAGAAATATTAAAAAAAAATAGGAAATAAAAATACGGTTGTTAGCAGGATTCGAACCTGCGCTTCTTGGATAAAATGTATGTCAAGATTGACAAGCCAAATCACCGATCTGAATATTTCTTCTGTAATGTTTTTGTTGTAAATTTGTAAAATTATATAAATCCAATCCTGGAATTTGTAAATAAAGAACAAAAATTTACAGGCATTTTAATGTGGCTCCTCAATACTCAATACTCCCGGAATAGATAAGCGATGACGTCACCTCATGGTGACGTCATCGCTTATAATACGTCTTATGACGTATTAAAATATGGAAGTAGAATTCGGAATAGTGAGTAGAGTTCATTCTGGCTTAGTGGTCAGAGCACCTGGAGTATTTATCCGGGAGGCGCAGGTTCAAACCCTGCTAAAGTCATGACCGTATTTTTCTTTCCACAAATATTATAACTTTTATACCATGTAACATTGATGTAGGTTACCTAAGTTTATTAATCCTATTTTCTTTCTTGGTTTATTTATTCTAGTATCATCATATTATCTGCTTACATGCAAAGTGCTAAAAATATACAACAAAAACCCAACAATGTGGTACTATTAGAGTCTCTATCAGTTGAATCTAAAATAAACACTATTATTGTACAAAGGAAACCCGTTGCGAGTGCAAAAATAGATAGTCATTATGATTTTATAATTGCTAAGGAAACCTGAAGCCACTGGGCGATGATAGCTTTTGCAATTAACGTAAATATAAGTTTTAATATAACGCCGTTAAAGTACTGAGAAATGCTTGGACTGCGCAGAGAGATATTTCTTGGTAGCTACTTATTCTATAGACAATATTGTTTAAAATTATTGGTACAAGTTTTGATACTGAATATGAAATTTACATCAGGATTGAAAAGGCAATCGAGCGATCCAAAAACTTCTTATTTAATTATTTAGTGGTAAGGTAAAAAATTATAAAACTAATCCAGAATTTATACAAAACAAGGTAACATAGGGTTACGCTATGTTTTGTGGTCTCTACTACTGCAATAGGATAATCGTCATGCTTTGTGGATCAAATGAATTCGTGGTCTTAATTGCTTTATGATAATAATAGATTTATGTCCATCGAGTGCGCGTAAATAATTATTACCCGACTAACCCAGGAGGACGGTTATGTTTTTTGAGTGTATGTATATATGTATTATTCTTTGGAACGCCCTGTAGCCTAAACGGCTTGATGGATTTTAATATACGACGAGGTTTGTCTCAGTTGCAGAAGCATCATAAGCTATAACAATATTAACATACAGATAAAAAAGTGGGCGGAATAAAAAATGAATTGTTTTCATAAATTACTAGCCGTGCCCCGCAAACGTTGTTCTGTCATATAAATTTTCTGGATAGGGCCACACTTATCACCTAGGGGTATAAAAAATAGCCTTGGACCTATTCTCAGACCAACCAAATATACACAAAAAAGAAATCTTAAAAATCGGTCAAACCGATTCACACAACGGAGGAGTTCGATAACAAACACGGTGACACGAGATTATTATATATTAGATTAAAAATTATAACATGCAGTTGGACGCATCTAGGATTCAACGAACGTCGACCGTAAAAATGACGATCAGAAAAGAATATTCGTTTCTCTAGTTTCATCTTGTTTACCTCTTTTCAGTACAGTCGGGTTTTTGTTTATAAATAATTAATTTTATTTCTAGAAGAGAATTCTAGAACTAAGCTGCTAAAGACATAATGTGTCTATAATATTAACTATCTAAATTAAAATCAATAATATTACATTCAATCTGACACATTTATATAAGATATCGTATTATGAATTAACTACAAGAATTGAAAAACATTTTCTTATTTTGTCAGCATGCAGCTATGATAATCTTCATTTCTACAAGTTTCCTATTTACGAAGTTAAGCTCAGATCTCAAATCAGAAAAATACTCTCTTTCACGTTCAAGGTGAATCGGGTAATCTTAACGTGTTTGCTAAACAAACCGATAGCTCCAAACTCCATAGTAGTAGATATATCAGAGTTAGACTTCATAACTCCTGCCTGTTTACAAAGTCTGTCACTATCAAAGTCGCTTAAGGCTTATAAAGATAACATTAAACCAAAGTACTTCAAAACACGAACACGAACAACATAATAATCACAAGTGGAACTCAATATACATTTTATCAATCTTGTACAATAGCCGGGAGAAATGTCGCAATATCCCAGTTAACTGCTAAATGCTGGTAAGACTCGTAACGAAATCTAATAAACGCTCTGCTATGCAAATCAATCGGTTGCGCGAGTGCACGGAGCCTTTGTCAGTTTATAGACAATGCAGGAAATTGTTTAGGGTTGGCAGTTTTAATTAAAGATAGCTTAGAATAAATTTATTAATAAAATCGTTGATAATATTGGGTTTGAATCATAAAAGGACGCTAATTTCAAGTAAATCATTTATGTTACTGATCATTGGATTATGGACTCATAATTTTTGTTAGATGAGGACCGGAATAATGGCTCAAATTTATATGTCTAGTGATTGATCATAATTAAAATATCCACCTGTGTGTATATAACGGTTCACTGTGATCGTATTTTGTCTATCTATTGCGTTGATTATGGGTCTTAATCATCACGGTAAAATCAAAGCAAAATATCTCTCATGATTTATTACTTTTAATTTTACCAATAATTTATGTTACGTTGTGCACATGTGATGGTAAATATTCGATAAAATAATATTTAAAAAAAATTGGCTGATGTGTAATTCTGCAATAATCAAAGATAACTTTTATATACGTAAAAGAAGAATGATTAAAACGGAAATGAATTAATACGTCGTACCAACCTTGATACGATGTATTATTTCATAACTTATTTAGAAATCAACGGAGCCTCGGATATTATAAACCTGTTTATGATGGGAAGAATTTTAAAAGTTACGCAAGAATGAGGATTTAAAGCTTCTGGAAACATCAATCAAAACAGGAGTGGAAACTTCTATTGTAGAACTAATAGAACTGATATAGCCATAAATAACAGATGTTGATGAGTCTATTGCGACCAAGCAGATGACTTGAAGAACATCAATAAAAATGCGCAATTAAATCTCAACGTATCGTTTCTCCAAAACCGGATAAGGCCAATATACTCGTACAATATCACACTCATCAAGATACGATACATAAAGAAACAAATTCTTCATAAGTCCTCATATATCTTGCGTCATTAAAGAAAATCAGGAGCCCAGCCCTGGTTGTAAAGTATGTCAGAATGGACCAGATGGAAAGATAGTGAATGATTCTGAGCAAGTAATGCTACCAGGCAATAACTCAGTCGCTATTCTCCTTGCGGCTAAGAAACCATTTCGTGTTGATTCTATTGTAAGAATAAATTCTCGAGTACCTAACTCACTATACAGACGCTGCAGTAGCTGCAAAAACAAAAGGCGTAAAAGAACAATCGATGGATGAATTTTGATCTTTATGAGAAGAAATTGCTGAGGACGATAGAAATAGAACACTAACTGTGCAAAATGATAAACATCAAAATGAAGCTATTGATTTAATCCAATCTAAACTTCAATTCGATCATGATAAGGTCGAATTCGGAGCAGATGGAAAAGTAATAAGAGGACAAGTAGATGAAACTGGTTGTAGTGTTAGTTGCTCGAGGCGTCGTTTAGTATGAGAGTAGGGTCTGCAAATTTATGTGGCATTAGTTTTACACTCAAAACGTTGTGCTTTGTTGTGACTTTCGCATAAATATTTAATATAAATTATGATCAGGAGTGGTTGATTACGGAATGAGCTGACATTACGCATGTAAATATTGTATTACTATGTTATCGGTACCTAGTCAATAAAATATACCTGTTTTGGAGTTACTTGTCATTTATTGAATAAATATTGACAAAATCTAGATACTATCTAGATTTTGTCAATATTATATAAATATCTTAGGTTTGCGCGATCACTATACATTATAATAAAACAATTTTTAACCGGATTTATCGCGTGTATTATTGGTTTTTTGTTTTTCCTGACGTTTCGAACGCTTTGCAGCGTTCGTGGTCGCAGGAGGAAAATCTAGATAGATTATGAATTGACTAAATATTGTTGATTATGGTGTTTATTAAGGACGTTTATTAACATTCATATGTGGGTTTTGCTAAATAGTAATTGTAATACATAAAATATACTTACTTGTAGTTAAATTCTTTGTTTGTAAGCACTGAATGTATTGATTGTAGGTTACTTTGTATTTTTATTTTTATTGATTATTTTAAAATATCTGTAGATTATGGCATGGCTATCTCGTGTACTTACTTACTTACTTAATATCAATCATTGTTCACCGGTTACTACTCACGTGCATTTTTCGGGAATTGCCCGACTAGTTTCGAACTCGAACGGAGCCCTTAGTCATGAGCTGAGCCCGCGGCGAAGTCGCGAGTCAAACTGTTATTATACTTACTTAATATTTATGATTCCGTGCCTAATTGAGTCAAATTAAACAAATTAAAGTCAGTCTGTGGGTTGAGAGTCGTCATAATCGTGAACAAAACTACTTCTTTGGTTAAGTGGCCGCAAGCACGGCTGCTTAGTGCGGTCCTGGGTTCGATTCCCGGGTCAAGCAGTTTTTTTTTTAGTTAGGAAAAACTTTGATTCAGCCCCGGAGCTAAACTAAAAAAAGCTACTTTACTCTTTGAGTAATGCATGCATTCTGAATATGGCTATGTTATGTCTCAATTATGGTTGTCAGACTTTTAGGCCCATAAATACCTGTAACGGCCGTCATAGATCTTAATTTTATGGAGGAAATAATGGTCCCCCATCCACAGACCGACCGCGGCAATCGTAGCTTAAGCTCGATCGATCGATCTGTGTGGCTTTTACTTAGCCACGAGCCCCTCTTGGCCTCAATTATCTATTAAAATGTTATTGGAGACAAAATGTTGTCTAAAATTTTTTACTGCTTCACGTGTTATAAATATGTTTGGAAATCTTACCATCTTAAAAAAGCTATTATTATCATACGGACCAATCTTATCAATTTTATGTATGTATCTATGTGTTGTCCCAGATGAAAATAACTGTATCGACATAACATCTACAATCTTCGCGGCACTTGTAAATTTTATTGTCAGTAGCGGTTTATCTTTCTAATCTTTACGACTTTGATATTGTTCTTGTTTCGACCGAAACCTCGTAAATAAACTTAAATATTGTCATCAGCTAAGACAATTAAAGTTGAAACGTTTTGTGACCTGTTATTTTTTATTTACTTTTTATATGCTTCATGTCACGCATATTTTAGAATACTAAAAAGGTCATTTTTCTCTGTTACTGTCAGCCTGTATCATCTCACTGCTGGGCTAAGGCTTCCTCCATGATTTCCATGTTTATCAGTCTAGACCTGTTGTGTTCCGTTTTATATTCAATATATCTAGCTCATATTTTGTATGTAAGTTTGGTGTTTTATCTGTTTAACGTTAATTCACAGTATTATTCTTCTTCTTCAATTTAAGAGCTTAGGTCTTATCGGTGGAGCAACCCCCATTGCCCTCTATTCTATGCTTTCATCTTGACCTTTTGATACAGGACGACTCTCACTTTGTCCTTAATTTTTTCTATAAAGCTTCGTGTAAGACTTCCTCTTTTTTCTTTCCTTCTATGTTTCCTTCTAAAATGGTCATAAAGAAGTTGTCGTGTCATATCAAGTGGTGGGTCAGCTGCCTTGTCCAGTTGTCTATAGTTGTTAACAACTGTCTTTCCCCGTTAACCATAAGTAACACTTTCTCGTTAGTTTTCCTTTCCTTCCAACTATTCCTCTTCCAACACATTTCTGTCTCAACGTCAAGACACCAACCATTCTCTGTCTCTTTGAATCATCGTCCACGTTTATCAGACGTATATGGCTGATGCACAGCATTTTACAGTAAAATTTTGTTGATTGAACATTAGATGGTATAATAATTATAGAATGACATAGTATCGTGCCTGTAATCCCCGATGGAGTAGGCTGAGGTGTACACTAATTTATACAGTTACATTTTCGTTAACGGCCATTTTCTATGCTATAGGCTTAGCGTACATACGGCGCGTTTGAAGGTAATATCCCTATGGCCTATTCATTCGTTTGGTTTGAGTAAGCTCACGAGTGAAAGAAAATAAGGCTTGATCTCCACGACCCCATTTTGTCGTCAATCACCGCATAATGTCAAAATAACTGTGTGTTGAGAGAAAAGTAAAAAATAAAAGGGTTTTTTAGTCGAAAATTGCGAACAATTTAAACACTTAAAAACATCATCAGGTATTATTCGTAATTATTTGGCGGGCCAGTTTGTTGCGGTACGCGTATGCGGCACCTGTATTTTAAATCATGCGTGTATGAGCGAGTCCATTACATTGGAAATAGGTAATTTATATGGTATTACTTTGGGTTCTCAAATTTTGAGCTGTTTTACGACTGACAAAACTATACTAAAAATTTAATTAACGTTTGACAAAAGTAAATGGTTGGTAAACGTTTTTTTAAAGAAAAGTAAACGCTTATAATACTTATATTAAAAAAAAAACTATTTGATAGTAACCACTTATTACTTCTACGTCTGTTCAACCCTTCGGGAATACTATTTTATGTTATGTGATCTGTTATAATTACCATAAAAACTTCTAAGCTCAAGAAATCATATTATAGCAGCTTTTCTTGTATTTTGAGAAAATCGATAATACGATTGACTTAAGAGATATATTTTTTTAAATCTCATATTCATAACCGGCTATAAAACTAACCAATTCCGTTTCTTTTACTATCTATATTCAACGAGAAAAAAACTATTTATTACAAAACAATGTCTTGGTAATGTATAAAAATAACTCGACCAATACTAGTGAGTATTGATCGAGTTATTTCAAGTTACATCAGTCTGTATACGTAGTAAGGCCTTCGAACAATTTGGCCACGATCGCCTGAGGTCCAGATACCAAATAATAATTATTTAGTAAATTTATTCAGATGATCGCCCTTTGTTTCAACATAATGAGCGGTTGCGCCCGCGCCGGCCGAATTTAAAATGCCATTATTTTGTAATGGTCACTGTGCAAAATATGAGTTTAAAATATGCGATAACTGCTGTTCCGTTATGTATGATAAAATCTGCTAAAAATATAATTTATGACATGGTCACGGGTTCGATTTTAACACAAAATACATGATTTTGTATGAGCTATACAGAATGTTCCGGGTCTGGGTGTCTGTCAAAATCCCACACCCAGACCCGGAACATCTTGTGTAGTAGTGAGATTTGTGCCTCTATACGCACCCACGATCTAGGACCCAGTGTGGAACAATATAAAAAAATACTGAGTGACAGTGTTTGTGAGGTATTAGATAAGAATTTTTTTTTTGCTATTAAATATAATAGGTACCTAGGACAAAAATAATAGTAATCTTATAAAATAGGTACGAGGGTACAAGTATTTTTTTAATGATTATGATTATAATCTTCATAAGTAAGTAAGTCATCACAATCACCAGTAAGCCTTACAATCTTTAACATTATTATTATTATTTCCAAAAATACAACATTTTACGACTATTCAACAACCAAACACTTATAAACCACTAGCATACTTTAAAACGTTTTTGACTTAATTCATCACCTTAACTAAATTGAAGATACCAAATTTGTTTGTACCAAATTTTCCATACACGTGTGTATGGAAAATTTGGTACAAAGTAATAGGTACCTATATACAATGAAATCATTTAAATCCTGATAAGTGTGTACTGAATAACTGTAGCTGGGCTTTTTTTAACATAAATTGCAATTATAAAACAATATCGTAAAGTTTAATAAGAAAGTTGCAGATATCTACTAAAATTGGGGCTTTTCAAATAAGTCTGGTTTGAAACTATTTAAAAATCGAATTTCCATTTATGTTCCCATATAACATTGCGTTACTTTGAAATACGTTTAGATTGTATAGCATGGCACCGATATGAATAAATGCAACAGGGTATGCTGTAACAACTAAGTATTTTAGAATGTCACTTGTCGCTCCTCTCTGTTGTATAAATCACGAATATTTACCGACTAATTGAACAATATGAATACATCGTGCGTTTTAACATTTGTTAATTGTCACGACCCTCACTACCGAAAAATAAGATGCTTTGATGTGATGCAAAAATAAGATGTGCTTGACGCAATGAGAGCTTTATTTAATATTTAGGTAAGTTACCTAACTCGATAAATCTGTCACTAGAAAATACCAAAAAAAGGGGTTAAAGGTAGGCTTTTCTTTATCCTAGTGTGTATTAATATAATAATAAATAAAATATCAGCACATTATTTTCTTATTCATATAATTTATTTGCATTTCACCATATACCTAGTATAATTTATGTTTTAACAAGATGATAAAAGATGCAAATTTTGGTGGGTAACGTGGCAAACAGTAGACTATGTGTCTGTACTCACTTTCACATCAGTAAACATTAAAAATATGTAGTCTTGTGTGGATACTAGAAGTTTTACTAAAATTCCGATTAACGTTATGTCAGTAACTTCGTCATAGAGTATTAATATTATGAGGACTCTCATAATGAAATCTTATTATAATAGCTGTTATAGGTCGTTCTATGGTCCAGTCAGTTATGTATGGGCGACCATATACGTGGATATTTATTATCGATTCTTTCAAACGTTTCGAAGATGTGTTTACTTTTATGTTATTAAGGAGAATGTCATTTTCTTATTAGTATGATAATGAGAATTAATTTAATAATAATATTTATTTATATTTATTTATGAGAAAACTGTGTTGTCATATTAGATTTGAATATTAATAAATCATTATAATAATGTGTTAATCATAAAATAAATAGGTGAATTGCTAATGTTATCATATCGTTTGAGTATTATGCCGTTATGGATATTACAATTAAATAAAATTAACTTAAGAATGTCTATGAAAATCACGCCTATCTATTGATTCCCGGGCTTTAAGTTTTAACAAATAAAATTGGTATTTCGCCTATTATATTGTGACTAGGAATTGCTGTAGATCGGGCCGCGTGCTCAGCATTGAACTGTATTTTTGGATGTGAAATAAAAACGACAAATAATTTAATGAACCACAAGGTCTTGGTGAATTTCTTTTTTGAGCTGAACACAGAGCAGTGAAGCAATTCGGCTTATTACACTCAAATATTTAACTATCCTTATACAAAAATCCATGAATAATTCCAAGTTTAGTAAACAGTAACGACAACTAGTACAAACGAAAATGGTTTTTGATTTTTGCTTAATAACTTGGTGAGATTTATCATATTATTATTAACAGTTTAACTCATGACACTCAGCTCATAGGGCTCCTTTCAGGTTCGAAAGTAGTCAAAGCATCACGCCTGTATTTCCCGAAGGGGTAGGAACAGATGTATACTGTTGTACACCAACATTTCACCAACACTGTTATAAATCCCATGAAAGGTAATGAGTCTGTTGGCATCTAACGGGCGCAACTTCAAACTCCGGGGTAATATGACTGACCTGTTGGTCTAGTGGTTAGTAGCCCTGACTGCTATGCCGGAGGTCGTGGGTTCGATTCCCACTCAGGACAAATGTTTGTGTGATGAGCACGATCATTTGTTCTGTGTCTGGGTGTAATTTATCTATAATATGTATGCATTTAGAAATATATAAGTATGTTTATCAGTTGTCTAGTACTCATAACACAAGCTCTGCTTAGCTTGAGACTAGACGGCGTTGTGTGATAGTTGTGGAATATTATATTATTATTATTATTATATTATTATTATTATATATATATTATTATATTAATAATGAGAATTTTCTAACAGAGAAACACTTTTCTCGACCCGGGAATCAAAATGCGCTTGGGAGCTCATACTTAGTATAGTGGACTAATGCGGCAGAAAATAGTCAATGTTGATAAAAATTTACGTGATGAAGAATAATAATCATAATGAATTTTGATTTCCTATAAAACAAAGATCAATCATCTCTTACGACAAATTATCGACCGCATCAAGTCATTAAAATAACCTTAAAACCCCAAATTGATCACGTTTCTTTTTTAATACGAGGCCGAATATTTCCAAAGATTATCTGTTTAATATACTCAGCAATATCTCGGTAAGACCAGGCTTGGTCAGCACGTATGACTTGAATACAAATGTTGATTATGGCCGGGGAAAAAGTAGCCTCCATTGTACCAGCCCCGGGCTACTCCACTGAAGGAGTTGCCTCCGTGAACTGTGGGAGCGGACAGGGAAAGATGTAGAGTCGGTGACTGCTAAAATGATGGATGTTTTTAGGTGAACCTTGTCATTGTGTTAAGATGAGACGCAGTTTAGCAGAAAAGTGTACAAAATGGTAACGGGAAACTTAAGAGTAAAGATTATGTTCTTTTTAATGTGATTGATCTTTGGTGTGAAGGAGGATTGGAGAAGCGAACTAGATAAAATATTATTTATATATCATTGTGTTATTTATATATTCAGTGTCCTATTGTATTATAATTATATTTCAAGATCCTTCAGTAGTTTTTAGAACACTTTATCTTTACCGATAAATCTTTGATAAGCATTAATAACGCATGTATGGCGATCGCTAAATTTATAAATTTTTGTGGCTAGAAAATACGGTCGTGAGCAGGATTAGACCCTGGGCCACCCAGAAAAATTCTCCAGTTTCCTGTAAAGGGACTGAATAAATGGCAATGACGTCACCAAACGACGTTTAAAACGTGGAAGAAGAATTTGGGGTAGTGAGTTGAGAAGGCTTATTTATATTTTATTAATTTTTATTATTATTCTTAACACAAAAATGTATCACTTTATCTTTGATAAAAATCGCAAATCTTTTGAATATCTGGAAACTCTAATGTCTGATCTTTGCTCCTTCCCTCATATCTACCCAGAATTTTCACTTTATCCATATAAATCAACACAAAACAACTTCGAGTCCACACCACCACTGTCCATCTGTCGTCTCCTTGCTTTGGGTGCGCATTGTCCGCGGTACAAATGTGATCAAATTATAAAGAGTGGCGGCTCGCCGGCGGCGGTCCTCCACAGGACGGAGGCGCGAATAATCGCAACACAGGCCACGTATTATAAATGTATTATCTGCTGTATGGCTGTATTGTGGACTGGCAAGTTGTACGATTTTTATGTTTTACTAAAGGCCTTGAAGGAATTAGTACTGGAGTAGTTTTAGCGGGCGTACCCCTCTCACCACTGGCATATGATTCCCAATCACATAAACGTACCTTTTACCAGTATGGTTACAATGATAATACACGATTTTAATCGTGTGTAACACCAATTTTTGTTCCCAAATAGTTTTTTTATGTATTTTAATACTGTTAATGTAATGACGAGACCTATTTTCGCTTTACCTTTTTTGTGTGTTACATCACCCCCCGCCAAAGTGGCGAGCAAATTTGTTCGATATTTAGTCAGTAGGCGTCTCCCGTCTCGCCCTTTAAGATAAAGGCTATAACAGGCAGCGAGCTTAATTTAAACGTACTAAATTCGTTGGTGATGTCCTCCAAAACAAACTAGCTTGTTAGTCTAATGCTCCCAAACGCGACTGCTGAGCATGAGGTCTCGGGTTCGATTCACGGGCCGGACAAAGTGTTATTTAGTGTCTCTGTTAGGAAATTCTCAGTTGCAGCCCGGAATTTGGGTTGTGCCCGATAGATGGCAGTAGGCTCACCACCTATGGGACTTATTAACAACATCGGTGAAATGTGAGTGTACAATTGTTGTGTACACCTCTGCCTATCCCTTCGGGGAATACAGGCGTGGGAAATCTTTACCACCCTGAGAACAAGCGTGGCCCTTGCAATATAATATGCTGGTTACTTTTCTATATGACAGAAGCCTTTACAATGCAGGGGATTGTATATTTTTACAAGCAGGTGCTATTAACTGCCAAGATTAAGGTATAATTATATGTGAAAAGAAAAATACGGTCGTGAACAAAATTCGAACCCGGATAAATACTCCAGGCCGTTTGACCACTAAACCATTTCAACTTCTGCTCATTGCTCCGAATTCTTTTTCTTTGGTGACATCATCGCTATCAAACATTTATAACTTTAGAGTTCGCTACGCATGCGTTAATGCGTTTGAACGGTTTATCTGTAAGTGCCAAAATGTGTATTGCTATTGTTTATAATAGTTTTTCTTTTTAATGAACGTAGACTGACTTGTTCATAAGTACTCGTATATCAAGTAATTGTAGTAAATCTCCCAAAGAGAGTCACGTATTGTAATTAAATCTACGATTGGTCGCGTATTGTGGACTGACCCGATGGACTTTATTTAATGGCTTTTGACAATGATCTGCCTTTTCAGAGATCAAATCGCCATGAGTCTGAATGTAGACTACAGAATTGTAACTATGTATCATTTCCTTAAATGCCTTGAAAAATAGATTCTATTAATAGTTGCCACATGAGAACCTTTCACAACATACTCAACAACAACATATTTCTATACCAGATAACATCTACCTGATCACTACTAATCCATCTGATAAGTGTGGTGATTATCCCATTTTCCATAACTTATAGCGGTATGGACACTTCCACAGTAATGTATGTAAAGCAATTAAACACAATGATATTCAATCACGCAATATAAAATGTTGCCATCATTAATTTGAGCCACAAATGATTCTTAATTGTAAAATTTGGTATGCACCGAAGCTAATCAGAATCGTACGTATTAAATTATCAATAGGTAGCATACAAACAGACTAATTACGGCATTAATCATGTCCGGCCTATGCGGTACATTTCTAATAGTGACGGGACAAAGAAAGTTACTAATCGATAATAGTAATAAAATCGATTGTGTAAATTCATCGACATAGGAAAATCAAAATTATAGCCTAATTTGAAATAAGAATAGTGATGTTAAACTTAAATTCTTCTTTAAAACTTTATTGGTCCTTATTTGATATCCATCAGCGCTAACGTATAATTGATGAAACTAGAGCATCACCGTAATGGTCTGCAACTGGATCATTTCTCTAATTTATACTTTGCTTAATTTAAATAGGTGTAAACTACCTCATATACTTTGACTGTTATTATCTCCTAATTCCAAAATCATCATCACTTATACGATATTGGATTCTCACAAAAATTCCTGAATATCAGAATGTCAGATTTATTGCTAAAATAATCCAATGGAAAACCTAATTTGATTATATCCACAAATCTATCAATGCAACAATTTAATTTGCGTAAAAAGTCCATCTAATCAAACCTAATCGATTATTACTATCCAAATAAATTGTCGATTCGCATCTGCCCATCACTAGCAAACGATTTCCCATAGCGCTGCAATAAATTCTGTAATTTAACCACGCTGAGATATGGTCCAACCATGGGAACGCATATTCAGAAGCGGTTTGCATTAATATGCAGTTGGATAACCTACCTTACGTATGGAACCGCTATTATGAATCAGTATTGTAACAGTAACCTGTAACATGACTGTGTGACCAAAGTTAGTGGGACGTGCTTTTCCCTATCTTTTCCTTATAATTGTGTGTTGACTCTTTAAAGTCACGGTACACGCTACTTAGGAGTTACATAAGGTTGATCAGGGTTATAACAGTGGGGTATTAAAACTACCGGAAAGAACGTCGGAGGGGTAGGACGGTGGGGCAGTTGATTTTACTGTTGTGAGTTTATTCAGGGTGGTTAAAATCGTATATCCTCAATATTTCCAGCCTGTAACTGTCCAATTGCAGGGCAAAGGCCTGGACTCACAAAAAAAGGAACGTGACTCTAGGGCTATAAGGCGTCATTCTATCTAAATATTATGCTTGTCTTGAATTTTCTGGTCACTATATAGGAACTAATAGTTGGCGTCATCATAAGACATGTAAAAATGTGGAAGGATTTGGTATAGTGAGCAGAGATCGGGATAGCTCAGTTGGTAAAGCGCCTGGAGTATTTATCAAGAAAGCGCAGGTTCAAATCCTGCTCACGACCTAATTTTTTTTTCACAACTTTATAACTTGAATTTTTAAATCAGAAACCGATTGTACACTCGTACCTTTTATGGAAATTTACTAGAAACTGTTTCAGAACCCAGTCTCTTGATTACTTTGCGTAGAGGCAAATAAATTTACTTTATTCTCCTATATGCTAATATTTTTTCTAAAGTAAAAGGCATTATAGCAGTCACGAACATTTTGCCCGACCTGTCTGCCAGGTCATGTGATTTTGGAAACTGTTATCCGTCTAAGTGATGTCTCACTGTAATGTGGGAACGGCGAGCTACGGTAATAGAAAAATAATGCTTAACGTATACTGGGGACGTAGGAAGTTGTTGTTTTCTTAACAATATTTGCCCCTTCTTAAGGAATTTCTTCAGACCCGGAACAAATATCCGATTATCAAATATTTCTTCAGTGCATGAACCAATCAAACTGATGACACGCGACGCAATAGCCAAAATCTCGACTGCTGTGCCAATCACGCCGTCAAAGTTGTCTTTTTCATCATTCTTCATGAATTCTTCCTCTCATCCATCGGTGGGTAAGCTGATTTCTGAACAAGCATATGTTTTAACCACCGTTGTAATGGCCTCCTACTGACTAAATCCACACGGTCTTCTTACTTGTCAGGGTTCTGGGATCGCGAGTGTTTTTCGGTTAGAAAATTCTCAGTAGCAGTATTCGGATTGTGCCCGGTAGACGGCAGTAGGCTCACCACCTATATATACATGGAATTTAATACAAGCATTGGTGAAATGTGGGTGTAAACTTCTGCATACCACCTCGGAAAAAACAAGCGTGATGCTACGTTATTATAATCGTTTCAGTAACCATATTTCATTTCATAAATAATCAACAAGACACACGAGGAAATAATTTTAACGTATCTAGTAGTTACATCAGGAAAAAACAAAAATGCAAATACTATCTAAATAATATTTGCAAATAAAAAACCTTCTTGCTTTATTCAATATACATACATAACACACAACCTGCCAAGCCGACAGTCGGTTGAACTTTCCCAGTGTCAGCTCAACTTTAATCTCTCTTGGCTTCGACTGACAATGATGTATTGTAGCGCGGAGTCAAAGGTTCGATTCTATTAACATTTTATAATTTGTTTATCCGCTTACCATGTCTGTTCGGGCGTCGCTTGGGATGCGTGGCCAACGTTGGATCGAAATGTTGGTCTATTGGTGATGTTACTTCTATATTTGCAAGTTGTATAAATCATGAATCATTACATCTTTAGGTTATTATTATAAGGAAAAGGATTAAAATAAATAATATTCAATTTAAATTATTTCTGCTTTACATTTTTTTTTTGGTTTGTACAACCATCAGACCAAACGTGCTGGCAAAAAGTTACTTGGTAGAATGAAGATGAAGTCTTTTTTTTTGTAGAGCATCTCGCAGGTCAACCTAAGAGGTTGTCGACTGCTTAACCGGGCTGTCCTGTGGTTGCCTTAAGAAAAGTAAAGCTGTGTCAACACACTACGGGGTGCCCCTTGCGGGGTACGGGCCTCGGCTTAGGGCGTCGCTGGTGGGAGGACAGAAAGGGATTGGCTGGATCAGATTCATATCATTCAAGGCTACCGGCTCAGCGGCGTGGGCTAGCACGAGCAAGGGTTGGGTTGGACAATTACGGAGACGTCACGACGGTCCTCGACGGCGAGGCCGGAATGACGGCGGTCTGTGTTTGTGTATTGTGCTGGTGGCCCTACTGCTCCCTTGGAGGAGGGTTATAGCGTCATCGGGATAGGTGAGTGCATGTCTAGGACGGCGAATCCTACTGATCTGTGAGGGTGAAGATGAAGTCATCAAAGTCAGACTTACATGCTCACTAATCTGTAAGTGCGCAGCCGTAGCGTGTATTTAGCAACCGAGTGACCGTAGGAACGTAGACCGGAATCATATTAAGGACACTGTTGAGAAAAAATACTGTTATTATATTGTAACGGAGATGATTAGATGAAAATGATTCTACGGTCACCCATCTACAGACTGACTGCACCAAGCTTTGCTTAACTTTAATGATTCGTTACTGACTACGGCTAATGCCGTTATTAAGTGCAATATATTGTATAGGTATTGAGCCTATTTTCATAAAAGTGACGATTGAAAATTTCCTAACAGAAGAATTCAATAACCTTTTGCCAATGAGACCATAGAGAATATTACAAAAAAAATACTTCATTGCACCATATCGAGTTAAAAACTCTTTAACCTTTCGTCGAACAGCCAACAATTGGCCCAAACGTTAACACTAAACGTCAGGCCCAACGTCGGCCCAACAACGGTTTCAACTGACTACAATCAATTTGTCAAATAGGTACACTTATACTATTCGTTACTTTTTCTATTTATACGGAACCCCGGACCTTTGACACAGCATTACAACCATTTCAATGTAATTTATGAATTATTAGGGAAATATCTTATTTTTATTCAAATAACTAAGTAATGGCATAAGATTTGTTATATTTTGTGAATCATATTGACGCAAGTTATTCGGTGAAATGAATCAAATATCTTGATGGTATAGTTTTTTTTTATTTATGACCATGCCTAACTTTTTACTAAGCAGTTCGACGTTGATATGTTTTTTTTAATTTTTCATATCAATTGTTGTTCACCGCTACTACTCACGTTCATTTTTTGGGATTGCCCGACTTGTTTCGATTTCGAACGGAGCCCTTAGTCATGAGCTGAGCCAATGATGTCGCGAGTCAATGGAGTCTGCCTCGCAACATCGCCGCGGGCTCAGTTTGGTTGCTCAAGGTTGGCACCAAATTTTGAAAAAATAAAACCTAACCAACCGCTAAGACTGGAAAATAGGGAATGATTGATTCTTCAACTGTGAACAAATTCTGTTGAACTTGGCACATATAAATAGTTAGTGGAGTTCAAATCAAGAATCAACGAAGATCAATTAATTATATAAAAGAAATAATCAAAATAAAATAACTGTATTAAGCAAGGTGAAATGGGCGCCGACTCAAAATTAGTTACTTCCATTAGTTGCTTTATTATTATGACTAAAAAGGTTTTATATTATTTGACACATTTCAGTTTTCTTTTTCGTCGCTTTGATTTTGTGTTAAAATGTTTTTAATTGTTTTAAGTTTATGAGGTTCTAAACTTCTTGAGAGATATACCAGGTAATTTAGTAAAAGGTAACCTTATTTGTTTCCTGTTGACGAATTATTATTATTTTTAATTTAAGTTAGTGATCATTTCTTGAACTCTTATCGTTATATTTTAAAAATATCAGTAGGTACATAATTTTGACAAAGTGCGAATTCTAATTGATGAGCGTGACGAGTCATGAACTCGTTCATTTGTTTTTAAAAATCGATGCTACTTTTGAGCAAGTAAGGACTAACTCATTGCATTTAAGAGCCTAAGTGCTGCAAAGGGTACATCAATTTATCTGTTCCATTTATTTTTTAATCTGAATTGGATCTAAGTTACCAACTATACGCGGACCAGAGTGTCTCAGGACGTAGATCCAGAAGAAATCTGATTTGTTTTCGATACAAATCAGTAAGCCAAGTAAGAATCTTTAGAAAGTTAGCTTCTCTAAGAGAGTTGACTAATAAATTATGGTTTTAAATACATCTCCAACAGTAGCGCACAAAAGTTACGGTGTGGTGAGCATTGACAGTGCTAAGCAGTTAAGCCGATCGTCGATTTAAGCCCTAAGGCCGATAGATAATGTACCAAGTACCAAGGAGAGTTAGTGCCTTCGACAACTTGACTATAGTCGATACTCAAATTGTCGATCGCTGATGCTAAAAGTAGCGAGTTTGTTAAGGCTTATATATTTATTTGATATAGGCACTTCCATGATGAAGTCAACCTATGAGTTATTTATTAATTCAGATTAATGATATACTTTATAGTTCACTTTATTATAAAAGGACATAGTTATTTACATCCAAGGTGAACACTAGAAGAAGCACAATCAATAACTTCACTAAACAAATGCTTCGATGCAAACTGCACATTAATATCTTTAAAACACCTCATTACGATTAAATTGCGATTGCAACATACATTTATTCACTCAAACAGTAGCAATGTGTAGCACAAAAGTATTGCAACAACCATTTATAATACTTCAAGCCATTTAATAAAGACATCAGACGGCGGCTTACATGAAACGATGAACGAAACAAAAAATAATCGATCTAGAATCGATATGAGATCGAGAGCTTAATCGATTCAGTAAAACAATTTAATCGAGCGACATGCGAGTTGCAGATGCAGATGAGTTTCTCACATTTGTATCTGTATGTATATTAGATGTATACGTAACTTGGTTGCTTGTTATTATTTTTAAATTAAGATTTGTAATTGGTTTTTTTTTGTTTTTTTTCTTGATTATATTATTTTATTATAAATATTAGAGTAGGTGTTTTAATTTAATATTTAGATCTCATATGAACCAGATCAATGACTGATCTAATATTCATCCCAAAAACCTGATATTTTATTTTTACCGTTATTTATGTGTACTTTTTCTTAGCGAGTCAACAGCAAAGGGACTTAAATTTTGTTGGCCCAGTGTTTAAAAACATGCACTGCCCCCTTTGAAACGCTGATGTAGCAATGTGCATTATTTTCATAAAATGTTCATTTAAAAACTTAACAAAATTCATTAAATTAGATAAGCAGGCGTACATTAAAACATATCACCCCACATCATGCACTAACGTCTTCGCCAGTTAAGCAAAAACGCCTCTTCTAAATCTTCCATTATTATGATTAACGCCATCTATCGGTCGATAAGATCATCACGGTGCGTCGCGACGCCCGCGCAGGCAGACGGTAGCCATCCCGCGTTTAATTGGCCACCAATATTTATTGTTGAAATGAACATATCACGGCAGGATGGGGACATAACTCAGAGCTTCTGTACATCGTGATTCTCCATTTTGTATCGGAGTGTGCGATAAGTGGGACTAGGAAAGGGGTTGAGTCGAATGATTATTGTTTTTGTGTGGTGCTGATGAAATATTTATCATTTATTTGATCGTTATCTTGGGCTAGACTGCACTAAGTAAAGAAAACCGACTTTGTTCCAGCTTACTTATTTACTAATTTCAATTAACAACTCAACCAAATACCTAAATTGATTCCAAAATCTAACAAGAATTAGACTGTCTATTGGCAGAATGTCTGTATGTCAGTTTAACAACAAAGCAAATAATTTAATTAGTTCATAAATAATCGAAAATTTGCAACTGAATGAAAAAGCGAATTATCAAAATACTTTTATCGTCAAAGCAAAATACAAAATGTATATTATCTCAAAGATTTCGGTAAACCAGCCGAGTAACATCAATCCGAACATATAAAAAAATGTACAACAAAACCTACTCCACCCCAGCACAGGGTCAGAAGATAGCAATTTAACGAACCGGCATCACAGCAACGTCTTCATTTATTCAATAAGAAACAAAAACAAAACGAAGCAAACGGATTACAATATCAATTTAGGAAAGTGAATCGAGTGATTTATTGTAATGTTTCATGTAAATATTGCTCGGGGCTCGGACCGTATACGTTTTGTTGACGCTAATTACTGAGGTTCGATATTATGCGGCTCAGATAACTTATAAATCAAATGTGACAGATTATGTCATATTTAGTTTTTAATGGCGGCTTCTATGGTAGTGTAAAAAGTTGTTTCAGAGTTAATAAAGATGTTACAATGGAAAAGGAACAATTTATAGTAATTATGAAGTTTGATGGCGATGAAAGACTGAGATGGAGCTTCATGATTTCACGTGGTATTATTCTTTAATATATATTTTTCTGATACAACTGAATTTGTATACCTATCTACGTATATGATGTTTTTAATTTTATGAGAATAACTTAATTTTCGGAAATTTTTGTTGAGGGGCTTGTGGCTAAGTAACAGCCGCACAGTTCGATTGATTGAAGTTAAGCTGCGCTTGCCGCGGTCGGTCTGTGAATGGGTGACATTTCATCCGTGCCGAGCACGTTAAGCCGTCGGTCCCGGTTGTCAAATTAAGATCTATAACAGCTGTTACGGGTAGTCAGAGGCCTGAAAGTCTGACAACCAGTCGTACCACGAGATATTGTGTTACCCAGTATTATCTGGGTTGTGGAGGTCACATAGGCAGTCGCTCCATGTAAAATACTGGTATTAAGCTGCATCCGGTTTGACTGGAAGCCGACCCCAATGCAATTGGGAAAAGGCTAGGCAGATTGACTTAATTTTCGGAAATTTTTGTTATTGTCTTATATCCAATCCTAATAATAAATCAAGTGTAAAACAAACAAGTCTAGATGTTTGTGAGTTTGTAAATTTTGATGTTTGTTAGTGAATCACACAAAAACTACTGAACAGATTTGGATGTAATTTTGTATATAATTATTTAAAATTTTGAATACATGTAGAATGCCAGCGAGAAAATAGCGCAGGTTTATTAACAACAAAAAATAACTTTGAAGGTATTCATCTGCATAGAATTAGAAAACAGTTTTACACATAGGTGCTAAAATAACGATTTATAAATTCTAACACATTCTACTTCATACTAAAATATTATCTAAATCACCTTAAATCCCATTTTACGATACAAGGTCGAATTGCAAAAACACAAAATGACATCATTTCAACCACTCACAATATATTAATTTTAATTTATGACCTATCTATTTCTATTATTCAGTTTTATTATCCATTGTGATACGAGATAAACTTTATATCTATATAAAAATACATTAAATTTATTTTTGAACGTTTTTTTTATCTTTATTAAAATGAATCGTGTCATTTTTATTAGGTAGTTAAATACTGAGATCGCTGAACCTTAAATCGATTTACAATTATCATAAAACTACTTCTTAAGATTGGTGTAGATTTGGCGTTTTTTTTTTGGCTTAAAACATCTGGCATAAGAAAATAATATAGAATATATATGACGTTAGTATTTATTTAGAAAAGCATTTCAACGCATTTTACTTATGCTAACAATATTGATGAGGATTATTAAGTTTATGTTAGACGGGCAACACGACTGCCCAAAAAAGGAGTGTCATGTTTTTTGGGTTCATGTATATTCCACCATAACATCTACATGCCCGAACCGATTTAGATGTATGGGATATCGTTAGAATCCTTACTCCTTTCTCGGGTAACATAGGTTTGTAAGATTAAAAAAAGGAATGTAGTGGTATAAAAAATTGGATGAAAAAAATAACAATCTAATAAGGCAGGCGTGATTTTTGATTTGTTAATTAATTTAATTACAGTAAATTTATTAATCTAGGATCAGTTCTTAATTAATTAAATAGCTTGACAAGTTGTCTTCTAATGCTTTCGCGGTTACCACACGTTATAAGTTATAATGAATCAACTTTTAACCGGACTAATTGCATGTACTATTGGTTTTTGTCATACTGTGACCACGAACGCTGCGATGTGTTCGAAACGTCAGTAAAGACAACAACCAATAATACACGCGATTAATTAATCCGGTTAACAGTTGTTTTATTAAAATGTATTAGCAGTTTGCTGTATTAAGTGGTAACTATTTGTTGTGCTTGAAAGGAAACTTTATCCATAACATAACAACAACATGCAGCATTACACCTGCATTTCTGAAGGGTTAGGTTAGGGAAGTGTACTGTTGTTAACCCCAATTTCACCGATGCAGTTATTAAGTCCCATGTTGATGTTGAGCCCATTGCCACCAACTAGCTACTTATTTCGAACTCGGGTTTCTAATGAGAATGTCTTATCAGAAAACCTAATAACACTGCCCAACCAAAATCAAACCCCGGACCGCACGGTCAGTAGCCGCAGTTACAACAAATAGACCAACGAGGCGGTTTACAAGAACCCAATTTCACCTAAAAGTATTATTTATGTTTAAAAAGAAAAACAAAAATATATATTTATCGTTCACTATTTCTTTTATAAAAATACAGCACTATTGTTTCTATATTAGCCGTTTGAAGTATCAATCAGGACGTGAACCATTTGCAGCGCTTCAAATAGGACACAGACTAACAGACTCAGTGCATCAATGGCGTGTGATTGAAACTATTTTTGTACCGGAGTGTTAGTTGCTGTTCTGTGCTACTGGTTGTTGTGTGGTGCAATTTATGCACTTTAAATATTTTTTAATTTTTGCTCTTTTCCCATAAAATGCCGTAAAAGGACTATTTTATGAGGATCCAGGATAATTTGATAATGCCTTGTGATGAGTAGAGATATTTTTTACGTAGTCCTTTACTACGTTTTACTTAAAATCCTTTAGTTTATGACACTTATAAAATTCAGCACCAATACTCTCAAAGAGCGATCTGATCTCTCTACAATTCGTCCCTTTACCCAAAGATTAATTATAATAGATAAATAACCTCTTCGTAAAGGTTCATAAAAGCTTAGAACCATTACTAAGAACTTAGGTACAATATTAATTGGAAAATGAATACGGCCGTGAACAGGATTCAAACCTGCCTCTCCTGGATACATACTCCAGGCGCTCTGATCACTGAGCCATCTCGATCTCTGCTCGCCACCGCTAATTCTTCATCCATATTTTAACACGTCTTTTTCGCGACGTCATTGCTACCTATTCAGTCCCTCTCAGTCGGTCGTGACCAGGATTCGAACCTGTATTCTTTTTCCATTTAATATTATAACTTTAGAGTTCGCTAAGCATGCGTTAATGCTATTCCAAGATTTATCTTTATACACATAGGTGCAATTTACCATAAAAGCATGCATAACAGCAACCTCTTGTACCCCGTACCGTACACCCAAACAACTAACAAGTACTCTGTCATCACATAGAGCAGGTTGTCGGTATGCGGGTCGTTGCACCGACGTACGCGTTTGGCAATACGCGACATTTCACCGGCCTAGCCTCCCAATCTAATTGGTGAAGACCTGCAATCTAGAATAGTGTTACAAAATATACTTCGAATCAGAACTTTGATTTTATTATTTTATTGCGCCATAAGACGTTACGGTCAGTGGTTTTATTATTGGCAATTTAGTCTAAGTAGCGGTTATAAAAGTGGATTGAGAAAATAGAATTTTGGTTGATGTGTCGAATCTTTTAAGTAATTTTTATATCTATGGATTGCCATGTTAATTTTAAAGGTCAGAACGATTAACACTTTTTTACATAAAACATATTATATACTGATAAATATTCATATAATTATCACCCATCACTCGATTGGGACTCAGTTGATTTATTGTCCAAATTAAGTCTTTAAAATTGACTATCGAAAAGGGACTACGGCATTCATGTGTACTTGAAACGGTGAGTCACTTCGTAATTATTAGTTCTACTAGATAAGTGGCGGGTTGGCACCAAGTCTTGACACATGTGACAACAACTTGCTTTTTGACAATAACATTATTTACTGCGTTGATTTTGGTGACGAACGACACATTAAAAATAATCATATTTTTGACAAGTAAAAAGCTGCAGCATAGTATACTCAATTAACAATCAATCGCAATTACAACAATGATTAAAACATCAAAAACCATTTGCAACATAAAACAATACAACTTGGACAATGCACTTTATTTTAAAAGCATTCGATCAAGCGGCTTCCTTTAAAAGTAACAATATCTGGTTGCAACTCACGAATGCAATCAACGCTCACGACACGGGGATGGGCTAAAAAGATAAAAGATAAATAAAAGGCAACATTTAAAAAGTATAAAAAGTGAGTCTTAAAAATAAAGACACATTTAAAATAAGAATAATAAAGTTGCGTAAGAGACGCGTTGCGCGTTGGTTCGGATTTGCATTTTCGGCTACCGCGAGGAAGGGCGTGTTCACGTGAACAATTTATTAACACCGTCGAAGTATGTTATTATTTTTTGATTATTAACACTACCTTTAAGCTAAAGATCGTTTTAGGGTGAAGGCTGTAAAGGAAATGAAATATGTGGATAGAACATTATTTATCAAGGCTTTGTAGTCATAAAGAGTTGGTTTCTAGCTTAAAATATTGCATGGTATCAACTGTTACATTTTAACGTTGAAATAACTTTTATCAGGAATTGAGGACTCGTATGTAACATAATATATATACCTATTATCGCTGAATTTTAATTAATAAAATTCCATTTTCGTATGGATTCTTGGACAAAAAGTAACTACCGCAAGCTTCTTTTTTGTTGTTTTGAGACAATGGCGAGTGCTGGTTCTTTTAGAAAAAACATGAATATCCTTGAACGTGGTGGATTGTTGCGAGATCATTAGCCTTATTAATGAAATGCACAATTTACTACAGTACGTGATACACGATGTTATTTTTAGTTCCTTATTACAATCGATTCAAAAACGGAAAAAAAATTGAGGGACTCATTTTGGTTCTATGATTTTTCCAAGACCAACGTCTTTTTTTTGCTAAAAGTTGTAAGTAATACTTGAACAGAATACATAACATAGAATCACGCCTGTATTCCATGAACGGATAGGCAGAGGTGTACACATTTGTACACCCACATTCCACCAATGCTGTTACTCCCATGTATAAGTTATGAGCCTATTGCCACCTACTGGGCACAAATCTAAACTCCGGGCTGCTACTGAGAATCTCCTAACAGAAAAACCCAAACACTTTGCCCAACATGGGAATCGAACCTTAGAACTCATGCTCAGCAGTCCCGGTTGGACCACTAGACTAATGAGACAGTTACAAAAGAGTCACAAATAATGTCAGCTATATGAAAGATGTCTGTGTGAACACGCCTTTACAAGTGTCGGTAGTTCGATCGCCCTTAACATGTTGTAATAAAGTGGACTACCTGTACTAAAACTTTATATGCTTTGACATCTCGGAATAAAGATTCTAGAATATACATTGTTGCTTTGTTGATCGTTTCGCTGAAATCCTGCTGGTTTCCTTGCAATTTTGTAAACCATGAACAATCAACTTAAAGACCTTAAGTGAAATCATGTTATAAGTACTAAGAATCTTTTAGAAAAGTTCCACCTTTAGCTAATCAGTAGCTTCGGAATTTTCCGTGCCACAGAACAAAACATAACTGGTGTCCCTTCAGCGCTGCACCCAATAAAAATATTTGAGCCCTGTTTAAAAAAAACTCTTTATCTCGGAATTACTTATCTCTTTACGTCTTACGTGTGTTTTAGTGTAATAACTTTAGTTTTTTCTATACTAAAACATCAGTTAAAAAAAAAAACTCAATTTCCCCGAAGGAAAATGGAGCGTGACTCGACCGATTCGGCTCATTTTTTTTCTGTAGTGAATTTTTTTTTGGAAAATCCACCGAAAATTTTGGAAATTTGGATGGTATATTTGTATAAATTGCACCCGTGTGAAGCTGGGGATGCAAATCTAATTAGGAATAAAAGGGGTGTGCAAATATTTGTAGTGGTCATCAATCTGCAGACTGACCGGCCAAGCGTTCAACTTTTCCTTACCGACCAGAAATTGCAAAGAGCTATGTGCGCCAAGCTATTTCTTTATGTTTAAGAAAAAGGGGTAGAATTTACTCTTACAAGACAATTTTGTACCAAGTCAGGAAATCTTACCAAGCTCTATTATATTATAAATGAATGAACACTTGCTTAAAACAATGAAAGAAACCAGATGAGGAAACCAGAACACCTGAGAGATGTTCTAGATGGTGTGTAAAGCCATGTCAGAGATCGTCGGGCGGTTAAAATAAGAAGAAGAACCGAGCTCTGTCCATCACTTTCATTAATTTTCGTAGAATTTGCGAAAGTACACAATTGTACTCGAAAACAGTAATTTTCTATCGTGTCTGGTAATTAACGAGTCAACAGAATAATTACAGAAAAAAAAAACTAACATAATTGATAATAAATATTTTAGCTCAACCAATCTCAATTTTGAAAAATGATTCTATTTGCTAATATATGTTGCAAAACCAGTTGATATCGAGTGTACACGGACTAACCGTCAGGTGTTTTGCATTATTTTATTGTCTCACACTGACCTCAACTTGAAGCAAGTCCTATAACAAGTGATATTAAGTCCATTTTCCTATGGTTTTTAGTCTAGACAAGTTTACGGCGTATCAAGAGAGATAACCTTAGTATTTGCATAGTAGCACCGTGGGCACACCAGATGCGGTTGCGATTGGAGTAACCATTGATTTTTCATGCCGATCAAGGATAGGACTGGGCATGTATTGGCATGTAATGTATTTGAGATTATGAAGAAGCTGTAACAGTCAGTCTCCTTTACTGTAGGGCTAAAATAGAATTATGGACGGGACGTAGAAAAGGCCCAAAAAGGTTACAGAAAGTGACAGCTTGACTTTAGAGACTGTAAAGATCTTTATGGATATTTGATTTGCGTTTAAGCCCTTGTTGTATTCTACTATACTATAACAACGCATTGAGCGTTATTATAGTATTTTAGTTACATGCTTGAGAGAATTTTCCTCATCTTATGGGGACACACATATTTCCTAGATACTTAAAAATATTAACGCCTGAGCTTATCATGTTCCCTGAAGAGTGTTTAGCTAATCATCTGTGTGGGTAAAATTAAAAATAACACTATCAGATTACAATACTAACTCATCGTTTTTAACCGACTTCCAAAAAAGGAGGAGGTTTCTCAATTCGACCGTATATTTTTTTTTTATCCGTCTGGTCTGTGATTTAAGTCTTTATTCTGCATGTTTTATTTGTTGATGACTTTTATGTCTAGTTTTTACCGCGGTTTTAGTCGTTTATTCACCTTAATTATCTCAGGGTAAAAATCACATCGTTTGTCTATTTTGAAATAAAAAGAAATCAAAACCCTAGTTCTCATATTTTGAATATTTATTATAGGATTGATTCAAAATTAAAAGATGCTGGTATACTAAAAGATAAATTTTAGTATACAGAATCAAATTAATTCTTTGGCAATATTTTAATCACGTATTCCACTAATTATACTGTTTTAATTTCTACCTAAAATATCTTATATTAAAATTGACCAAAATAAAAATAATAAAAATGTGATTAAACTTGACATTTATCGAAATAAAGTCCAAACTAATAATAAAGATAAAGATAAAATAATATGATAAAGAATTATAATTCATTACATAACATAACATCACGCCTGTATTACCCGAAGGGGTAGGCAGAGGTGCACACAGTCATTGTACACCCACATTTCATCAATGCTGCTATTAAGTCCCATGTAGAAGGCGGTGAGCCTATTGCCATCTACCGGTAAAAAATCCTAGCTCCGGGCTGCAACTGAGAAATTCCTAATAAAGTAGAACTCAATAACACTTTGCCCGACCCGGGAATCGAACCCTAGACCTTATGCTCAACTATCGCGCTTGTGAACACTAGACCAACGAGATAGAATTAAAAAAAAACCCAACTTTAATAAATTCTTAATACCAAAATTCATCCTTTAGTGACATTAAGTAGTTGTTAATTTCCTATGCGATATTATTACCTACTTACGCTACGTAGTCAATTATAATATACGATATTAAAGGCCTAAATGATACAGAATCATGAGTAGAATACGAGGTAAAATGTTGCCAATGAAATAAAGTTCACCTGTAGTGTAGTTTTAAAAATAAAATTATTTTTTCGTGTGGTAGCCCTATTCACAATTGATGTGTCGCGATATTAGCGTGTGATAGGGCCTAATTTAAACAAATGATGTTGAATTTGAAGTATTAGCTTGAATATCTGAATCATACTTTCTAAACATTGGTTAGATATTGTTGATATTACACTTGTTTATTTATGGCTTATTTATTATTTTATTTTTATTTATTTGGGTAAACGGCTAAACGGCTTTTCAAGATTTATTCAATTGTTATATTATCTTGTATTTTAAATATTAAACTTGATGATGTAATAGTACAATATAATAAATTCTGCCAAATAAGCTTAATAATGTAACATGTAATTGTTTGCTTGGATATCAAAATATTATTAATATTATTAATTTTTAGTTTACACATACTCGTACCTAATAATTTTATGTGACGTGATGAAGAAAAAATTGTACGTAATATAAAACATGTTTATATGATATATTATCCCATTGAAACGTTATTGTGATGACGTTAGATCCACGTGATTAATCTAGTTAAAAGTTTTTTTATTATAATGTCAGGAAAAATTTTTAAAGAAGATTTTTTCTTAAAAATTCACCATAAATCCCGAAAAAGTTAATGGTATTTTTACATAAATTGCACCAGTGCGAAGCCGGGGCGAGTCGCTAGTTTCATATGAAAACGGTTGCGTATAAAAAAAGGTGTGTTGTGTGAACTTGCCCTTAAGTTTCTCAATCGCCTTTTCTTAGTATTTTCCTCTACAATGGTCTGACATGCTCATTAGTAGTTGCACGACTATTTACTTTATCCGAAGTTAGTTCCTATATGGTGTATCTAGTTCGGCGAGGATCGACTTTTAGGGAAACTAGGTTATTGTAGTATAAAGTTATCACTTTACAAGTGAATTCCACGGTACACCCACTTCATTTAATTCCCGATTGGTGACTCTACATTGGCTGGGAATTGTATCACGATGTATAGTTAAGCAACTAAGAATTTTGATCTTCAAAGTTTATGGAAAGACGATTTTATCATCTTTTTATTAGCAATAAAGAATTGAGTATTGAGTATTGAGACTTTTTTTGCGTACACTTCTGGATTACATTAAATTCATATAAGAATGTAAAATGAACAAGATTCCAGGCGGTCTAAAAGAGCCACTTTGGCTGATTCATAATAGGATCCTTATATGATTGATTTAATAAATCGTAAAATGGTCACTTCATGGACAAATCATATTATGATTTGCATGCAATTCTAATTCATCTATTTGACAGTTTTCTATTGAGATTCGTAAAATGGCTCACAAAATAGGAATTGCTAATGGGTCAAATAGCAGAACCATAGAATAGAAAGATAAGAAGTCACTCAATTCAAATAATGATTCATATTTAGGAGAAATGTTCAAAACGGTCATTCTAGACTCCCAGTTAAGGTATAAAATGTACGCATACTGCAACTTATTTCCCCCCCAAACCGATAACCATGTTCGGCAAGCCGATCCCTTGGGAGAAGCAAGCCAAGTACTTAGGAGTCATCCTCGATAGACACTTGACCTTCGGTGAGCACATAAGGACGGTGCGCTCGCGCGCCGCCTTCGCTCTGGGTAGGCTTCACTTTATCATGAACGCACGCAGCAGATTGTCCCTTAAGTGCAAACTGCGCATTTACACCACGTGCATACGCCCCATCATGACCTACGCCTGCGTAGTGTTCCCACACGCGAAATCGTACCGCCTCCATAAGATGCAGACCCTCCAAAACCGTGCCTTACGTAAGGTCACGGGAGCCCCCCTCTACGTTAGAAACGAAAACCTCCATCTCGACCTCAAGATTCCCACTATCCAACAGTTTATAAAACGCATTTGCAAGCGTTATTTCGAGTCTGCTGAAAAGCACCCCAACCCTCTTATCGCGGCTGCCGCCCGATACACCCCCTCCCAGATAAGTAGAATTCGCCGTCCTAGGCATTCACTATTGTACCCCGATGATGCTATAACCCTGCTCCAAGAGAGCCGTAGGGCCACCAGCACAGTACACAAGCACAGACCGCCGTCATTTAGGCCTCGCCGCCGAGGCCCGTCGCGACGTCCCCGTAATGCACCTAATGCATCACCTCCCCGACCCTTGCTCGTGCCAGCCCGCGTAGCCGCTGAGCCTGTAGCTTTAAATTCCCATTATAATAATAATTCTTGTTCGATCCAGCCAGTCCCTTGCTGTCCTCCCTCAAGCGACGCCCTAAGCCGAGGCTCGTACCCCGCAGGGGGTGCCCTTAGCGTGGTCGCTTTAGATTTAATTTAATTTAGTTCGTATGCCCCTGGCTGGAGGCCTTAATAATAATTTATTATTAGGGCATCCACAGGAAAGTCCGGTTAAGCAGCCGACAACCTCCTAGGTTGACCTGCGAGATGCCACTACAAAAAAAAAAAAAAAAAAACTTATTTCCCGTATTTTTTTAAGTGAATAATTACGTTGATCTTATAATACCATAAGGAGGATGTTGGAGGAGTGGTGTTGAGTGACAGAAATTTTGCCATTACTACAAAACAAAGTATCAAGGCAAATTTTCCTTACATTGTGATACAGAAGTCGTTTTATAAGAACAGTAAATATTCTAAACATGTCTTGCAACGATACAGCGTAGGTACTTAGCTTGATTAAACCCACAACTATCCTAGTTCTACGACCCAACAACTAACAATGTCCATTCTATCTACCAACAATTCTAATCTATTCGCTTCATTAGCACTATCAAAATAAATACGTCACTCGATATCCGACCGTAACAAGACTTGGTTTATCACTTATCTGAAGGTAGGAAAGTGTTAAATCGTCGTGATTATTTTGATTGCCTCCGGTGGCTGTCCTCTTAGGAATCTTGTGTGCTTTAATTGCTTTCAAGCGGGATCTGCTCGCGTGATCTCGGACTCGCCTCGCCATTAGTAACTGACTTGCGGCAAGGAGTACCCCTTTGTCTTACAGTAGTGATGCGCAAGATACCGCGCGATAATCTGTTGGACTCGAGTGGAGATTGATGATCTTTGATGATTTTTCATTGACAGTTGTTAAACTATTCATCCTATGACTTGTGTCGATAATAGGAATTAGTATCTATGTAACAAAGACGAAATATGTTGTCTGTTATTAAAGGTTTTTTTATTATATTTTTTACTATATACTAACAGTAATTAACGCGCAATAAATACCTTTGAATCGCTTGACGTTTCGACCAGGTTGCACTGATCGTGGTCACAAGCAGACTGATGCAGCGAGTTTACTCCGTCATAGGTGCGGTAGATTTTTCTTCATTTACCTCCATGTTTTACCTATTGTTATAAAGTCCGCGACACACTACACTCACTGTGTCCGTACTTTTAACCGACTTAAAATAGCGAGGTTTTGATATTTTAATCACTGGATTCCACGTTGGTGAAAATTTAAAACCATTCTCCCGATTGAAAGTCTTGTATTTTTGGATTTCAATAGCTTCACGCACTGCTCTTGAATAAAAGTTGCGATAGTATTAGAGGACTTTTGTGTGCTGAAACTCTGCATGAATATCTCAAACCTACACACACTGATACCTGCATGCAACGTCGCACCACCATCCTCGCCATTTGCAATCCATTACGACGTCACTCAAGAACAGAGCCCATGATCTCTGTGACCCTGAGCATTTACAGCGAGAGCTAAATCCTGTTCAGGAGGTTCTTAAAAGTAACGGATACCGAGTGGGGTGCCGTCAAACGCGGACATGTAAAAGAAGCAGGCATTCGGAGCTGAGCAGACAACCAGCCTACATTCCCTACGTCAAAGGAATGGCGGACAAAATCGGCACGGTGTTAAAGGGGTACTCCATTCCCACAATTTACACACCGGGGGCAAAGGTCAACAATATCGTAGGCACACCTAAAGATGTCATACCGCTGCAAACACCAGGTGTCTACAAAATAGATTGCAGCTGCGGTAGTTCTTACATAGGCCAAACAAAGCGGACCATCGCAGAAAGGGTCCAAGAACATATCGATTCTGTAAAAAACTGTCAGACTAGCAAATCAGCGATTGCCGAACATATACTTGAATCAAGCAGTAATCACTGGATTGAGTTTCAGCACACAAAAGTCCTCTCATCCGATCGCCACTTTTATTCAAGAGCAGTGCGTGAAGCTATTGGAATCCAAAAACACAAGACTTTGAAACGGGAGGACAGTTTTAAATTATCAGCAACGTGGAATCCAGTGGTTAAAATATTAAAACCTCGCCATTTTAAGTCGGTTAAAAGTACGGACACAGTGAGTGTAGTGTGTCGCGGCCTTTATAACAATAGTGAAAACATGGAGGTAGATGAAGAAAAATCTACCGCACCCATGACGGAGTAAACTCGCTGCATCAGTCTGCTTGTGACCACGATCAGTGCAACCTGGTCGAAACGTCAAGCGATTCAAAGGTATTTATTGCGCGTTAATTCCTGTTAGTATATAGTAATATCATGCAACGCGATAGTTTAAACGTTGTTTTTTTTGTCTATTAGATTAACAGTTTTGTATGCAAGTTATTTCATGGCAACAACAAGTGAACAGAAATCTCCACGGTCGGAGACTATTCTGTGCTTCAATTGCTTTAGAGCGGAGTCTGCTCTCCTGATCTCGGACTCGCCTTACCATTAGTAACTGACTTGCGGCAAGGAGTACCCCTTTGTCTTACAATATACCGTGCGATAATGGACTTGAGTGGAGATCATTTTTTCTAACAGATATCGTTAGTATGGAAGGTATTCTTTATAAGATTATTATAGCAATGACAAGTGAACACAATCCTCCACGGTGAAATAACTATTTCGTGTTTTCATATCTTTTTTGTCAGGATCTGCTGAGGTCTTTCATTAGCCTCGTTTTTAGTATCGAATAAAAAGTGAAAGTCAATCAAAGCGAATTCATCAGAAATTAAGCGCTTGAGATTTTCTTCAATATATTAATTTCATGTCTGTTACAATTGATCGAATAAACATAAGCCTAAACCGGCAGTTACAATCATATTTAATATATTACTTAAATATTCCTAGTTCACAAGTAAGATAATATCGCAACATTAAACCCATTCGATTTAAACCCGTCTTCGTCCCATCACTAACCTTGGTATTTAGAAGCCGACTTTTTTCATTGTTGCTAAAAGCCGTCGCATGTATGTATTTGTTATTGTCAGTATTCAGTATGTGTGGATTATTTTATTTATATGTGCGTGTAGAAAGCCTTCAACAATAAATGTGTGCGTTCATTGAATAGCGGGATTTTGTTGTACTTTTTTTGTTTTTTGTATCCTGTGTAGCTATAAGAGGTGAGAAGCCGGTCTAAACGTTTTTGATTGTAGAGATAAATAAACAAAATAATTTACTATTCTGCATAGAGTATGTTTGCATATATAGAACTGGTCATCCTGGTACACCCGGTGTACCGTATTTTACATGAAGTGACTGCGTTCCTGCCTCCACACAACTTCATATTCACTGGATAACATGATATCTCCCGATACCTTCTGTCACACATCAACTTTTGACAACCGGGCTCCAAAGCACAGAGGGGTTTCCATATGTAATGAGTCAGGTTTCGTTCCAACCAATGGCATGCGTTTTGATATTTTAAACATCCCTCGCATTTTTATCACTTTTTAACAATTAAATTTCATAGTTATAACGCCATTAAAGAAAAAAAATATTCAATAGGTGTCATCCTACAGCAAAAAAAAAAGGCCTATATTTGAAGGACATGCATATTCACTATTGTATCATAACAGAGACTACTCACCGAAAAATTGCTTAATATACAAATATTAACATACCTAACAACCTACATTATCTACTCACCCATAGAGAGTTCCGACACAAGATATATAAAAAAGATCGTCAATCATTAGCTCGAAGATATTTTTCATAATCACTAACTCACTTTTCATTTTTAATGTCAGTACCAACTTTCTTCACAATAACAAGAAAAAATCAACCGAAATAAACCTACTTTCTAAGATGTTCCACCCTCCCTATAAATTAAGCAACAATAATCGCCATTTTCGTGTCGTCGTAAATATGTTAATACAAAGGACGTAACGATGTCCCCTGGGACTAACTGGGACGACCGGGACAGGGGACGGGGACGGATGAGAACAGGGGATAGAGACAATAGGACGAAATTACAACCGGGCAATTGAGCTGCTTGTAAACTTGATCCCCTCTATTGTTTCCGCACTTGATACGGTGGGAGGACTTGTTGATTTTGATACTTGAAAAATTGGACCAAGTATGACATTTTTGGCGTGCACTTGGAGAGGCCTATGTCCAGCAGTGGACTGCTATCGGCTGATCATGATTATGATGGTGACATTTTTTTAATGAAAGTTTAATTTCAATTCGTTTTGAAACATACAAGAAAGGTATGCTTCAATCTATTATATATGATATATACTGTTGATATCGGCCATATACCGCTAATCTCACATATTTATTTCACATCTATTATTAAAACTATTGTCGACACGTTAAACTGAAAAAATATATTTAATATAAGTCGAAAAAAAATTATCTTTCAAATTATAAAAAGGGTATGAATTGTTTTCAAGTTTAGCTGTTTTCACGGCCTGTGTTTCAATGGAACAGTTAGCGATGGTCAAGAGATCGGATTCTGAGCCGCAAGTTAAGGGGTCGATCCTCGCCAGTTACAACTGTTTGTATGATCTACGGTAAAAAAATGCTCCAAGTGTGAGTGTGCACGTAAAATTTGATTCTTTAAACACACATACGTTAGTAAAAGGCACCCATTATACAAAAAAAAAGCAGTGCGCGGCAATGTTTTTTTGAAACGAATAACATCAAACTTACTTTCACCGAACATAATCCTCACATCCCTTGCGTAATTACCACATACATTTACATACACACAAGCAATTACCTTGTTTACCATATTGTAATATTAAGACATAAATTACTTGGCTAATAGCAACACTATAAATTGTTAACCTCTCATAAACCGGACTTTCTACAAGGAAATTCTCATGGAACAATATTGAAAATACCGGAGCAACGAGTGATCATCAATTATGTTCGCTTCCTTGACATCTTTTATTATTTACCTTATATTTTGTACAATACTTGTTATGCAAACAAGTATCTACAGTTAGCAAAATTCTCTCCAGTATGAGACTGTTGGATAACTATGGTGTTGTATAACTCTTTGTTAGGTATAGAATGGGTGTAGTCAAGTGTCTGAAGTGTTGTTTATCAAAATATTATGGGTGTGTTGTATTTATTGGAATTCAAAAGTAGCATTGAGGATTTCATGAGGTTACGAATTTATTATAATAACATAGTAGCACACCTACAGTGTCAATTGTTGAGATGACTGTGATGGGTTATATGAATCGTGTTGAGGACTCTTTGGTAGACCAACAACACAACAAGTGACAACAGATGACTTGTTCGACGTGCAGTATTTCTAAAGAGCCTTGTCGTAGCAACAGCAAATTCTATCATTTTTATTACGCAATAACGTAGAAATTATATATTTGTTGTGGAAAAAAATATGACGTTAAGCAAGAACGTTTGCTTCTCCAGTTCAGTTCACCAGACAATAACATTATTGCTACTGTGAGCTCTGCCCACTATTTCGATTTATGGAATAATATTTTGTGTTAAAGTTATAATATTTTATGGAAAGAAAAATACGGCCTCGAGCAGGTTTTGAACCTGCACGTCCTAGATGAATACTCCAGGTGCTCTGCCATATTAAACTGTGGATGCATTCGGAATAGTGAGCAGAAGTTGGGATGGAGGAGGTAGGTTATTGTTATCACGAACTAAATGATTTTATGCATTCGAAAATCATGTTTCTAATAATCAACTTGACATTTAAAAACATGAATTATTTATTTCTTTTTTATCACAAGTATCAAAACACATCGGTCGCACAACATAGGTGTGATACCGCTCGTCAATTTGTTCGCGTCAACGCGCCTCTATTTAGCAATGCGTTTGTTCCGTGTGACACTTGCTTTATTTTTTATTGGCTGTAATATTACATTTATGGTATTTGATACTTTATACCATGTTTAAAGCAAATAAAGACTTATCTTATCTTATCTGATATGAAAAATTAAGGTTTCTACTATGAAACTAACAGGAACGTATTAATACCTTTCGATCGCTTGACGCACTGATCGTGGTCACAAGCAGACTGATGCAGTGAGTTTACTCCGCTATGTCTGTGGTAGACTTTTCATCGTCTACCTCCGCGTTTTAATTTTTTTATAAAGCCCGCGACACTCTACATTCAATGTGTCCGTATTTAAAGTAAATTGGTGCAATTGAGCCTGAGGCTCGGTTATGGTAAAAGTTATCTTGGTGCAACCGAGCCTCAGGCTCAATTGCACCAACATAACGTTTACCAACCGACGTGTCCCATTATTATTTTGACAACTTTTCTATGTAGTCTGTCAAAATGACACAGTAACATGTTGGTTACGATTAAAGTTCAGTTAGTGCAATTGATCTAAATAATATGGCCTGGACATTAGATGAAATATACCTATGACAAGCTTTTATTTCTCTGAAGGATCTTTTTTTTTTGGTTATTAGTTTCGGCGTAGATGTCCTGTTGTACAACCATATTTCATTACCGTTATTTACTTCTGGCCACTAACTCGCCTGATGGTAAGCGACAGTGTGGTCGAGGACGGAGCACGTAGAACCAGAATAATAATCACATAAATAAAAAAAAATTGTCCCATGTAGGTGGTGGTGCGTCAACTGCCTGTGGTCAGAGCGCCTGGAGTATTTATCCAGGAGGCACAGGTTTGAATCCTGTTCGCGGCCGTATTCTTTTTCCATTTAATATTGTAACTTTAGAGTTCGGTAAGCATGCGTTAATGCTTTTCAAAGATTTATCTTGAATTATAAAAGTAGTTTACACATAGAGTGCGCTTTGTTAAAAAAAAAAACTACATATTCCGTTCTGATACCCTAAACTGATCCACTTTGAATTCTTAATATTATAATTTTCGCAAACACACTAGCTTACACCTTTTCTATAAAACGATACCAAAAGCAAATTAAAATAAATGTCCACGATGTTAACTCCTTATTACATAAACCAAATATATTCCTATCTACTAAAGTAAATGGCCCATTAAGATGGACATTTAATGCGTTTCCTAACAGTACGTCGTACATTATTCGCCATTGAAAGTGTCCACTACTTATGCCTTGTCATTATAATCCTGGATTGCTTCAGATCCAGTTCTGCAGTCCACTCCTAGATATTGCGTCTCACGTCGTTAATTCGTTACGGCTAGGATTAGCCATACCTGAGATTATTAATTATCTATGAGTATAAGTGAAGTGGGTTTATATTTAGATAGAAGTAAGGTACAAATTTTAACTTTAGGGTCATGTTATATTAAGAGTTGTGTCTTTGTTTTTAGATGTGATGTATTAACGTCACACTGACGTCGTCATACATCAAAACAAGTAAATTGTTTTTAGCATCACTAAACAAATATTAGATTATAGATATAATGAAACTATACTTTGAAGCGATTTCAACTACTATAGTGTATTTGAATAAAGATTTATTGATATAAATAACTGTACTACTTTTGTATGTGTATGAGGGCTGAGAAAGTAAAATCACGGGAATCGATTAATTTTGTGTAATTTCATTAAAAATACTATAATTATTCAAGATATGTCTTTGAAAAAGCATTAACGCATGCTTAGTGAACTCTAAAGTTCTCTAGTCCAGGCGCTCTGACCACTAAGCCATCTCGACGTCAAGATGGCTTAGTGGTCAGAGCGCCTGGAGTATCTATCCGGGAGGCGCAGGTTCGAATCCTGTTCGCGACCGTATTCTTTTTCCATTTAATATTGTAACTTTAGTATAATTATTGTTTTCCTTAATATCGAATTTGCAGTCGTCACAAACAATGTCTTTGATCGTGTGACCATTATTCTTCAACAAATCTCATTAAAAACCCAAAATAAAAACAAAGGCATGCACACAGTGACATAGCAGCATACAAACCCGCCAACATTCATGGAAATTCTTATACAGCTAACGAGTGTTCATTAGTTACAAAAAGAATACAAAAATGCTTTCACAAACACCTCATACGTCCCAATCAACGCCACATCACCGCTAAAAGAAACGTCTCCGCAACAAATCAGTGACAACTCTGTGTTAGTTCGTGTGACATACAGAGTGAAAAGTTAGCAAACTTTTACTGTAAAACATCTATATAAAAAAAAGAATGCATAACTGCCGCTATATAAGTCAGCGTAAAGTGTCCTGTGTTTGAATTCCAAGTCAGTCAAAGTGATATTAGGTTATTTCTGATAGAAAATGATCTATATATCACGGAGCTTAGAATTATGGTAAGACTCAATAACAGCACTTGTGAAATGAAACTGCATCTCTAAACCATCAGAAAATATATGCATATGTGTAAAATCCAGGCTCTTTAGCACAAAGCTAAATGTTAGTTGTATCTTAAGTTTTCGCGACCACTACTTAATTACAAATACATCGAAACATTAATACACAAAATAACAATTTAAGTGATGTCTACGTTTAAATTTGTTTCAATAAAAAACTAACACTTATAATAAAATGGACATTAATACATTGTCTGCCACCCCAGTACCGTTAAAATGACTTAATCCATTCCCAAGAAAAAAAATGCACAAGGATGAATCATAATCTAGACAAGTGCGTAGAACTTTTATCTAGTAATTGAATCAGGTTTCTGAAGGATGCGCATCAATTATAAAGTAGATCAAAGAGCGGATACAAGTATGTTGCTAGCTTTATTTATAAAGACTTCTTATATACTCAAGATATCTAGAATTATTCGTGTTTATTATTAGAATAAGATTTCAATATTATGTCCATTAAAATAAGAATCACTTTATCGCAGATTAACTTGGGGTTACAGAGACGAAATCTAGGAAATCTTACTCCATGTTTCAATTCAAAAGTTCTGAACTCAAAGTATCTTCTAGCCAATATTTGAAAACTTTTTAAGTAGCCCTAGAATTTTTATCTTGTAATGTCACGTTAAAATGAACATAAACCTTTTAATAAAACAACTTTTAAACCGAATTAATCGCGTGTATTATTGGTTTTCGGTTTTTCTCACGTTTCGAATACGTTGCAGCGTTCGTGTTTGCATTGTAGCTGTGATCTCGAATGCTGCAAAGTATTGTATTATAATGTGTAGTGATCGCGAAAACATAAAAATTTTCGTACCTTTAATTAAAAAAAAACACACTCCCTAACCACTCATACCGTGTGTACACGCCATGTAAAACAACGCGACACCCAATTAAGGGGGTTGAAGAGCAAATTTTTCACTACACCGACAACCCTATAAGGCCTTCCTCGCGCCCGTCAAAGTACTTCCCTTGCACTCATACAAACGCCGATCAAGTGTACATTCTTAACACTCCTACTTCTGTATAAGGCACCGCTTCTTAAATTAGTACAAGCAATTGTGAACAACGCCGAGCCTTGTTGCTGGGCGATTGTCAATCGAATTTATCATGTTGTTAAACGAATGTTGTTTAAATAGTGTTTATTCGTGTGTGGAGTGTGGATTCATTATGTGTAATTGTGTAGGATGTACACAATTGAGATTGTGGGATGTTGAATGGGATGTCTTGAATGTTTTGCTTAGATTTTTGCTATTTCCGTCAGTCAACGCTTCTAGATGTATTTTGTTCTTATATTCCGTTTTAATACCCTAACCTGATCCACAGATTTTTTATTTTTTATTTCCGTGTTGTCTTTTATAGATTCCGAACTGATCTCCTAGTGTGATCAAATCATGACCTTATCCCAATTTATTTGGGTTTGGCGCAGCATACCTGTATCTGGCATGCTGCTAAAGTTTTGGCTATGTTTTATGACCGGTCGCATGCCTGACGTCAACCCTCTTTGGGAATGCTGTTGTTGGTGGTAACTGCCACCGAAATGAAAAAATCAAATAAAAATTCCAAACTAATTTATAAAGTATTTTGCATCTAGGTAGGTACACAATCATTGCAATTTCTATTTTGCAAGATGTGTCTGTTATTAATGAAGAACTGTTGAACATGACGAAGCCTAACAATTCACTGAGCATAAAAAAGTCTGACCTAACACAAATTACAAGTAAATAATGCTATGAAATGGCATTCTAGATTGGCTATACAACTATAAATACCACGTTACAACGTAGCTAATTCTTATTAACCGTCTTTATTTATTTCTTTGCAATAGTCTCTCGTATGCATTGATATACTCGTATGGCATTGAATCCGAAATTCCCTTTCAGATTGTAGCATGACCTATAGGATTGCTAGGCCGAAATGAACATAAGATTTGAAACATTAGAGAACTAAACTTTACGATACACATAGGTCCCAACAGCATCAGATAAGCATCCCAATAAGGCATAGTAGCTTCTACAGATGTTACTCTCAGTATTCCCACCGTATTCTTTCGCACGATACACAATTGGAAATCGAATGCTAAAGCCACGGGGCGACTAGACAAATGAGGCAATTCGAAAGTGTATCATTTAAATAGAAAACTAGATTGTATGACACGTTGAACGCTAGAGTTTCCAGCTTTTAGTTTATTTTTAGGACGTGTAGTTCCATATTTGAAGTCATCTTAAACTTGGAGAGAAAGGTGGATCTTTTTTTGAAAAATAACCTTTCCCCGTACCGGTATGCAGGTGCGATAACTCGTACATTACAAAACAATACTCTACAACAACCCTGGAACATTATGAAATCATACAAATATTTGTTTTGCATCCGCGTCGTAGATATTATATCGAAAAGAATAATACCTGCGGTGCGAGCATAGTTCTTTTAATCGACACGTTTGTCGATTTGAAACGTCAAATTTGACATAAGTTGTTGATAAAACGATAAAATCCAATACATTTAAACTTTTATCGACTCGACAAGTTTGTCGATAAAGATCCGTGCTCGTACCCAGGTTTTGGATTGACCGAAGAATCATTATTTTCCTAAGATTCAACGCAATCGGCTCAGACTTTAAAATTTGCAGAAGAATCTCTGAGTAGATATAGGTACCCGATTTTAGGTTAGTAAGTACAAATATAATAATTAACGGTAATGATACTGTTGTTAACTGTAAAATGTACTCAACACATTTATTTACTACTTGTCTATAACTTAATAGGCGTATCAGATATACTGTACGTGTTATTATACGCTAGGCAATAAAATTGACACACTGAGAAATTGATGTGGCTATGATGAAGAGCTTGGTTATAATACTCATTTATCTTCTTCTTATCGTGTGGTTGATAAACAACCTAGTTGCGGAGTTTAAACCACGCGTAGGTCTCTTACATGACTTTACACAGCATCGAGAACATCTCTCAGGTGTGCTGGTTTCCTGACGATGTTTTCTTACATCGGTTTAAGCAAGTGATAATTAATATGTAATACGCACATGACTAAGTCAGTGATGCGTGCCTTGGATTCGAACTTGCGACCTTTGACTTGTCAGTCCAACGGTCATACCATTAGGCTATCACTTATGGCTCAAGTCCTGCTGAGCGTATGTTTGTGGGTTCGTTTCAAAGTCGCCAGTTGAGCAGTGTTGTAGAGTTTTACTGTAAGGAAAAGGAGTTATATGGTAGCATTATGCCCGGTAGATGGCAATAGGTTCACCACATGGGATTCAAGAACGTATCCATAACATATGGGTGAAACGCAGTACACCTGCCTTAACTTTCTAGTAATAGAACTGTGACATTATGATACATAACATAACATAGCATCACGGCTGTATTCCCCGAAGGGGTAGGCAGACGTGTACATAGTGTACACCCACATTTCACTAATGCTGTTTAATATATGTCCCATTTAATAAGTGGTGAGCCTATAGCCATCTACCGGGCTTAAATTTAAATATATTACAGCACCTCCAGGCTGCTACTGAGAATTTCCTAACAGAAAACTCAAGAACACTTTCAGACCCGGAAATCGAACACGAGACTTCATGATCAGCAGTCCCTCTTGGGACTGCTAGACCAACGATGCAGAGACATTATGATTGATGATGTTAAGCAACGCTTGGTGCGGTCAATTTACAGATGAAGATAGAAGGTCAGTTTAAGGGTAGGTGGATATAAAACTAGAATTACAACTTAAAATTGCTACGGTTCTTTCTCCAAAAGGACACCTTTTCAGACACCCTACATGATTACGCTCACATAACCATAAACAGTGATGTCTGGACTTTAAAAGAGACAGTGACCTCTGAGTTTGTTTCGGTTTTTCTTCTCTGAGGTAGTCAGATAGGAAAAACCGGAACCTTCTAGATTAAAAAACGACACGTAAAAGAGTTTGTAAAGACCTATTTACAGAATAAAAATTTGAATTTGAATGATTTAATATTTTGAGGACACTTCAAACCTTCGGCGTCGATGCTGGCTTTTGTTTATTAATAACAGCTTCAAAGCCAAGTCGAGCTCTATTGACAACTCTGATACTAAGTTGACGTCTAGCCTTACGAAAATGTAATTGAAAATTTAATCAAGACGTTCCATAGTTCCTTTAAATGCTGGTCGCCCTACTACCTAACAGTTACACCTTTGCTAATAACTCGCCACAGAAATTGCGTCTCATATGAACGATATATCCTTTTAAACGCCTTACACTTAACGATCGTATCTAAGGTGCGCCCGCGCCGGAGAAATTATTTAGATGTTTGCTTTTCCTGCTGAGACCGCTTTTCGTTACATGTGAGGTAATTAAAGTGGGTTTTGTACCGGTAGGCTCTAGGTAACGATTGACAATAATTTTTACACTAGTGCGTTTTCTGGGAAGTGTTTTAGGGCCTCTGCCTCGTGGGTCTAGGGGTCCCAAGCGCGACTGCTGAGCATGAGGTCTTGGGTTCGATTCCCGGGTCAGGCAAGTGTTATTGAGGTTTTCTATTAGTAAATTCTCAGTAGCAGCCCGGAGTTTGGAATCGTGCCCGGTTGATCGTAATAGGCTCACCACCTATTAAATGAGACTTAATAACAACATTGTTGAAATGTGGGTGTACAACGGGGAATACAGGCGTGGTGCTATGTTGCTATGTCATCACCAAGATTTCTTTTTTGCTTTTCAATCTTTAGCATGATTTTCGTGAGACATATTCATATCAATTATGTTCACCGGTTACTACTCACGTGCATTTTTCGGGATTGCCCGAGTAGTTTCGCTGCGGGCTCAGGTGACTGAGGTCTCCGTTCGAGTTCAAAATTAGTCGGGCAATCCCGAAAAATGCACGTGAGTAGTAACCGGTGAATAATTATTTATTTATTTTTATTGTGATACTATTCATGGATGGGAATTTTATCAGTCTGCGCGGTTAGTGTAGTGGTCGCGATAACGTGTCACGGGTTCTATTCCCGCACGAAAGAAATATTTGAATCTGTAGCAGATCATTTCTCTGCGTCTTGTGTTTGAAAGAGTTTTGTGTCCCTGAACGCAACCCCAAGGAAAAATTTATGTAGGATATTTTTATTAAAAAAGTATAGTCTTTTATAAATTATAAATGTTTTTTTCTTTCTTTCTTCTTTGTTTTATCATGTCCATCTCAGCTACTTGGGTCCAGTCCAACCGGCTGGCAGTTTGTCGGTAGGTTGGTTCCTAACAGGGTAAAAAAACAGGAAGAATTCATTTTGAGACTATGGTTGGCGTAGTAAAATTAAGAGATTGGCTTCTGCTCCGCGGGTCGTGGATTCCATTCCGGTACGGAACAATATTTATATGGCTTGCAGATAATTGCTTGTTTTGTTTAATTTATGCTCGCGGCGATGTCTCGGTTTGATTGATATAAATAGGTATATCTCATGAAAGTTATTATACAAAAACATAACACTCCTTTTTTGGGCATTCGTGTAAAATAGGTGAGATCCAATATGCAGAAGAAATATTTAGGGAGGCAACGTTCGTTAAAAAAAAACCCTAATAAGTAAGCATTGACATGCCTACTACAAAACCAATCAATAAATAAAACACAACTAATAAATCTATTGCAATAGAGCGATCATCATCTAATCTAATACAAGACCTCAATTTCCCACAATCATTTACATTTGCACCACATCCATAACATGCGCATACGCACCGGAAAATACCGTCACCGATGAATGATACCGTGATAACATTTGATATGACTTCCTCTCTAGCAACGACTTATTGAGACACAACTTTCGTACTAAGAAATATTGGACATAACTTGTGTATAGTTTACGCACAATGTTTTGACATTAGTCATTGGAACTTTCTAGAATGTGTACCGCGATTTAGTATGTTGTGTGCTTTATGTGTGGGCAAGTTTGTCCTGTTTGTGTAGTGTGTATGTCACTGTCTGGATGACAGGTGAAGTATTTCAAATGAGAATGAAAGTGGAGATGGAAGATGTTGTTGATAGTTGCTGGGTTTGGTTTTCTCCATTTATTACATATATGTGTCTTACTTTAAAGTATGAGTACTCGTATAGGCGTGTTTGTAATAAACACAAGTGTGTCACTACTTGGTACGTCACGTTTTTCCTACCTTTGATGTTAATCGATCGGATTACAATGATATATAGCTGCAGCATAACGCATTGTGTGGCATCTTGTGGCCTTTAAAGCATTTGATTTTTTATTTTGCAGATTGTATAGTAACTTTACACGCGCTTAATTGTGTAGGTGTTGTTTAACACTGAAATGTATACAATATGCAACTCTTTAAATTTGAGAAATCTTGTATATCTGTAGTGTGTTCATAAAATATCTCACAAATTTAAACGACTTTAAGAAAATCCCTCCTGGAATTCGCTAACTGATTGCAGCTGCAAACACAAATTAAAGCGAACTAAGAGACCCCAGCTAACTCCTGATCGAAATACCCATATTTGGACACCAAACTATTAGAAAGTTCAAACATACATACTCACGATTGAATACAGGAGTTTCAAATGATATACCAGCGTCTCATGTCAAGCTGGCATTACCGTTGCATGCTAAATTCGTAAAATAATAGACGTGGCATATGTAAATAGAGGCGGATCTACATACATCGATCTCCGACGATGCCCGATACCAGGAAAGGGGCACGACATTGCGTTTTCCATTGTAGACGATATCACGATGCGGGATTCGCCTTTTTTTTTGCTATGGTATACAAAAATATAATGAATGCAGTTAATGACAGTAGGTAGGTATACTTTTATTTTGTATAGTGCACCTTTGTTTGATTTTCACATTAATTAGATTCATTAGTAGTAGAGTTTATTTTGGGTTAAAGTTGGGAGTAGGTTATAACGTAAAATAATTATTTTGAAAAGATGTGATATAATCGTTTAATCACTTGTTAATACTCACAAAAATCTGATTAAATAGTTCTGGAACAGAATATACGTCAATAATTTTATATTTTATATAATATTATTCATACTCTTCATTATAACTCTTTTCTACTTTTTCATTCTACTAACTAGAAACTCTTTATTTCTTTAGGATCTTTTATTATACAAAAGATGTCGATGATCTTAATAATTCACCGTGTTTCTTAAACCATAAGAGCTTCTGCAAACTTGGTAGTTTCAGCATCTGTACTCAACAATGAAGCAATTGCATTAATACTACGTCACCTTTTGGGAAACTTGCGTTTGGTCGTGAAAGCCAATTTACGCGATTTATCAGAATTGAATCGGTATCGCGAGTTTCCGAAATCCGAATAATACTTATTGCTAATCGTCGATGCTAAAAGCGTTTTTTTCGTATCTACGTGTCGTAACCAATGGAAAACGCCACCAAAGTAGTCTAGATGTGGGAATGTCCTGAGAGAGATCTTCTCAACTGTTTTGAATACGGCACGCCGGTGGCCGACGACACACAGTTTTTGTTATAACCATCTAATTTGGTTTTGTCTTTGTTACTGGTTTGACTAACTGGAATACAGAAAAGTATGGAAAAACTTACCAAGAACTGTCAATAGCATTTAAAATCAAAGCTTTTACAGGATTATTATGGTATGAAAGGATATGAATTTATAATAGAATTGAATTTTATGGGAATTATCCTGGCAGAAATTTTACCTACTTATTACTACACAGCACTTGAAGGACCGATCCAAGGGGTTCGGGTTCGAACCCTACGTCTATACACAAAAATATTACTTTATAATAGTAGTAACTACAAACATACATACAAACACGTCTGTTTCCCATTGATAACAATGTCTTATCCAACATAATAATAAAAATGCGAAAATAGCTGTCTGTCTGTCTGTCTGTTTGTTACAGTTTCAACTCCGGTAACCCATTTTTTATGTATTTTGGTATAGTTATAGATTGGACCTTGGGTAAGGACATAGGTTACCTTTTGTGACTCAGACGAAGCCGTGACTATCAGCTAGTATTTATACATAGCATAGCATACATAGCATCACGCATGTATTCCCCGAAGGGGTAGGCAGAGGTGTACACAATTGTACACCCACATTTCACCAATGCTGTTATTAAGTCCCATGTAATAGGTGGTGAGCCTATTGCCATCTACCGGGCACAATTCCAAACTCCGGGCTACTACTGAGAATTTTCTATCAGAAAAACTCAATAACACGTTGCCCGACCCGGGAATCGAACCCGAGACCTCATACTCAGCAGTCGCGCTTGGGACCACTAGACCAACGAGGCAGTTTATTATTTATTTATAGTATTTATATAAATTATATTACAATATTAACAATTGGCGCAATGGTTGATTGATGTACAGCCGCGCCACGTGTCGCGGGTTCGATTCCCTTACGAAACAAATATTTGTAACTATAATATTATAATAATACATATAACTTTTCCGAGTCTGGCTATGTGTATGTTTAATAGAGATTTGTGTCAGAAACGTTCTTATTGATACAAGAAAAAAATCTAACGTTTTTATAAATAAAAAAGAATTAAGTATAAAAAAAGAAAACGATATCGAATGCGATATCACTCGAAGTTTTTGAGAAATATTCATTTAAACTACTATTCTATTCAGTTAAAAACAATTTTTTTTTTAGTAAATAAAATATATTTGTTGCAAGTTGAAACGATTCAAAACATTACTAACTAGCGGTCCGTCCCGGCTTCGCACGGTTGAATATTTACACCTTGGGTTACATTATTGAAGCTTTAGTAAGGATCCCTAATATTTTCTAGTAATAAATATAGCCTATGTTACTCAAGGATAATGTAGCGTTCTAATGTTGGAAGAATTTTTGAAATCGGTCTAGTAGTTTTTGAGTTTATTCGTTACATACAAAAATACAAATCATTCCTCTTTGTAATATTAGTGTAGATGTAGATATAATTTTAGATCAAGGTTTAAATTAATCCTTATAACTAACACATTGACCCCTTTTATAATCTGGATGATAAAGCAACTCCTTCTTTTCTCAGATTAGCAAACCAACCGTCAGATGTTACTGCCACAATAACTCGTTTCGGCATCCCTAAAGAGTCAACTGTATTTATATTATAAGAAAGATTGACATTTCTGATCAACCCAAATGTCATAACAAGCGTGAATATTTTTTGAGCTGCACATTTTTTGACAACTTTGTATAAGACTTATGTATTTTGGGTGTTGTGTTACGGTACGATTTTTAAAGTTGATTTTTGCAAAGTTTCCAAATTCTCTTAGAAATACAATCTAGGCATATTCAAGGCTAGAGTCAATAGATTTCTTCTGAATATAAGTGCCCCGTCCTCGGCCACACCGTCACTTACTCACCTCGGCCACATCAGTTGAGACGGTGGCCAAACGTAGATGCATTTAAAAAAATTATATACATTTGCTAAATAGGTTTAAACTTTCAGTTTCCCTCGCTGGTGATGGAGATTATTATCATCATAATATCAGGTTTGATTGATTACAACTTCTAGTAGTATAAAATCCCTACATTTTATTCACCTACAGGAAATGGCTTTCTCTGCAAAAACAGATTTGGCAAAAAATAGTGCCTCATTGATTTGACTGCCACATTAGTCTAGTGGTCGCAATTGTCTCTACTGAGTGAGGTCCTAGATTCGATTCCTCAGTGAATCGGGCAGAATGTTATTGGTTGGTTGGTAGATTGCAACAGACTCACCACCTCCTCATATTATTGGACTCAATAAATCCATCGGTGGAATGGTGTAGATATATGGAGGGAATGATGCTATATGTTAATCAAGATTTTTTTACTAAATAAATAAATATAAAAATAAATAATGCTTATAGCAGACCTGTAGATAATATAGACAAGATCGATATCCTACAAGACATACAAAAATCAGATAACAAAACAGTAGCCTTTCAAATCAACCTGACACAAGCTAACCGCAACACAGATACATATACACACGTATAGATAATATACGTAGGTACAGGACTTTCGGTGACTCACTGATGCCAACACGATAAGGCTTGAATAATTGTTTCATTAATAAATTGCTTCTTTAATAAAGGTAAGAAGTTATGTGGAAACGTTTAATAAATAAACACGGGTGTAGATGCGATCTGGTGAAAAAAATGATCATTACTAACACGACATTCGGACTGTACGCGAAGACAATGCGGGGTGGACGGAATTTATAGAGTTGATGATACCGATTTTTGTAGGTGTAATTTTTTTTGATTCAGTTATCATTTTTTTATACATTTGTAGGTACTAATAGGTTAATTATTATTAAGTATGAGATGAAAATATTTTTTTCGATGCTATTTTCATATTCTGAGACACTGATTTTAATTTTAATTTATATAAATAAAATAATACTGTGTCTTATGTACAAAGGCACAACGTATAAAGAAAATGTGTTGCGTTGAGTACATAAAGAGTTAAACCTTCATTCTTATGTCTATGGTTTAAACATTATGTATACTTATTACATTATTCTTTACGGTATGTTATGATTTAATTATTTTCAGCACGGTTTGTTCGAATGTAGGATATTCCCACCTTATTACCACTTCTTTAAGCTAAAAATTAAAATGTTTTTTTTTTTTTTTTCTGTCCACACCTGTAACTCTATGACAGTTCCCACAGTTAATTTCACAAAACACATAGTATCAACAGCTCTATACAATCTCCATTCGTCGACCCATCAGTACTCGCGAATGCCACGAATTTTTACTTCGAATGTTTTCAAAGATATTAATTACGGTCTTTACCGTCCATACGATAGATTTCTTAAGATATTTAGATACGTGTTCTTAATGGCATCTATAAGCGGCAAAGTCAACGAAATGCCCATAGGAAACACATTTTTTTCCTTTTAATAACATAATTAAAGTTTCTGGAAGGACCATTTTAGATTGAGCCCTGATTACAATAAGGCTACCTTGAAAAGAGGTGTTATCTCTTTTGTTTTCAAATTTGGTGGAAAAAGCGTATTTCAAATTAGGAATTTTCGAACACAGATAAACTTGATAAATGTTGTTTGTTTATATTTTTACAGAGTTATTTTTAACGGTTTACATGGCTATGAACACGTCTTCATTTTTAAGTTATGGCATGGTGTAAAACCCGTTTTAACAGATATTATTAATGGGTATTACGTCACTGGTATTTCCGCTTAGCAATAAATGTAAATGAAATTAAGTGAAAATAAAAATTATTACCATAGAAAGAAAACTATAAAACCCGTTTCAAGTCAAGCCATCTACAACGCCAAAGTAAATTACAAAAAATGAGCTATTATTAAAAAATAATCATAATAAACAACTACCATTGCACCATTAACATTCCCCCACTCATTGCTACCGACTGTACCGAGCTAAGTACAGTCATAGAAAGTTAATTATTATCTAAGACAGAAGCTGCTGCCTAGACTCGTTCTTAGGACAAAATAATAAATAATTCCAGTTATATAACAGGTTTCATTAAGACAGCAGTAAATCAGGCTACCTGAGATGCGCCGCCGCAACCGTATAGCAACATTATGATGTAGCGTGCGCAGAAAAATATCAATAGAAAATGTTTTATGTTCACAGTGTGAGACTTAGATGCATGTGGCATGGATGCTGTGGCAAAATCTTACACTAGCCATTATTTATATTACACTAGCTAGTAGACGTGACTTCGTCTGCTTTTTAAAAGATAGCCTATGTCCTTCTCCAGTCTCTATTCTAAATTTAATCGAAATTGGTTCATCGGTTTAGATGTGAAAACGTGTTAAAAAACAGACAGTCACTATCGCTTTTATAATATTAATTTGGATAATACAATATTTATCGATAGCTTTTATTGTGTAAACATCCCTAAAAATAACATTATTATTGGATAGTCAAATGAGACGTTTTTTATTATTAATAAAAATCTCTAATTTCTCCTGTTTTTGAACATTCGTGGTTAAATATAAATTAAACATCGTTGCAAATATCCTCCTTCTATTTGTGAAAATACTTTAATGTATATAAATTTAGGTTTCAGTTGTTTTCATAAAAATAATTTGATATTTTTTTAATAAATAACTTGACTAGTTCAAACAATTCTTCTATTTTGAATTGTTCTTCAACACTACTTATTTTAAAGGCATTGCTTAGTTAAATCATTGCAGATAGAACTAAATTTTCATCGCAATTTCTGGAGTTATCTGTTGATTTTTGTGATGAAACAATGAAGGCTTACAATTTCATGCTGGTTTTATACAGACAGTTTTTAGTAACAAGATTAATGGACGAAAATAAAATTACTATATCTTAAAGACTTTCTTCAAATTTGCTTTAAAAACGTTGACAAGCTTGAGAGATTTTCTCGAGAATAACTGAACACTTCGCAAATTGTTTCAACCAGCCCCTCTTAGACACAAACTTTGGTTATTGCCACAATTAGTTCCCGTAAAGTATTCCTTCTGTGGCTAAAATTTACCGCTCAGTATACGAGGGTAGCTCATTATTGTAATAATCTTAAAGAGAAACCCTTTGACTTTGATTAATATTATTTTCATTTTAAGGGTTGACGTTATAGTTCTGCTAAATGAGAGATTAACATTTGAAGTTGCTTATTTGAATATTAAGCACTTTAATTATTTTTATTTAATTAATTTAATCTAATTAAAGCTTCTTAAAAGTTGTTTTTTTTTTGTAAGTAACTCTCAGTTGGTTATGTGTTTGGTTTTTACACGTTATAATAAAACCCTTTTGATCAAGATGTACTCTCAATTGTTAGTGTGATATTGTGATGGTCTAATAATTGTTAATTCCATAGTTTTCTGTGTTTTCTTGCTCTTAGCAACTAAAACGTTAAATTACAAGTTTTCGGATCGCTGGGTTGGCTCTTATATAATGATGATGTAATTTTATATGATAACGATCGTGAGGTACATTCATTTATTTTTTCGGAATTGCCCGATTAGATTTGAACTCAAACGGATCCTTTAGTTTTATTGACGGAGCCCGCTACGAAGTCGCGAGTCAAACTTAGTATTTTTTTGCTTAAGTTAATTTATTGATTTCACAAAGCTACCAAAAAGGTTATGAACTAGCTTGGATTATTTCAAGAGGAATTACTAATTCAAGTTAACATTTTTCATGAAAAATTTACGCCAAAGTTTTTGCGAACTGTACAATGCGTCTAATCTTTTTAGCTATTTGTGTTGGCTGGTGAGTGGGAACGGTTATTAAAAGAGTACATCTTCAAGCCTTATCCCCGGGGCATCGGCAGAGGATGCAACATCGTTTTGTTTTAACTAGGGGTTCATGAAACTCCTTATTGTATGTTGTTTTTGTAATTGTTAACTGAGTAAGTTTACTACATTATGTAAAGATACCATAAATTATTTACTAGAAATTTATAATGAGGCCATTGTTTAACATAGGGCGTTTATGAATTAATATCGTGATTGTTGATGTTTAAACACAATTTCTTATTATTAGATACATAGCCTCGTTGGTCTAGTGGTCCCAAGCGCCACTGCTGATCATGAGGTCCTGGGTTGGATTCCCTTTTAGGGCAAAGTGATATTTGGAAATTCTCGATAGCAGCCCGGAGTTTGGAATTGTGCTCGGTATATGGCAATAGGCTCACCACATATTACATGGGACTTAGTATCAGAATTGATGAAATGTGGGTGTACAGCTATTTATACTTCTGCTTACCCCTTCGGGGAATACAGGCGTGATGATATGTTATTATAATATGTAAGATACATAGTCCTGTAAGTCCTACGTAATTTTTGCGACATCTGTAATTAACAGCTACCATACACAACCACATTAAAATTCAAACTCACGTGCGCGCACGCACACAAACACAGACTTGGGCACATTAATTTTTCTTTCTTAATTTTTAAGTGCGAAAATATCTTGATGTGTACCTATATACTTCTGGATTACAATTTGCTACACTTGTTATGATGAGCGGAGCCTCCTAGCACAGATATTTTGTAATAAGAACTTTTTTATTTTATAATAGCGCCGCTGTAACTGAACATGTTTAAGGGATCTAATTTCAAATAAAAAGAAATGAGTCCCCAAGCGTGGTTTCAATGTGTAGCCCTTGGATTGGTACTCTAAGTGCACTGTCAACAGACTATCGTATTGTGCGCGGTCCCTACCTCGCTTCTGTTCCGGTAGGTTCAAAGCAATTTGTACTAGATAATATTTCGTCTTTTAATATGACGGTATATCGATTTACCAAATACAAAAAGGAAAAAAAACAAAAACTGCCAAGTTTAATAATAATTCCAACTGCAGCCTTCAATTCTTCTTCAGTTAATCTTAATCCTTACAGCATTGTCTAATATTGAAATATAGCGTGAAGCGAGACGGTAGACAATAAATAACAAAATCGTAAGTGTCAGCCTACACGACCTCGCGTGTTCGTGTCGTTTGACCCCGGATAAAGGGTTAATCTTCTAAGGGGTTGCCCTATAAATCATATTACGTTTTGAGTTACTAGGGCTGGCTGATCTGAGAAATTTGATAGAGAAGGTTTAATTTAAAAAAGAAGCATTTATATGGACTGAAATTCATATTTTCATTAGTGGCTATAGAAACCTAATATTTTTTCTGTAGAAAAATCACTTAAAATTACATACATGTAGTGCATCCATAAAGAGAATGAAATCACATATACATTTTAAGGAAAGCCACGTGTTTGTATATTATAAAAAAGTTTTTTTTTTTAAATTGTACATTTGAAATAATATTAGGAAAACAAACAAGTTTAGTACCTATCTACTGAAACATTTCATCAAAACACAAAACATCAGATCTCAACCAAAACATTAACCCATAAACGCTAGCGTAATTGTTTGCCCACCAAAAACAAAAACAACTTCGCGCTCAACCCTAAAATAGCAGTATAATAACTCATTCAGTTGACACAGATGGCGCTGCTGTACATCAAAATGGCCGCAGATTACTGTCCTACATGATTTATTTCCATCAACTATTTGTATGCAAATCTGTATAGCTCCCGGTGTTTAAGTCTTCATAGATTTTCTTTTTTGTGTCATAAAGAATTTCTTATACTCGTAGATAACGATATGCGATCGCAATTTATGTAATAATGTAATAAATTTGAGGAATTATTATTTAAGAGTGAATGTATAATGTTTCTGTTAATTGTTTAATTCGTTTTTGTAGCAGAGTTTACGGTGCGTGTATTTGTTTTAATTACAGAAATAAAAAGTGCGTCAATGGTAAAAAAGGTAAATTAAAACAGCAAGCAGAGAGAAAAGAACATTGTTTTGCATTTATAAAAAACTTGGGTATGTCGACGAATAGGTAAGTACGTAGGCAGGTATTTTTGAAAGTGCACAAGTGTCATGAAAGTGCTAATCAATCAAGTGAGGAGGTACCTACACGTACTGATGAATTATGTTTAATCCCCAATGGATGTAAAGTACACTACAAAAGAGTTGTAAAGTGCACAACGATAAAAAAAAATCAAATCAATGAAAATTCCATTGAACATGACAAAATACATTATGCACCCATCTGATTTAATATTCCGTATATCAAACCGGGGTCGTTTCGACGCAATAATTCATAAATTGAGCCGATTAATTGATATCGCAACGAAGGGTTAAACCCTCCCGGCGGGGTTGTAGTGGTGTTTGTTTTGACAAATACGCGACGATCGCGTTGTAGGGTTACAGTAATGGATTGATGTGATGGTATTTAGCTAAAATGATATGTCAGAACTAGAAATAAAAGAATACGTTTTTTTTTCTGTTGTCTATTTTAGCCTGTTACTTGTAGATTTTAAAATGAATATATAAATGAAAATCGCAATTATGATACTATTGTAATTTAAGTAATATAACTTCTGTATATACCTACCTCTAATGATGGTTGTGGATTTTTTATTAGTTTTTTAATCGACGTCAAAAAATGAGGTTCTGTATTCAATCCGATATTTTTCAGAGAAGGTATGTATGTAATATAATTATTAGGATGTGATGAAGATTTTCGGAGATAGACAATGGAACTTTTCAAAAACTAACAAAGTGCGGAATACGTAACGTTAAAAAAAAAAACTAACGATAGACAGAAAATTACACGAGATGGCTGTGTTCGTATGTCTGTATTATTTTCAACATTTCATTGAAGGCAGTACTTGTTTTCTTGAAAACAAAAATCACAAGAATTTATAAAAATATTTAATAGATCCAATAAGGCTGCAGAATGGAAAACTTTCTTTATAATTCTTCCTTCTATTATTACTACCATTTTCGCAAAAAAAAAACTATTCATAGTCTTGTTTTTCTACCGTCTGTATTCGAATAGAAATCCCATCACACAATGAATAATAAAAATGACATAAATATTTATATTTGTCTCACACTGCGCCTATTTAGTTTAACTGATGTGTCCATCGTTATACCTACTGTGGGCGGTGATTACGCTAATCACCACTCGTTTCACTAATAACCTCAACGAGACTGCCACTGGTCTGGTCTATTTTATTTTATGTCTAGCCGCCATTTTTATTCAAGAAGTATTGCTAGGTTACATAATTTTTTTACGGTTAGTAGAGTGTAGGTTTTGGGCATAACAAACAAAGAACAACATGTACATACAGGTGTTGACTTTGATGTTGACTAATTAAAATTACAAACGGATTAGTCTCCGTCTCAATCTTATAGTCTTCTTCTCCTCGTGTGGTTGACGAAAAATCTAGCTGTCTCTGACATGGCTTTACACATCATCGAGAACATCTCTGCTGGTTTCCTAACGATCTTTTCCTTCACCGTTTTAAGCAAGTGATAAATAATATATAATATGCACATAACTTCGAAAAGTCAGTAGTGCGTGCCTTGGATTCGAACTTACGACCTTGACTTGTCAGTCCAACGGTTATACCACTAGGCTATCACTGCTGTAACTTGTTATTATAGCGTCTAAATTAATTATACTTTCAAATAATAGTATTCAATATTATAATGGAATCAATTGAATTCTAATGAATTAACTTTTGATTAGTTTTAATTACTCATTGGCCTCATTTGTACGTTAACAAGAGGTCATTAAAACTTTGATTGAAGGAACCATAAATGCCTTGTGTTGATTAGTGACATACTCGTAAACCATTTTAATCGTTATGTTTAAAATTATAACGGATTATTTTTTAATGATTCCGGTTCGATACCCCTAGCAGAGTTATTGGGTTCTTTTGGTACAACATTCGCAATAGTAGCCCGGTGTGCATTTCCTCCTCCTTCGCTCTCATAGTCAGATTGGACGGCAATCTGACATGACCGGAGAGAGATCAGGCGCAGGACGGACGGCTTTACGTGCTCTCCGAAGCACGGGGGTGTCACACCACCAACTTCCTGGCTCTGGGCTGCTACTGAGAAAATACGAACGTAGTTGGGAAAAGGCTAGACGGTACTATCCAAGAAAGTGTTTCCCAGAAATTGTTTTTAATATCTATGGATATAATATTATTTAGGTTTAAACCATGTGTTATTCTATAAGATATACCGTATAGATTTCTTAGGCATCAGCCATACTATAAACATGTCTTTCGCCATTTGCAATTTCATAGTTAATAGAGGCAACTTGTCTTTCTTGGTTATATCATCCCGTTTTACATCTTAATGAGAAAACCTTCTAAAATCTTTACACTATAGGCCGGAAGATTCGAAACATAGTCAAATTGAATGGAACATCGCTAATACGTATCTTAACGTTAATGAGAGTATATGGCGCTGCGGCCATGTTTACATCGTGTCCCTCGTTAAAAATTAATTAAAAATGTAAAAGACAATCCTTTAACAAAACAATATGTAATTTCAGTTTCTCGTGTGCTAATTTAGTCGTGAAAGTGTTATCAATAAGAATCAATCAGTATAAATAAAGTTAAAAACTAAAAATCGAAAAAAAAAAAGGTGAACTACAAAAGTTGATAATAACAGTGAAAATTACTTTAAATTGTAATACCCACATGAATTTACATAAATAGCGGTGAATAATATAAAAATAGTGCTTAGAACGTGACTAAAAAGTGAAATTATCCTAAAATAATTAATGCCGTATTAATGTAAACAAACATTCAAATTCTAACGTTTTATTTTAAAGAATAAGAAAACGTAAATACTTACTCCCTATTTCGCATTATAACGATAACCGCTTCGTGGCCTAATGGTTAAGGCGTGAGGTCCAGTCCATCGCAGAGAGTCGGAAGATCGATCCCCGCCAAGTGGGATTCTTTTTGTAGCAATATTTGTTCATTTTAATCATAAATAATGGATATATCCGAAAATGTTACACATCGGAAGAAACTTCCAATTCGATCGTTGTCAACAGAAAATATAAATACATCAAAAAACTGCTCACTAGATGGCACCGCAAGTAGTCTACCTTACCTGTCAGACTATGATGATGACTTACAACTACAAGAATATAAAAAGGAAATCAATAGTCTTAAACAAGAACTTGCAATAGCTCACGAAGAAATAAATAATTTGTCGTTGGAGAACACATCTCTGAAAAATACAATTAAGGACATGACTAAAAATCAAGATTTAATAACAAAAGCTACCAAAAAGCTTAATATTCAAAACAGCACACCTAAAAAAACACCTAAAACTAAATCTAAGAAGTCAAATAACCACACTACACCTATTTTAGAGACTCGCCAAAACTCCTCTATCCAGCAGAGCAACAATATTAGTATTATTTGTTCTACAGCAAGCCCGGAAAACAATATTCAACATGATAGGACACTTACTCAAACAATAACTCAGAAGCACGAGCACCGACCTCAACTAAAGAATAAACCTAAAATGTGTATCTTGAGCAACAACAAAACAAATAAGATATTGTCATTAGCAGAAGACACATTTCCCAACTACAAAGTTTGTCATTATCTATCTACTAATTGTGGGTTACAACAACTTATTAATAATCTGCATATAAAATTAACAAACTATACATTAGAAGATTATTGCATTATCATGATTGGTCCAGAAGACTTCCAAAAAACAAATAACTATGTTAATTTAATTCTCCATTTACGTGAAACATTATTACCAATTCACCATACTAATGTAATAGTTTGTGTACCTACCTACAAAATAACAGATTTCAATGGAATGTTTAACTGGAGAATAGAAAGTTTTTGTAATTTATTATATCTCGATTCACTTACTCACAATTATGCAACTTATTTAGATTCAAACTTAAACCTCAAATATGATTTCACAATGTTTTCTAAATTTAAAGGTACTGTGAACAACTTTGGAATGAAAACTATCTTTGATGATTTGAAATACTTTATAAAATAATCTCTACAATGTAATGCAGATAAATATGAATGTTGCGATCATGTTAACACCAAAGTAGACGACGAATGTTATGTTAATAATAATATACATGATAGATTTTTTCGTTAATAAACAGCTATTATTACTCCATCAAAACATTGCTGGCCTATTGTCTAAATCTGACCAACTTACTGTCTCTCTTACTGAATTATCAGAAAATAACAAATCTGTTGACATAGTGTGCATAACGGAACATTTTATGATGTCAGGCCATGAATCTCAACTTGACATATCTAATTATTATCTAGCAGCTTATTATAGTAGACCAAATACTAAAAGGGGTGGAGCATGTATTTTACTGAAGAGTGATCATTTGTGTAAAGAACTACCAGAGATTTCACAGTTGTCACAGATAGGTATTTTTGAATGCTGTGCAATAGAATTGCTCAAATATAAAATAGTTGTTATATGTATCTATAGACCACCTAAAGCTGATTGTTTAAACATATTTTTCTGTAGGATGGAACAATTGCTGAAAAAGATTTGTACTAACAATCGATTTAATAATATTATAATAACTGGTGATTTTAACATCGACATAATAAAAAATAATAATATAACTCTAGATTTTAAGTGTTTAATGTTGCGTTTTAATTTAAAATTAGCTTTAAAACAACCAACACGTCTTCGTAGTCAAACTTGTATAGATAACATAGCACATAATTTTCAAAAAAAGTGCAAAACTGAAATAATAGAATTTGCTTTATCGGATCATACCGCTCAATTAATACATTTCCCAGTAAAAAATAAATGCAATATAAAATATTGGCGTAAAAAGCAGCGAGAGTATACAAAAGACAACATAAATAAATTTAAGGGTTGCTTAAAAAGTCTATCATTCTCTGATATATATGAAACCTGTGATGCTAACGTGGCTTACAATTTATTTATACAACAATTTAAACTCTTCTATAACCTATGTTTTCCGTTTAGATATATTACTGTTAGAGTCGATAAAAAACCTAACTGGATATCAAAGGGTATCAAAATATGTAGTAGAAAAAAGAGGTTACTTTTATGGATATATAGACGTAATCGTACTCTTGTAAACCGTCACAAATATATTGAATATTCTAAACTATATAAAAAGATAATAATTTTAACGAAACGAGCTCAAAACTGCTTTAAAATTAAAACTTCAACTAACAAATGTAAAAGTACATGGCAAATAATAAATAAATCAAAATTTAATACACCAAAAGATACCGTAGAACAACTTAAAATTAACAATGAAATAATCATTAACCCTTTAATTATAGCTAATGAATTTAATAAATATTTCGTTGGCAAAGTTGTACCCAAATACAAGTAATAAAAATTCCATAAATATCACACACAGAACAAATTCGATGTTTATGGCTCCAAGCTGTCCCACTGATATTCTAAATATAATAAAAGGTCTAAAAAATACAAGTAGTGTTGGGTTAGACGAAATTGACACCAAAATAATTAAATCTGTAGCTAGTCTAATATGCCAACATCTAAGTTATATTTTAAACTTATGTATAAGTAATGGTATTTTCCCCGAGATGTTAAAAATTTCGATAATAAAACCACTTCATAAAAAAGATGCCAAAGAATTAATGAAAAATTATAGACCCATAGCACTAATATCTATCATATCAAAAATATTTGAAAAATACTTATATAACCAAATATATCAATATTTAGAAAAAAATAAAATACTATGCAACGAACAAAAAGGTTTTAGACAAAATATGAGCATAAATCTAGCAATCCATGATTTTTTAAGAAATAAAATGTTAAAAGTCGATAAATGTACGCCTGTATGCTCAGTTCTTTGTGATATGACCCAGGCTTTTGATTATGTTGATCATAAAATATTAATAGGCAAATTGGAACGCTACGGTCTAAGAGGAAACATCTTAAAGCTCATCAATTCTTACCTATCTAATAGAAAACAAGTTACTGCAATCACTAAATTAGATACTAATACAAAAAACCAAAGAGTCTATTTGTCTTGCGAATGTAGTGTTGCATTTGGAGTTCCCCAAGGTAGCGTCTTGGGACCACTATTATTTATATTATATATTAATGATTTACCTAATTCAGTTTCACAACCAATGTCCCTTTTTGCCGACGATAGTTCAATAGTAATTGCAAAAAATAATCCGAACTCATATCAAAATGATATAAATTCATCCATCTCGTCTGTAATACTCTGGCTAAGAAATAATAATTTAAAAATAAATTTATCTAAAACTAACGTAATACATTTTAGTCAACGCAAAGAAACTTCACATATGAACATAAGTTATAACAATCAGATAATACAAGAAGTGGATAATACTAGATTTCTCGGGCTAAGAATAGATAAAAAACTCAACTGGAAAGCACATATTGAGAACATTTGCAAAAAAGTAAGTCAATCATCGTACGCACTGTATAAACTCGCACCAACGGTAAATACAGATACCCTAATAATTGCCTACCATGGTTTGGTTGCGTCTGTACTACGATATGGCATTATTTTCTGGGGGAACTCGGTAGACAAAGAGTTTGCTTTTAAGATACAAAAGCGATGTATCCGTGGTATGTTTGGTCTACAAGTCACAGATAGCTGCAAACCGCTCTTTATAGAACATAATATCTTAACATTACCATCTTTGTATATTTTTGAAATTTGTCTTTTTGTCAAAAAGAATCCGCAATTGTTTCCTCTTCAGTCAAGTATATCTCAACGTAATAGACGTAATAATAATAGACTATGTTTGCACAACGCCAAAACTACCCTCATGTGGAGAAGTTTATTCTGTATGGCTCCTAAAATTTATAATAAAGTACCAGATGCATACAAAATATTAAATATTAACTTATTTAAAAAGAATCTTAAAAAACTTTTATGTAAAAGAGCTTACTATAAGGTAGATGATTTCTTAAAAGATAATATTTAAAATTAAAATGGTAACTCTATTCCACATATTTTGCTATTTGTTTAGATTAAGTATCCGAATGTAGATTTTAAGTTTAAATAAATGTATATTTGTACGCCTGATATGGCAAAACATATTGAAACTGTAAATAATATTGTACCACCTTATATAACATATGTTTTTAACAAATAAATTTATCTTATCTTATCTTAAAAAAAAAAAACGTCGCAAATACGTATCTTTGTCAATAAGCATTTTGAGTCGAAAAAAAAGAACAGGGTTTCCATCATTCTATCTTTTGACAAATTTGACGTTTAAAATTGCCAAATTGACTTTTTCTTTTACCGCGTAAATATTGCATTTTTGGTAGTTGTTTTTAATTAATAAGATTATTTTGTTTTCATGTGTAGATATTCACCATGAATGTTATGTCGGAATCCTACCAACTGAAACCTTCGCTAACACGGTCACGATGTGTGGTCACTAACCTGTAAGTACCGAGGTTCCGGGATTGCAGCTGCTTTCAGCACCACCCTTAACGGGTCACCTTCATTCGTCTAAATACTTATAACGGGCCAATATGTAGGTCAAACACCTTACTTGATAGCAGGAATTAAGAGAAAAGAAAGGAACAAAAATCGGCAAATTCTTATATCAAATTGTTCGCATTGTTTGGTAATCAAATTTTATTTTATTGAACGTCGAATCTTTATCATATACCTACTCTATTAACCCCTTAGATGTACATCCACTCATAAAGTACGACCTTATATTTTAAATTCATAAACCGATATAAATCCTAACTAACAATTTGTAGTCTCAATACCCTGTGTATTACACAAGGGCTTAAGAAACGATCTCCCGTAGAAATATTATTGAATAATTAAACAGTACACTTTGTTATAATCAAAATTGAATTAAAACAAGCAAATTACATATAATGCCCTATCTAATGCCTTTCGAATGGGGTCATGGAATCGCTATTTAATAATGCATTTCATTAGCGAAGGGTGAATGAGACCTTGCGTAAATTTAAACTTTAATATTTTGGAATTAGAGTATGTTTTCCATTGAGGTATGGTAGTAAAATCCCATGATAGATGACTCGTCTTTTGCCATGTGCCACGTCGATTTAATTCGATTGTAAATGTTTGAAATCTTAGCTGCTCACAACGTAATTTATAAATGTGTCATGTCTACTCTGACAAATGGCGTCACTGATTTATTTATTCGTTATACAATGTACGGTTTTGTAATGTTGTTTTATTGTTTAAAGATAATTTATAGCTAACCTTTAAATGTGAAATCGTTCGCTTTTTTATTTTTTATTTTCGTTGTCAGTCCCTAATTGCTGCGAAGAATTATTATTCTGTTATGTATTAACAGAAACTCATGTTTTGAATTACTAGAAAAAAAAACATTGTTGGAGAGTTAGTTCCCACTTATATTAAGAGATATATTGTTTTTTATAGATATTTGTTTAACCAAACATTGGCAATGAAGGCTTGGTAATATGAATGATATTATGCCCAGTTCACGTAGATCGTGAATTTATGAGCATCTAAAAGGAAAACACTCTGTTTTTGAGCCATCTATTAAAACGCCACAATCACCTATGTCACCAATATAACTAACTCATAAAAATAAATTAAATCGTTAGCTGTGTTGTGACTACGCATTATACGTAAAATAAAATTGGTGTACAAATTTAAAAACGTCTAAGCTTAAGCTAAGATCTATATCTAATTGTATGGAGTGCAACACATTACAATGTTCTCATCATATAAATATAGAAAAAGTAAAAAGTCGTCTCATCATATCACAATAAGTAACTAGCACTACAGTCAGTACAGTTTTCATGCGTGTTCATCGACTTCTGCCGCTGACTGTCGCTACTAATTACACTTGTAATTGGCAATACTTTTATTTTATTATCGTATGGTACTCCTCATAAATGCCCTCCATCCGACGGCGAGGGTTATGTGGGACTCCTACCGAAACTAAAACCACACAGCGATCTCAGCACATCAACAATACATAGGTACTTAATATTCAGACCCATTTTTTTTTTAATAATAATTGTACCTATAGTCAGAAAGTATTTAAAGTATGTCCAGTTGTGAACGTAATGTATAGGTTTAATTCCAGCCATAAAAGTCAAACTTTACCATTAGAGCTTTGAAAACTAAAATTTATAAGTTTAGTGTTCGGTAAGCATGCGTTAATGCTTTTCAAAGATTTATCTGTATTTGTTAGGGTAATTGCATCTGGACGACATTGTATTAACTGCAAAGTTAGTCGTGTCGGTTCAATTTCCTGTAAAGGTACTGAATAGATGGCAATGACGTCACCAAAAGACGTTAAAATGTGGAAAAATAATTCGCAATTGTGAGCGGAGGTTGAGATGGCTTAGCGGTAAGAGCGCCTGGAGTATTTATCCAGAGGCGCCGGTTCGAATCCTGCTCGCGACAGTATTTTTTTTCCACAAAAATTATAAACTTTGAAAAATATCTTTATTTATACCAATAAACAGCTCTAATTCTCTCTAAACTCTTAAATCTCTACACTGTAACACAGTCATCCATCACAGGTAGAGTCTGATTAGTAAGTACTGTTTTGGTAGAGTACGGCTCACTATTATTTCACCTTACATAGCCTGGATGCCTTCACAGGTTGAATATAATGATACAACCGCTTTGGTAGAGACAGACGCGGCGCTAGAAATAGTTAGAATCAACTAGGTTTCGTTTTGTATAGATTTTATTTGGTGTATTTTTTGTATTAGGTAGATGATTTCTTAAAAGATAATATTTAAAATTAAAATGGTAACTCTATTCCACATATTTTGCTATTTGTTTAGATTAAGTATCCGAATGTAGATTTTAAGTTTAAATAAATGTATATTTGTACGCCTGATATGGCAAAACATATTGAAACTGTAAATAATATTGTACCACCTTATATAACATATGTTTTTAACAAATAAATTTATCTTATCTTATCTTAAAAAAAAAAAACGTCGCAAATACGTATCTTTGTCAATAAGCATTTTGAGTCGAAAAAAAAGAACAGGGTTTCCATCATTCTATCTTTTGACAAATTTGACGTTTAAAATTGCCAAATTGACTTTTTCTTTTACCGCGTAAATATTGCATTTTTGGTAGTTGTTTTTAATTAATAAGATTATTTTGTTTTCATGTGTAGATATTCACCATGAATGTTATGTCGGAATCCTACCAACTGAAACCTTCGCTAACACGGTCACGATGTGTGGTCACTAACCTGTAAGTACCGAGGTTCCGGGATTGCAGCTGCTTTCAGCACCACCCTTAACGGGTCACCTTCATTCGTCTAAATACTTATAACGGGCCAATATGTAGGTCAAACACCTTACTTGATAGCAGGAATTAAGAGAAAAGAAAGGAACAAAAATCGGCAAATTCTTATATCAAATTGTTCGCATTGTTTGGTAATCAAATTTTATTTTATTGAACGTCGAATCTTTATCATATACCTACTCTATTAACCCCTTAGATGTACATCCACTCATAAAGTACGACCTTATATTTTAAATTCATAAACCGATATAAATCCTAACTAACAATTTGTAGTCTCAATACCCTGTGTATTACACAAGGGCTTAAGAAACGATCTCCCGTAGAAATATTATTGAATAATTAAACAGTACACTTTGTTATAATCAAAATTGAATTAAAACAAGCAAATTACATATAATGCCCTATCTAATGCCTTTCGAATGGGGTCATGGAATCGCTATTTAATAATGCATTTCATTAGCGAAGGGTGAATGAGACCTTGCGTAAATTTAAACTTTAATATTTTGGAATTAGAGTATGTTTTCCATTGAGGTATGGTAGTAAAATCCCATGATAGATGACTCGTCTTTTGCCATGTGCCACGTCGATTTAATTCGATTGTAAATGTTTGAAATCTTAGCTGCTCACAACGTAATTTATAAATGTGTCATGTCTACTCTGACAAATGGCGTCACTGATTTATTTATTCGTTATACAATGTACGGTTTTGTAATGTTGTTTTATTGTTTAAAGATAATTTATAGCTAACCTTTAAATGTGAAATCGTTCGCTTTTTTATTTTTTATTTTCGTTGTCAGTCCCTAATTGCTGCGAAGAATTATTATTCTGTTATGTATTAACAGAAACTCATGTTTTGAATTACTAGAAAAAAAAACATTGTTGGAGAGTTAGTTCCCACTTATATTAAGAGATATATTGTTTTTTATAGATATTTGTTTAACCAAACATTGGCAATGAAGGCTTGGTAATATGAATGATATTATGCCCAGTTCACGTAGATCGTGAATTTATGAGCATCTAAAAGGAAAACACTCTGTTTTTGAGCCATCTATTAAAACGCCACAATCACCTATGTCACCAATATAACTAACTCATAAAAATAAATTAAATCGTTAGCTGTGTTGTGACTACGCATTATACGTAAAATAAAATTGGTGTACAAATTTAAAAACGTCTAAGCTTAAGCTAAGATCTATATCTAATTGTATGGAGTGCAACACATTACAATGTTCTCATCATATAAATATAGAAAAAGTAAAAAGTCGTCTCATCATATCACAATAAGTAACTAGCACTACAGTCAGTACAGTTTTCATGCGTGTTCATCGACTTCTGCCGCTGACTGTCGCTACTAATTACACTTGTAATTGGCAATACTTTTATTTTATTATCGTATGGTACTCCTCATAAATGCCCTCCATCCGACGGCGAGGGTTATGTGGGACTCCTACCGAAACTAAAACCACACAGCGATCTCAGCACATCAACAATACATAGGTACTTAATATTCAGACCCATTTTTTTTTTAATAATAATTGTACCTATAGTCAGAAAGTATTTAAAGTATGTCCAGTTGTGAACGTAATGTATAGGTTTAATTCCAGCCATAAAAGTCAAACTTTACCATTAGAGCTTTGAAAACTAAAATTTATAAGTTTAGTGTTCGGTAAGCATGCGTTAATGCTTTTCAAAGATTTATCTGTATTTGTTAGGGTAATTGCATCTGGACGACATTGTATTAACTGCAAAGTTAGTCGTGTCGGTTCAATTTCCTGTAAAGGTACTGAATAGATGGCAATGACGTCACCAAAAGACGTTAAAATGTGGAAAAATAATTCGCAATTGTGAGCGGAGGTTGAGATGGCTTAGCGGTAAGAGCGCCTGGAGTATTTATCCAGAGGCGCCGGTTCGAATCCTGCTCGCGACAGTATTTTTTTTCCACAAAAATTATAAACTTTGAAAAATATCTTTATTTATACCAATAAACAGCTCTAATTCTCTCTAAACTCTTAAATCTCTACACTGTAACACAGTCATCCATCACAGGTAGAGTCTGATTAGTAAGTACTGTTTTGGTAGAGTACGGCTCACTATTATTTCACCTTACATAGCCTGGATGCCTTCACAGGTTGAATATAATGATACAACCGCTTTGGTAGAGACAGACGCGGCGCTAGAAATAGTTAGAATCAACTAGGTTTCGTTTTGTATAGATTTTATTTGGTGTATTTTTTGTATTAGGTATTCATGATTTAAACTAAAAATAATTTTAATACAACTTACAAACTCGAAGAAGGTCTGGAAAAGAGAGAATTTTCTTATTGCTAATACTGTGTTTTTAGAATACATGACAGATTACACTTGGAATTCTGTGACATGCAAAATAGCAGTTTGTGTTCGCTATTAATGTAAACAAAAACCCCAACGAAATATTTCATCACTTTATGTAAATTGAAATGTTTTACAAGTATTTTTAGTAACAGACATTAATACTAGCTCGTATCCCAAAGCTCGACATTAAGATTAATTAATCAGAAACGTGACAATTTCACAAAAAAATAACACATTACTGATCATCACTTCTATCACATTTCAAACACAACGACATTCAAGTAAACGCAACCAATCAGGAAACGCTCACATGTCAATCACCAATTACAGCGTATTTTGTCCCGCGTCACTCGCCGCCGACCAATCGACGCGCTGAATTTAAATCATTGTTCAGAATTCGAATCACATTGCACTGACCGTTTGACGCACATGGACGTCGATAATAAGATTTAAGTATGAATGAACAACTATTCTACTGACTCTTGACAATAACGTAAAAAACGTAAAATTGAATGTAACCTTACACATTACATATTTTATTTTATGGCATCTCTGTTACCTAGTTATCATTACCCAATTCAAAGTCAAAGTCAAAGGTTTTTATTTCATATAAACCATACAAAGGCACTTATGAAAAGTCAGAATTTACGTGCACGGTTCCAAAAAGTCGCTTCCTATGGAGAAGAACCGGCAAGAAACTCCATAGAAGAACCGGCAAGAAACTCCATAATTCCATAACTCCATAGTTATAGTGCATTTAAATGTCGTAATTGAAAATAAAAGTCAGACGCAATAAAAGGTCTATTTACATGATCATTTATCGTGCATATATCGAGATATTTAAGCGAACAACAACAGCTTACCAAAAATAAAAAACTATTACTAAAGAATCTGAAATATATAAATTGGAGACAGTAAACATCGAAACATGGAAATCCCGCGAACCAAACATTCATACCATAAAATAATATTTATCAGTAAATAAGTTAATAGAAAATATTCATTATAATAAAACAACTTTTAACCGGATTAATCGCGTGTATTACTGATTTTTTGTTTTTCCTGACGTTTCGAACACTTTGCAGCGTTCGTGGTCGCAGGAGGACGATTAATCCGGTTAAAAGTTGTTTTATTACAATGTATAGTGATCGCGAATACCTAAGTTATTACTAGAAAATACTCATTTCATAAATATGAAGCCAATTCATTTACTTAGATCAAATTAAGCCTTACATACTATTACAAAATTTCTTAATAAACAGGAACACGATCCGAACTATAATTACAACGTATCAAAAACTTACATTATAATTAAATTATATTAATCCATAACATATTACTTAAATATTTAACACCAAATAATAAGCTTCATTAATTCTATTTACGCAAGACTACAGATAGTAGTGACTAATTAATTTCCTGTCTAAGAAAGTGAATTAGTTTAAGCTTAGTGTAGAAGGCCGAGAATGCACAAGTGCACAGGTTTGTGCAGATATGTGTGGGAATTTTTTTTTGTAAACGTACTAGCATAGAAATGATACAGGTTTGTTTTTATTTCTATGCTCATACAATTTATGAAATATCAGTATCGATACCAAGAAATGTTGTAAAAAAATGCACGGCGTTATTGTCAGTAGACTCAAAATACTTTAATATATTTAATATGGTTATTGCACACTTTGCCGCTTCAAGATTGGTATATTCTATAAAAAAGTTGCCCTAAACAAACAGACCATAGGGCCTTTTTAAATCGTTTACAAACGCAAATGCACGTTATAAACATTGATAATGTCCAACGACTAAGTTAGCCACTTTGGTATGTGGCAAATAATCAGCTTTTAGGAACATGAGAAGTGTATGTATGTACATTTTCAAGTTTTGTAGAAGCTATTTTGTAACTAGTGGACCACTAGAGTGTGGTCCAAAGCGCAACTGCTGAGCAGGAGGTTTTGGGTCCGATTCCAGGCTCAGGCAGTGTTAAGAAATTCTCAATAGCGCAGGAGTTTTGAATTGTGCCCAGTAGATAGCAATAGACCGACTTCCCTGTTGGTCTAATGCACAGAAGTTACAAACACAATCTGTTTCTCCTGTTAAAACTACGCTTTATCCGCCACACCCGTATGTATTACTCCTAATAGGAACTACGTTGCCTACTTCAAATGCTAATTATGTATATATCTAGGCTATGCTTCCTTCGCAGACGCTGTTTAAGTCTCTAGAAGTCGGTTTTTTGAATAAAATTGCCTATAACAATGTGTAAATGGCGATCAATTTGGTAAGTGTTTCAATGCATAGTTGGTTCTCGAAGCTTTTAATACTAAGTAGCTCTTATTTTAGTGATTGGGTATGTAGGTGACAATATAAATATTAACAACGGATATTTGAGTAATTAAATTGCCTTTTGAGTGGAACATTCCAGAGTGTTAGGTATCGCGGACTTATTTATGTAATCATTATAAAAGGTGTTGTTGATTTATACTCATAGATTGTTATATCTTTGCTCCTATATATATTTTCTGTAATCAATGTTATTCCCGACTTCTAAGCAATTTTTTGTTATGCTCATCATATCTTAGGCTATTTTTGGTCTGTCTATGAAACACCAATATGGAGTCATGTTGCAAAAGCGCGTCATAGCGCGTTGTTACAATTTAAGCCTACAACAAAGCTATACATTAATCTGAGTCTGTACCCAAAATTACATTTAGAGATTCACTGATGACCAGTGGGATTACTCCTGAAAATAATTCCGCTCGATTGACATTGGAAATATGTCAGTTCGTACTTTTAAATGCCAAAATGACTAAAAAAATTATTATAGATTCGGGATAATATGACGGCAACATGTAAAATTGAGGCAACTGTAATGTAGGTAAATTTATTTTAAAATATCGCGTTGTTTTATGGCGTCTATTTAATATTGGAATTGTATTAGTTTCATGAGTAACCCCACTGATTCGTAAATCTGGTTAAAATTTCACTTATCTTATAGTTTTTTCTACACAGTAGACGTAGTGAACGAATTAGGCATATGACGCGTTTGCGATTCTCGCATGTAAGATCTACTTATTACTATATGACCGGGCCTGGTTGTGAGATATATGACTAAGTGCACCCACGATACAGGAAAAGTTTTTAGTGTGAGAGAAAGAGCTATCAACATTTATAATACATAATAATAAATCTATAGCGAGCATTAATTAAATTGATCTGAAATACGTTATTAATTTTATTTATATAGTTAATTAATATATTGTTGATTGATTTGTAGGGGTATAATTAATTTAATGTTATTCATAATTTTATTAGTTATTTATTACTAATTAATAATTAATTTTATATATATATAGTCGTTAGAATACACACAATTTGAAACAATACACACATATACACACACTTTGAGTACACCATCCACTGTTGGCATCCGTGGAGCATTTTGTACAGGTTCCAGACGAAAACCAGCGCCTAGTAGGTAGATCCTCCTACTTGGCATTAAGCTGATCTGGATACCTATTTGGTCCAGCCGTGAGAGACACACTCATGCAACTTAGTTAATTTTTTTATTTTTTATTAATTTTTTATTTATGTCCAGTTACTTGTTTTAATTTTGTTTTTTATTTTATTTTTTCTTATATTATATTATATTAAGTATTTTTAAGGTTATGTAGGTTGTAGGGTTAAGTATTTTTAAGTTTTTTGCATATATTATTGTATACCGTGTCTCTTGAGCTGTGGCTAAATAATGTTTCTTTCTTTCTTTCTTCTTTCTTCTTTCTTTCATTGATGTGGCCGTCAAGTACCTAATTCATGCGCGTGGAAAGACTACGAGATGTGACCTCTACCCAACAGTTACTAAACATGGGCTGAATTAGACAAAACTTATACATAACTAACTCCACTTCAATCTTATCTACAAATGTTTATTCAAACGACAAAGACATAATTCAGAGATTTTCACACATAAAACGCATAACGAATCCGATCACACACTTAACGTGTATTCTCACGTTAGCTTCTATAATATTTTACCTTGCAACAAGTTAGCTGTAAGTCGGAATTATAATAAATTTGGTGTAGAATCAATTCCCACGTGGTGATAATGAAATCAGAGGCTTCATATATCAGCTCGGCGCTCACGCATCGACCTCCGTTCCCCATAACTTTGTACGCGTTTTAACATTGACGGCGGGTTGCGGTTACATCGACAAGCAGTAGCGTGGCGATAGTAATTTGAGCTGTGGCTCGCTAATTAGCAGACACAATTGATTTTGATTGTGTTGAAGTAGGTATTTCTACGTGTCTGAAAACGCGGAAGGGTTTACTTATACCGACCCTGTCAATAAAATTTCATCAAACTTTAGATTTTAATTTGAAGCGCGATAATGATTATGGGGTGCGAGGGGTATACATTTTTAATGCAGGTTTTGACGTTGTATAGTATGGAAATTGAAAGTAGGTATAACACTAAATGTCGTCTACAAATTTAATTTAAACCGATTTGCTATTATTATCTTTGCAAATATAAGAAAGTACAGAGTACCTATATAAAAACAGAGACATAATTATACCAAGCCCAATCCCATGCATGTCTAAGAACAACAATAAAATTTAAGTAGACTTGATATCGCTGTACGTACACTCTGCCCGAATCAAACCACACCTTTATGTCAAAAGTCATCAGATATACGTCACAAGTCGAATTTTATCACAATTGTTATCATATTTAATGGTTGTTTGAATGCCTGACTTAATATATTGCGCTATTCACATCAATTTTAATGCATTACGAATGATTTAATGCGCCGATACCACGCAATATTCTACGAAATTAATTGAATTCATCCAATAAAGCTGTAGATTTAATTAATCATTATTCGTATTTGCGCAGGCAATAAGGTGCTATTATGGGGAAGTTCAAGATCCATTATATTCTATTCAATTAATATATATTTTAATTATAATAAAACAACTTTTAACCGGATTAATCGCATGTATTATTAAAACCAATAATACACGCGATTATTAGTTGATTAAAAGTTGTTTTATTATAATGTGTAGTGATCGCGAAAACCTAAGATATTACTATATGTTTTAATTATTGAATTAAGTGTGTAATGATAGTAGTCATATTAAAAATTTTGTTTCGGGTTTGCGCTACAACGAATTTATATTGTTTTATTTTATTAGATAACTTTAACCAGCCCGCTTACCCTCTAATTTTTTTCTGGTAACAGAATCATACATACCTAATGAAAGATACACATATTTCCAGGCAATTTAAAAATTACCAAGCTTTAGGATCCGGATGCAAATAAAATTGTTTATTTACGTTAATGTGGTTTACAGCAAGTTTATTACCTATACAGATTATAAGAATAATTTTACACCACATTTTTTTAAATATCGTAATAAAGGAATAAGGTCTGAAGTCACTAAAAAAAATATTGTTTATAAAATTAAAGATAAATCTTTAAGAAGCTTTAACGCATGCTTAGTGAGCTCTAATGTTATTATACTAAATGGAAAAAGCGGTGACGTCACCGAGAGACGTGTTAAAGTATGGATGAAGAATTTGCGGTGGTGAGCAGAGGTTGAGATGGCTTAGTGGTCAGAGCGCCTGGAGTATTAATCCGGGAGGCGCAGATTCGAATCCTGCTCGCGACCGTATTCTTTTTCCATTTAATATGTTTATAAAATATCAAATTTTATCGTTAAATCTTGGATCCCTATTGCAATTTTGCTGAAATAATAATTACTTATTTTTTAGATATATTTTTTTCATTTACAAATTACGTCTTACAAAGTTTTACCATACCTTACTAAAAAGTAGTGGTGTACCTACATAAGCAATAGAATGGTGGCAAAATAAACTAGTATTAGCAAATCTTTAAACTTTGCCAAGTAGGTGACGAACTACTTATAAGATCATCAAACTTTCCACGTAATAAAAATGATTAGATATTATGTTCAATAAGAAATACCATCAAAGACTTCAATAATGATATGGGAAGATGTTAAAACGGTTTTCTCAGTAAATTTGCCGTTTTATTCTACGATACCTATACATAAGAGTATTTTTGAACATCGATGTTAATTTCGAGGAAGTTCTGTTAACGTTTGACTTCCTCAATTATCGGTTTTTAGAAAGCTAAATAAGTATTAATTATGTGAAAATTAAGTAATTGAAGACGTGTAAGTAGATAACGTTTTCGTAGCGGGAAAATATGAGTGACTAATAATATATATTTGATAAAACATATATATAATGATGTAGATATAAGCAGAAATTCATAAAGTTACAATATTAAATGGAAAAAGAATACGGTCGCGGACAGGATTCGAACCTGCGCCTCCCGGATAAATACTCCAGGCGCTTTGACCCCTAAGCCATCTCGACCTCTTGAGACTCTCTTTAGAGGTCGAGATGGCTTAGTGGTCGAATCCTGTCCGCGACCGTATTCTTTTTCCATTTAATATTGTAACTTTAGAGTTCGCTAAGCATGCGTTAATGCTTTTCAAAGATTTATCTTGAGAAATTCATAACTTCAAACAACTAAACTAACAAGTCCAGGATGTAAACGAATTCGGGTAATTCTCAACCAAGTTTTTTACTAATGATAATGATCGTTTACACGAATTCCTTGCCTTTCATTATCTATGAAAATCAAAGTACTGACAATGAACGCGAAAATGCCACAAAAATGTCTTTACATCAACAACTTTAAATCAACTGATCCTAATAATTAACACTTTCGTAAAACGCCCAGCATAAAACTTTCTCGTTTCTAATCATGTTAATACCTATGCTCACACTTTTAACAAAAACATAGATACGAACCAATAACCTCTTAAACGTGCAGAAAACATATCATTAACTTATATTTCAGCTCACGAATTCAACTAGATAATAACTCGGCTGATACGGTCGACAAAAAATGTTGACGCGAAATAGGGTTGCCAGGGAGCGGTACCACGCGTGATCACTTGTAATTGGCGTGGACTGATGGATGAGACGGCCGCTCCTCATTACAACAGCACAAACTTAAACGTACAGCCCTACAAATTACCTTTTAACTCTAAGCTTAAGTAATAAAGGTTAAACATCGTTTGAAGAAACGTAGCACAGAGTTGGTTGACGTGAAGAAACAGTTGGTAATTATTGGCAGCCCTGGAAGGTATCTGTTTCAAACAGGATCTTGTTAATTTTGCGCTTTAGAACTAAATAAGTATTTATTGAATAAAATGTATTTATACTTGCTAATATTGATTAGTAGATTTGTTTTTCATGTATCAGTGGGAATTTACACATGTTGAAACATCTATTGCTTAATGCATTCTTGTATTTTAATTTCGGATTTGCCCATATACAGAAATACGATTCCTGGATAGGTTATAAATTTTTAATCCTGTCCTTCTTCGAGCTATTCTTTTTTCCGTGTCTAGAGTGTGGAAGTCCAGTTTGGACGCCGATTTCTAGTGACTCAATCGACACGTACTATCACATTGCCGTCATTCCAGGATCACGGCTGCATTTATTGCTGGCTACAGTCCTTCGAGAGGTGTATTGTCTTGCTAAATTCAATTCAGATTCATCCAGAAACGTATATTATATTTTCATCGCTGCCACCCATAGTAAAATGATTCCTAAACAAACCGACATTACTACCACTGACATACCCATCAATCCCGCCTTAAACACGCTAAATGCACACGTAAACATCCCATTGTCACACAAATGTATCCCCCATAGCCAAACAATTCAAGGGCATTATTCATTGAAGGCGATCTGTCAACGGCTTAATGGCACCGAAACAATTTCTCAACAAAAAAAGAGGAAACACACGTCCCTACACGCCACTTCCGTTTGCCCGAAACAACAAAAAAAGCAACAAAACCGTGCACGAAAAGAAAATCTTGCGACGACTTTTAGCACTTCTACCCTACATTTTATCTACAAGGTAATTTGAATCATATCATTTTCAATTATGGTCGGTTTTCGAGTGGGGTGTATGCGGTGGTTACGTTAAGTACGTCCATAAAGGAAACCATTATTTTCGAGGGGTTATACCAAAGGCATTTGTATCGCGAATTTGAAGAAGTTCGACAGTTTGTTTTCGAGTGCATTTCGTCATTAATCAATGTTTTGTTCCCGTTTGGCGGGAGTTCCGCGGAAAGTTTTATATTTTGTGTTCTACCTGCTACCCGGGACCCCGGCGGGACTTTTCGCTTTGACAGTTTTTCCTTTGTAATTGATTGTTTGGTATAATTTTGTGTTTTATTTGTGCTTGTTTTTATGAAAGGATTTATTTATTGTTGGTGGTCTTATTGTGCGTAATGAAATAATGAATACTATGTTATGATAAATTGATTTTATGGCTTATTGTTTTTGCTACCGACCTGAATACTGGGAGAATCTATCATCAACATTGGAATGTCCATTGTTCTCACGATTATACATACATGAGAGCAGGTTATGGGGAACCCTAAGCTGAAAATATAACGTAGTATTACACCTGTATCCCTGATGGGTCAGACAGAGGGGTACATACTGTTGCCCATCACATTTCACCAATGAAATTATTAACTCCCATTTAATAAAATGAGCCTATTGCCATGAACCAGGCACAAATTAAAAACTTCAGGCTGCTCCTGAGAACTTCCACAACAGAATAGCTCAATAATACTTTTACCGATCTGGGAATTGGACCCAAGACCCACGCTGAGCAGCTGCACTTGTGACTATAGGATCAACGAGGTAGTTAAAACGTCAAAAATCAAGCAGAAAGGGTATTTTTTTTTAAACTCACCCGTTTGTAAGCTACGGTGTGGTCGAGGATGAAGCACGTAGATCCCGAAGAAATCTATTCACTCTAGCTTTGAATATGCATAGAATATATTTCTCACGAAACACGGAAAACGGCAGGGTGTTCCATTCATGGGCACGGTTCCATTTATGGGGAATAAACATAGGTAACCGAGCTACACTTACTTCTACTTCTACTATCTAAAAATTACTATCAAACCTTTACTTATCAATCTAAAACATCGTCAAGACAGCAAAAACTATCTATATAGTAGTATCCGTAGTTATTACAACGTGGACACGGCAGCTTTGAGCTCGAATCCACCGGCTGGTATTGAGAGATTTTCTATATCCGCTAGCTTTCCTTTATGCTACGTGCAATTTTATCCGGCGGTGCCGTTATGAACTTGCTACGATGGGACTAATGTGGATGTTGATGGGGTATATAAAATCTGGAATTACAATCTGTATATTTTTCAACTCAATATAATTGTTTCTTTAATTATGTAGCATATCATTTGTCGCACAGCTATTTTTTATATTGTATTGTTTCATTATAAGTACATTGAAATAGCTTTCTAGTGATTTTATTCGAAGAAAAATAAAATCACTAAAAAATTACCTTAAAAATCATTTTGACCGTATCTCCTCTGGGAGTATCTTTATCTCGTAGGTTTAGTAGCTAGGCTAGGTGTCTGAGTTGTTCAAACCTAAAGGCTTCACTTTGACTTACATATTAATTGATACCTCTATTGATGACAACGAACATGTCTCTGTAGAAATTCTTGGTGCTGCTGTGACTCAATTATCGTTTATCAATGCTGATTTGTGCAAGCTACTACGACCTCTTTACTTTGGAATTAGAAAAAGTAAATACAATAAGCCCATCAATCAGCAATAACCATATCTAACATACATTCTGCTAGACATACATATATACAGTCATGCCTGTTTGTTTTTGTGGTAGGCACAGACTATTAATTTTGTCTTGTAACTTGTTGTCACAAATAACATAATTTACCTTGGAGTAGTTTAGCTGTCACTGTATCAAGAGCATTTTTCTAACTAACTAGCTTAACCACTTTGATAAGATAGCGTCAAAAACCCATATATTAATTTTTTTTTAAACTCGAGTTGCCGTATCCTTATTAGTCTGTCGTGTGATCGGACATCATTTTCTTGGTTCCTTTAAGAAAATGCAGCTGACTGGGAGTCTCTGTATAACTTCATCTATTAGTATACTCTTATTTTTATTAATATCCGAAGCAGGTACCTTATTTTGGCTCTTTGATAGCAAGTCAGCTGGTGCCTTTGAGCCAATCATGAAGATGACTTTACGGTGTATTAGTTAGGAAATGGTCTTTAGTTTGATAAGTAGTGAAGAAGATTATGATGGATGTTAGGGTTTCCCGCTTCTCAGCAGGATGAAATGCACTTTGTTTGTCAATGCTAATTGTCTAGAAGGTATTATTAGGTACTATCTCATTATTCCTGAGCAGTGTGGGATCTGGCAGTGTGACATGTGTGATGTGGTCTGAATATTATTTGTTATATTTCCTTATTTAATCTAAGGGATCAAAGATAAACGACGAACCAAACATAGTGAGAAAACATGGTCTTGATGGACTGAAGGCAGTAAGTAGTGGGCAATGAGCCAGCGGAGATTCGATACTTCTCTATATGAAAAGAGGTCAAATTTAGCTAACTTTAACAGGCTGGTTGTATTATGGTGCTATTATGTACTTAAATAGGTAGTGGAGATTAATCGTTTAAGTTAACGAGGTCTACTTAAGATTAACGGATCGAAGGACCAATCATTTTGTCAAGTTACATGTAGATACACATCTAAAGATGTCACGAACTGCAATTCGGTTGGTCAGTATTCGAAGTATGTATTGCTGGTAATTATGTTTGATTTTATGTATTTAGATTAATTGGATTATTTATTTTAGTGATTAAAAGACCAAGTACTTAACCATCTTTTACGAATCGTAGGGATAGTCAGCGTGTCTTAAGAATATATATATCTGCCTACCATTTTCCCAATTACATTGGATTTCGACTTCCAGTCAAGCCAGATGCAGCTTAATACCAGCACTTTACATGGAGCGACTGCCTGTCTGACCTCCACAACCCAGTTACTGGGTAACACGATATCTCGTGGTATGACTGGTTGTCAAACTTTCAGGCTTCTAACTACCCGTAACGGCTGTCATAGATCTTAATTTGACAACCGGGACATATGGTTTAACGTGCTCTCCGATGCACGGAGGGGTCTCGGTATGAAATGATGGTCACCCAACCACAGACCGACCGCGGCAAGCGCAACTTAACCTCGATCGATCGATTTGTACGGCTGTTACTTAGCCACGAGTCTCTCAATTGTCTTAAGATTAATACAAGTAAATAAGTAACGATCTAGGCGCTCATAGTTACTTGTTATGATTAGTTCGCAGATGAATTATCGCATCTCCTTGCAAGGTAAATGAGAATGGACTAACTCAGTAGTCGTTAAGCTTGATTCTACTTCCAGGCCAAAAAACTCTGTTACCAAGACAGTTCCTAAAAAAAAAACAAAAATAGAAAATAAGTGCCGATCGAAAGCAAAAAAAAACTGCTGTAACTGGGCCACATAGATATCATATTCTAAAAGGAATCCAAATGAAATTGATTACTTGTACAAAAATAACTCAGCCATTTCTTGGAAGTGATATCTAAATAAAAATCTAACGAGCCGCGCAGAGATCACATTTAGTGTCCAGAGACCAATAAATTGAGTAACTTACACCAAAGCGTGGGACGTCCAATTTAACATGATACCCTCATAGCGAATATATTTTTTCTCCTTCAAGATTATTAGGAAGACGATAATTTAATTTAATTACCTTAATACGTAGTACGTTTTTATACGCGGAATATTTTTTTCGATTCACCATTCAGGAAACGCTGTAATGTTGTAACAAAAATGCCAAATGTGTATGACTTTATTATACCTGTTTACGCCGTTTCACCCTTGATTGATGAGGCGCCATCTGGAGGGCGTATGTGCGAACCTTGGGTCGGTCGATTTCGCATTGCCGAGCGTATCGGCCAATCAGCGACCCGCACCCCCGCACGTCACCGTGGAAGAATTATTACCACGTAGTCCGTTGAAGAAAGCGTGTGTTCCTGGTCGCTCGGCGCTCGAGTTGACCACCGCTCTCCGCTCGCTTGCGATCTGGTGTTGCGCTGACACCAAGTTATCGTCTCCCGCTGCTGCTCCTCATGTAGGACAGTTAAAATCTGTACCGCTTACGTGTTCTTCAAACTTTTGAACTTGCTTTGGGTAAAGTGCTGTGACCCACGCTAGTGACCGTGTGTTCATCAAGTGACGCTGCTTATCCATCAAGTGTGCTTGGGGCTCGCTGCTGCGCATACCAGAAGGTTCACGAGTTGGCTGGCTTTCGGGTAAGTGCATGCGCCTTTGGCTTGTTGGCTCTTCATTTCAATTTTGGTGTGAACACGGTGTACTCCAACCTTTTCGCTTTATTTCTCCCGCATCCGCATCACCATAGTTTTGGTCCTTCGAGCCGGATAATTCCAGTATATACCTACCTATTACGTCCATAATCCTATAAGATTTGCGAATATAACTGTGCCTTTTGTAAAATACCTACCACGTGCACGCGCACCTTGCCGGTCGCCGCGTGTTCTAACTTCTGCCACGCGTACCTACCTACAATATTTCTATTCAATAATCTACGCGCATTTAGAACATTAGTAATAACTACGTTTGTTACCTATTCTTTAATATCTCGTAGTTTAGTGAATATATTTGTTTAATAATTCGCATTCAAATAAAAAGTAGGTGCTTACCGAGGTGGTATTTCAAAATGGCGTCCGAAGATAAAATTAAATTACTCATCGCAAAAAAGGAATTGATATTTTCTCATATTAATGATTTATATAAAACCGCAAAGAAAATAGTTCCTTCTCAAATTGATACTAGAAGTAAACAAGACTTTCTAGCCGCTTCTTCTAATATAGATAAACTGTATAGTAATTTCAACGATCTATGTGATCAACATAACGCTTTATTATTAAAAGAGGACCCTGATTGTAAACTTAATTTTAGTAATTGGAGCGCATTTGAATCTTTATTTTCTGTCATTCAATACACACGTACGGTTCTATTAGAATGTCGTAGTGGGAGCTCAGACAAGCCCGCCGCTGATACCTATACCTGCCGCCTGGCACCGCTTGACTTAATAGGGTTTTCTGGACAGCCAGAATCGTGGCCGCTTTTCTATCAGTGTTTTAAAACAAATGTTCATGATAACAATAAGTTAACTGATGGTCAACGCGTACAGTATTTGGTGGGAAAGTTGAATGGAAGTGCCCTCAATGTCTTCGCGGGTATTATACCTAACGAGTCTAATTATACTACTATATGGAATTCGCTAGTGGCTAAGTACCAAGATAAGAGGTTACTTGGGTCTATTTACCTAAATAACATACTTGATATAAAACCGAGCTCTGACTCATCCGTTCAATTGAATAACTATATTGAAAAAGTTCATTCATCTTGGGCCGCATTACAACAATTAGGCATTAGCGATCTATCCGATTTTATTTTCATTCACCTCGCTCTCAGAAAGTTAGACTCGCAATTAGTTAAAAGTTTTGAACTATCAGTCCGCGATAAGGACATTCCCAGTAGTGATGACTTAGTGAAATTCGTACGACATCACATAAAAGTTCTTGAACGAACTACTGCCGTTCGTCAGAATACATCACAACATAATACTCAGGGGTCCAATTCTTATACTCGGTCGCGTTCTTCCGCACCGAAAGTTTCGCATAGTTTCGCTATTACAGAAAATAATGTTAATAAACCAGTTTGTGTTTTCTGTAAAAAACCGCATCATATTCATTTATACGAGTGTATGGAATTTAAACAGTTGTCTGTTAAAGAGCGTTTCAATTTTATTAAAGATAACAAATTGTGTATCAATTGTTTTAGTGGCAAACATACCACACTTAATTGTGGGTCTCAAAACACTTGTAAACAGTGTCATAAAAAACACCACTCCCTATTACATTTTGACATTCATGAGCGAGTTCCACAACACTCGCAACATATCGCAGGAGGTGATAATTGTAACCCAGCGACCACTGTGAAGACGAGCGCGACCGCTGCGCTCGCTGTTTCAAATGATACGAATTCAACTTGTGCGCAGACTGTATGTATGCATACAACTGAACTGAACCCGACTTCACTCGCTTTGCATTCGTGCAACAATAACAAAGTTGTATCTGGTAGTCAATTTAATAAATTAATTGTTCTACCTACAGCTCAAGTATATGTTCCTATTAATGGAAACCGCATGGTTATAAGATGTTTAATAGACAGTGCGTCTCAAAATAATCTTATCACACTCGCATGTTGTAAAAAACTAAAATTAAATATTCAACCGCTTGTTAATTCGTCTTTAAAATCCGTAGGGTCGATTTCGACACCTATTATAGGTTACGTATCACTTTCTCTGCAGTCCCGTGTTTCAGACGCTCAATATAATGTGACGTTGCTAGTAATTGATTATATAACTGATCAATTGCCTACGCGTGAAGTCCAAGCATCAGTGATGGAACATTTCCAGGATTTACCGCTCGCTGATGAATATTGGAACTCCCCCGGGAATATAGATGCGATTCTCGGTGCGCAGATGTTCGCATTCATTATACTCGGAGGCAAGGTGATACCACCATGTCTCGCTCAATCAGCTGACTCGTCGGATACCGCTCGTTCTGTACCTCACGCTCTCGAAACCACGCTTGGCTATATTGTCATGGGTGAGATACCTTCTCTCAACCCTGAAGGTGTAGTCTGGTCCTTCGGTCCCTTAGTAGATACATTATATAACAATATATTAAAATTCTGGGAAATCGAGGAGGTGCCGTCAATAAATATTTTAAGTCCGGAAAATCAAGACTGTGAGAATTTTTATAATTCGTCAATCAAAAGGAGTCCGTGTGGGCGATATGTGGTCTCGCTGCCGTTCAAAGGCGACCCTAAATCGTTAGGTAATTCCTTCACGCACGCTCAACGTCGATTGACCGCGCTAGAACGCAAGTTTAGCGCACTTCCAGCGTTACGTCAAGCTTATAATGACGTCATAACTGATTATATTGATAAGGGTTACTTATCGGAAATACCTTATATTTCCTCCGCTTTAAATGATGGTTACCTTATACCTCACCATGCTGTTGTTCGACCTGACAAGTTGACAACAAAAACCCGCATCGTTTTAGACGCAAGCGCTAAAACTGATAGCGGTATATCTCTCAACGATTTATTACACATAGGGCCAAATTTACAGGCAGACTTATTTTCACTTCTACTAAAGTTTAGATATTTTAAAATCGCTATAACCGCAGATATACGTCAAATGTACCTTAGAATATTGTTATCAGAGAGTGATCGTAAATATCAAAGGATATTATATCGCTTTAGTGAAACCGAACGTATTCGCATTTTTCAATTTAATTCAGTAGCTTTCGGTCTTCGCTCCAGTCCGTTCTTGGCAATGCGTACTGTCCGCCAGTTAGCTGAGGATTATCGCAAACGCTTTCCTCTCGCTGCAGAGGTCGCCTCTAAAGAACTATACACGGATGACTTGACTACCTCTGTAAAATCTGTCGAGGATGCGATTCGTTTGTCGGACGAGTTGCTAGCCTTATTCAAGATCGGCGGATTTGATCTTGTGAAATGGGCGAGCAATTCCCCAGAACTTCTGGCTCATCTTCCTGAGTCTTGTCGTGCGGCAATTGAGTTTACTGACGATAGTGACACACTAAAGGTTTTAGGCTTGAATTGGCTACCTACTAGTGATGTATTCTCGTTCACTACGTCTACCACGTCTACCGGTATCACTAAACGTGCTATACTGTCAACTATCGCTCGCTTATTTGATGTACTAGGGTTCGTCGCGCCGGTTATACTTTACGCAAAGCTTCTAATACAAGATCTCTGGCTTGCTAAAGTGGGATGGGACGAAGAACCCTCTGCAAAAATCACTGAATGTTTTATTAAATTTAAAACCGAATTACCGCTATTATCTAATTTAGAAATACCACGTCATTTAGGTGTAGCATCAGGCTGTATTGTGAATCTGCTCGCTTTCGGTGACGCAAGCATGAAAGCTTACGGCTGCGTCCTCTATTTGCATGTTACTCATCCTAACAATGATATTTCCATTCATCTGGTGGGTGCTAAGTCTAAGGTGGCTCCACTAAAGACTGTCTCCTTAGCCAGACTGGAATTATGTGCCTCGCTGCTTCTCGCTAAACTTGTTAACCAAGTATATACTCTATTTCATAATCGCTATCCTATAAAAGAGATATACGCATTCAGTGATTCTACCATCGCTTTGTCGTGGATTCATTCATCTCCACACCGGTGGCAAGTATTTGTTGCCAACCGAGTGGCTAAAATACAGGATAATTTATTGCCTGACCGCTTCTTTCATATAAACGGTGTAGAAAACCCCAGTGATTGCCTATCGAGAGGTCTATTACCCTCGCAAATTATTAATCACCCGCTTTGGTGGCACGGTCCATCCTGGATTCGTTGTCCAATCGCTGAATGGCCTATCGTGCCCTTTGACCCATCCCGCGTGGAAGGTATTATACCTGAAACGAAAAATTCTGTTACTCTTGCCGCTATATCCAATATGGACACTTCGCCTCTTCTTGAGCTCGCTCTCCGGGTTTCTTCCTGGAAAAAATTGTTACGTATACTTGTATACTTTCTCCGCTTTACAAATAAGTTACCTCGCTCGCTCGTAATTCAAGTCTCTGACATTGAAGCCGCTGAGAAAGTTATTCTTCGTGAATTGCAAAGCAAATACTTTGCTGATGAAATTAAAAACATAAATAAAGGTAACTTACCTTCGCCTCCTGTGAGAAAACTCTATCCGTTTGTTGATGACAACGGATTGCTGCGCGTTGGTGGTAGATTGACGAACGCCAACATACCATATGACAATCGTCATCCAATATTGCTTCCTCGTCGCCATCACTTGGTCAATTTGTTAATAGATGACTATCACCGCTCTAATTGTCATACCGGTTCGCATCTCCTTATGTCTTTACTTAGACAACGCTATTGGATTATTTCTGCTCGAAATATCATTAGACAACGCATACGCCAATGCAACTATTGTTTCAAGATTGCGCCATCTCATCCTACACCTATGATGGCTAGCTTGCCCCCTGCTCGTGTGCAAGAAGCTAAGGCTTTCACTCACACCGGCGTTGATTACGCTGGGCCTATAAACATTACTCTCACGCGTAAGCGGGGCGTTAAAAGTCAAAAGGCCTATATTTGTCTGTTTGTGTTTTTAACAACTAAAGCCATACACATTGAAATAGCATCAGACTTAAGTTCTGAAACGTTCCTGGACGCTCTCAAGCGTTTCCTGTCTAGGCGTGGGCCAGTATCGGTAATATATTCCGATAATGGAACAAACTTTATTGGTGCAAAACGACAATTGGACGAATTGTACACTTTTTTGTCCGCTAAGGATACATCTACCGCGTTTCAAACTGAGTTGAACAATCGCAAAATAACCTGGCGGAATATTCCTGCCCGCGCACCCCACTGGGGTGGAATTTGGGAAAGCAATATAAAAAGTATAAAATCTCATTTATATCGTTGCATTGGGCAACAATTACTGTGCTATGAAGAATTGTTGACGGTACTAGTGCAAATTGAATGTCTCTTAAATTCGCGTCCATTATGCTTGCTGTCTGATGAGCCACATACTATTTTAACTCCTGCGCATTTTCTTAACACGACACCGCTGCAGGCTTTACCTGCATCTGAAGTCAATGAATCGATAAGCCTTCATAGTCGAAAGAAGTTATTAGATAGTTTAGTTCAGAGCTATTGGAAGAAGTGGCATGTAGATTACTTACACACGCTTCAACTGAGGCAAAAATGGAATGCTCCTGACATTCCCATTAACCCAGGTACGCTTGTTCTCATTCATCAGGATGATTCACCACCGCTTCGCTGGCCTACAGGCATTGTTGAACAAGTATACCCTGGAAAGGACGGAATCACGCGTGTCGCGTTAGTGCGCACTACAAGTGGAAGTTTTAAACGTCCAGTTGTAAAACTTTGTCCACTGCCGTCACAATAATTTCACCTCCCTTATCATAAGTTTAGTTAATATTGCACAGTTATATCAGCATTTCATATTAGATTTAGTTGATCATTTGTAAGTTTCAAGTCGCATTTAATTGAATTCTCCGCATTTGTTTTACTTCAAATTAATTAAATATTATCCTGTTACATCCTTTCCTATCGTATCTACCTTTAGTTCCTTTGAAAATCCTACGGATTTCCAAGCCGGGGAGGTTGTTTACGCCGTTTCACCCTTGATTGATGAGGCGCCATCTGGAGGGCGTATGTGCGAACCTTGGGTCGGTCGATTTCGCATTGCCGAGCGTATCGGCCAATCAGCGACCCGCACCCCCGCACGTCACCGTGGAAGAATTATTACCACGTAGTCCGTTGAAGAAAGCGTGTGTTCCTGGTCGCTCGGCGCTCGAGTTGACCACCGCTCTCCGCTCGCTTGCGATCTGGTGTTGCGCTGACACCAAGTTATCGTCTCCCGCTGCTGCTCCTCATGTAGGACAGTTAAAATCTGTACCGCTTACGTGTTCTTCAAACTTTTGAACTTGCTTTGGGTAAAGTGCTGTGACCCACGCTAGTGACCGTGTGTTCATCAAGTGACGCTGCTTATCCATCAAGTGTGCTTGGGGCTCGCTGCTGCGCATACCAGAAGGTTCACGAGTTGGCTGGCTTTCGGGTAAGTGCATGCGCCTTTGGCTTGTTGGCTCTTCATTTCAATTTTGGTGTGAACACGGTGTACTCCAACCTTTTCGCTTTATTTCTCCCGCATCCGCATCACCAATACCACTTAATATCTGTAAGAAATGGTTTATTATCGATGTTGTAGTTACGTATAGGTAAGTTATATAATTAATTAATTTAATGAAACTACTCGATCTGCCTAGCCTTTTCCAAACTACGTTGGGGTTGGCTTGTAGTCTAACTGGATGCAGCTTAATTCCAGTATTTGACATAGAGCATGCCTATCTGATCTCCACTACCCACTTACTGGATAACATGCTAGCTCGTGGTAAGACTGGTGGTCAAAGTTTGAGGCTTGTGACTACCCTTAACGGCTGTCATAGATCTTTATTTCATTGGTAATCGGGACCACCGGCTTAACGTGTTCTTAGAGGCACAGAGGGGTCTCGATTTGAAGTTATGGTCACCCATCCACAGACCGACCGACCACGGCCAGCTTAACCTCGTTCGACCAATCTGTGCGGCTGTTACTTAGCCTACTAGCCAGGCCCACCTGAAACTACTTATCATTTATATTTCAAATGTCGGTGAACTAGCGACAATATTTAATAATAAATAAATTGATGTGGAATGAAAATACATTCGTAAGCAGGGTTTAAATCTGCTTCTCAACGTTTCGTTGTTGTTCTTACGTGACAAGTGTGATATTAGTTTTTTTAATCTATAGCACAAACTTTAATTATGCCGCAGCTTAAATTTGATGCAACCTATATGATGAAAAAGACTTGATGCTATTTTAAATTATCCCGTGTACATCTTTTGCTGGGGACTAAATTTACGTTTCCCAATAAAATAATCAGCAAGACAAAAAAGGCTTTTTCTCATTCAGAGCAGACAGGAGTATTGAATCATATGTAAATTTTTTTAAACATCTATCGATGTGGTATCTTTTAATAAGTTCTCTCGTGATTTTTCATCACGATAGATATATCAGTGACATGAATAACACGTACATAACAGCTACCTACACTGCGCTCCTTGCTTGTTGCAATTTTTTGTCGGTAAACGATCTCTATGGTTAAGCAAGTTCTGGCGCCGTCAGTCTTTGAATGGGAGGTTACTCGAACTATTTTCAAGTATGCGTCACAGGGCACGTTCTGCTGTTGATCCTAACTGTAGTTAATTATCATAGCATGACACTTGTACCCCGAAAGGGTAGGCAGAGGTGTACACAGTTGTATATCCACGTTTAACCAATACTGCTTTTAAGGCAGATGTGATGTGTGGTGAGCCTATTGACATCTATCGGGTACAATTTCATACTTCGGGGTGCTACTGATAATTTCTCTGAACAAAAATCTCAATAGCTAACACTTGGTCGACCGGGAAATCGAACCCAAGATCGCATGCTCAACAGTCGCGCTTGGTACCATTAGACCAACGAGACCAGAAAGATGTAGTTAATTTTTAGTTGCCATTAAGCCAAGTTAGAGGTCTATAGATGGCTTGAATGACACTGCCTCCAGGTTACTGTTGAAATGTATACCAATTCAAATCCAATTCCAGTGTTAATTAACAAAGTAATAAATAAAGTAAATCAAATAAAGAAAAAAAAAAAAAAAAAAAAAACAAATTAGGTATCTCAATTTTAAACTACGTTGGCATAATAGTATCATGATACTATAATTATTTTTAAGAAATTTTGGCTTTTAAAACTCCGAATTGTCATATTTCTAATGTCAATCTAGCGGATTTATTTTAAAGACTAACCCTACAGGCAGGTTTCTAAACACAAATAAGAAACAAAACAACAGAATCGATCTTCACACACATAATTCCCAAACACTTGACGCGCTGTCACTAAAGTAGCACTAAATATGGTAACTATCTACATAGTTGCATCGTCAAAAAGTATTTGGTTACTAACAAGAACTACCGCGCGATGGTAATCTACGAAATCTATGTGTATACAGCCCTTAGTGTATGGTCCTGTGTGAAGACAACACTGTAATGTGAGACGTTTCGTACTTTATTATTGAAATATACGGGCGGGTTTTGCATCTAGCATGTTGCCGTTGTTATTTGCCGAATTTGTTGTTCGTTGGAATTTGTTAAATATGATTGATCTATTTTTATTACAATTTACACAAACCACATTTCACCACTACACATATCCTCACATGCTCTCATACATTCACCACACAATACATATCCCACACACAAATTAAACATTTTCTTTTTATAGTAATAGTAAGTAGATAAAGCTATCTAGTAATTAAAGAACCTTTGCTAGACCATACCTGAATAAATTACCTATGATACTCGAGGGGGGATGGCACTGAATGCTGAAATACAGGCTATGCCTAATTTAGCTTCAGAAGCTCAAACTTTCGTGTATTTACACTCTTATAAAATGGCATTTAAACTGTATATTGTTAGAATTGTATATGTATTGTAATATTCTTTCCTATTGCCATCTAACGGGCACAATTCCATATTCCGGGCTGCTACTGAGAATTTCTTAACAGAAATACTCAACAACACTACCCGACCCGAGAATCGAACCCAGGACCTCATGCTCAGTAGTCGCGCCTTAGACCACTAGACCAACAAGGCAACTTTGTTATACTAATATAGATAGATAGATATAAAATAGGCAATATTAATTCCAATATTACAAGAAAATGTCTACCATTACCTTTCTGCCACCCCATTAACCTCTAAACTGGACATTAGATACGAGCAAATTCCTTCACCACCTTCATTTCTCTTACCAACATGCTTCACAAAACATTCTCCCGTATACCATCAGCTAGAACAACGCGTAACTCCATACGAAACACCTATAAATCGACAGTTAGTCCATATTAATTGGTTCGCGTGTATACTTCGCTACTGTACGCCCGCTGAGATTTACACTCGTACTGTAGATATTTAAATTTATTTATGAAAAATGTGTCCATTTATATTGTAGATGCGTTTGCGTGTTAACTTGTTTTTGTTTTTCGTAAACAGTCGCGCGTTCCTGTTTGGTTTGGATTGTTTTATTGGTTGTGTGCTAGTTTTGAGGATAGTTTGGTTGTCTAACAATCGCAATAAATATAAATAAAAATATTTTCATATCCATAAACAGATGACGTAATAATACATCTATTCAGCTATTGCCTGGTTAATATATTCAGGTGGCTTATGTAGTACATGTATTCTATAAATTATTGTTCATCAGTTGTTACTCACGTGCATTTTTCGGGATGGCCCGAGTAGTTTCAAACTCGAACGGAGCCCTTAGTCCTGAGCTGAGCCCGAAACTAGTCGGGCAATCCCGAAAAATGTACCTGTTCAATAATAACCACTGTATACCTATTAATAAACATGAATATTACTCACGAAAGTTATAACATATACAAAAAAATCGCGTTATATAATTGAGCGACGATTATATGATTAGAAAAATCTGGTAATTACTGTTTGTTATCCCCTAATTATTTATTTAAATACAAATATTAATATAGGTACTCATCGAGTTATCCACAAACAGAAGTATATTGAAAAGGGGTAGATACGGACAAACATATTTCATTCTAATGGTATATTAGCATACATGCAAAGCATGCTACGTGTATCGTTATTTTATCATCGCGTGATTACAGCCAGCTACCGCAAAATGGCCGACGGCGCTAATAGATCTCACCGTCTTGTGATGATGTTTTTACTTGCTTTGTTATAAATAGAATAAATGAGACGTGTACTGGACAACTTGCTAAAAACTACCAGTTGTTGTGTCCAGACTATCTAAATTAAAAAAAAAAAATGATTTATTTTTTCGGCCAAGCCTTCTCAATTTTCTCCACTTCTCGCAACATCTGACAAAATTTGATCTACTGGTTCCAAGCGCGATAGCTGAACATGAGGCCTTGGCTTCGAATCCCAGGGCGGACAGTGTTATTAAGTTTTTCTGCTAAGACATTATCTATAGCAGCAGGGTTTTTCCCGGTAGATGGCAAGGTTCACTACCTTTTACATGGGATTTAATAAGAGTGAAATGTGGGTCTACAACTGTGTACACCTCTGCCTACCCCTTCGAAAAATACAGGCCTGATGCTATGTTATGTTATAAAATATAATGTTAAAGCAGATAATTATTAACTTACTGTCCTTAACTTACTTTTCATTGTGTTTACTTAAGCAGCAAGAATTGTCCAAGCCGTCTATCAACTGAATGATACTTGACAAATAAAATATCCAAGTAAATGTATTCGATGATAAACTGGTATGTACCGAGTAAAGAAACGGTTGCATGTCCGAGTTCTAAATCTTTCATTAAAAATACCAAAAATAGAACACTTGTCTCTTATCTTCAGTTAGACAACACGTAAACTTGAAAAGCACTTACTAACACTGTGTCGATGTCTAGATAAAATCTAGATCAATTCACTAACAATTTCACTTTGTGAATAATTACTTTGCGCGGTCTGTTGTTTATTGTACTTATATGCTCTATAATTATATGTATACCGTTCAGTTATAGTACAAATATTATGTAGGATATATATTCTGTTCATAATTACTTCTAGGCCTGTCTCCATAAGATAGGGGCTCGTGGCTAAGTAACAGCTGCATAGCCGCGATCGAGGTTAAGCTGCGATTGCCGCGGTCGGAACTTCTACCGTTCGTAACCGATTTTTACTTTGGTTAATGGTTCATTTGTATATATTTCAATCTTACTTTTCGGAACTTTTTCCATACCCAAGTTCCCGAGTATCATGCTCAATGCTGATGTCAAATATATCTTTAGCTCTGACTTTCCTCCCAGTACCGCTCCAAGGCTCGCCTATGAGTCAATAAATCCGATACAATAAAACTTTTAAAGTCCCGTATTTCATGCACAGGATCCACATGCGAATGCTAGTTATATAAATATATTGGCAATGGTTATAAATAACTGTGGACTTGGTGTTTATGTTAATTAGAGTAGCCAATGCCACTGCAGCGCGAAGAGACGGCGGGTGATACCACCAGATTAACGGGGTTTAATTAATTGTTAAATTGTACTGACAAAACGAGAGTTAAGGCGAAATCTAATCGAGAAAATGTTTTACTAATTGATCCGTTAATTGTACAAGTTTAACGGTAGTTAACATTATCGTAATCGTGACTAATTGTAAAAGATAAAGATAGTATCTTCAATTGTAATGAGACGTTTAATCTGAAATTTGAGAAGACAACAAATAGGCATAACAGTGAAAATGTATTTTATTCATCTGTTTGTGTGCATATTTCTTTATTTTACGTACGGATCTTGACGCATATAAAATAAATATTAAAATGATGCAAAAATATACAAATATAGACATTTACTTTTAAATCTGGTTCCCATGCTGATTTACGACACTGAAACTAAGCGCTTTATATTCATGTTAAGCTGTTATAAATCGAGACATATTTTTGCTTTGCATATAAATACTAGGTTTTAACACATTAATTAGTTTCATTTGCATATTAATTAATAAAAAGCTAAAGTTGGTTGGTAATTAAATTTTGTTATAGTTTTTATGATAGCGTTTAAATAAATTTTGAAAGAGACAAACTGAGAATTCACACGACCGTAAATATCGGTTTTCAATTTAAATTCATTAGAATATATTCCACCTTATCACAGTTATCGACACGAGAAAGAAATGAGCTTGTCTGTTTATTTCTTATTTACAGACATGCATTAGGCGAGTATTATATTAAATTAAACTTTAAAAACAAGCTTGAAGTCTCGCGTTTACGTATTTTTGCAACACTGCAAAAGTCGGAACATACAGAAACCTATTGAAAATTGAAATTAATAAATCAGTGTTTGAAGTACTGTAGATTATTAAAGTGCCTAGATTATTTCAATATCAGCCTAAACTTTATAACTAACAATAAATCCACTGTGAGCCACACTTAACCGTTAATTAAGCAAGGTGTTGCCAGTGCAATCGGTCAGTGAACACCGAGGCTAAATCTTCGTCGACCTCTAGCAAGACTAATGTTTGCGCCAGGCTCTGCTCGTCGCATTGTGCTTTATTTGTATTCGCTTAATGTATACAATCTCTAATTACACGCAACGCCTTCGATCGTTTAGGGTTGCCGGATTGTGTTAGATTTAGATTTAGCATTGCGATCTTTGATCTCATAGTTGATTGCTTAAGGCTTTGGAGTGAAACTTAGTACCTAAGAACTGAGGTTCTAATACTATATTTATAAAACATACATAGATTCACGCCTGTGTAGAAATTATTTTCACATATTGCGACCCTTCGTTGTCTACCTCATCATAAAGTTGGTGAAGGGAAACACAGCCACTATCTAACTAAAGCAATCATCAGCTAGAAGGATTCGCTTTTATGCTATCATCATCAATTTAATCGACAGCCTTATTTCAACCATTAATGAGTATCACTCTACTATTTTCTGCGTCATGCCTGCCTGAGTTGTGCTAAATAATAATTGCACAACAATTTCGCAACTTCGAGTAATTTCCTCATTTTCCAATACCAATTTTACCAACTTTGGTAATAATGTGGTATTTTAAAACATCATAAAACTACAATCGATTCAACGCACTTGTTCTTATTTATTTAAAAGTCTGCACTATTGACAAAAAAAAGTAAGAAAGATACTTACAGTTTTCCAGATAACGGTCCAAATACAGTGAAAACGTTCTAATAAAATATCGCAGGTGTTAATTTGCCCATTTTCCCACACTTCTATTGATAACTGAAACTCATAAATGTTCTATGCAAATGGCTGCTACACTCAGTGGAAAGATAAGTAGGACATAGGTTAGGTTAATAAATTGAGACGGTACAGATAATCTTGGCTAATGAGTGTGTTTTGTCAAAGTGTGTGTGAATCTAATGGATCGGTGGCCTATTGCCACTTGCTACCGAAGCTTAAAGTGGTCCTTTGGGCTGGTGTAAGAAATAAATGGTTTTGAATTAGGAGTTTGCTGATGTTATTAATCTCAAGCTCCTCTGTTTCATGCTCCATACAAGAAATAAAACTGTTAAGTGTTATTACACTCCTTAAAATAGCCTGAATGTATTTTTTTATAAGTATTTTAATTATTACGATCTATTTTTGGTTATGTTTTTAGATTAAAGATAAAGAAAAAGAAAAAAAAAACAGTAGTCTATACCTGCCGAACCTGCAACAAATATTATACCTATGAGAACTAGAACTCCGAAGAAGGTTAAACTAGGCACAGTGTGGTTTTAGTCAATAGGAGACCGGAATATTTGATGAGAATTTTCACACGTAGATTTCCAAAGAGGAAGTTTCTTGTTTCTTGTGTTTAGATGAGAGTCATTTAAACGACCATCGGTAGGCCCGTAAGTATTGACGTAAATATTGAAAACAGTCGCGACTCATAGTCTAACGTGCCTTCTAAAAAGGTTGAATTTCATTAATATTATCATAAATATTTACATCCCATCATGCCCGTCTGATTTAGTACTTTTAAATGTTTTCCACAGAATACCATTATTTCTTCAATCTCTCCAGTGTGAAGGACCAACCCTAAAACCTTTAACGCCTAGGCGTTAGAAGTTGATTCCCGTAGGTGTTGTCCACCTAATTAGGAGTACTTAGGTGTTGGAATCCGTGTTCCTATTCTACTCTGGAACGTGTTGAAAATGCTTTTGTTGAATTAAATGCTGGAGCAGCCATTTGTCGGGCCAGGGTCAACTGTATCCGCATACCCGGGTCAATACGTAGGCTTGTAGGCAATTAGGACCGGTGGGAATTACTGGGCTTGTAGGCATTGCAATTGTAATGGGCTGTTGGTGAATTTGTTATTCTTAACTTGGTAGGCTTGTGAGTTTGAAATGGCTGACTGCAGAGGGTAAGTATTTCGCCGATTATTTAAAGAAGTAAATCACATTCTTCTTTGTCTCGAATCTTGAATTTTGTTTGACTTGCTTGTATTAGTTCAATAAATCTTTCGTAAATATTTGTCTTTTACAGATTTTCTTGTTTTCTGTTGCTCGGTAATTAGCAGACACAATAGATTTTTATTATTATGAAGTATAATTTTATACTTCTCCCGTTCAATGAGTGGTTTTTCCAATTAGTGTAGTCCTTGTAGATAAGTTTAATAATACCTAGGTTTTTAAAAGAAGCTTACCTGGTATTATCTGGATAATTAATTATTTGTATACGTCTGGATATTAGTCAGCCATCTTAGATTTTTTAGGTAGGAGGGAACTCCCTTCAATCTAAAAAATCAAGGGCTTTGTATACGTAGGTATTCTAAATTTCTTCAGAAAATATTAAACACGCGTATATATAGGTGTTAATTATCAACTTGTTCAGATAATATCAGATGCAATTTTATCTAAAAAATAACGGCAGTATTAAAAATAAAGGTCACTTCAAACAGTCAACATTTTCGTCTCTAAGATATTCATGCAAGCGATCTCTAAATACGAGTTCGGGCCCTATTTGAATGATCTTTAACTTATTATCAACCGTTTTACGTATTACGAGAAGCTACATGGAAGCTGACTGTAAACAAGATGCGGTGCAAGATAAAACTGAGACAGATTAAGAAGAGATTTTAGGAGCTGGTTTACGAAACGTGTGCTGGGTTATAGCTGAATTCTCCGTTCTGAGGACACACTCCATTTCGCATATAATAATACAAATAGTTGTAGATGTCTATTGATGTTTCTAAATGAATATGGGTCACTGTCTCACTTTGAACCAAGCAGTCGAAGTATTTGTGTGGGATAGCATCGCCCATGTATTTAGGGTTAGACATACATAACATAGTACCACGCCCATATTCTCCGAGTAGGTAGGCAGAGGTGTTGTACTCGCACATTTCACCGATGATGGTATTATGTAGCACTTTGTGGTGGTGAGCCTATTGCCATCAACTGCGCACAATTCTAAGTAACGTTTGTCGGGAATTATAATACCTATACCGACTGTTTTTGGTAAATGGATAAGTGTTGGCAGCATGGAGGCTTCTTATATACTCCTCACCCAGTTTAAATATTTAACAATTAATGTCCATCAAATGTTAGTTATTACAAACTTATTAAATGCGTGATGGATAGGGGGAAAATACGGTTTTTAAAATCAGTGGATATGCGAATTCAATAAACTTGTAATAATCACATTCATGTCGTAATTTGTTATAGGAACCTATCGTATTTTACCTGAATGGTTTTACACAGTGAAGTTACAAGCCAACTTTAAGTCTATCTCATTAGCATAAAATCTAAGGAACATTTAAATTATTTAAACATTATTATTTTCATTTTAACGAATACATATATACATAGGTAATTGCCATCTAGAAATATGATTTCGTAGATAAAAACCGACGAATACCGAACAACCACGAGTTAAACTACCACGAATTAGAACGCCGACTCGTGCGCAGAAGAGCGTGACGGAATTTTTTATGTTCTATTGTTTTTCAAATGGCGACCGGTGATTGGCTTAGAGAAGCATGGGAGGCGCGTTCTGACACCTTATTGGCGGAGACGAAATGAATGCAAAATAATGATGGCTGCCCGATTGGTGACAAGACGTATTGTTGAATAAATTAATGTTAGCAATAGTCATAGTTTTATCAGAACCTGTTCTTTTAATTGTTGCGTTCCAGTTAGATTAATAGTTGGGTTAAGTTTACAGTTAGTCATCGTGAGATGTCGGTGTTAAAGTAGGTGATTAATGTGTGGATTTGTTATTATATTTCGTTTAATACGTTTGCTCGTATTTCTATATCTTGGCCTGATTACTTTTCCTGTTAGTTTCTGGTAATCAGTTAAATTACTTAGCCAATGAAAGAATAGGTTTTTACTATCAGTACTCATTGATTCAATACTCAAACCTTAGTGGGTATCGTTTATTAAGAATTTTTATGTTGTATATTTTATAGCTATAAAACCTACCCATCTTTTTAAACTCTCAATTACCTGTAGGCTGCATATCAACTATTCAATTACCAACTCATTAATATGCATTTACTTCAGGTTGATAATTTCGTTTACAGCATGCTAATAATGGATCTAGATTAGGTACTGTCAAGGTATCCAGCATACTCCTGCTGGATATGTAATATAGTACATATCAACAACAATTTTTTTTTTAAGAATGTTCCTGTTGTTAGTTGCACTGCTCCAATTGCCAACGAAATTTTTTCTTATTTCTGGGTTAATTTTAACAATGTTGTTTGTTTTGGTCTTAACAAAATGGCTAGGGGCGCTGCTAGCCCGTTGTAAGCGTTGTAGTCGATATAGTAGCAGTCGCTTAGCTACGTCCGAGGTCTACAGACGGCTTCATTATCTTTGACATGAGGTTCACTCCTAAAAACACAAACCAAGAAGAAAAAAATGGCTTATTCATCTATAATATCTTCCTCCAAATTCTGTATCATTGTAGATTATCTCGACGACACGAGATATTTTCCATGAATGTGTGCACATATGGACTTCAAATCAATCCAGAGCCCGAAGATTAAAAGGCTAAATTGTTGAGGCGATATGAATATCAAAGAAATTACATGTTGCATAAACGGTAACAAACTACATTCTTACCTACACATCGCTTTAAAGCGATTCATCTCTGACTTGTCTCAGCGCAACCCTACACTAACTCCATGTTTTTCTCCCATTTAGCTTAGCCAATCCACTTTAAAAACGCACCATATATCATGCTACTGGTGAAATGCCATATCAAAGTACAAAATAATAACACGGCTGTTAAGTAGTAACTCATAGACAAACACACTACGCCGTGTAGCCATCGTATGCGTCCGTCCATTGCTGTCAATATATCATACGACCGCTAGACATTAGCATTGGTAGGGCTGTCTGTTGACCTGCTCAGGGTCATTGGAAAAGTTCCTGTTGAAGTTGTTGAGTGGCTTCTCTGTTTGGCTTATACAGCAGTTATGTGTGTGTATGGTTTGTTTTTAAACGTCGCCTCACTCTATGAATTTCTTCTGTGTGCCTATGCTATACCAAAAGCACTCAGATCAATGTTGTAAGAAAGACCTGGACAAAATTGGAGCAAATTAAAGATGAATGGCGTAAAAGGGAGGAAGGCCTTGCAGTGTGTGGTTAAAAGCTGCAAATGATGCCTAAAATATGACACAATCCCATATACACAAACACCCAAACTCGGAACATTTTTATTTGTTTCTTGCTGGTGTCCGCAACACACGGCACTGCAGACGATAACTATGAAACTGCGCTGTGTCATCATGTGTGTGTTGTCATTATCTAACAGGATAATTGTTACCTTTTGCTTTATTTTAAAATACTATTTTTATAGCAAGTTTTTATAATTTGTTATTTGCATAAATAGCTCAAATTCCAGAATCAACTGCATTTATATTAAAAATCTGAAGCTTTTTAGGCAACCCTACGAAGAACTGCGCGGACGCGAAGCGGCCATCTTTTATTTAATATCCATGCGCTCGCGCACGTGGGAACATGCGTGAGAAATTATACGCGTATGATGCGCGAGATTGTGATTGAACGGTGCTGTGCTCGGTGGGCTCAGTAAGAGCTGTTCAGGATGTCACACATGAGGAAAGAGATAATACTTAATAAGATACTTAGTGTGTTCAGCGTAAGTTGTGATTTCACATTGTAGCAAAAATTTTCAAGAAAGAGATTCCTCAAATCTAGCACCTCTTCGTTTTTCTTCAATATATGTCTTCGTTTTTGTTCTTTTATTCTTTATAAAAAATACATATATATTGTATAGTAATATAGTTTTTTTTTATTTACTAAACTGCACATTATAACAAAATAACTTTGAACTGGATGAATCGCTATTGATTTAGGTTTTTCCTGACGCTGCAAACACTTTAGCTTTCGTGTTTTGGGTTGCTCATAAATTTCGTACACACATCAACATTATATAGGTACAAATGGTTTCCTCGTCCTTTACTCGTGTAAAATTATCAATTATTTAAAATACGCTACGCTTGCCACCATAATCAACGGAAGTAACTGTACTGCAATTGATTTCTGTTCAACACAGCACACGGAAGATGGTGCGCTTCAAGTAATTTATTTGCAACTATTAATTAGCATGTTCGAGTCCAATCTTGCATCTATTGTAGGTGTGTTCAGGGGCCACAAGGCCTGAACACCTGACCTTACTATCTCGTAATTATTGACAATTCAATTTCGTATATTATCTGATCCGTTTGCCTCGGGGTTTAATTTCGCGGAGTAATTAATAGAATGGACAAATTGTTTGCTGTGTTCAAATTCTAATTAATTTGCGATTCTGTTTTGTTTAAAGGTACAATTAATATTCTGGTATTGCAGTATTAAAGTTGTTGGGTTTCCCTTGTCGTTTCGGTTTAAAGGATGTTATTTTGTTCATCAACCATGTTTCATTCTTAAATAGTGTCTGAAGAAAAAATTGCTGAACTTTACTGAAACATAGATGAAGCAAATAGCAGAGCAGTCGTTTGACAAGAGCTATTCTTTGACTTTAGATATTATACAGTGCTATATTATAACTGATTTGTATAGGCTTGGCATATGTCTCTCATATAAAAATAAGGATTTACACAAGATAATAAAAAAGTGTAATGTAGTGTGTCCTATGGATTTGGCAATAAACTACATATATTTGTTATGGAAACAACAGTACCTACTCAGTTGAGAAGATCCATCAAGTGTCTGCAACCAGACGTGTCGATTAGCGTTGTGTACGTGAGAGAAAGGTGGGACTACATTATCTAGGTAGTTATGTAAGCTTTACTAACACCTACCTAGTATGTAGGTAATTACGTCTTGAATACCAAGCTTTTAAAAATCAACTGTGTTCAAATGAGTACAAGGGTGGGTCAGATCATAAAACTATACATATATATTTATTAGCTTATGTAAAAATTCGAATAGAATAAAAATTCGGTTAGCATTTACATTGAAACTTCGCAACTGAAGTATAGGTGGATTTTTACTACTGGAGGCAAAACATGCATAATTTATTTATCTTTATTGTCCTCTGATATTTATTAGAAATATTGAATATTAAAAGGCTCTGTTAAGAAAAATTCAAAAGCAAAAAAAAGTAAAGATTCAAGATAAATCTTTGAAAAGCATTAACGCATGCTTAGCGAACTCTAAAGTTATTATAACTCTCTAGAGGTCGAGATAGGTTAGTGGTCAGGGCGCCTGGAGTATTTATCCGGGACGCGCAGGTTCGAATCCTGTTCGCGACCGTATTCTTTTTCTATTTAATATAATAACTTTTAAAAAGTAACGATTATACTTTCTATTATTATTTTTTAAGCGCTTGAAGCTACCTCATAAAATTTAAAAATTAACATATCACATTTTTTTGTTCTATCAATGCTGTTTGCTTCCTTATTTCTTGAGTCACCTTTGCTGTGACAAAAACATCACAAACAAGTTTTTTCCACCAATTCAGCAATTTATTACAAGCAATGGTCAGCATTTATCATATTCATATTATAATCACGAAGCCTATCATAGAGATGTAACTCCAAAACACAAAATAAACTCCCGCTAAACGCACTAATGGTGATAACCACATTAATCACCACTTGGGTGCAGCGGCGGCGTGTTCTGCGGGCTAATCGCCGGCCCAGTGACTGATCGCCGACGTGGGCTCGCATCCGACAGCAGTCTAGACGTTGTAATTATTTTATTTATGTTACAAATAGTTTCCTCTATGAGCGTGACATTGGGCCGGTGATGGTAGTTTGATTGCCCAGTATATTTATTGGACATTATTGCGGTGGTACACTTAGTAAATGGCCTAATGGTAGCCGTTAAGGAAGTTCGTGGAAGTACTTTGTGAATGGATGCTCTATTAATTAAGATGTAACAGCAGCTTCTACGGCTTCGTGGTCAGGACAGAGAAGATTAATAAAAAATGGCTAATCTATTTTAAAAGCTTTGATTTAACTTCAACTTTTCGTTAGTATAGGCCAAAACTTCCACCTGAATTCTCAGTTCAATGAATTGTCTATGATATTGACCAACCGACCCAACCGATTGAGCTCAAACATTTCAATGTAATTGTAATTTTTCTTAATGTAGTAGTAACTATAAACATATTTAAATCATGTGTATATTCTTTGCAAGCCCTGGTGTGGGCTATCTTGGAATATAACATAGCATTACGCCTGTATTTCTCAAAGGGATATGCAGAGGTATACATAGCTGTAGCTCATATTTCAACAATGCTGTTACTAAGTCCCATGTAATGGGTGGTAAGCCTATTGCCATCTACCGGGTACAATTCCTAACTCCGGGCTGTCACTGAGAATTTCTAACAGAGAAACCCAATAACACTAGGCCTGACCTGGGACCTCATGCTCTGCAGTCACGCTTGGGACCACTAGATCAACGAGGCAGCCAAGTTTATGGGGGTCGGGTCGCTCACTTCCCTCAAAAATGGCGAGGAGGGTGATGGCTGATCTTTGCGTCAATCTCGTAAACGAGTGCTGCTTGTGGTGACTGGTCGTCCTGCTCACCAGTGATAGTCTGCTTTTTTTAACTTATAATTTATTTATTTTTTGTCTTATTCATCAGGCTCGGGTTCTAATTCGTGACGCATGGTTTTACACGGAGGCGGGCACACCATTATTTATATAACGACAGATTTAATTAAATTTAAACGGAAGGCCCTAAACTAAATTATAATTGAGATATTGCTTAGTAAAATTCAATGAGGTAAATAGTAGTTAATTTTTTTTTTCTGTATTATGATGTGCCAGCTGAAATGTATATTTAAATATATTTTTGTTGTTTAATTTGTAACTTGACAGACAGAGACGTGTAGCTGGGGAGTTTGATGCGCCGCTTCTTCTCTCCAGTGAAGCACTAGGAAGCGGTGAAGGGTGGGCGTTTTGGGGGACTGTCTTATTGTTATGTACGATGTTCAAAAAGTACCATTTCTAATGGTCTAATTTGATTAAAGATATTTTTGATTTTTGATTTTGATTTTTGATTTTATGAAAGTTGTAGTAACGTACGTAGCGCGAATGGCATGTATCTCAATTATTATTTTTAAAACCTATGTCAACATAAATGGAAACTGGATTGTATGTATTACACCCGTGTACTAGCATCCCAAGCTAAATTTCCTGTCAACTGATTTGAATCATGCACACTCACTTTTCTTACAAAATGGTGTAATGAGTAATGTATTGTAAATCTCACCACGTTTCAGCGTTACGCAATTATCATAATGGTCGATATATCCTATATAAATCCACCTGTATTAAATACGTAGTGTATTTTGTGGGAAAAACACGAAGTAAGTCCTATTATTGGCTGTCACCTACCGTTACATACAATGTTGAACGCGAAATTGTATTGTAACCAACATAATCGGCAGCGCGCACGGCACGTAAGTAACAATGAATGAAGTTTGCGCGGGCGTCGCTCCGGGCTGCGTCCGCGCACCTGTATCGCGGTGCACGCGATCTCAGGTTGCGTTTACGCTGGGGTGTTTGCAGTGATTCCTATTATTTTATTTTTGTTTTTATAAGCTTAAGATTTGTGTGCAGGCTTTGTTGCAGGAGATAAATGTAATGTAATATCCTGGAAAGAAAAAGATTTAGAAAATTGACCAAATATTGAAACTTGCCTTTAAACTTTTTATGAATGAAATAGAATAAAATAAGAAAACGGCTTATTCTGACACGCAAAAGCCAAGACAACGTTATACAATATGATATAAAATAAAAAACGTGAAGAGAGAATAATAAAAAAAGTATAATAGAACTACTTACAAATGAAAATATTCTCATCACCCTCTACGGTGCCAGAAAAGGTCCAAATCTCAGCTTAATAAAGAAGAATGCATTATAATAAAACAACACTTTGCAGCGTTCGTGGTCGCAGGAGGAACGAACGCTGCAAAGTGTTCGAAACGTCAGGAAAAACAAAAAAACAATAATACACGCGATTAATCCGGTTAAAAGTTGTTTTATTATAATGTGTAGTGATCGCGCAAACCTTAGATATTACTATAAGAATGCATTACCTATTGCGTCTTGGAGATTAAAAAATAAACACATTTAGTCAGACATTAATAGTTTCAGCACAAGTCAAGAGTTCAGTGGGGTAAAACAAACTTCTCTTCACTATTATGCTATAGATGGGTAATGGCTTTAGACATATCCAGAAACATCAATACATTAGAAGATGCATATGGCTTTACAAAAACTTGCAATTAGTTGTATTCTTCAATTTGAGAGCCCCATTCTTATCGGTGGAGCACGGTTGTCTTTGGTCTCTATTCTCTGTTTTCGTTTTGACCTTTTGATACGACTCCTTCTTTCTCCTTCACTTGTTGTATAAAGCTTCATTGAGGTTCGAGGTCTTCCTCTCCTTCTCTATTATTTACATCGACCTTTTCCCCCCTCATATTGTAGGGAATTATAGATACTCTACTACTACAGTCTAAGTTAGCAATCCACTTGGACTTTCCTCGTCCCTGATCCTACAGCTGCTGCCAATGTCGAATTTAAAACTTTTTATTTTTGCGATATCACCGACTGTTTAGTGAGCTTTAGATTGTTTGTGCACAGTTGGAAAATCAATCAGCTTCAATATAACCGTGTCCTTATTCTGAGTGCAAGTCGTCCGTGATTACCTGCGAACGGCCTCCGTTTAAACGATTCCCTTTTTAAAAACTCGACGTTCCTGTTTCAAGAACCAGCGCCATTATTCCCGTTCTTTCCTCGTTTTGAATTTGGAACGGACAATGCACGGTTTTTCGCGGGAGTTTTTATTTATTTTTTCGTAAGGTGACTAAATGACAGCACGGTCATGCGAGGTGTTGCCAGGTAGAAATTAAAAAGTTTTGAATTTGAAATTTAAAAGAAAGTACATTTTCATATAAGTTTTGAAATAGTGGTATCTGTCATTCGAGACTGCCTCGTTGGTCTAGTGGTCGCAAGCGCGGCTGCTGAGCGTGAGGTCCTGGGTTCGATTCCCAGGTAGGGCAAAGTGTTATTGAATTTTTCTGTTAGGAAATTCTCTGTAGCAGTCGGGAGTCACGAAGTTGGTGGTGTGGCACCCCCGTGCTTCGGAGAGCACGTAAAGCCGTCGGTCCTGCGCCTGATCTCTCTCTGGTCGTTTTGGATTTCCGTCCCATTGGAATATGAGAGTTAAGGAAGAGGGAGTGCACCTGTGTTTACTCATACACTTGTGCACTAAAAATCTCCTGTGTATTTGGCTAATCTCCGTGGAGATAGGCCGCCGTGACCGAAATACAGTTGGAAGGAGCATTTTATTTGTCATAGTGCAGCCTCCATGAAGATTTTCCACACTCAAATAAAGTAGGTACCTGAAGATGTTTTAAAGATAAGTAGGTAGCTACAAAATTTTATTCATAACAAAATTCGAGATCAAATTTGATACTACTCGGCCTTTAATCCGTAGATTTAATAAACGAAAATAATTCAAAATTTCACCCACACAGTACTACAAAAATCATAAAATTTCATATCTGGCAACTCCCAGTATTTGTGATGATGGCCTACGGACCTAAAGACAAAAAAGCCACTTGAGTGAAGACCAGTAGTCAGAACAAACCTCTTTTGTCGAAGTCTTTGCGGTTTCCCAATAAGGTGCATGAAAACAATTCGTCGTGGTTCCCTTCCAATTTATTTGTTCTTTCTTTTTATTTACGTCTCTGGCAAATTGAGAAAATTGCAGAGATGGAGAGAATGGCAAATTTTTTAGATTGTACTGTGAAGCTAAATACTTCCGTATGAAGGTAGATCATTAAGTTGGGACAATTACCTATTTATTTAACGCTCTGCAGAATATACAATACATTGTTGTAAACTACATTGTTTAAAGAAAGATTTTATTTTTTTCAATTTATTCCGACCAACTGTACTTACTGTCAATGTTATAGGGTCAGTGAAAGAATACCTAGAAAGAGAAACCTACCGCGAAAGAACAGTCTACTTACTTGGTGCTTAAAAGCTCTTTAAAAAGTAAAAAAACTCTCTTAAAGGCTCTGAAAACTGCTTCTTTCTTACTTTGGCGGTATAAGGCCTCTACTAGGTATCCCTAAAATCCAAAATCCGTAAGAGTCAGTTAACTGTAAAAAAAAAAAATATGTGAAGATATCTAGTGACTGAGACTGATTGTTGCAAACCAAAGATAAGAAGCATTACACTATCTAGACTGATTCCAATTTATGACATGCGACATCAGAAATGAGGTAGCTTTTTCTAACCTAGAACTACGACCACACGTTGTAAGCTTCCTCAACAAAATTCAAACATATAAATCCGAAACGTTTAAAAACAAACCACAAAATCACGACCACAATATTACTACGGGAGCTAATTTCACAACTTGCACAAACAACATCGAGCAACCACGATAAGAATCGCGAACGATTTTTCATAAACAATAGCCATTTTAATATAGCAAAAAAGTCGAAGAGTATAGGCTATTGATAATGCAAAAAATGCAATAATAAATTACCGGGCGGTGTGGTATAAACAGCGATTTGCTGCGGGCGACTGAGAGAGCTACCAGTGTGTTACAAAGAGGCACGAACAAAAAGGTTGAACCAAGATACTCGGTGAAGTTGAGCGTCGGGTTCCGTTTATGACTTCCTAGTGTTCACAACTAAAGGATGTTTTTTACACGACTGCCCTAAAAAAAGCAATGTCATGTTATTTAGTTTTATGTATGTTTGTGAGTTTATTTATTGTAACTTCTAAACTTATCTTGCAAACTACTAAATGTCTGAACCGATTTAGATGTATGTATCTTTACATTGTCCCGGGTAACATACATAGTAAGATTTAAAAGAAATTAAAAAGCGTATTTTTAATTTAATTAAATTAATTAAAGGTACTGTGTATTTCGTGGTTGAATATGTTGAGCAGTGTATTGTTTGGATGAAATGTGATGTGGTATAAGTGGAGATTTGCTTGAGGTGACTAAAATAACCTTCCTTCTGGTTCAGTGGGGTAAAAAACTAATAGTTTTATATGGAGGCACAAACTAAAGGGTTGAGTCAAGATATTCGGTAAAGTTGAGTGTGTTGGGTTCGGCTTACGAATTCGTAGTTTTTAGTGGACGATATTTATTCTTGTAATTTAAGTACTGCTTAATTTATGATTTTAGTATGTGGAGAAGTTGTGTATGGTTAGATGAAATTAATACAAGGCGATTTCGTATAAACAAATATTATAAGCAGATAACCGAGAAGATACGATATTGGTGTGTTATAGAGAGGCACAAATAAAAAAGTTGAGTGCAGATACTCGGTGAAGTTGAGTGTTACATTCGTTGGGTAATAACTGTTTATTGGAAATTTTGTAATTTGGTCACATAATTAATTTATTATGAAATATTAAAATGACTAATGAACACTAACAGGCTACTTTTGAGTTTTTGTTGTTTTTTGTTTTGAGTTTTGATGAGTCAGTACCTAGTTTCAAGATTTAAGATAACGTATTTCTTACCTAAGATATTACAACGTATTTCTAGTTTTTTTTTTCTTATATATGATGAGTTAGGTACCATTTTTACTCTAATGTATATTCGTTATTTAGAATGCATAAAATAAACTAATTATTATACTCAATAATGTTCTTTAATAACTTCATCGTCATAAAAAAGACATTAACTAAAAGATCCACCTCTAATTAAAAACACCATTTAAGCAAAACGAAATCTTGGGTCTGCAATAAAGATACATAAATAAATATCCGAGCCGGCTTTTACTTGCACTCAGTGGAACCCTATAAAAACTGAATAAAAAAATAATACACTTAATATCAAAGGAGGTGTACTTCGTTAATGCATTCGCCTTGAGGCCCGTCAGTCCACTGAACATTGTTTTCTGGAATGCGATTTTAAAAACTTATTCCTGTTTTTTTGAATTTCGATTTTTTGTGTCAACTTTTTTTATTTCGCCGAATCCGCTTGCGAAATTTTCGGGTTGAATTCAAATGACATAATTAGAGCTTTATTAGCGTGTTGCATTTTAATTTTTAAGAATGAATATTCACCTGCTTATTAAAATTTGTAGTTGTATTTTATTTTGACATAGTATTAGAAATGCAGTAAGAGAATGTTTACAGAAAAAAGGCTTTGCAGATAAAACCTAAATTCCTACTATTCAAAAGGATTTGAAACTCGATACTATAAAAAAAAACATGATTAGAACACAACTTTTCCGAAGATTACAGACACAAATAGCTGCATGCTATTAACAAATTGTGCTGTTACACAAAACGCATGGTTTACATAAATTTTAATATTGTACAACGCGCAAAATTATCGTCCACGAACACCTTAAATAATTGCATTGTTTCTCATAGGCACAATTAGCTGACTAGTGGCCGGGACACACCGGGGTCGTGGCTGCGATTTGTCGCAGGTAACGAGCAACAATACGCGCGTTTCGGTCGCGGCCCCCCGTCGACACACATTTGTAAACGCGCGATGTTCTTGTGGCATACTGGGATACGTTATTTGTGTGTTGTGATTAAAATATGTTGATTATTTGTTTTTCGAATGATTGAACGGTTTTGTAGGTTCGTATTACGTAGGAATAAAATGATGCAGTGTGTTGTGGAGAAACCGAATATAAATAAGCGTGCCTTTCTGTGCATTTTAGCGCCAAGACACTGATACCATTTTTATTGCTTTGACATGACATCACATGTATCCCTTGCAACTACGTACCCAATAGTACTTAACGTAGCAAATCAAAGTAGGTATCATCCCAATTCAGTGAGCGTCATACAGACATTCATACGTTAAATTTATTTGCGCGTCTCTGTATACTGTTTTGTATTTCGTATTGTAATTCGACAAACATAATTATTTTTAAGGAATCGACTGATATACGTTTATCTCTTCTTTCTTCATCAAAAACAAGTAGTTACAAACGTAAACATGAAATAAAATGGTCACCATTCACCAATTAATATCAAATCTAATGACAAACAATCAAATGGAGCTGCAAAACTCTAAAGAGTTCGCTTGTACATTTGCTCCCGATGTGCCCTCGACCTTTAGTCAGGTTGCACCACGTCCTCGTTAGACTTAACTAGGCAACAAACTATCGGTTATCCATAACAGTTATTGTGTTATTCTTTTGACAAATGCTTGGAACGCTCCTCGTTAATACGAGACCTGATACCTGACGATTATTTGTCTTTAACTCATTGTTTTGTGAGGTTGTCGATTTTATAGGCGCGCATTGTTGGTAATAACTTTTGTAATGTTTCTAGATTTAATATAAGATTGTCTTTACGGTAAGTTACGATTAAACTTGAGTTTGTGTATTTTGTGTGTTATTTATTTATTTATTTATTAACTTACATCACTATCATTACAGGAATTTCCTAATTCAATAGTGTGGCCATAATTACAGTCTTATTATTTACTATAAGAGAATATATTCGTTTAGGCAACGACCCCTGATTTCATCTTTATGATCCTTACTAAAGTATTTAAAAATCTAGTTCAGCTGCCGAAAACGACAAAGTTAAGACATGGTAAGACTTAATTTGCAGTAGGTATACTATATCTTGAGCTTCCATCTAAGATGTTCAGTGTAATACTGCCAATGTTTAAATACACATTCTATATTGATAAAATCAGCCGTTACGCTTCAACACATCACGAACAAAGCCTTCCTTTCAACATTACCCACATTATTACCTTAACACACATAACTTATTGTCTACATCTTCAATAAACTATTCGTTCGGACCCTTCCGACTTCGTCCGGATTCGTCCGATCAACATCGGATTCAAATTACATGGTATAGTGATGTTATTATCAGTGTGTTGGAAGTGCGATCACGTGCGATCGGCCGCGATCGTCCGATCAGATCGCATTGTGGCGCCAATGAATAGATCGTCCACCTCTATTGTACGTTAATGTATCGGGACAAGAGTTTGGGTGACACACTGCTGGTATGTTTAAAAAGCAAAGAGCTTTAGTATGTCAGACATAAAACCATAATGGCTAAACACTAACATGCAATAATTTTCATTTATACAATCAAATGCTTTCCATAATGGTGAGTACTAGAATGGTTTATAGAGTCGTAGATATTCTGTAATTTATTTTACCGGTAGTATACATGGTAATACTCAAAATCATACTTTAAAGACCTAAATGCCCGCAATCTTAGTTAAGATGACAGTCATTGCACTAACTAAGAGCTCATTATGAAATATATTTATTAAGGAATAAGCAAAACACCTAATAGTGACAACAAATCTCTTAATTTATTACAGAAAGGTAGCTTTAAAATCATTAATAAAACCAAAGTAAAAGTTTGGTCTAGTCTCTACAGTCATGTAAATTAATGATTATCAAATTTATCGATATTGTCATTATTTGGGCACTATAGCTGCACTACAAAACTATATTAAAAAGAAAAAAAAATAGCATTGGTGTTTTAAAGTTAGACCTACTTGGTTCTTGACCAATACAGCTAACTGGACCAAACTCTACGACCGTGTGTCCATCCGCAAGTCGCCTCACAAGAATGGTGATGCAGCCTCAACAGGAAGCCTTCAGCTTTTGTTCTCCGCACGAAATGATAAAAACGTCAAGCAACGCCGCGCGGCGAGCATTGTTTTGCAACCGGTTTTTTGTTTGTTTTATTGTCCCTTTATTGTTGCGTGCGGTGGCCACCGGTCGCCGTATAAAATATTATAAGAAAATCTTTTTTGCAATTAAAACAATGTTGCAAGTTATGAATTTTGTCTCAAATTGATTTTTTGCACTGGCAATAATATGAAGTCGTTATATTTCTTTCTTATTGCCGTGCAGCTCATGAATCAATTTGAAATTTAATGTGCGTAATAAAATAAAGGAATTTTTGTTAGTGTATTTAATTTTGTCGTGGAAAGGTTTAATTTTTTTTAGATAATTTTATTTTGAGTATCCTGTAAATATTCGGTTCTCATTTATACAATGAAGCATTTTATGATACTGTCAATTAAAAACTCAATAATTTTTCAAATAATTTTATGTGTGTTATAGTGCAATAAATAACTGTAATGAAAAGAAATTATAAAATGACATTCGGGTAAGCACCAACTTTTTCTGATCCATTCAGTTTATCATAAATAGTTTTGAGAACATGATATTATACGCTCTAAAAGAGACCAATAATTATTATTTTAAGAAAGCATTATCTATTTCTCTTTTAACTTTCGACTATCTTAGAATTTTCTAGAATCTTCCAAGGGACTAAAAAGTATCTAAACTTTACCCTTTACCTTTACACACATGACAATACAGCACCTGCAGTTGCCGCTGCGGCCGTGTCTGATTGCGGCATTGTGCCGCTCACAATAACTCGATTAGTGCCGGACGCCACCGGACGTAGACCTGTATGTACTAACGTGGATGTTACTAGACACATTTATTGGCCTTAAAATAATACTTGTACACTTATTACATTTAAAAATATAAGAATATTTGATATTGATCTTTGAATTGGTGATTCTGTATGTAAATTTCTCAGGCGCTCATCAGAGAAAAACCTTGTCCACCGATCAAGTGACCCCAGAGAAGACGATGGCAAAATGTTTACATGCTGTCGTACACAGCGATGTTCAGGGAAACCTTCTTTTCAGTCACCCCAGGGATATGCTCTATCATCAGATATTGAAAACCTCAATATATTGATGATGATTACTGCAGTAGTTTTAGTATGGTAATAATTCCGTGGTCTTATATCTTCTTGATCTATTTAAAGTCGTCTAAAGTCGAAAATAATATTATTACCCTATTTTGTCCCAATATTTAATTCCTAACCAAAAATAAATAGACAAGTGGCATCCACAAGTTTCTAACACTGTCCTACCCCCAATTAGGTGAGCACGGAGCTACCAAGCACAAAGGCAAAGATAATGGTCAGTTAACTTAGTTCGGAAGATAGTTCACTTAGACCCAACTTAACTTTATCAAGTTGCAATTAAGTTCGCCCGCTTAATTGAATATTCTCACGGTCCATATCACAATTACGACCTCCTGAACTAGACAGTATTGATCGTGAGTTTCGTCGTGGCGAGGACCGAAGTTTTGTGAAGCTTACGTTTTGGACTGATTTTAAGCCGTGGAAAATGCATTATTTTTTTTGAGTAATTTTTAATATCAATTAATGATCACCGGTTACTACTCACGTGCATTTTTCGGGATTGCCCGACTAGTTCCGAACTCGAAATCTTAATCATGAGCTCTTAATCATGAGCTGAGCCCGCGGCGATGTCGCGAGTCAAACTGATTAATACTTAAAAATAAATCTTTGAAAAGCATTTCTTCCTTAGGGAACTCTAAAGTTATAATATTAAATAGAAAAAGAATATGGTCGTGTGCAGTATTCGAACCTGCGCCTCCCGGATTATTTCTGGATTGTTTCTCCTGGAGTATTTATCCGGGAGGCGCTGGTTCGAATCCTGCTCACTACCATATTCTTTTTTCCATTTAATATTGTAACTTTAACTTTTAATAACTTTAAGCACATGGAAAGGGTTAAAAATTTTGCTTATAGAAGATTGTCAATTCTGTATCTTTATTTAATGCCGTGTATGTTTCCTAGGATACGTTAATAAATGATAAAAAAATGATGTATTGGGTATATAATTTTTAGGGACACGTTAATTAGATTTTTGAATTGAAAATCTCTTCGTTAAGAGAAGAGACTTTTTGGTGATTCATGAGCAAAAATCACACCCATATTGTATTTGTTGGAGGAAAAATAACAACACAATGCCTGAGTGTTTACTTCACTTTACAACGTTGTAAAATCGTAACATCGAAATCTGAAATGATCGTCTCGTAACGCTTTAATGACGTTTCATAATAAAAAGGTCCTTAATAAAATCGAACGTAACATTTTATCATTATATTAATACGTTTAGCCAAAACTTTAGACCCTTTTTACGAAAATTACGCGGACTATGCATATGACTATGCAATTTGGTACATTTAAGTTTATATGGAGAAGAAGTACAGGGGCCTAATTCTGCTAATTTACCAATGCTTCAGTTGAGTGTCGATAGTGTATCGATGGAATGATTTTAGTGAGACCGGTGGTCTTATTAAGCTAGCAGACTACCAATTAACTAAAATCATTCCATCGACACACTATCGACACTCAACTGAAGCATTGGTAAATTAGCAGAATTAGGCCCCAGAAAGCTATCAATCACTCAATCATACATTACCATGCGTTTGATACACACACACACACAAACCTGTTAGGATGGTGTTATTGAAAATCAATAAATAAATAATATCTGTGACAATAGAAATCTTTGACCATCGAACCAATATTAACGTTCAAATTTAAAATTTAAATGAATTACGCCTCAGCAACATTACGCTGAACAGAGCCAGCTTCCAGCATTCCCACAGCTCGTAACATCTCCGCCCTCGTCAAATGTTGGCGTTGCATGGCTACAATACCTCAATTTTAACTTTATCTTTCGTTTAAAAATGAAAAAAAAACTGTAACTAAATGTAATTCGTATTGTTTTCTAAATTTCGCACAAATGAAAATTCCCTCTCCTACACATCAAGACATTTTTATACCACCGAAACAAAAGAATTTTCAAAAATTTGAATTTGGAATTAGTCTGAGATAAATTACAAACAAATCGGTGTATAAAAGATTCCAATGCGGCCAGTACTTTTCGAGTTATTTAATTGAGTATGAAATATCCCTAGACCGTGTTGATGTGTGTAGCTGTGCTCCACATCCGCGTTAATGCTCCGCTTCTACTGGTCATAGCGTGATGTTATATAGCCTATGTTACCCGGGGATAGTGTAGCTTCCTATATAATTAGTTGAAGCCCAGGCTGGGGGCCATAAAGTTATTAAGGCAACCACAGGACAGCCCAATTAAGCAGTCGACAACTTCCCAGGTTGATCTGCGAGATGCCATACACAAAAAAGCTACGTCACTACTTTTAATTATTGCCATATCAGATTTCTTTTTCGTAAACATAGAGATGGAAGAGGGAGACCAAAGACTATATGGATGGAGTGAGGGATGATATGAATAAAAAGGGAGTGAACGATAACTTGACGACTGACAGAGGATAATGGAAGAGAATATATTTCGCCGCCCATAAATAATTTGGAACCACGGCAGGAAAAAAAAGGTTGATATTTATTTATAAGCAGATACCATATTTATTACGACATATTTTCTGAAATTCAAATGTATGAGGTAGTAAAAAGGTAAAAATTTAGGTCCTAATCATGTCGAGATTATGCACATTTAAAATTCGCTGTCTCAAACAACTTGTACCAAACCCTTATCGATGCGGCTTTTCAGTTAAATGCTTACACGGGGCAATAGTGCCAATTTGTTGCATATTATCTACAACGAGGGGACAGATAAACTGACAGATTGGCATGTACTTAGTGCGATGTGGGCGGTTGGGAAAAATGCTCCTTACACGCATAATGAACATAATTGCATACATTCATGGTGCATCGGTCGGTTTATTGACTCAAGAGGATATTAGCCAATTATTTATGTTATTCAATTGTATCTATCTAGGTATACAAGTAAGAATTTCTGTGCCGTGTCTTGTCTGGTCTCGTCACTGTTTGTACTATAAACATGAAAGTGAAGTTCTGTTTTTATTTGGAATCTTCTCTCCTACTTCTACATTTGTAATGTGGATTGCGGATTCTGGCTAAATCATAACTGCCTATTTTCGACGGACTCAAGACATGTATCCATGATGATTGTTCAGTCCGCGGGCAAAATACGAGAACGACTCGCGAATGAAATGATACAAGAAAAAAAAAAAAAAAAAATATATATATATTGACAACGTTCGATAATTCAATCTATTTATTGACGGTTTGAATGTCTGATAATCTGGAAGCCGAGGGCGCTTCTTGCAATACCTATTATTCATTTGAGAGTAGCGTAGAGCTAAAGTAGGTATACATATAATAATTAATAAAAAATATATAAGTAAAATAGTCGCGTGGTGCATAGGTACGGTGCACCATTTCCACCAAGCGACTATTTTATGTATCACTCGCTCATTTAACAAAATTGGCAGTAAATTGTAAGAAAACAAAAACACATTTTATGCGGCACTACGTTCTTCTTCTAAACCATCGATATTATCTCCTATATACTTCAGATAGTTTGCTAAAGTGTAACATTATCCATTTAGCGTGTTTAAAAGAAGACATCTTTTTTTATAAAGACCTTTAGGGACATTCATCAAAATTGCGCTTGGAAGGTTCAGGTGCAATGTTATTAACATAAATATTGTTGAATTCATTACTTTATTACTTGACACGGTTGTAAACTACAATTATGTATAAACCATATTATTATTCGATACGTAACTGCACATAATCTTTGAGTGCATAAATAATGCTCTTGTGAAGGTCAGAAGACAGAAACTTGAAAACTTTATAGTTCACACATGAAAGGCGAGCTTTTTTTTTTATAATTAATTCTTATTTCATACTTTTAGTCTACTATAGATACTATATATTTTTATAATCTATGCTTATGTTACCCGGGAAAATGCAAGGATTCTTACGATACCTTATACATCTAAATCGGTTCAGGCATTTAGAAGTTATAGTGGCATAAATAAACTCATAAACGTACATACATGACCATCTACCGGGCACAATTCCAGACTCCGGGCTGCTACTGAGATTTTACTACGAGAAAAACCCAATAACACTTTGCCCGACCTGGGAATCGAACCCAAGACTTCATGCTCAGCACACTTCACTTGGGACTACTAGACTAACGAGGCAGTTAAAAACATAACACTCATTTTTGGGCACTAAGATGTCAAAATTAACGTCCTGTCAAGTAAATGGCACACGGTCCTTACGTTCATCGGGAAACGAACCTCAGGAACCTCGGCCACTCAATGTGTTACCATATAAAAAAAACCTTTCGAATTTAGAAACTCACAAACAAATTCCTGGTACACTTTACAATAACAATTTAAGATTTACTATTAACTAGTGGTCGCTCACTGGCCGAAATTCGAACGTAATTCATTTAAATTTTAAATTTGAACGTTAATATTGGTTCGATGGTCAAAGATTTCTATTGTCACAGATATTATTTATTTATTGATTTTCAATAACACCATCCTAACAGGTTTGTGTGTGTGTGTGTATCAAACGCATGGTAATGTATGATTGAGTGATTGATAGCTTTCTGGGGCCTAATTCTGCTAATTTACCAATGCTTCAGTTGAGTGTCGATAGTGTGTCGATGGAATGATTTTAGTTAATTGGTAGTCTGCTAGCTTAATAAGACCACCGGTCTCACTAAAATCATTCCATCGATACACTATCGACACTCAACTGAAGCATTGGTAAATTAGCAGAATTAGGCCCCAGAAAGCTATCAATCACTCAATCATACATTACCATGCGTTTGATACACACACACACACAAACCTGTTAGGATGGTGTTATTGAAAATCAATAAATAAATAATATCTGTGACAATAGAAATCTTTGACCATCGAACCAATATTAACGTTCAAATTTAAAATTTAAATGAATTACGTTCGAATTTCGGCCAGTGAGCGACCACTAGTTAATAGTAAATCTTAAATTGTTATTGTAAAGTGTACCAGGAATTTGTTTGTGAGTTTCTAAATTCGAAAGGTTTTTTTTATATGGTAACACATTGAGTGGCCGAGGTTCCTGAGGTTCGTTTCCCGATGAACGTAAGGACCGTGTGCCATTTACTTGACAGGACGTTAATTTTGACATCTTAGTGCCCAAAAATGAGTGTTATGTTTTTAACTGCCTCGTTAGTCTAGTAGTCCCAAGTGAAGTGTGCTGAGCATGAAGTCTTGGGTTCGATTCCCAGGTCGGGCAAAGTGTTATTGGGTTTTTCTCGTAGTAAAATCTCAGTAGCAGCCCGGAGTCTGGAATTGTGCCCGGTAGATGGTCATGTATGTACGTTTATGAGTTTATTTATGCCACTATAACTTCTAAATGCCTGAACCGATTTAGATGTATAAGGTATCGTAAGAATCCTTGCATTTTCCCGGGTAACATAAGCATAGATTATAAAAATATATAGTATCTATAGTAGACTAAAAGTATGAAATAAGAATTAATTATAAAAAAAAAAGCTCGCCTTTCATGTGTGAACTATAAAGTTTTCAAGTTTCTGTCTTCTGACCTTCACAAGAGCATTATTTATGCACTCAAAGATTATGTGCAGTTACGTATCGAATAATAATATGGTTTATACATAATTGTAGTTTACAACCGTGTCAAGTAATAAAGTAATGAATTCAACAATATTTATGTTAATAACATTGCACCTGAACCTTCCAAGCGCAATTTTGATGAATGTCCCTAAAGGTCTTTATAAAAAAAGATGTCTTCTTTTAAACACGCTAAATGGATAATGTTACACTTTAGCAAACTATCTGAAGTATATAGGAGATAATATCGATGGTTTAGAAGAAGAACGTAGTGCCGCATAAAATGTGTTTTTGTTTTCTTACAATTTACTGCCAATTTTGTTAAATGAGCGAGTGATACATAAAATAGTCGCTTGGTGGAAATGGTGCACCGTACCTATGCACCACGCGACTATTTTACTTATATATTTTTTATTAATTATTATATGTATACCTACTTTAGCTCTACGCTACTCTCAAATGAATAATAGGTATTGCAAGAAGCGCCCTCGGCTTCCAGATTATCAGACATTCAAACCGTCAATAAATAGATTGAATTATCGAACGTTGTCAATATATATATATTTTTTTTTTTTTTTTTTCTTGTATCATTTCATTCGCGAGTCGTTCTCGTATTTTGCCCGCGGACTGAACAATCATCATGGATACATGTCTTGAGTCCGTCGAAAATAGGCAGTTATGATTTAGCCAGAATCCGCAATCCACATTACAAATGTAGAAGTAGGAGAGAAGATTCCAAATAAAAACAGAACTTCACTTTCATGTTTATAGTACAAACAGTGACGAGACCAGACAAGACACGGCACAGAAATTCTTACTTGTATACCTAGATAGATACAATTGAATAACATAAATAATTGGCTAATATCCTCTTGAGTCAATAAACCGACCGATGCACCATGAATGTATGCAATTATGTTCATTATGCGTGTAAGGAGCATTTTTCCCAACCGCCCACATCGCACTAAGTACATGCCAATCTGTCAGTTTATCTGTCCCCTCGTTGTAGATAATATGCAACAAATTGGCACTATTGCCCCGTGTAAGCATTTAACTGAAAAGCCGCATCGATAAGGGTTTGGTACAAGTTGTTTGAGACAGCGAATTTTAAATGTGCATAATCTCGACATGATTAGGACCTAAATTTTTACCTTTTTACTACCTCATACATTTGAATTTCAGAAAATATGTCGTAATAAATATGGTATCTGCTTATAAATAAATATCAACCTTTTTTTTCCTGCCGTGGTTCCAAATTATTTATGGGCGGCGAAATATATTCTCTTCCATTATCCTCTGTCAGTCGTCAAGTTATCGTTCACTCCCTTTTTATTCATATCATCCCTCACTCCATCCATATAGTCTTTGGTCTCCCTCTTCCATCTCTATGTTTACGAAAAAGAAATCTGATATGGCAATAATTAAAAGTAGTGACGTAGCTTTTTTGTGTATGGCATCTCGCAGATCAACCTGGGAAGTTGTCGACTGCTTAATTGGGCTGTCCTGTGGTTGCCTTAATAACTTTATGGCCCCCAGCCTGGGCTTCAACTAATTATATAGGAAGCTACACTATCCCCGGGTAACATAGGCTATATAACATCACGCTATGACCAGTAGAAGCGGAGCATTAACGCGGATGTGGAGCACAGCTACACACATCAACACGGTCTAGGGATATTTCATACTCAATTAAATAACTCGAAAAGTACTGGCCGCATTGGAATCTTTTATACACCGATTTGTTTGTAATTTATCTCAGACTAATTCCAAATTCAAATTTTTGAAAATTCTTTTGTTTCGGTGGTATAAAAATGTCTTGATGTGTAGGAGAGGGAATTTTCATTTGTGCGAAATTTAGAAAACAATACGAATTACATTTAGTTACAGTTTTTTTTTCATTTTTAAACGAAAGATAAAGTTAAAATTGAGGTATTGTAGCCATGCAACGCCAACATTTGACGAGGGCGGAGATGTTACGAGCTGTGGGAATGCTGGAAGCTGGCTCTGTTCAGCGTAATGTTGCTGAGGCCATAGGGACCCACCAAAATGTAATTTCAAGATTGTGGACACGCTATCGTGCCACAGGTAAAGTAGCGGAGAGGCACCGGGGGCCAAGTCGCATCACTACCCCCAGACAAGACCGATTTTGCAAATTACTGCGCGAGCTCAACCAAATGCAACGGCGACTCAATTGGTCCAAAGGCTGCGAGTGGAACACCAAGTGCTTGTGAGTGACGAAACTGTAAGAAGGCGACTGCATGAAAGCAATCTACGCTCTCGTAGACCACTCCGGGTCCCACCTTTACGGAGAGGCAATCGTGGACGACGATTAGAATGGGTTCGGAATCACGTGGACTGGGGCCGTGAACAATGGTCCAATGTGCTGTTCACGGATGAATCCAGGTTCGGCTTCCATCCAGATTCACGAAGGACGCGTGTTTGGCGAGTTCCTGGACGATGGAGCCGTCTTCAGAACCCTCAGGAAGTTCACCCATACCAAGGAGGAACAATTATGGTTTGGGCAGGAATTCGTCTTGGAGGACGGACGGATCTCGTTTGGGTGCGGGGCAATATGACGGCAGAACGATACGTCCAACAGGTGTTGGGGCCCGTAATCTTGCCCCACAGAACACAAATGGGGCAAGATTTCCTGCTCATGCACGACAATGCCCGGGCACACACGGCGAGAACGGTAGCAGCTTGGTTACATACACACAATGTTAGGGCCTTAGACTGGCCTGCTCAATCGCCAGATCTAAATCCCATTGAGCATGCGTGGGATATGCTGCAAAGAAGAGCTCTGAAGGAAGTTCCTGAAAATCTGGCTACAGAAGATCAACTTTTTGCGCACCTCAGAAGGACATGGGACAATATTCTTCAGCAAGACATTGACAACCTTGTTCTGAGCATGCCGAATCGTTGCCGATGTGTTATGAACATCATGGGCGCTTTCTCAGACTACTAACTTCAAGTTTATAAACACAAATTAAATGATTTTTCATTTTTTTTCAGTTTTTACTCATAAATTAAAAGTTAATTCATATACGGTTTCCGTCTATGCTTCATTTTTTTTCCACAAAATCCTGAAATTTTAATCGAAGTACCTTAACCATTACTAGAAAATGGTAGAATATTAAATAACGTATCTTTTAAATATATACATGTCATATAAATAATTAACATATTGATAGTAATTCGCTTTTTAAAAAATATCCCTAGACCGTGTTGATGTGTTTATATTCAATATGAATATAATTAAAAATGGCCATCGTATGACATTCGTATGATTCTTCATTTTAGTCACAGTCAATTTTAGCCACAGTTAATCCAATAGCTCAAAAGCCTCGCCCTATTAAGGAGAACCACACTCACTTAGCTTTATCTTAACTCGGAATTGTTCGGTAAAACACTAAAAGCCTTCGGATTACTGAAGCAACTACTGCAACAGCAATAAAAAAGATCTATCACAGTTTACAACTTAATATAAGTAAACATAGACCGTCGTTAAGTAAAATAAAAATTATCTTGAACATGAAAATGTCACGTAATTATTTTAATCGAATGAATATATATCTGATAACGTCATTACAATCAGTTTATCTATACATGTCTCATTACTAGGTTTAATTATTAAACAAAACGTATGGCTACTACTACTACTAAAGATAACGTTGGCATAATCATTCACCTTAGGAAAACGTATAAGAGATCAACTTAATATTAAAACCTATTTGGATTCTTAAACACATAACAAATTACAATCCAAAAACACATCTCCACATTCAATTCAGATAAGTTAGTACGTTCTAATGCTCTATCTAGGATAGAACTGAGGATAAGTGTAAAAATAACTTAGTAGGTAAGTAATCAGCATCCTCCTATCTCTTGCATGGCGGACGCTAGAAGACGCGAGAGAGCTCCGGTCGGCGCGACTACACCTGTTCGTCAGCCTTTAAGCTTGCCGCGGCCATTGTCAAACTTTGTCGTGGCACACAAATGGGGTGGAGGCGATCCAGAAACTAGAAAATAAATCTCAGTAAGTTTTGGAGATGGAAATGGTAAGGAATTTTATTAATTTGATTTTTAAGTCTACATTATAAATAAGAATACAAACGTATAAATCCAACTTCAATAAGCTCTTATGCATGTGGGCCGATTTGATAATAATTAAAAAACCGTCTCATCTCTACCATAGGTATAAATAATGTCTAAATTATAAAAATCACTTAAAGTGCATGCTAGTTTTGTTGCACTGATACAGGACATTTTTTTATATGGGACCACATTTTCCCCAAACAAACAACTTGAAAAATAAAATTTGTAAAAGTAGCTCCACTGTTTTCCCAACAGGCTCTAATCAATTAACCGTAGCGGCAACCCTGTATAAAACACATGACATCCATATCTGTTCGCTGACGGATCGCCGGACGCAGCGACAAAGGACAAGTGTGAACGACCTTTAAGTGAGCCCTATCTAATCTTTTGTTACGTTTTAATAAAGTTTCCCATGTTGATGTTCGGGTTTTGAGTCATTGTTATCCTTAGTTTAATTAATATTTTAATAATTGATGGTGATACTTAGTGATATATTTTTTTATACGTTCGACATTTTAATTTACAGGTCCATTTTTGGGTGGATGACCCTTCATCATATTATGGTGGCTTTGTCTTCAATGAGCTCTTGCTCTTTTTATTAGGGAAAAACAATGAATTGTGCAGTGCTGATCGTCAGCATTGTTATGAAGAGTATTAAAAAAAACGGTGCCGCACATTAGGAATTTCTTCTTCCAAAGAGGGTTGACGTCAGGCAGACGGCCGGTCATAAAACATAGCCAAAACTTTAGCAGCATGCCAGATATAGGTATGCTGCGCCGACCCCAAATAAATTGGGATATGGGCAGGGGGATGATGATGATGGTCGTGGTTGCGTTTATAGCCATAATTATAATCTCACATGCCCACACACCCACACTCGGAACAATTATCTATACATCATACAAATATTTGCTCCTTGCAGGAATCACACCGCAGCACGCGACACAGCAGCCGGTCTCTAGACCACTGCGCCAACCTCGCCGTCATATTTTGGCAATCACTTTCAATGTTGTCAGCAACGTCAATATAATCCTATACATCCTTGAAAATATCCTTCCAGTAATTTGACACATTCTCAATTCTAAGACCATATTTCCACGGTCTACTTTCCAAGCTAGTCAACCATTTTTACATCAAAAGCATTATTGTTATTCGTTGTATCAGTATTAAAATTATTCTGGAATATTATAATTACCGTTCACATGCTCAATTTTTTATTAATGCTATCATCTACCTAGTAGTTCATCTATAAGTAAAATGAAGATCAAAGTATTGTGGACACATACTAGGTAGCAATATTGCCAGACAAACGTGCGATCTAATTCAATTGTTGCAACCTGGCTTTTAACCAATTTGCACCGGCATGAGTACGCCAAGCGACCGAGAATTACCTACTCGTAGCTACTGTATTAGAGCCGTCTGGCGTATTATTTCCCTTCATAAGAGTAGCGTTTTTAATGTCGGCTTTTCGTCATGACGACCTTATTAAAATTATAATAAAGCCTTCCTTTTTACTATGACTCCATTGAATAATTAAAATTATCTCGAGAACAATCCATTTTTTTAAGCAGTTAGTTTCTTTTTTATTCAGGTCTTAATGTATCTGTATGTATCAACTCTGAATAAATCTGGTATTTATGTATATAACCAGACAATTTGTTTTAAATTAATAACTTCCACATATCTAAACGCATACTTCATCACTTTTGTTAATATTACCAAATAAATTACGTTATTCATGTTATTTGTGTACATGACATAGTACCAAGCTTGTATTCCCCGAAGGGAGAAGGGTAGGCAGTGGTGTACACAGATGTACTAAGAATTTTCTAACGGAGTAACCGCATAAACTTTGCCCGACCAGGGAATCAAACCCAGACCGCGCACTCAGCAGATGTGCCTGCGACCCCTCGACCGATGAAGCAGTGTACAGTTTGAACATATAAACGATATTTTTTATATGAAACAAAGCAATAATTACTCATTTAATTTTATTATTCTGTACTACAAATTTAATCATCAATAAAATCTCATTTATGCACGACAATGCAACAATAAAATGTCGGCTTCATAACAATAACATTGTATTCAAAAATATAATAACGAAGTAAAAAAAAAACAAGCAATAAACACTTTAACATTATAAGACTGGATGAAATTTTATACGAGAAAAAAAAGAAATCCAAAGATGGCTGACAAAAGTTTTTGAATAATAAAAGTTAAAAAAATAAAAAAGGATCTAATCTGAGCTGTCATCGGCAACAAAAATAACGTAGAATATGAAGTCGGGGTCTAATGAGACAAAGGGTTAATGAGAATAACAATGGCTGGGCACTAAAGTATTGGATTTATTTACGCTGGACAGCCCGGATGATCATCTGATAACGCGGCAAATGCTCGCTTAAAGGGAAGTTCATCCTTTATTTACATATTTGTTGCTAAGGTATTCAGTTATTGTTTTTATAAGTAAATTAAATTGTGGCATAATTTTATGGGCTTGGATAAAATGCACTGCACTTATAGCCCCAACAATCTGTATAATTTAGATTTATTTAAAACACCTATTACTTATCTGTTCCATAGTCATAAGTAATTCGGTGATTATCCAAATACAGTAAATATCCAAGAAACAAAAAACTAAGCTATTGTAAAAACATTAATTTATTAACACAAAAAATCTTAAACAAAATCCAGAAATATATAATACTTTATAAGTTGGTTAAAGTTTTTATTAAGTTGTGTGTTTTTAGTGAGAGATCAGGTCCATGGTTAATTTTTAAAAACGCAGTAGCTACCTTTGCTAACTATAATATTATAAATCCAAAAGTGTATCTGTTGGATTCTAAGACTTCTTGACACTAAACTACTGAACCAAAAAAAAGACCCAGTTTTTCCAGGAGATTCAAGTTAGGGAGGGATATCACATCAGAAAATTTACGGCTGTTCTTTTAAGAATAGAATGGTACCCAAGCACAGCCATGCGCATTTGCTAGGTATTTATAATTTGTCGTCAAATAATCCAGATATAAATCGGTGAATTAAATATTGGGATCGAGTATGGCGGCACTTCTCGCTTCGCTTGGATTTTTGCATGCATGTGCGACTATAGTATATACTATTTAACATTCCCTATATCTAAGTAGTAGTTTGCGTTTTAGTAATTTTCATCTATATATAAACAATAATATTATAAATTCCAATATCCATACGAACCTCCCCTTAACGGATCACCGTAGCGTCGGCCTCAATGATCAAATTTCGTTTTTATTGTTAATCCCGGGGACTAAATGAGCAACCACATATTGGGTTCAAACAACCACATCTCTGAGTACAAAAAGAACAAAACGTAATAATCCCGGATTCCGGGATTCGAGGACGCGGCGTTTTGATACGTTTTATATTATAATTTTATTCTTGAGGTTATGTGGTGTCAATGTGGTTTTGTAGTTAAGTATCTGAGTGCAATGTGTTGTTGTGTTTATGGCATTAAATGTGTGTACTTTTTTGCATGAGAATTAAGTATAATATGTACTATTTACCGTGCTTCAGAAGGCATGATGAGTATACCGTCGGTCTTGCCGATTGATAATGAATAGCGGCTGCACAGCCAAGTCAGAAGCCTATGGGTGGCTTGTACAATTTTGAGACTTGGTTGGCTCCGAACTACGATGGAAAAGAAGGAGAAGAAACAACCTCAAACGTTCCACATTCGATCGTGTTTTTGGTGACAAGAGGATGACAGCTCATTGGTATCAGAGAACCTGTCATACTTTTGCAAAAGAGAATTTGAACTAGATAGATTTTTATTTTAATAAATTGAATTAAAATGTTACTATTAATTAACAGTGTGCAGTGATTATTATAAAATACAATATTCTGCCTACTTATTATTATAAAATATGCGAAAGTTTGTGAAGATGGATGGATGTGTGTGTTTGTTACTCTTTCACGCAATAACTACTGAACGGTTTTAGATGAAATTTGGCACACCGATAGTTTATAACCTGGATTAACACATAGGATTATTATATATGACTTTTTATCCCTGGAACCAATTCTGAAGTCCATGCATACAAAGTCGCAAGCACAAGCTAGTATAATAATAAATTCTTTTAGAATTAAATATTATAATAAATGCAGAAGCTCAAACAATTAATTAAATTATCGTTATTTGTATGCAAATTAAGTATACTTATGAATGGAAGTAGAATGGTTTATTTTTACATTATAAAATAATATATGTTGTCTAGACTGATTCCGTTTCAGAACACATTATTAACACGGAGTTTACTTATTGGACTTTCTTATTTAATATTTTGGTGACCAACTGAACTTAAAAAAAAAGCTACACCTAAGTGGATACAGTAAAAATCTAAATCCTGCAATGTTACGACAATGTTCTGGCCATTATCATATATTATTTTTTAAGAAATGTGATTCTCCTAATTGTGTTGTGTGTGGGGGGTGGCATGTTAAATGACGTTCTGCACATTCATAAGCTATGTTATGCAAATTAATATTAAGTCATAAATCAACCTCAAATATTCATAAAATTTTAGTTAGACGTCTCTAATTTTAGTACCAACCTAAAATTGTGGCGACAAAAAATTATCGGAGATTTAAAATTGACGTGCCTAAAATCAGGATTTCCAAATTCACGATTCACAATTTTTTTTCGCCGAGTGAGTGAAGGTACCGGATGCCCAAACCCTTTAAAAGGCCGGCAACGCACTTGCGACTCCTCTGGGGTTGCGGGTGTCCATAGGCGGCGATAATCGCTTCCCATCAGCCGATTCGTGTGATCGTTTGCCCTCTACCCCATAAAAAAACACTCAGCTCAGCTCATGAATAAGGGCTCCGTTCGAGTTCGAAACTAGTCGGGCAATCCTGAAGAATGCGGGTGAGTAATAACCAATAAACATTAATTAATACCCTAAATTTAGAGCATTCCTGTCCTTTAATAACATCACATCAGAACTGACGCCAACATTCCTTAAAACTCACCACTAAATCAAGACGAAGCTACCGTTTAAAAAGAGATGAACTCCCAACAAACACAGTTCGTATAATATATGCACTACATGGGATTCGCGGACGCATCTGTTTGTCCATTTGTCACAGGCAATCGAAACCATTAGCGGTAATTACTGCCCTTGCTCACTTATCGACGCTATAAAATGAACCTTTCGGTGTGGGGGAAGGCATGAGTGGACGCGACGTGGGAGCTATTGATAATAGGTTTAAGTAAATAGAGATTGTAGGTTGGAAACCAAGCATGTAACAATGTGACTTCTTACAACACTACGGCCAAACAGAAAGGAGTGTTATGATTTTGACCGGTATGTATGTTCCCACATAACTTCAAACTACCTACTTATAATAATTTGACAAATTAGGTAGCTTTGGAAACGTCTTGATCATCCGCTTAGGTTGTACATATGGTGGAACGAGGTGTGGTGTTCCTCCATAGAAAAGGGAGGATCCTCCAACCAGGCGGGTGATATTGCCTGGCGGGCCACGGCCCAACGGTTAATGTTGGGAGGTCGTATATATACACACTCGTCTTCAAACTTTGATTGCGCGATGCAGAGTGTTGTGCGCGTAGTTACCATGTAGCGAGATAGATGTCGCTACATACATAACAATTTTAGATGAGAATATTTTATTTCGTTCATATTTTGTAGTCTTATGTTTTAGGGCCCATGTATGTCTTCAACTATGTATGTATGTAGGTATGCGGGTTTCTTTATTCCACTTTAACTTCTAAACGCCTGAACCGATTTAGCTGTATGGAGTATCGATGCAATCCTTATATTATCCCGGGTAATATAGGCTATTATGATAAAATAATATAATTAATAATTCACACTGGCAGGCATGTTTTTTTTTTTCGTCTTATTGAACTACTTTTTATTCAATGTCATAATTATATATTTTATTCGTTAATATAAGATAGGGCGACGGTTGGTTTGTGAAGTAGCCGAGACACCTGCTGATTATCCGCGTGTCGTGGATGCGATTCCCACATTGAAAAAAAAAAATGTTATCTAAATAGGTATAGCAGTTTCGGGTCTGGGAGTGTGTGGATATGAGATTATTGAATGCCACGATACAAAAAAATATGTTAGTCACAAAGTTTAAAAAAATGCATATAAAATATATAATTAGTTGCAAGTTTTATAATAGCTAATAGACCGCAATACATCAATCTCAATATAAAGAACGGCTCAAACGTTATCCCGACAACTTAGTCGTTGAGCTATTGTCACTTTAAACCATCTTTATAAATCAAGCCATAAATAGACAACACATATTGTTATATGTATGAGATCTTTGTATTTATACGAACACCTTTAAAAACAAAAGAGGTATTGACAAAGACGTTAAAAGGTTGTCATAATTCATACATACATCATACATCCACTGTTGAACATGAGCCTCCTTGTCACATTAATGTACTAAATCATTCAATAATGAAGACAATGCGCCAGAGTGCACTGACCGAAGTCATCGGCGCGCGCAGGTGTATGATAAGTATTTACGAATATATTTGACATTAAAATAATGCTATGCTAATTTGGGAGTAAAATAACAAGACAAGATAGATGTGTCGATTCATAACAATTTATATAATAATAATACTCCTGCGACCGTATTTCGGTCACGGCGGCCTATCTCCACAGAGATTAGCCAAGTACGCAGGAGATATTATAGTGCACTAGTGTATCGCGTTAATACAGGTGAACTCCCTCTTCCTTCACTCTCATATTCCGATGGGACGGCAATCTGACACGATCGTACAGAGATCAGGCGCAGGACCGACGGGTTTGGGTGCTCTCCGAAGCACGGGGGTGTCACACCACTATCTTCCTGACTCCGGGCTGCTATTGAGAATTTTCTACTAGAAAAATAACACTTTGCCCGACCTGGGAATCAAACTCAGGACCTCAGGCTCGGCAGTCGCGCTTGCGACCGCTAGACCAACGAGGCAGTCAACTTATACTACAACCACTAATAATTTTACTTAGTTAATTAACCCTTTCACTGTCCAATGACTCACATGTGATACATGTCGATTGTTTATTTATTGTGCCTGCTTCGTGGACCTACGTGTACCTGTTAAAATTTGGAAAGAAAGAAGTTTTATTATACTACTAAGGCGCAAATAAGCGGTCCATCCATCTGATGGTAAGCAGTGGCATAAGAACGCTTGTTGTGACACTAGTACTCGGGTGTTGCTGAAAAGGTTCAGGGTTCAGGGTTGCGATGAATGCAACCACGATCCTGGGACCCCAGTTAAGGTTAACAGTGGATCGTGTGGTTTTTAATCCGTAAGAGCCTACCTCTCATAAGAACACAGCCAAAATAAGACAGTAAACAAATATAAAAATAAATAATAGTCTCCTTCCAGGATCCTGGCACTGGATTTCACCTGGATCCCTGTAAACCTCATCATCATCAACTCGTATTAATGTAGTCTACTACTAGACAGATAAGATTATCCCATGATGATCTACGGCACCTAGTGCATGGATTTAACACATTTCGTCACAATGTGGAACCCACGCAAGTTACATTGTTCAGGTGGTCAATCCATATAGCTATGTTTGTCAGTAATTTGATTTCATATTACAAGACTAAGCTAAGAGTTACGGCTATTGCATCACAAACCCCTCATAAAAATAATATACGAGTAATATACGTTCGTGAGCAGGATTCGAACCTGCGCCTCCTGGGTAATACTCTAGGCACTCTAATAACTAAGCGTTATCACTATCTCGTCCATTTCGTTGTTGATATTGAACAGTTTTCAGCTTATTTATCTGATTATATCCACCATATAAATAACGAAGCACACCTCAGATGACAATCAAATTCTTTTCCCTATAAACCGTAAACCTTTCCAATATTATTATATGTACTCACCCCATCAGAAACAAAAGCGTGATGAGTGCCGAGATAATAAGAAGTGTAAGTTGCGCGGGCGCAGGGTGACGTGTGCAGGTGACGGAACAATGTGATGTTGTATTTCACTACTACATTATGTTCACAACGCTCTGCGTTGTCCACTTATGTTCGCATCTGATAAGGGTTGGGTTATATGGCGGAATGATAGCAGAGGACTAAAACTATAATGTTAAGATTTTAAGTTTTTATTAAAAGTAGCAATGACAATTTAGTATTTTATTTTACGTTCACTTATATAACCTGGATGAGACTAGCTTTGGAGCTTGCTTTGAGAGACGGGACTAGGCTCAACAGTGGGTGAAGACGGGTAGTATTTATTAATGATGACAAATTAATGAAGTAACGAAGATATAAAGTTAATGTTCCATTGGACATATAAAGTCAAAGTCAAAGTCAAAAAAAAAAACTAGTTGCCATGTTCCAAAGTGTAGATTCCTGTGGATAAGAACGGGCAAGAAACTCCACCAAATGTTTCTATAACTGCAACCAAAAATGTTACGTATTAGTGACGTCCCTGACTCCTGGACTAGGTTATGGCCTGTATCCCAAGAGACAGATTATTAGTTCAACGTTTCCTTTATGGGATTTTTACAGTTTACAGAGGATGACTACATATATGAGGTAATTTAAACTGAGTACCACACAAAAAAGCATTACCCACTACAGTCAGAAATAAGCTTTCTACAAATGACCACATTCTCACTACCATATAAACTGTCTCTAACCCCTCTCATTGTGGCGGCATTATCCATTGAAAGGGCTACCTATTGTTATTTCACTTTAATATAAAACAATACGCAAACCTTTTACATTGACTGTGATCTTTTATTTGCTCTGCCTTCCTTTGTGGTGCCGCCGCCGCGTTTTATCCTCCCGCAACTCATTAAGCCTGACTTTTTTGTATGTCAATGCTCATTGAGTATTTTTATTGTGTCGACTTAGATGGCTTTTCCATTCATTCATAGTTGATTATCTTTGTTCGATGATAATGTTGAGCTATCTGGGCAAAATGGCGGACCAAAATCAAGATGGCGGATGACGTTTTGTGAATAATGTTTTTGAAATAATGAGAAACGAGATTGTGTAATGAGTGGAGGATATAATTTTTTTCATTTATTTATATAATAAAATCACAGTAACTTGTCTCAATTTCGACTACTTTTAACATCAGTATCAGTATGTAGTTTTTTTTTACGTTTCAACTGGGTGTTAGATCCCACTAGGTATACTTAGTGGGGTTTTTAAAAGGATGGTTTTGGTTTTATATTACGATCAAAGCTGCAAGGACATCGACAGCTATATGGAACCTAGTTGATAGCTATCATAATAATCTGATTTAATAATGAGTACTGCACATAATATAATGCAAAAACTAACATTCAACTAACTGGGCTTATTGTACAATTTAAACTTAGGTAATTTATAATAATTTTAATAAAATACAGGTTCAATTGATTAAGTGGATGGAAACGAAATCATGACAAGTCTATACAATATAAAGCCTATACCATGTATATGTACCTCTCTTTGACCTCACAAAGATTTACCTATATTACATATTCACCTATTAACCCTACATAACCTTAAAAGCACAAGTTATAAAGCAGTGATAGCCTAGTGGTATGACCTTCGAGACTGGCAAGTTAAAGGTCGCTGGTTGGAATTCAAGGCACGCTATCACGATCTTTGCGTAATGATGCTCGTATTATAATATACAATATTAATTATTACTTGCTTTAATGGTGAAGGAAGACATCGCGAAGAGAACAACATACATACGAGATGTACATTTGTTCAAAGCAATTTCAGAAGCCTATGGGTAGACTTAAACTTTAAACTTTGACACTAGGTTGTTCTTCAACCATACGCAACAAGCAGGCCCATAAAAAACCAAAACAAAGTTAGGTGCTTGTATGCAAATATCTGCAGTAATATCATACCAACACAAAGTTCTGATTGCGTTATATCATTGTATGTAACTTAATACGAGTAAAAAGCAAATACTTGCCAATAATGTCTTATCGTGTGTCGTTTACGCTGACTTTATCTTTTCAACAAAAGGCAAATAGTAGAAATAAGGAGCATAGATAAGGAAGTTATTTTGCCATAGGTGAATGCTAAAAGATTTACGTAATAGCCCATTTAGTGTGTTGATAATGATAATGTATAATTCCATCGGTACAGAAACTATTAAAAAAAAATACTCATTATTGAAGATTTGGCGTGATTTTGAGCTCTCAAGAAATAAATATTTTTTAACATTTATAAGTTCAATCACTTTTCTTTTGAGTGCATCCTCTATTGTCTTCTCTATTGGCTTCGGGTGTTTCCGGTAGACGTAAATGAGTATCATTTCATCGTGGCATAGCGAAACTGTGATAGACGAGGATCATATTAAGCCAATTTATGTAATTTTTATTCACAATTATGAAATCGACTGTCCAATGACCATAATATCCAGTCTAATCTTTTTACTTTCTCTCTTTTTTAACACGCGTTTGTTATTATCAATAGTGTCTATAATCACAACGATATCGATGTCTTAAAACTATATTTAGCTTTTTTCAATCTATGACTGGATTTACCAAATATTTGAATATAACTAGAAACTGTTGATGAATTGACCGTAAGTCCTCACGATCGATTAATAACATGAACACAGCTCAAGAAGAATCTGAGTGTCTTTTTATATTATTACGACTATGTATGTCCAATTAGGCGGAGAAGACACATGGGTGGGACCTCCCCACTATTTTATTTAATCTTTGATAAGGACCTGACGGCGGAGGGGTCTGTTGGATTCCTACCAACTAAAACGACATGGCTACCTCAGCAAATTAGAACATAGGACACCGTCAACTTCAGACGATTATATTTCGATCATCAGCATCATGTTTCGATATATCTCGGGGGAAGAAGACTAAGTATTGAGAATAGCAAGTGGTCTCCTATTCTTCTCTGAGTTATCAGGAAATTCTTACTTTGTCCTAAGGATACGACGGGTAAATGTGAGATTATATACCTATCTATAAGTGATGTACCCCACGTAGGATTTGTTCTAGTCTAGATATCGAAAGAATATTTCTAAGCAAGTGAGCTATCTAATAACATATTGACAGTTTTATAGCAATGTAGCAAAATTTACGAATTGTTCGTAGTGGTACGAAAGTAACTTTTGCGCGTAAACATATTTAAAATATATAACGAAATTTTGACATGCTTTGCATTTTTCTACTGACGCCCTTTATTTTCTGCATCCTGCACAGGATATAGATCCGATAATTTCCACAGAAGTCCAACAAAAAGGCAAAGACTTTCTCATGAATGTATTTCAATATTAATAATCGTACTAATAAAAATATACAAGAACAATTTTACAGCATCGTAAATAAATTCGTGTTTTAATCATTAAAGTGGTTACCGGCCACAATATATAGTCCATAGATAGTATTATAAAAGCTAATACAAAGGTTTATCTGGGTAACAAACGTGGACCAATAAACCGAGCGATGAACCGGGTCGGTAGTAACGTATATGAGAAATGTCGACGCGTTCGCGGCTGTTTATAGAGTCGATGTTACCACTTATCTGTGGATTATTTTTATTAAATTTTGTTAAATTACTTACATTAAATATAATTCAAACGCATGAAAGTATTGGTTTGGGTTTGGTGACTCCAGTTGGACTATCATCACAAATTCATGGACAAGATATCAACATCTTAATTTTCCCAATATCTAGTGCATTTACGTTAGTTTCAACAAAACTCGTTTAGTTACTAGAGATAGATTGTTATTGACGAAAACAATAAAGAAATTCAACCTAACAAAATATTTTCTTTCATATATTAATGATACGGATTGTTGATTTTGTCTTTCGGTTCTAACACTATACATTTACACATAAACATACCAGATTTCTGAATTCAATTGCCAAAAAAGTGGGTTTCGAACCCACCAGAGCTAACTAAGAAAACACACCTAATCAACTTGTCACATCAAACTTCTATCCACTCTATATACGCCACAGACCTTGTGAAGTAAGCCGACCGGTGTGTTGCCGATAATATGGGGACAAATACAAATTGATAAACAAAAAGAAACACATTAACGTGCATACAGACATATATTATAGACGGTCCGACTATACGTATATACATTTAATGGATGGAAGAACATTTACTGGTTTAGAGATTTTTATGCAACACTTTCTTTAAGAATAAGTGAATGACTAATTATATTAAGTGCACTTTTATTTAAGTTTTTTAATAACAGTTCTCATTAGACTCTAAGCGTTTAGGTATATATTATATCCAAACAAACATGACGTCTTCTTAATCGACGACCCGGTAGCTCGCACGAACATATTAAAGTTCGCACCGGTGCGCGGTGGTGGTTCGAGCAATCGGTATACTCAACATCGTCATCATTTTCATTTGTACATTGGCGGAATTCGAGAGGTTGACACTTCATTATTTATCTTCTATTTAAATATATTTTTTAATGTTTAATGCCTACATTTTTGCATTCGGTATTATCTATAATAACAATTGTAAGAAGTTAAATAAATCAGTCAATCACTACCCTGCGGTGCGAGTATGGTTCTTTTTGTCGACACGTTTGTCGATTTTAAACGTCAAATTTGACATAAAGTGCTATGTAAACTTTTATCGAGTCGACAAGTTTGTCGAAAAGATCAGTGTTTGGACGCCGGGTTCGATGCAAACTAGAAGGCATGATGTGCTTGTGTGTCCACAACATCACAATTATTCACTTTTATTGGAGAAAACCAAAAAGGCTTTCTTAAGACATGTCGATATGAAATGATGGCCACCCATCCACAGACCGACCACGGCAAGCGCAGTTTAACCTTGATCGTTCAATATATGCGGCTGTTTAGTAGCCACATGCTCCTTCATTCACACACGTCATTAATAGAAGTAAACTTAAAAAACACATTAATTTAATGAGATATAATTACGAAATTCTCTTGCCTTTGAAATCGCTACATTATAATGCAATACCCTATCAAATAATGTTACAACTAGAAGCCAAACCAAACAGCATTACACCACAAAACAAGAACAAGTGTTTGCAATACAAAATAATAGTGTAAATACCATTACAAAAATCATCTATCACCTCACTGTGGAACACGACTGCTAAATGGTCTTAGGCGCCAAGCTCCCCATTGTCGGCACACAGACGGACGGATCAATGGTCGAGCCTAACTAGCTGAGCCGTGAAATGGTACAAATGGCCGACGGACATCGGAATTCAATTCTAAGGTTAGTTGTTAGTACTGTCGTGTATAGGATGGTTACTCACTAATTGCATGTTCGATAACATTTTTCTTTTTGGTCTTTTGTTTATAGGGAAAATTGTTGCAAGTTTTGGTCAGTTTTTTTGTGTTTGGTACATCAATTTTTGGTTGTAACTTTATCTGCTCGATAAAAACGTTAGCAATCAAATGTTATAATTGATTATCTAAATATTATTAGTGTAAAACAAATGAGTACGAGCAAAAAAATGTAATCATAAGAGCTCAAGATGTAGCCAGACTAAACTCAACTAACATAATCAAAATAGTGATGCAAGAAAAATACAAAAACACGTCCAGCAAAAACTTTTTCTAATGGCGAACAATAAAGTTCTTCTCAATCCACATTCTGAAAAAAATGCAATAAATAAAATGGACCATAAAATCTGAAATAATATCATTTAAATGGTTGCACACCGTGATAGTTGGGCAATGGAAACAGTAAAAAACCAGCAAAGTGCGAATGATATTCTCGTATTGGGGTTCCGTAGCTTTTAGCGAGAGAGAGTGTACAAAACAAAACGGTACATTATTATAAAACAACTTTTGATCGGATTAATCGCGCGCATTATTAACACTTTGCAGCGTTCGTGGTCCCGGAAGGACCACGAATGTTGCAAGTGTTTGAAACGTCAGGAAAAACAAAAATCAATAATACACGCGATTAATCCAGTAAAAAGTTGTTTTATTATAATGTGTAGTGATCGCAAAAACCTTAGATATTACTATAAAAAAACAGGAGTTTACAATAACCTAACAATTGTGAGTATTCTATTTTGATATTGTCCTATATTTGGGAATTAAGATAGTTTAATATTATTTGTAACTATGCTAGTTCTTTCGTTCATCCATTCGGCAAGGTATTAAGCATGTTCATGTACATATATGTATTCAATTAAGTACTTATAGATACTTAACGTTCTACCTTATCCTTATCCTATATCTATTTTCTCTTCTGTCGTGTAGAAAATCATTAAACTTCACCGGGTTTTCTGTACTCACTCCTATGTTCTTCGCAATCTCACCGAAAGATCACGTTGCTAAAGTTGGCTTACGTAAATCCTCAATAGAGGTATTCTGTCTCGGGCCATCCCTACGTAACTCTAAAGAATCTGGGTAAGGCCTCAGGGCCCAAAGTAATATGAAATCAAACACCTATCTTCGCCATACACGATACTCTAGTATCATTCGTAATTACATAGTAAAACTCTCAAACGCGTGCGCGCAATTATGTTTACAGCTAGTAATAACATGGCACTTAACAATTAAACATAATTGTAATGTACAATAGACGTGCTTTAATGGTAAACATTAAGATTTACAATATTTTTTACGATATTGGTTTGGCTGATGGAATTTTTATTGAATTGTTTAACATTTTGTTTTGCTGACGCCTGGTGGTCTGTGTGAGTTCGTACTCAGACAAAATGTGTAGACCATGCAGCAAAAGCAGAAAAATCTACACATTAATACTTAAATGTATAAAGGAATAAATCTACAAAAACAATTGCTACAAGTGCACGTCAATTATAATTATAAATAACCTTTAAAAATAAATGATTGCAATGCAAGCATGACACAATTACAAACCATCTTGTACATCGCTGCAATAACAAGCTTGTATTAAATCGCAGCTGAACTAAAAGACACACATTCGAAAACAAAGCAATAAAATAAAAGAAAATTAGGTGTAAATTGTATAAAAAAATTGGTTCAATTAGACCGACGCCCTTAGACATTCCATACCAAAATCAGAGCCTTAACGCTTCGACGCGCACGTGTTTTTACCACTCTCCAAACCACACAACATCCTTATTTTAACACAGTTAAAGTTCAAAATCTAAACAGTTTTAGTTCCGTGACTGTTAATGTAAATTAGCAAGACTATAGTGCGAGATTGCACGTAGGACACGCGCTTAGTATTTTTTATTACGACAATTACAGGGTTAACAGGGCATGTAATAGGGTGATGATTATTCTTGATTGGTCCAACAAAAACTGGGTGTATTTGTTCACTATATTATCTGTTCACGTAATTATAGCGCCATTGTGGTGTCACGCTGTGACGGTTTTTACATTTTTAATATATGAGTGATGTTATCTAAGTGGTTGGTTAAATCGATGACATGTTGTGTTGATAAACGGTTTTAATGCAATTAGTGTTGAATATGAAGTTTTTATTTGTGTTAAGGTTAGTGAACATAATGAATGTGTGGCGTAGATATTAGTTGAGGTTATTTGCACTTGTAGTTGTGTTTTTGTGTACGTTTCTTATGACTATAAAATAATGCTCCAGTGTTATATTAAAAGTGTTATCGGTGTTATTATCTGTGTTATAAGCTTTCATATTATTAAATACAGATTTAAAAGCGTTGTATTACTTGTAAGTGTGGCTTGATTTTGATTATGAGAAGCACTTGAACCTTAAACACATTATTTTATGTTTTGCCATTTATATTTCCTTGTACTTTTTATTCCGATTGCATTTTCCTTCAAATCTATTTTTTTTTTCTTTATGAATTAGACGCAAAAGTCATACAATCGCCGCTGTGAGTGTGGACAGGGAAAAGGTTAACGTCAGCACATCGGATAATCAGTTTTGAAAGAGGTATGCTAACACAATCTATTGTTTTTGATATGATAATTTTAAACATGTTTGACATTTGATTGATTTATTGCCTCGTTGGTGTAGTGGTACCAAGAGCAGCAGCTGAACGTGAGGTCCTGGGTCAGATTTCAAAGTCGAGCAAAATATTAGGTGTTTGATTTTTCTGTTAGCAAATTTTCAGTAACAGCCCGAACTTCAGAATCGTTACCGGTTGATGGCAATAAGGTCACCACCTTTTTTTATTAAAAATAAAACGTAAAATGATTAAAATTAAAATTGATGTACATATCTAGAGCAATTAATCCTCCTATTTGATTAGGAATGGATCTTGGTACATGGCCCTTAAAAGCATTGGTGAAACTGTGGGTGTACGACTGTGTCCACCCCTGTTTTCCTCTCGAGGAATACAGGTTTGATGCCATGTTATGTTATGGACTGACTTAATACTTACCTAATTAACTTCACTCGGTATAAACCTACGTACAAAATATCCTATTATTTATCTACATTCAAAAGTTCCCAAGACCTAACGCAGATATTCGCTAACTACCAACAAATCAATGATCAAACCACATCCAATTAAATGTAAAACTGGCATCCGACTTGTCAACAACGTGTCGCCGACGTATTGTCGCTGTCGCATTGAATGTTGCGACTTGTCGAAAGAAAAACGCGACGGAAAAATGTCGGCGCGTTTGAATAGAGCTTGTCTTCAGTTTCTGTTTTTATGCAAACATCTGTAGATCGGTACTTAGATTGAAGGGCTGTTTGCGAAATTGAATGGTTATTGAATAGTTTCAATTTGATAGTTTTTTTGTAGCATCCTCATTATACTTCGTGGAAGCAAATATTCTGCCAGTCTATTAGCGCATTGCGATAGGTCGCTGAGCTCCTTAAATAGAGAATATATGTGCGATTCAAATATGTATAGGGAAAATATTATTAAAAAACAACAGCTGTGGATTAAAAAAGCATCATGCAAAATATTACAACGTTTAGTAACTAAAGATTTTTTCTATAAAATGACGATAGCTTATTTGATTTATCTTTCAATAATACATAAATCAAATTCAAATATGAACAGCCGCCCTTTTTGTTATAAATAATAAATAAGAACCTACCTACCTAATAATACCAATGACCTAATGACGAATTAACAAGGTCGTGACCTCATCACTTAAAAGTAATAAATGAATCCCGATCCAAGCATTAATACTTAAAAGCCACTGTTTGGGAAATAAAAATTTCTAATCTAACTAAGAAGGCAATAAAACTCTTTTAATACAATAAAAAACAAATTGATTTTTTAAAAATAAGAACTTAAAAGCGATTCGTTGTTTCGATTACAATTCGAATTTCGAATCCGGGTGACGCTGTAAAACCGTCAAGTTTTTGACTTTCACCGTCAGTGAGGCATCGTCTTCCCACGATGTTAGTTGTTTAGTAGGCAACAATTAGACAATTGTCGGCCATTTTAACGATCAACCATAAAATCGGGTTTCAGTCTCTCATTAACCGCATTCTTGTGATACTTCCGCTTTTATAGTTTTACTAATCAACGCTTTGAGATTAATACGGTCCCGTATGTAATGGCGTTGGTTGTGTTCAGATTAATTTTATTGGTCCGAGCTTCGGACAATTGGTCGTATAGATAATTGAGTTTCGGACGCCGCGGCTTTTTTAAATCTCTGTGTTTACTGTTAAGCCACTTTGGTACAATCTACCGGCTTGCGAGAGACTAGAAACTTCTAATTTAGATTAATAAATGGGCTTGTATTTACTCCTTAAGTTGTTAACGTATATAATGTAAGTTGACCAGTAAAAACTGTGTTTTACTTGTCGTCAAAGTAGCCGGCCGATTTCTTTTATCGGAACTGTAAAATTTATCAATAAAAATGTCATAAAACTTTGATATCGCTGCCCAGTAAGTATTGGGAGACAACTTTATTGACGTTTTAATAAACAAGTGATCTAAAATAAGAAATTAAAATGTTGTATGGACTATGTATGACATAGAGGAAATGTTTACTCTTTTCCTGTTTGTCAATAATTATGTTAGTGGTTTTTCGTGTTCAACATTTTGTGCAAATAGCCTTCCAGGTAATAAGCACTTGCCAATAATAAAACGTTCCCTTCATTAGTTGAGCGTGGAGTTGGTGATGCCCTGGCAAGTGATGTTCTTAGCGAGGTGGTTGAGCGCGGCGTGGTCGGGCGGCAGTTAGTGTAAGACGCGCCTACAAGTAGTTGAGTTATGGGAATGAGTGACACATTCTATCTATATATATATGAGTGATATATTCTGGTCCTCGCCGAGTGATCAACTCCTAATTAAGGTTTTATAATACTCATCGCAACCGAATTTTCGGTCATGGCGGCCTATCGCTACGAAAATTAACCAAGTACGCAGGAGATATTATAGTGCACAAGTGTATGCGTAAACACAGACGCACAATCCGACACAACTGGGGAGAGGTCAGGCACAGGACTGACGGCTTTACGTGCTCTCCGGCGCACGGGGATCAAACCACCAACTTCCTACCTCCAGGCTGTTGATTAAGAATTTTCCAACAGAAAACCCCAATAACACTTTTGCCCAAACTGGGAATCGAACCAAACCCTCAAGCTCAGAAGCCCCTCTTGCGACCAGTAGAGAACGAGGCAGTAACTGTTTAACCAGTTAATAAAAATCAAGTTATTATATACGTCACTTCTTCATCAGCGTAAAAATAACTTCAACAAAATAAATGGATACATTTAATCACTTGTCAATAGATCATACGTTAAATAAAATAATTACCAGCATGTACAAATATCTATTAAGATTTTGTAACGGAAAAATGACCATTATAATGAAGGAATTATTAACGATTTTAACTTTTCATTTTGATAGATAAGCAATGATATTTATTTGTAAAAACGCTTCTGAGTTTTTGATTAATTAATCGTCATAATTTTTGTAATTGATCATTTTGTATTTAAATATCATTAGTTGCATATACAATGTGTAGATTCCAATTATGTAAAAGTAATGTCTAAATGTACGTTTCACATGTGTTTAATCAAAAAAACCTCAAAGTTATGGTTAAATATTCATATATGCATGAGATTTTTTCGTTGTAACTAGATAGAGTCAAGTGTTAAAGTGTTTATAATATATAATTATTGAGAATTAAGCAAATGAAGTGGTTATTTGCTTATAATTTTTCTTATTTGTCATTTTTTTTATTTTATTGTTGAAATATTTGACTCCTCCTTCGGCTTAGTAAGATAAATTATCTAATAGGTATAATTGGAGATATACGAGTATACAAAGAAATTGGAATGCAAGATCAAGTTTTGTAATATTGAAGATTCTATTAAAAATAATTTATGTCTGTTATAAAATGTGAGTGCAGTAATAAGGCGCATGAAGCCTGAACTTCTTACGGTAATACTGATCTTAACCAAATTCTAATCATCCTTATAACTTGCATAAAAAACATTAATTCAATTTTAATTATTACCATAATCTTAGAAAAAATATTTTGTCGTTTCCATGAATGATTTTGCAAATGTTCAATAATCTACTTCCTACTCTTGTGGTCATATCAACACTCTCTTTATTAGTCAATCAAACCTGAATAAAGTCAACCCAGTAGTGACGGAGAAAATCGTGGACAGACAGACCGACGGCCGGAGAATTTAATAGGAACTTTGTAACTGTGTTACACTGCAATAGTCTTTATAAAGTCTATATTTATAAAGTCCCATGTAAAAAATGGTGAGTTACCTGGCCGTTACTTTTTTATTCATATTTGCACATTAAAAAGTACCTGTTGTACTTTTTAATTTGCAAATATGACTAATAAAGTACTTTGAAAAAATTAAGGCATAAAATACATGAAAAGTGGGGCTACTCTTGAAATGAATATATACCAATCTCAATCCAATTCCAATATTAAATAGTCGCCTTAAAACAATGCATAATATTAAAATAAATTTACCTACATTACAGTAATTGCCTCGATTTTAAAGCATGTTGTATTAATAGTATCCCGATCATGCCATGAAAAACTTCATGCCATTTAATGAGGTTATCTCTGAACCCATATTACTATAAAACAGCTTTTATTATTTCTTCTTGCTAGAAGTCAAATAAGGACATTATATACAATTCTAGAAAACTGGAAATGAGAATACTTTCGCTAAGTTCGTCATATCCAATAAATCGTTCACCAACTCGGTGGTCTCCTATATTTGTTAATAATTGACACATTAATGAAATACAACCATTTTTAATTATAACAGCTGGTGTAATTTCTTATAATTGTGTTTTGTATTGATTTATGCGCGTGCGCCGGTGGGCGGGGCGGGGCAATTTTATTGTTTCGGTAACATTTAACGGTATCCTGGTGCTGTTCACTTGCGGTCATCGTGGTTGGTTTTGTATGATTATTTTATGGAAAATATTGACTATTGTATTATGGATAAATTCAGAAAAATCCGATAGCACTTTACCCGATATCACTTTGTCCGATAGCACTTTACCCGATAGCACTTTACCCGATAGCAATTTACCCTATATCACGTTTCTCAATTATTTTTTGTTTTAATTTTCATCTGTGGAAAATCCCTCATGGATGCTGTGCTGCACTTCTACTAACTAAAGCAGAGTAGAGCAGTGATAGCTTAGTAATATGACCGTTGGACTAGCAAGTCAAAGGTCGCAGGTTCGAATTCAAAGCACGCTATCACTATCTTTTCATAACGATGTCCGTATATAATATACAACTCTTCGAAGGGTAGAAGTATAAAATTATACTTCATTACAATAAAAATCTATTATGACTGGTAATTAGCGAGCCAACAGATTTAGTGACGGAAGACATCGCGGCGAAAACAACACACATACGACATGCACATTAAATATAAATAAATTTCAGAAACCTAGGTTGTAATGTAAAGTTAAAGTAAGAAAAATTTTTTGAATATAAGTTTATACTCATGCAGATAGGAATTGTAGTAATTTTTGTGGTATCTATATTATGATAAATTATTTGCTCAAGTCGTTTGGCATCACTGCACAATTGTATGCCTATTCGAATCAAATTATTAATAACAGCTGTCACATACTCGACAGTCACCGAGGTGTTGCTGAAAATCAGCGTCGTACCGCTAACCGCGATGCGGCTTTAGGCTGAGCATCATCTCTTTTTGATGGATACTGCGACGCACACTGCGTAATCTTTCTGTTGTAGGGTTCTTACCTTACTTAGTTTATAAGTGTGTATATATCTATTTTTGTTTTTTTTTCCTTGCAACATTTCTTTTTCCTTAGTGTGTGTCACGTTATCAATCTTAATAAATATTTCTTTCTTTCTCCTTTCTTTCTTTCTAATGTCCAAGTTCGAATCCAAGGTATCCTGACCACTGACTTATCGAGTTATGTGTGTATTACAAATCGTGAGGTAACCAGCACACCGGAGATATGTTTTCGATGGTGTATGGAGACAGATCAGATTAGAGGCTTACGTGTGGTTTATTTCTGACACTAAGTTATTCATCAACCACAGGATAACAAGAAGAAGACTGGCAAAAAATTACGCTCACCTCCACTAAACTTTAAGGTCCGGAATCGAACCCATAATATCGCGCTCAGCAGTAGTCCTTGCGATCACTAAAAACGAATAAAACAATTTTTATTTATTTCATTAATTTCCCGCTTGCACCAAAAGCTTTATTTATAACTTCTAGTAGGTATATAAAGTAGCAATTAACATTAATGTCCAACTTAAGATTTAATGTGATCTTATTAATGTAATACCATTTATTACTTGACGCATTTATTACTATTCGTTGATTTCTTGCATGTAAATAATTAATCTTGCATTCGTTTACTATAACAACATTAAGTTGGTGGGTAAATATAATTGATATTTTAAAACATCTTAATTGCCAAAATAACGTATTTAAATTAAAAATCGTAAATACACACAAACACAATTCCAATCACCCGCTACAATTACAAACTCCGAGCTGTTATAGCATTTTCTCATAGGAAAACCCAATAAAACTGCCCGACCTGGGAATCTAATCCAGGACCTCACGCTCAGTAGCAACGTTTGCGGTTTTGATCAATGATCTAAAGGGCAAATTCAAAGAATGTTTCCTTTAAATTTGCCAAACTTCATCGTTACATTTAAGAGAATTAACATAAAATATTAAATTTCTAATTTATACATTATGAGATTTTACTGAAATGTTGCTATTTATAACGATGCTATGCTGTGTAAAGTATGAATTTGACACAACAGGCCTTTCTATAAAGTAGCCATTATTCAAACCTATCACATATTTCAAACACACGACATCATTTTCTCTTAATCCATTTAAAAATGTGAAACATGTCCGAATGTCGTTAATCAAGAAATAGAATTTAATTTAAACTAATAGGCGAATAATGTAGTCGGTAATCACAAAATATTGGAACATTAAATATAAGTTATAACTATAATATTAAGTTAAATATATTGTTGTAGATTAGGTTGTAAAATATGTGTATAACAATATATGTAGTGTGGTATTAACTTAATAAGGTCTAAGCAAGCCGACACAAGGCGACGACGAGACGTCGTCCATCGTGCCGCGTACACTTGGAGTAGCCTATGCCGAGTACTGTACTGCTATTGGCTGATGATGAAGCCAACGTAAAAATAATAAATAGTGTAACCAATACATACATTGTAAAAACCTACATATATGATGAAAAAGAGTAACCGTGGAGTTTCTTGCTCGTTCTTCTCCTTAAGAATCCACACTTTGGAATGTGGCAAATAGCTTCTGCCAGTTCAAAATTGCCTATAAATGATTTATTTGAAATATATGATTTTGATATGATTTGATTCATCATGCAGTAGAAAGTTCACTACTCAATATGGGTTTTCTTTCTTTCTCCTTCTTCTGATCGTGTGGTGGACGAATAGCCTACTTTTCTTCTTTAATTTAAGAGATTGGCTCTGGTTGGTAAACGAACCACTACCGTTTATTTCCTCTTCTTTCATTTTGATATTTTAATGCGACTCCACTACTACTTTCTCCGTTACTCGTTGTATAAAGTTTCGCCTAGGTTTTTCTTTCTTTCCTCTTATTTTTACAGACTTGAAGACGAAACTTTGTCTATTCCATTGCTGGCGTTTTTAATTATCTAATTACGGCGTCCCACGCTAATTATTCCTGCCGTGCGTTTACAGTAAAAATCACACACAAACGTATACCTGAAATCTCTTTAAGTAGTCAACGAATAATTCATCTTTGTATATAAAAAAAACTGTTTAAAATGACTCGTGTTAATTATATCTATTAAAGAATTCGGTATTTTTTCCACGCGGGAATCGATCAAGCAAACTGCGTTATTCCGCTGTCGTGTACCAGTGTGGCATTAATATCTACTATCACTACAAGATGAAATACAGACCATTTTTCTATAAACTCTCGTATGTTCCGTAACAGACCCTACTTTTTCTAGGACTCTAAAATCAGCTTGGACTCAAATGAGTGTCATTACCATTTACCACTGCACACATGTAGAAAGCCGCGCCTCCCTTGCAAATGTTCCGTATTTGCCATAAGTGTTTAACAAAAAATCTCCTGTTATACTAAGTCTACAAACTAGGTAAATAGTGCAGAAGTCTCATTTTACACAATGGATGGAAATAGGCGCACCTACATCAGTGCTTAAACAAAAAGCTTGTAAAAATCCTTTTTATAAAGTACAATAGCGAACGATTTGATCACCGTGCAATTGCCAATACAAAATACAATAACATAACCAGCCCACAACTGTCCCACTGCAAGGGTCAGAAAAGGCACGAGCGTTGATCATCACGCTAGGTCACTCAAGACGCAATACAACAAAACATTAAAAAATACTGCTCTATTTATAAAATTTTGTATAATTGATCAAAAGAATACTTAAATTCATGGTTTATATGATGATTTAATTAAGTAACCGTATCGTATTGGTGTCATGTGAGTGTACAATGGCACTTGCAGATCTATTTCAAGCCTCGAGGAATATAACCATAATGCATATGTTTGTTATTATAGTATTGAATAGATTCAGGCGTTACTTTGCGGAAGTCCATTACAATGGATGCAAATATATACAATATCTAGCTACTTCCACAAAATTGAGGGTAGTCATGCATTACCGTGGCATCATGATGATGCCCCGTGGAGGGGCGAAACACGTGTGTACGCTTGCGTATGTGCATATATTTGCGGGCGGGCGGGCGGTGCACAGGTAATGCATGACTACCCTCAATTTTGTGGAAGTAGCTAGATATTGTATATATTTGCATCCATTGTTATTATAGTATAATACACGTGCAACAATTTTTGATAATTCAATCAGCTACCTCACCCCTCGGATCGCGACGCGCTTTCCATATTGCTTTTACTTGTCTTATTAAAACATATTTTAGAAATAAATAAATTGAACCGAACGAATTGCACCGGCGGCCGTGGTCACGGGCAGACTCTCGGTGCAATTCGGTCGAAACGTCGGGAAACCAAAAAGGTATCGTAAAAGCCTTTTATATAAAATATCGCGATATAGACCCGATTTATATATTTCTAAAATGTGTACAAATCGCGTAAGTTTAAAATCAATTATTAAAACATAATTCTAATTTCGCTTAATACATTATATTCTTCATTTCTTCATATATTATACGCGTTCTTTCATTCTCTCATCTTTCTGCTACTTTAAAACCACAATCTAATATATCTGACATACACGGGTTGGATTCCCGCTTCAGTGGAAGTTGGACAACTGTCTAATTTCTAAATTGATGAAAAAATAACTGTTTTTGTTTTCAGTTTTCATAGGAATGCTCTACACTTATTAGCATAAAAAAACTGAAGACTGTTTTCTCATCTTTTTGCTTTGACCGTCTGAAAAGGAGGGGATAGCCATTTCTTCGCCGGCTATCTTATTATGGACCTTCTCATTACCTTTGTCCTATAACAAAACACTAGTAACGACATCCAAGTCGTGTAAGGCGAGCAGAGTGGACTGACCACCGACTGTTTGGGGAGCATCCACTTTTTGTTCGTCGTCGAGTGCTCCGGCGCATTGTATTACAAATTGTAATATTCCCCGTGTAAGGAACTTGTTTGTTTAAAGGTGAGGTAATTAGGTATTTACTGTCACTAATGATATTAAGGGTACTTTGTGTGACGTTGTTATGGTAATCGAAGTTTTTAAATGTTGAATTTATGTTTATGGCTTTTATGGAAATGTGCCCAATCTATAGTTCAGTACTTTGTATACGGTTTTAACAAATTTCAAATTCTGTGGTAAATGTGTGGAAATTGTTCCTTGTTTTTACAATACTATGTAATATCACGCCTGTATTTCCCGAACGATTAGGCAGAGGTGTTGGATCTATTCTACACTCACATTTCACCGACGCTGTTATTAAAGTTCCATGTAATAAGTGGTGAGCCTATTGCCATCAATCGGGCAAAATTCTAAACTCTTAACTACTGAGAATTTCTTAACAGAAAAACAATAAGTAACACTTTTTCGATCCGGCCATCGATCCCAGGACCACACGTTCAGCAGACACGCTAACGATCACTAGACCAACGAAATAGTCGGTTAAATAGTTAAAACTTGCTATGATTTAATTTTACGATACACGAAAAGTCTAACGCTCAGACTTTTCTAATTTTTACTTACGTACATACATATATAGCATCACACCTGTATTCCCCGAAGGGGTAGACAGAGATGTAGACAGTTGTACATCCATATTTCACCAATGCTATTATTAAGTCCCATGTAAAAGGTGGTGATCCTATTGCCATCAACCGAGCACAATTCCAAACTCCGGGCTGCTACTGAGAATTTCCTAATAGAAAAACTCAATAACACTTTGCCCGACCCGGGAGTCGAACCCGAGACCTCCTGCTCAGCAGTCGCGCTTGGGACCGCTAGACCAACGAGGCAGTTTAAACTTGGTAATATAATAAAGTTGGAACGTCTTGTTAGTTTTTTTATTTGAACGCACTAATCTCTGTAACTATTCGTTGGGTTTGATTAAACTTGATAGCATAATATTTGAGGAATACGATATTTAGGGGACGAGGAAAAAGAAGAGAAACAGGTAAAACCGCGGCACAGCAATTGTTAGATAAATATTATTTATTACACAAAAACAAAGGCTCGATCATCGTTGTGGTTTGGAGACACCACATTGTGGTGGACGCTTGGAATATTACCTTAATGAGCTGTTCACCTCATGCAATGAAAATACTAGGAACAATCGATACTTGCGATACTGGTTCAGATAACATACTAGCTATAGATAAATCTTTCAAACGCATCAACGCATGCGTAGCGGGCTTTAAAGTTACAAATTTGTGTGGAGAGAAAAATATACTCGTGAGCAGGATTCGAGTCCTCGACACCAAAACTCCACGGCGTTAACTCGTAAACAGCGTATAAAGAATCAAAATTCGCCCGTGTTTTGCATGCGACAATTACCAACCCATGCAAAACCACCAAAAAATAGGCATAAGATTTCGCTGTCCTTTGAGAATTCTATCTAACAACTTATTCTAAAAGCCATTCAGGGTTTACTCTGAAAAGTAAAATATTTCAAAGTAATAATTTGTCTATTAGATTATAAGTAGTTTTTTTTTAGTAATTTTACATGATTGAGCATATTTTTTATCATTTACTCCTTAAGTTTAGCACAGAAAGAAATCAACAAGCTGTATACCTGTTAGCTGAAAACATTTGATACCTATATTATCTGTGGTACCTACTAGTTTCCTGTGTGACGTATAAGTATATAGAAATAGAGACTACATTGCATAATACAATTCACATTACTATTACATATGGTTGTCTACCTCTATTATTTCATGAAAAGTACAGATTTTATAACATTACTGATATGTCAGCAATACATGACTTGTTAAGGCGTATTCGGAGACATAACAACTTCAACATAGCAAATTTAGGCAAGATTACATAACTTACATTGATATAATTATTATCCATTTGGAAACAATTTTATTGAGGATCTGGAACAAAAGAATGTCTACTCGTTAGGGTATTGGGTAATTATTGTACATCGGTTACTACTCACGTGCATTAATCGGCATTGCCTAACTAGTTTCGAACTCGAACGGAGCCCTTAATCATGAGCTGAGCCCGCGGCGATGTCGCTAGTCAAACACTAAGGCCTCCGTTCGAGTTTGAAACTAGTCGAGCAATCCCAAAAAATGCACGTGAGTAGTAACCGGTGAACAATAATTGATATGAATGCTATACAAAAACGGAATGCCGGATGTTTAGTTTGATTATTCTACCTGGGTCCATTGCTTCTCACTTTCATTTTCTGACAAGCGTGAGTTCTGCTCGATAACAATCAAGATAATCCAACAATTATTCGTCAACTTAATCTCATCGTCACCCCCCTGCCCTTATCCCAATTTATTTGGGGTCGGCGCAGCATGTATTCTTATTCCATACATCTTTATTAGCTGTCATATCGTCAGTCACTCCTTTTCTAGTCATATCATCTTTAACACAATCCATCCATCGCTTCCTCGGTCTTCCTCTACTCTTATAGCCTTAATCTACATAACATTATTAAACTATCAATACTATAATATTGACAGGCATTTAATAAATTGATGATTAATAATAAAATTATAAAGGGCTACCCTTTGAATTAGTCATTTGTTTCTTATCTCCTTACAAGATCCTATTTTAAACAAGAAAATCACATTTGAATACTAAATGAGGTATCGTAAAATTACGGGCCGGTTGACCCGGGAATCGAACATGAACCGTGCGATTTGTTGCCCAACGCAATTACTGGCTTTGTAACTTAATGTAAGCAATACTTGATTAGATATATGTTTATTGTTTTTGTAATTTATATGGCTGTTAAGACATAGCTTAAGCTTTTATAATGTGTGTTGTAAAATTGACAAACGAGAAGATTAATTGATGGAATACATGTAGAATATTAAAAAAGTGGTACGGTGAGATACATATAATTCTAACATCACTATATTAATACGTGAAGCAATAACGTGCCCCTTTTTACGAAAATTACGCGTACACGTAATTACACGTACGTGTATGAAATTTGGCACAGTTAAAGTTTATATGGAGAAGGAGCGCAAAAAGCGAATATTTTAATATAATATGCATTAAAAATACATTCAATTTAAAAAAAAAACATTGCACACACTACCATGCATTTCACACACACATACATATCTTTGACAATAGTACCATAAGAACGGTCAAAATTAAAATTTAAATGAATTTTATTATGGTTGATTATCGGCCAGTTGGCGACCACTAGTTATTGTAAATTGACGAAATATATTTCACGACAATAGAGTCCTATCATAAATATTGCGTGTCACGAGCACAAACAAGTAAAGACAAAAATTTAAAAACCCCACCCGACAATATCTCAAGAGTGTATTACTAAGATAATTAGGTACGTAAAACAGATAGAAGAACCATTCCTTCTACATATAGATATACAATAATACTTCTATATTATTCAGATAACTATATAAAGTTTAAAAAGTACAAAATATGTATACATGTTTGTGCACATTTGCACTTTTTCGTAACTGTACAAGCAAAACTGACACTAGGATAAATTAATTAAATTTAATTCAATATTTTCCATCATAAGCCGATCTTCTTATCTTTGCCAATCTTATAATAACATTTTTGAATCCAGAAGGGCCAGCTAGTTTTTTATTTTTACGTAACTTTTTTTACGTTACTTGCAAAATAAAAATGAAACCGCCAAAACCAAGCCGTTTCAATGTAACAAAGTAAGCTTTTTTGTTGGATGACTGCCAGCTTCCACTTTGTTCTTGGAAGGGGATCGGCATGAACACTCAGTGGTAGCTTTTCAATTCCTCTTTCCTGGCGATTTCAGATCACAGAAGCTCGTGCAATGCGGGCGGCAGTTTGCCTGGCCTGCCACTCCTGGCTCTTGCTAAAGCGGTAGTGGTGCCGCCTACGTCGACCAATCCATCGGCAGCAGATCGGGTCCGCAAATAATATTCCTCTCTCAAGTGCATTCAGCTGCTTTCTTTTGTGAGATGACTTCCTCACATAAGGATACAACTGCCTACCAGTTCTCTCGCTACCAACTTTAACAAATCAAGCCTAGTCCAAGTTATCGATTTAATAAGAAAATTGTTACACCCAAAATAGTCGATGAAAAACTATGAGCGAATCTAAATAACATTACAAAATTATATACAAATAGGTAAAGCTCCACTACACCATTGATCCTAGAAACATATGTAAAGGTTGTACAATCTCTGCTTACACTACTAAGAGCTAAGTGTGAATATATGGATAAAAGTATACCTTACGCTTGTTAAACGTAAGTTGATCTTGGTGTTCAAACAACTGATGATTATCTTCCAATGCCTAGGATTTGTTTCATTACAAGTAAATGTAATATAAGAATGCACTATTTAATGGTCAATCTTTAAGTCCTTGCATTGTGGAAAGTAGAAAATACACAAATTGCACTCCCTTATACTTAGTACTAAGACTCTTATAAGAATAGGATCCAGTTTTAGAAAGAAAACAAAGTTGCTCGACATGTTCTTTTAGTGTTATTAACTGTAAAAACATCGCGATTATAGGCTGGTTAAATTAACATTAATGACATTGCCAAATAGCCAGATAAAATCGAGACCTAATGACATGGTCAACAAGAAAAATACAATCAACATTTGTAGGACGAACTCGTAAAAAATATGCGCGAGTCGACTTCTTTATGTCAACGGACTTATACCGATAAAGCCTTGATCCATAACCACACGATATAAGTACATACTACATTTTCACCGTTTCTTCAACTATCATTGTTCCACCATTAGGAGAAGTCAGGATTTATAAAAAAAATCACACATCTATTAAACTGATTAGATTCCTATACGTAATTTATTGTCAAGCTGCGTACCAGTCGCTGGACCGAGCACAATGCCCGCTAGAAAGAAACAGAAACATGTTTAGAGCGAGAGAGATATAGTGGGCCTTGCAAGGTGATTTCAGTTGCGTCTACGCAAGCTTATGGTCAGGTTGTTACGCACACAGCCGCGTTTTTGACGCGCCCTTATACGGCGACGCGATCGGAAAATGAAACGCGGAATGTCACGTTTCGAAAAACATTTTTTTCGGATGTTTAGGTAATGTATGGCTGTAACTCGTGCGTTTACGTTACACCTGTAACTTGCATACAGACTTCGTGTGAAAATTCTGATAAACATATGATGAAACATTGTTTTCTATTGTTTAGGTAAAGTGAACTTTGTTGACATATTGTAATAGATCTGTGTGAGTGTCCGAGTGTATGTAACCTAATGTGACTTGTGAAATAACTTCTAAAGTGTAGTGTAATTAGCTTTTAATAACAGAGGACTATAAGGTATGTGCACCTTTTGTCGGTTACAGAAACACTAGTTTATATTGCATTAAAAACAGTTTAGGCCTCGTTTATTTCAAGATTTGCAATAACGAAAATTGTTTGAGTAATATTTCTTATTAAGCGACAGGTGTTTATTGCGAGGCCGATAAGAAGTTTGTTTACAATAAAGTAAACTGAGCATGAATAAAGAAAAGTTTTTCCAAGTTTTATGACACGATTCTACCATTTATTCCTTTGCGGTACTATATTTCTTTTAACAGTAACAATAAAATAAAATAAAATCAACTTCCAGCTCAATATTATCTAAATACTAACTGCGTGAAGTTATTAAAAATATAATAATAAAAAATAAAGAAAATTGAGCAACTATTATTCTATTGTAGTTCGAAAAACAGATGAAATTATATTAAAACAACTTTTAACCGGATTAATCGCAATAGTTTTTGTTTTTCCTGACGTTTCGAACACATCACTAATATACGCAAAAACCACCAATAATACACGCGATTAGTCCGGTTAAAATTTGTTTTATCATAATGTGTAGTGATCGCTAAAACCAAAGATATTAAATAAGATGACATTATGACTACGGATAATCAAGTAATTTCGAATAAAATAATATCAAATGCCAAAAAAACATAGTTTTTTTTTTTAGATTACTAAACTATTATAGAAGTAATTAAGTAGGTGATAGGCTGCCGTTGCTGTTATTATTTATATTTTACGATATAATCCCCATGCCTGTTAAAAGTATTAATCATATATGTTTGAGGTAGTATCAGAAACCTTAAAACCATTATCACAACTATAAATTATGATATCGATTTCGCAAGAATGTCCATTCGTTTAATACCGAGTAGCGGGAATTTTACGTTTTAATTTACATAAACGTCACCGTGGTTATTCCCAGATGTTTAAGTACATACCGTAAATATTTAACAGCATCCACCCGTGAGTCATCTACAGCTTTATGTACCAGCTCCTGTGAGAAAAGAAAGGAAGAACGATACTAACAAAAATAATCATTAAATCTGATTACAAAATGAGACATCACGTACCAAACAAGAAATTAACTGGAGGGCTTCCTCCTTTTTTCGAGGTCGGCTGAAAATCTGAGTCTAGTATTCGTACCCCGTGGTTTTCCATAATATGTGCCTCCACCATTTTCTTTCATGTCTTCGGTCTAAGAAGACCATTTTAATTAATATGGCCTCTTGCTGAAACCCATAGAGATTTTGTCTGCGTAACCGGACAATATTTAAAGTGAGACAGTTTGATGCCTCCAGCCAGAGCATATTTTAAAATACTACAAACTAAGCAACAGTGCTGTAGGCGTCCCGCAGACACGAGACTCGGCTTAGGGCGTTGCTGGGGAGACACCTAGGGACTAGCTGGATCATATCAGTTCCCTTATTATTAAGGGACGAATTTAAAGCTACTGGCTCGGTGCGGGCCGGCTCGAGAAAGGGTCGAGGCGGTAAGAAGACAATGTTAAGCAGCGCCAATATATACCAGAAATTTTAAATAAATTAAAAGCCTGGCTTATCGAAAATTTCTTTAAAATTAACAAAAAGAAATTGAATAAAAAAATTGCTAACTTTGTCTTATATTACGGTTTTAAATAGGTAGACATAAAAATTATAATAAGCATTCGTAGTAAATCAGTTTAGTATATCACCCCGTAATATCGATTAAATAAATATCGCTTTAATAATTTCTGTGGCAGACAAGATGTCCTAAAATGTATTTTATATTGTTTGCAAACGTTTGAATATATATATAAATACCATGTCTCTATTAAATAAATATTCTACTTTATTATATAATATGCAAAATACATACCTGAAACAAAAATAGAAAGAAAAGTACATAAAAATACATTTGTTTAGCATGGGACACAAGCAGGGTAGGCTTTTCTAATAGGGTTAAGAAAATCTGATTTAAAGGCTGTTTTGCGTCTACATATAAAATCTCGGCATCCTTTTTTTTTGTGACGGCTTACGCATTGATTTTTATGTCAACCCATAAATGTTACCACAAGGCGGCCATAGCCACCCTATAGGTTAACGGTCAGATGGTGCGTTACCATAATAACCTCGCTTGGAATTGTAGATTGCAATTGTTTTTTACAGTAAGAAGGATCCGACCCCATTTTTGACGCACTTTAAAACAACAAGCGTGAAATTAATAACATTCTTACTATCTCAACTAAACGAGGAACACTGTATCGGTTTTCTTCCACACATGTACAGACAAACGGATAAAATAGTTCTTTTGTTACAACCAGTTGGTTGGCGGTGAAGCGCGACTGTTCCGTAACCATGGCAACCGATAGGTGTCGGATGAAAGTTGTCATCTACTGTGGATTATTATAATATAGGGTTTTGTTGTCAATATAGTAAAGTTATTCGCCCTAATAATAAAACAACTTTTAACCGGATTAATCGCGTGTATTATTGGTTTTTGTTTTTCCTGACGTTTCGTCGTCCTTCTTCATAATTCTTAAATAATAATACATCTTTATTTTTAAGACGCATTGACGTAGTTATGTATAGCGAACTAAAATTTCATTTTTTTTGTGTAAAGATAGATACGGTCATAAGCAGGATTTGAACCTGCGTCCCTTCAAAGATTTGTGACAAGAGCGCCTAGAGTTTTCATCCGCGGGGCGTAGGCTTAATTAACTTATCGTTTATTTATAGGTGTCATTCTAGCCCCTAAAAATATATTTTATCTATTAATAGTAATAATAGAGATTTCCTATATTATAATTAGTAATATTATTATTAATATGGAATATTATGGTGTTAATTCTGATTATAATGTTCCTTTTATCACATAGTTTATGAACAACCTAGTGTAAGATTTTAAAATGAAAATATAATATTAAAATTATAGAACCTTATCCATTTTCTTTTTGCAGTCCAATGCATAAAAATAAACATGACACTTGAGTAGTAAAACATTTTATAAATATATTTTGCGTGGCATATATTATATGCAACATATAAACATTTTTTTACACCTACTTGTATGAGCGGAATTGTATTAGAGCTAGCGGATAAGTTTGCGAAGAAATGCATTTTTCAATTCGCATCGGGATGCTCAGAATAAAATAACGGCGCGTAGAAATTTCAAAATTAGAAATAAAAATCGATATCAGGTATTCAATTAATATTATTTGCATAAGAAAAGATATAATCTATTCCAATTCAATAAGATTCATAAAACTTGCAAATAAGAACAAAATGAGAATTTATTATATTTCGATTTACGATTCAAAAACATGTTTAAAATTAACGTTTCCAAGAAAAATTAAGAATGACCAGAAATAGTCTAAATAAGTAATAGATAGTTAATCGAGATATTTAATATCGTGATCAACATAATATTAAGTATCAAAACTCCAAATATTTCATAACAATATCGAATTAATAATATTGTATAATTTATACTTATATCTTACATATAAGTAGGATTTTCCCTTGTCTTGAACAGTCATCGGGTTTTACGTAAGGTGTAATCGAATTCTCATATAAATTGAACGATAATGTCACCGTCGAATATTATTATTTTCCGTAGATATAATGTGAATGTTATTCAATTTGGTATAGGAAATATTTACCATTAAATTATATTCGTATTTATTATTTATGGAATTATATTATTTATTATTCGAATATTTATTAATATAATTATTCAATTTCTTTATTATACTTCTTTGAATCTATAACACCTAAAACAAATTCTTATAATAATAAAATTATAATAATTGTACCTTTGCGTCTCGTTGAAGTCTTTCCTATGAACGTTGATTAAGCCGTCCGCGTCCGTCGTCGCCTGCGCAATTCTTAACAAATAAGCGGTTACAGTATTCTTGAGTTTTTTTTGCTCCATATATTTTATATACAACAGAACATTAGCTGTAACATACATAATACATAAGTAGTTAATATTGATAACGTTATAACTTTCTGTAAATAATGCAAATCGATTTATTTGTTCGAGTCTTATCGATTAACGATAAAAGTTTTCGATGTTATTTTTTATCGGTTATTACGTTGACTTGAAATGTTTATACGGTTTAATAGTAACATTTACTGTCAGTTTTTGATTTATCTGGTAAGTTTTGTTTACATTTACGTTTATTTTTTAATGTTGAAATAAAAACGTGTGACCGTATGATATGAAACCAGTATTGTTTCTAGTAGTTTTATTACTATATTACTAGTCCGTGATTGGGAAATTTTATACCTACTACAGAGACAACATGCTATGCTCTTAATCAATTAAGCCCTATGGTGTAGGTATTTCTTACTTTAAACACTTTACAATATTACCAATACTTATTATTCTAGCAAACAGATTACATACTTACGTAACCAAAAATATATGTAATTACTCTACGCACATATTACAAATACTAAAAATTCAAATAAAAGATTCGATTGATGACGGTTCGGTCACCTGTATAACGACTGAATAGATAGCAATGACCACAAGACGTATTAAAAATGACGTATTAAAAAAGAGAATACGGTCACGAGCAGGATTCGAACCTGCACCTCCCGGATAAATATTCCAGGCGCTCTAACCACTAAGCCATCTCGATCTCTGCTTACCACCGTGAATTCTTCATCCATATTTTAACGTGTTTTGGCGACGTCATTGCTACTATTCAGTCCCAACACAGGTGACCGAACCGACACGACTAACTTTGCAGTTAATACAATGTCGTAAAGATGCAATTACATTAACAATTACAGATGAATCTTTGAAAAGCATTAACGCATGCTTAGCGAACTCTAAATTTATTATATTAAATGGAAAAAGAATACGGTCGCGAGCAGGATTTGAACCTGCGCCTCCCGGATAAGTACTCCAGGCGCTCTGACCACTAAGCCATCTCGACCTGAATCCTGCTCGCGACCGTATTCTTTTTCCATTTAATATAATAACTTTATAAATATATTAATTAATAATTAAGTTTATCCCAAGACAGTCAATTACGGGAGACAAGCTACCATAGGCCGTAGCGTTTCTCATAGGTGACTAGAGGCAACTTGTCGTGATTCACATACTTCTGTTATCTTCAGCTTTAATCTGACGCACATTGTCGTTATGTCACGCCTAGGTAAGCAATCTGGGATTCAATTGTAATAATATTACACACTACTAAATAACTTCACATCAAATTCATCACGGCAATCATATTTTCTCAATTTAAAAGGCAAAATAGAGTTTATTAGTTTAAGCCCAGTTGCACATTTTCTTATCCCTTGCCGCTTATGAATTGAATAAACTATTGTTTAATTTGTAAAAGTAAGTTAAGTCTTGGTGAATAAATACATTCTATTCTATTCTATTATCATTCTTGAATACAGCAAAAACTTAACAATCTGATAAAACTTAAAAACAGAGGCAATTTTGCTCAATTGAAGAACGAAAAACTTTGTTTTGAAAGTCTCAAATACAATATATAAATGTTACAATCAAAAATATTAAATATAAATCGAGCTGCTGATCATGAGGTCTTGGATTCGATTACCGCGTCGGTTAAAGCGTTGCTGGGTTCTCTCTTTTAACCGACTTAATTTTTTTTTTGTAATTTATGGTTGTAGCATAAAATTGGTTCTCAGACTGCTAATGCAGAGTTTTCCTTGTAGGTATCTATTTTATAGCCCTTTTATTAGAGTGTTGAAAAATCAATCACGCATGTACGTTGTTTTTTTTTTTTTATGGAATAGGGGGCAACCGAGCAGATGGCTCGCCTGATGGTAAGCGATTACCGCCGCCCATGGACACCCGCAACCCCAGAGGAGTCGCGAGTGCGTTGCCGGCCTTTTAAAGGGTTTGGGCCTCCGGTACCCTCACTCACTCGGCGAAACACAACGCAAGCGTTGTTTCACGCCGGTTTTCTGTGAGGCCGTGGTATCAATCCGGTCGAGCCGGCCCATTCGTGCCGAAGCGTAGCTCTCCCACGGTGAAAACACGGTTGTGCCGTCCTCCTACCGACTAAAAACCACACGGTCTTATTACCTTTACCGAGGTCCCTGGTTCGTTGGAGTAAGTTATGGTGTATTTTAAGGTGTCAACAAGGACTCCGAGAACCTATTTAGCAGCATAAAATTTGTCCTATTGCATGGGACTTAACGTTCAAAAAGTTTCTTCTCAGAAATAGCAGATAGGAAACGCCGGCGCCATCTAGTTTATAAAAATTACTTGTAAATGTATCTTCAAAAGATCTATAGAAATAAAACCATTTAAATATCATAAAAGAACTTCCGCCTAAATCTTCGGGAAATATAGGTATAGTGTTTTTAATATTATTTTCAACACTCTGCTTATAATTTCTCCGAGATAGATATACTGTGTGAGGCAGGCTTAATCTCGTAGCTAAGTATTGTAGTGTGGAACGCAAGAACAGGTGTAACTTATGTTCTAGTTTCTTTATTTTAACATAAGTGTAAGGACGCGGAATGCCTGTTTCACGCGAAGTATGAACGTATTTTCCATTATTGACAATAATAATTATATTTATTTCAAACATTACATTATTATTATGTTATATATCTATATATATATATGTGTTATACTCATATCTACCTTTCGTATCTATCTTTGTACCTATATAATAGTACGAATATAGTATTTTTATGGAAAGCATAATACGAATAATCAACAGTTATTTTTTTATATCCGGGTCCAGAAACAAAACGTGATCGTGGAAATATTGTTACTTTAAAAAAAAAATTGACCGTTCTTATACAAAATTTGTAGGAAAATATTCGATTTAATAATGCTGATGCGCGTCGTGTGCGCGTGCAACAGTCAGATACCTCATAACAATTACAGATCTTGAATTTTTAAAGACAATTCCTCTACTATAGCCACGTAAAAACTAGACTTAAAATTAATAAAGATTTTTTTTTAAACGTTGCCCCACGTTTTGAATTTTTCTTTTACAAACATATAATCTCACATGCACACACACCCAGACCCGGAACAATTATCTGTAGATCATACAAATATTTGGTCCGTGGAATTGAACCTGTGACACGCGACGTAGCAGCCGGTCTCTCGACCACTGCGCCAACCGCGCTGTCAATTTGCATACAATATTTTAAGTACTATTGTTCTACTAAAACCTGGAATCTTTAATTTTAGACTCCATATTAAATTTAAAATATACTTTTCCAGATATAATGACTTTGATTGTCTCTATTAGCAGAAAAATAATCTAAATTGTACAATTATTACCCATTGAAACATATGTGAAATTACTATATACTAACAGGAATTATCGCGCAATAAATACCTTCGATTCGCTTGACGTTTCGACCAGGTTGCACTGATCGTGGTCACAAGCAATATCGCATAAAAGGTAGAAAGAATACATTAGAAATTCTTTATCAGAAGGCGCGGCAAACGAAAGTTATAAAAAAAGATTTATATCAAGTTTATGCCTAGTAACAAGCTCTTCCGTTTATGTCTAATTTTATGCCTATATTTAAAGGCCTCGGAGTTTTTTTCGGGTTTGTATATTGTGTGCTTTAGCTGTTATTTACAATATTTATGCTTGGCTCTTCGCCTTTATGTCCTTAATATAAATTTTATGCAAACATTATAAGAAATGTTTTTATTTTAAATAATGGTGATTGAATTCCTAATATCTTTTTGGTTTGTGTTATACATAATTTAAATAGTAGCAGTTTTTTTGTTTATAATATCATTTTATCGGTATAATGGAACGTTTACAGACCTAATTAAAAATAAAACTGTACAATTCGCTACGCATGCGATAATGCGTTTGAAAGATTTATCTGTCAATAATTACTGTCCAGCGGCCGTATTGGCTTCCTCGGTTATTATCAATTTGATGGTCCATGGTCGTTTAATGAGAGAGAAGGTTCTTACAACCTCCTTATGTATTTCCTATGAGATTAACAGTTATAGAAAATGACAAAACAAATTAATTTTAAGCACTAAGTAATCTTAAGAATGAACTAGGCGGAGTTACGTCATTTCACATCGCAGCAGGACAGCAGACATGCGCACTATCTCTTCGATTGGTTGACATCAATGCGCAGGATGTTAAGCAATCAGCCAGTTTCATGTTTTCCTTTCGTTTTTACAATAATACTGACAATAATATTACAAAATAATATATCGATTCAAATCGGAAAATGATATTTTATGTCGTATATTAAAGATCGTCGTAAACTTCAGTGTATTTCATCAATATGATTTATTGATAAACGGTTCAAAATCTATCTATAAGTACACGATTTTATAGTCTGTACCTGGTTAGCACAATAACGAGACCTCTTACATGATTAAGTACTTCATCGGAATATAACTTGAAGACTCTATAAACGGATGGCAGTTTAGTAATCGTAAGCATTGCTGCTGGCCGTGAGGTCCTAGGTTAGGAAATCCTTGGTATCAATCCAGAGTGTTTAATGGCTTAAGTGGGACATGTACGCACCATTAATGTAAATACCGCTAGAGACCCAATCTAAATTTACCACAATATCTTCCAGGACTGAATCGGACCCCAATGTAATTGGGAAAAGGTTAGGCAGATGATGATCTTCTAGGACTGCCGTGAAAAAATCCTCTGTCTCACCCTTTGGGAATACAGGCTTCATACTAGGAGCTCGTGGCTAAGTAACAGCTGCACAGATCGATCGATTAAGGTTAAGCTGCGCTTGCCGCGGTTGGTCTGTGGATGGGTGACCATCTTTTCATACCGAGACCCCTCCATGCCTCGGAGAGCACATTAGGCCGTCGGTCCCGGTTCTCAAATTAAGATCTACGACAGCCGTTACAGGTAGTCAGAGGCCTGAAAGTCTAAAAACCAGTCATTCCACGAGATATCGTGATACCCAGCAACTGGGTTGTTGAGGTCAGATAGGCAGTCGCTCCATGTGAAATACTGGTATTTAGCTGACCCCAATGTAATTGGGAAAAGGCTAGGGAGATATATATACTATGTTAAGTTCCTATCGAAAGATCCTTTTTGTTATCATAATTATGATACAAAAAACGTTATCTCTGATATCTGAAATAGCTATCTTTTGTTTTATCTCAATTCATTGACAGGAAAGTGAAAAAAACGGATACCAAAGAAAATATTTTAATAATAAAACGTTGACCAACACTCCCTAGTGTATTATTACTTTCATGTATTGCGGATACGTTTACACACACAAATCTCATATGCACACGCACCCACAGTCAGCAAAATTGATCTGTAGATCAATCAAACAAGTATGTAATTATTTAATACGGGAATCGAACCCGCGATGATATCTCGACCGTGCTGTTGTCGTGCGCTGTCTTTTTATAGTGACAGTTTTTAATTTTTATGAATAAAGGTGTTTAGTATCTCATATTCCTCATTTATAAAAGTCCAATGGCTAAAATGTCTGTAATATATGTTTAACTTCTCTTTTAATAAACTCTTAAAGCGTTTATAAATTCAGGGAGTAACTCTTTCACCAATAAAACCTCAAATCAAACTAAATATACGAATAAGAATTGAAAAATTACACCTTTTATAAATATAGATTACAAATAATACACTGTAATCTGTGTATTATCGGACGGAGGTTTCAATTTACGGGTTCGATTATGGGATGCTACAAAAAGTTGAGCCCCTCTCGTGCGAAACGGAACGCGGCGCGCACGCAACACCGCTCCTGTTTTTACTTTGTTTTTAGTTTATTTGTTTTATTTTGTATTGTTTTTAGTTGTTGTTTTTTGTATGATGTGCTTTTTGTTCGAGTTGATTTTGTGTTTATGATTTTATTATTATTATTTTGTTACTTGAGTTATTTTGACGGTTTTGTATCTTTGACATTATAATGATGTAAATGATTTCAGCTTATTATATATTGTTTTTTAGTACGTAAGTACTGCATAGTTTTATAATAAATAACAATTAGCTTTTGTTAATACATAATAGGGCCATGTACTCCAACAATATAACAGTTGTGTGTAAATAAACGGTTTGTTATTAATAGAAAATTTTCTTGTTAAACGAATTTGATTTGAATGTTATATTATCTGCAGGTTATACGTGTCTAAATAATGCTCAAAAAATTTTTTTTTTTGGAGATGGCCTCTTGCAGCAACCCTGCCGGGTTTTGTCTGCGTAAACGGACAATATCTAAGGCGAGGCCGTTTGATGCCTCCAGCCAGAGCATATTTTAAAATAGTACAAACTAAGTAAGTAAGTAACTAACAGCGCTAACGGTGTCCCAAGAAATACATTGTTCACTCAGCGAATAATCTGCTTAAAAGTTTCTTGAACTGCTACTTAACTATCTATTTTCAAATTTGTTAGGTCTAATCTTGAAGGAATTTGTACTGGAGTAGTTTTAGCGGGCGTACCCCTCTCGCCACTGGCATATGATTCCGAATCAAACATTTACACCTTTTACCTGTATGGTTATAATGATAGTACACGATTTTAATCGCGCGTGACACAATTTCATGTTTGTTTAGTTATTTTGTGTGTGTTAATACTGTTAATGTAATGACTAATGCTATTGTTGCTTCATTGGAAGTTCTTTTGTGTTACCTCACCCCCCACCAAAAGTGGTGAGCAGAGTAGTTTGTTCGATATTTAGGCAGAAGCCGTCTTCCGTCTGGTCCTCTAAGGGTCAAATAAACTAGCCGACTCCTTTTCATACATTAGAGCAAAAAAAAAAACTGGATGAACAACCTAATGCCAAAGTCTAACCCACCCGTAGGCCTCCAACATGGCTTTACACACCATTGAGAAATCTCTCAGATTGCTGCTTTTGTTACGATATTTCCCTACACTATTTTATTCTGATAATTAATTTATAATTGATAAGCACATTATTTCAAAAAATCCTGAAAGTGCATGGCTTGAACTGAACCAACTAACACTTGACTAACCCTTCTAATGATCATACCTTGTTATTCTTCGTATTGTATGGTTAATGAATAATCTAGCATCAAAATTTTAATATACGTAGGCCAGACATGGTGCACCATTGGTTGACGTAACATGCATTAAAATATATATCTCCTTACACGGTTATATCACACCAAAAGAAAGTTCCCACAAGCAATGCCCACTAAAATCTAGTTTACCATACATAAAGCGGTTATAAAGCCTATCACAATAAATTGTAGACGCAATATTGTTTCCTAGACAGACCTTTCACCTAACGTGCTGTTTCTCATTTCCCTTGAATCAAGACTCTTATGTGTGCGTCTCATCTACGACCTAAAACTGGTAGTCCAGTACTGATGCAACACTATAATTTATAGCTTGAACTGTTTTATCTAAAGATCTGTTTGAGCTTCGTGTAACTTTGTTCGGTGGAATAATATATGTATTTTAAATTGATTTTCTGAGTGTAGCATATGTTTATAATTGATTGTTATTTTTCCAACTTTAGTAAGGTCAGCTTCTAACCCACATTTCACCTATTCCGTTATAAAGTCTCATTATGTTGATGCCTAATTAATAAATGAAGATGATATATGAGTCTAATTAATAAATTAAGGTTACGCAAACGAAAAGTAGGCACATAAAAAAGGAAATAAAAGAAGTCTAAAAAGCTATGGAAATTAAAGACTCATCATAATTAATGTGTGTAAAAATATATTTATTTATTAATTAAGAAGGCTTACAGACTAATTACATTTTTATTTTAAAGTAACCAAAATTATAACGTTGGTAATTACCAGCCTCCACAAATGTGCATATAATGATTGTTTAAATACCATAATTACGGAAAAAAAAATCCTTTAAATAATATGTAATTTAAGGAGGCTTATGTTTTGCTTTAAATAGTTACAAAGTAAAAAGACAAACTTGTAAACTTAAGTGGTACAAAGCTTGGCATTTTAATTTATAACAAATTTTAATTAAATGCACGTTTATGATATAAAATCTAAAATAACTAAGAGAATATCTATGACGGTATTATCATAAAATAACACATGAACACTTAATAAATACAACGTTATTTGCTTACACCTTTATCAATAAAACACATATTATGTGTCTTTTGAGAGACTACGGCTTCGCAAATGCTTTTCTAAACGGCAGACCAATAATTAAAGGTGAGGCAAATTAAGACATAAAATAGAAAAAAATACTTTGATTATGATACCGAAGATTCAATAGTATTTATTTTCTTCTTTATATTATTACGTAACAATTCTAATTCCTTATGACTTGAGTTGCTTGTCAATTTCTATATTGAATTGTAATTTTATATAGCATAAATACCTACTGTATACTCCATGATAATAATGTCGAGCCAATGCGTATAATAATAAGTACATAAATGTATGTAACTCTATTTCATTTTGTAACGGTCCGCCGTCATTTCGCAAACTATGAATGATAATATCGCCTCGCAATCGCACCGCACAATGTGATGGATCACCCCAACTCATTAATTTTTTGTTCAGGATTACTGTGTCAGTTATTATTGCACTGTAAGCCTATTCTACTGTTTTACTTGGGTCATTGATGGCTGATAATGACGGTTTTTTCAAGTACTGCAAATGTATTATTTTGAATTACATACGAGATATGAATTTCAACATGTGTACAGTCATTTGTAGAAGTATTTTGTTGTTTTTCACAAAGCTCTTACAATTTATATTCTAGGTTAAATAATTTTATTATGCGTTTTAGTATGCGTCAGGATTCGTTGTTAGCTGTAGCGAATGCCATATGATAGAAGAATATCAAGCATTTTGATATACCACAATTAGGAAACAAACTTCTTGGATATTTTATAAATATTGCAGTCGTAATCGAGTCGAAATAATGCAAACACGGTCTGAAAATGTTACAATAAATAATCATTGTAAAAATAAATGAGCATTTTCTACGTCCATCCCTATTCCGAAATCTGTTCAAATGTATTCCGCAGTCCACATAACAAACAACAACAGTTTGCATAGAAATAACAAACGATAGAGCTGTTTAAATATATTATTTTAATTTAATTGTGAATTTGCGTTTCTCTAAATTTATTATCAGTAAATTGATTACATGAAATGAAATTCTCTCCTAAACATATTTTAAGTCTCACCTCGACTCAGCAGAAAACAGTACGTTCTTAAATATTACAAACAATAAAACTCAAAGGCCTCCACATTTATCCAGTTAGTCCGAACAACTTTCGAAGCTAAAACAATTATCATCCGTACAATAAATAGTCGCACAATAGTACGCTCTAAGACAGGCTGCGTTCCACTTTTTAGATCGTCTACCTACCCGTATAAGGCAGTGCGTCCACTTGGATTTCTTGCAAAACCTACCTTGATTGTCGAGTGACGTTGCGTCGGCTGTAACTTACGCGTCGGATGGCTTAGTGCGGGGTAGACGAACGCGGTCTGCATTTGTATGACTTTATTTTGCGACTGCTAGATTTAAGTATTTTGAGGTGATACTGTATTTTGTATAACAGTTATGTACAAATTGGTTTGATGAGCAATGATTAAACAGTGCTATATTTTTGTTCAGTCGTTTATTGCAATGCATCTACTAGAATTTCTTTCAAAACCTACCTTTATTCTCGAATCACGTTGGGTCGGCTGTAACTTATCCGTCGGATGACCAATTGCAGGGTAGACGAACGCGGTCTGCATTTTTATGACTTTATTTTGTGACTGCTAGATGTAAATATTTTGAGGTGGCAATGCAGAATATATTTTATGCGGATATATTCTCAATTATTATCAATTTAAACAAAGATTAATCAGTGCTATATTTTTGTTCAGTCGTATGAGGTAAAGTGTTCTCTTAGATTTTTTGAAAAACTTACCATGTTTGTAGTGACGTTTTGCGGTACGAACGTATTTAACTTATGTTTTGGATTACTTAGTGCGGGGTAGACGATCGCGGTCTGCATTTGTATGACTATTTTTGACTACATGAGAGAACTTTTTGAAATGATTTAAAAATATCACACACAATTTTGTTAAATCTTCAAGACAGTTTAAAAGATGCATGCTATAGTTCATTCTGTAGTATGAGCCTAGTGTCTGCTGACAATTATTCTGTACCAGGTTAATAAATATGCATATTTATTCGTACCCATACATTATACATGTATTTAAAATATTATGTCAACTACCGTAGAGAAAAAAAGGCAATATTATGTTTAGGTATGTATGTGTGGGAGGTCATAGTCCTGGCGTTTTTTTTCACAAATATTACTTTTAATAGCTATGATTAATATAAGTTATGAGGTTTTAAAATTATAACGTGTTTGAAGTGGCAGTCGAAGAAATAAAATATTAATTAGTCTAGATTTTTTACGAACAAAATAAGTTAGCTTGTTTATGGTCCTAAATTCACCAGGTGATTTTATTAGGCTTTTTTTTTTTAATTAAGTGTAGCCTTACAGTCATAAAATCAGTTCAGAAAACTTGATACAAAATCTAGAAATACCGATATTTAAAGCTATGCCTAATATGCAAGCCTATGGTCCTAATTCCTTTACTGCTATTCTTTTATTAAGATAAAAAACTTTAAATGTTTTTTTTTCAAAATTTGCATTCCTAATTACTAACTTTTTATTGCACATCTTGCTCATCGAGTTGTAAAATATAACCTGATTATGTTATTCAAACCAAGTGCCTCAGACTTGAGTGTTACTCGTCAAAAATCTTGACGCCCTATTTGCCCGTCGGATAATCACTAGACCGTCTAACTCGACACTAAGGTAACAGGGTAACGTTACACTAAGCGGTTCGACATCCTTATTGTGTTCGAGTATTGTAAAATTTTCATATTATTGAAATTTTAGTGAACACCGATTATAAGGTGTTGCTGTTTATTAACTGTAGTAGACAAGGCCTGATGAAATTTGATATCCAGATGAAATCCAGGCGTCAGTAGATTGTATTGTTTAACATAAAATCGTGTGATTTTGAATTACTGTTATGATTATATTGTAGCTATATAGGTATGTTTTTTTTACAATTAACAGCTTCCCTGACTTTTTTTTGTGTGGAAAATCCGTCATGAGCGTTGTCCCGGACTTTTACCGACCAAAAACCACACAGTCCTACTGTAAGACTTATCGTGGTCCCGGGTCCCTAGCAGCATTCACCGTGACCCCGGAAGGTGTTTCCTTGTCCACAAAGCACAATAGTTAACTAGACAACATGTATCACATGTATATCATTGGACAGTCGACGGGTTAAGTGGCGAAAAATTTTTTTTCTTTTATATTATATTTACTCTTGCACTAACTAAGTTAATAATACTTTATGTGTAATTTATATGAAATAGATAAAATACGGAATTTTATACAACTATGTACAACTTAGTACTTATGAGGAATTTCTTTACAATGCCTCTTTAGTCAGTATTTATTGAAGTCTCGGGTAAAGATAATAATAAAGTAAATAAAGACGGTTTTCAAACATTGTAATATTCAATTACAATGTTTTAAATTTTAAGGGTATATAAGTAATGGAGATTAACTTACGACAGTCACCCTTATTTCACATGGGAAATAGAAGTAGGTACTTCAACTTTCTTTCCTCTAACCTACAATTAATTAACAGACCTCATTACCTTATCCATTAGCCTGTTAAACCCGTCATTTTGGTTCAAACGTGAATTGAACCCACGACCTCTGTATCTTAACTACAAAATAAACTTGAAACGCGCTCATTATTTCTCTAGAAAGTATTCAAGTCTTACATTGATTATGGTAAAATACCTGTTAATAGCCTTATTGGAATTACGATAGGTGTTGTACCTAACTGTTTATGATAATGGTAAAGTAATTGATCTTTGTTACATTGTATTATCTCGCCCGTTTCTCAGAAGAGTAGGAGATTTTGAACATCTGGTACAGCCAGCGACAAGGAAAGCAAAACATTTCGAAATTTGTCAAACATCTTTAATTCTAAAACTAAAGCCATATCAAATCACATTAATTACTATTAAAATCGATTTAGATTTTGTGCGCTTTAATACATTTTTGTCGCAGTTTGTCGCTGACTGTACATTCCGTGAAATACCTATCTTAAATCTTAATCTGAAATCATTACCTACATAAGATTTCAATATTTACCATTATAATTGCTGCAGTTTTGGTGCGTGTCAATCAAGTTTGGTCGCCGGCTCTCCTGGGACACCTTTATCGCTTCAGTAGGTATATGCTCGTCGATTTAGTTTGTAACTTAATTGTTCCTTCTCCGTATAGGCAAATACCAATGAGTCTTAGGGCGAAAAACTCAAACTTTACAAAATTTTAGTAGCACTCAAATCAGGTGCTCTCTCATTTCAAGAAAAGCGCTACTAAGTGACAGCACGAGATTTGAGTGCTACTTAGTGACAGCACGAGATTTCACCGCAGTGCACGAGAGTTGAGAGCTACTGAAAATTGAACGATATTTGAGTATTTGGCCATTAGAAGCTTATTTGAAATTCCGTAAAAAATAGTAGTGATTTGCAGGTACTTTGGCGAAAGCGGAAGGAACTGTAGATCCCGCAGTCAAGTCTTATATGAATGACTAATCTTACAGTAATAATCTAAGGAATAGATAGCTTGAATAACTAGCGTGCTTAGCCGAAGAATTTACGTGAATTTTTATGACAGCATTAAGTGCAAGTTGCAAGTAGTAGTCCGGACAATGTCTGTCATCTGACATTAAAGTCTAGTACTAAAATAAGCAGACAAGTTTACTTTTAGATATGTTATGTACTTAGAGATATTCCGTTAGAATAATATTCCATTAAAATACCTCATAACATTGCATAACGTCATATTTATATACCCTAGGGGTGAGGCAGCGGTGTTATCATGCAGTTATTAAGTCCTGAGGAATAGGTAGTGAGCCTATTGCCATCGACCAAGTACAATTCCATCTTCCGGACTACCACTGAGATTCCCCATCCCAGAAAAACCCTATAACGTTTTACATGACACGGAAATCGAACCCAGGACCACTAGGCAAACGAGGCAGTAAAACAATCGTACCATCTATTGTCGGCTTTAACAGAAAAGCATTCAACAATATGTTTCTTTCGATTAGCATAAAAAAATCGTAAAATGCGTTACCGGAAAGATACGACAGAAGTTACTTATAACAAGACAGAGGTCAAAGGCTGCCATAAACATTTTCTACTAAATAAAGTTCTATTCTTTTCTTTTGAGACTGAAATTACGAGGAATATACAATAGGATTAAAACTTTTTTAAATTTACATTTTTGTAGAAAGGAAGATTGTTGAATAACTGTCTAGTTTGTTTAGCTGTCGTAAGAGCGCTACCCTTTGGTTCGATACCCGAGTTGCACAAAGCATCATTGGGTTTCCTGTTAGGAAATTCTCAGAAGCAACTTGATGTTTGTAATTGTGCCCGGTAGATGGCATTAAGCGCGTTTTTGTTTTAAAAATATTACGTGAGCAGCATTTGAACCTGTACCTCCCTGATAAATACTCCAGGCTTCAATAATAGCTTATTACATGTATACTAAGCCTAGGCAAGAAAAAAATATTCAATAATGTGTATTATTAATGATGACGCAACGTTTTAGTGGTCAACGATTTAAATATTGTTTGTTACAAACGTGCTATGTCGATTGTTTTAGGATTTTGATTATTTGAAATGAATTTGAAATGCCTTGATGGTCTAGTGGTCCCATGAGTGACTGCTAAGTATGAGTTCCTGGGTTCGTTTTCTAGTTCGGGCAAAGTGTTATTAGGTTTTTCTGTTAGGAAAGGTTTGTTTTTGTGCCCAATAGATGGCCATAGGCTTACCAACTATTACATGGGACTTAATAACAGCATTGGTGCAATGTGAGAGTACAACTGTGTACCTACACCTCTGCAGGACTGCCTTTGTGGACTACAAGCGTGATGCTGTGTTATGTTTATGTTGAAATAAGTTTATTACTCACTTCTGACGGTATATATATTCTGCAAATCATCTAGGTTACCGATGAATTAATTTCTATTCACTGTTAAGTTACAATAAAGTCAGTCAGTTTTCATAAGATTATCCTGCAAGAAGTTTAAATTATTATCTATATTGTTGAATAACTTAAACAAGTTCGTGACTAAATCTATTGTAAATATACTGCGGATACCTAGTGGTATAAGAACTATGTTAGTAATCGTTCATAATAGCCTATTGTTTACAACAACGGGGAAACATTGCGATTAAGTGCGGATATCAATAATAATCTTAGTATTTATATGTTACGTAAAAGGTTACTTGTGTGAATTGTTATGAGTATCGAGTGTGTCTGATGTATTAATACCTACTGCGCAGTTTCCTGCTGTTTGTTTAGATTTTTATAACAGGTACATCATTATTGTAAATACTTCTATGTCGTGTATGACAATAAATAAATAAAATATGACAATGCATGTGTACGTAATCGAAATTATACTTAAATAAGAAAGGAATATTGTCACTGTATACCTCGCAATGGCAAAATAATACCTATTCATAGAAAAACTATTTAATCGAATATTATTTCTTGACGAAAAAGTATTAGAAAATATTGTTTAAATATGTTTACAAATGGGCATAGGTTTTCATTTGCCTGAAATCTGTTGGTTCGCTAATTACCAAACACAATAGATTTTAATTGTTATGAAGTATAATTTTGTACTTCTCGCATTCGAAGAGTTTCGTCAACTAATTTAATCGCTCACTACAGATAATAAACAAAAAGAATTTGATTTATCAGTGATTTATATCCTTTATTTTCCAATACTAATAGATATTTTAGGGCATCTTTGCTTGTTTTGTCTTTGCATCATCCCAAGGTTGTCTGGCAGAAAATTCCTATGGCTTTAAGACGGCCTTTATGGGCTCTCTTATGCATAAATAAATAAAACATCATTACCTATTATTTTTCTATCACTCTACATTTACTCTACACACGTTTAATTTTAATTAGGTATAGCGTAGTTGTGTGTATAATAAACAATGTACTTGAAAGGCTTTCGTTCATTACACGGGCGAATGTTAATTGTTGCGCAGGCGTCCCACTGCGAGTAAATACAATGTCAGTCAGATTGTCAGTGATGAACGAACTCTGCTCTCGACACTCAGAGAAAAAGGCTTGAAAATATTTGTTACACTTGCGGTTCCTACTTTTTTAAATATATATATTTACAGGGTATTGTCAGATAATCTGAAAATTCGATTTAAATCGACCGACTTTAAGATGTTTATTTTATTATTATTGTTTTTACAATCTCTATTGACTAAATTATAATTATCACCTTCATATAATAATTTTGTCATAGGTAGGTATATCGGTTGTACATATTACACTTTTTTAATAATCGACAATGAATGAAACAACATCAACGCTTGAATGGTTAATGAATTCTAAACATAATTCGATCATTTGTGACTAATATTTAGATTTTATTAACCATTCAATGCTGACTATAAAAAATCTTATTAAGCAAACTTATTTTATTCTTTTTGTTACTCTGATAGATAAGGTATTTTGAACAAAATACCAAATAAATATTAACTAAACATCAGAAGAACACGTCTACACAAACAACATTAAAACCCATCATACCCCACTTACCATAATGCTTACTTCATTTAAATATAATAAAAAACAACTGGCCACGAGGATTCCTTGCCCAACGTGGCCCAACATGGCCTAGGCTGGTAATCATGGCCGTGGGAAACAATGGCTCAATCATGTTACGTGCGTGCACCTGTCCGTCTAACGTATGCTTGTCGTGATCAACACCACTACCAAGTGATGTAGAAGAACCAACTCGAATTTTGTTACAAGTATCATACCTACGTGTGTGGATAATGAAAATAAAACGCTGCATTAAAACGCCGAATTAAAAGAAGAAAGGATAAACATCCTTATCTTTTCCACAAAAACAGGACACATTATAATAACAAAAAAGAGAAAAACATTATTAATGGATAAAAATCTGTGCGAGACATAATTGTTTAATTATTTATTATTTGCCAGAATACCAATAAAACGTGTACGTAATTTAATATTTTATTAGCTTAAAATAATTAATTAACCAACAAATATATAGAAAAACCTCACCTGTATAGGGACTGAATAGATAGCAATGACGTCACCAAAAGACTTATTAAAATGTGGAAGAAGAATTCGCGGTATGTAGCTGAGGTCGAGATGGCTTAGCGGTCAGAGCGCCTGGAGTATTTATCCGGGAGGCGCAGGTTCAAATCCAGCTCACGACCGTATTTTTATTTCCACAAAAATTTATAACTTTAGTTATTTTAATATTATACTTGGTATAACGTAATAGCATAGTTATATTCATACATATTTTATCTCTTAAATAATATATTGATATGCAGTAAGAATTAATAAAATCTCATATAATATCGAAATATACCGGAAATAAAAATAATTATTGATGAGCGTTATTCCAGTAGGTAACCGCTGAGATATGAGATAAAATGGCTTAATAACACTTTAAACTCCAGTGCCTTAATTATAAAGTAACTTAGTAAGTCATTTGCCAAATAATTTCTATTATAAACGAAATAAATTATACAGTTTAAATTATAAGGAGTGTTCGGCGAAATTAAAACGGTTACTTTCGAATCGGGGATTAAATCTAAAATGTGAAAGTGTTTTCTATAAACACTTTTTATGTTTATTAATGTTGCTGTTTAGTGATAGTCACCGATTGTTGAATTATGATATAATTCACGGGTTTATAAATAATCTTATAGACTACGGACCTAAGAATAGCCGTATTCCTAATTCTTGTGAATAGAAAAATATAGCCTCGATTAGGATTCCAATCCACATTGATAGGTACTTCAGGTGCTCTTTTTCTTTGGCTTTGACGTTTGGCTTTATCAATCTCAACAAACCTAATTTCTCAAGAACCTATGAGATCATAATTTAAGTGTTTAAAACGTAAAATGAAATGAAAAAGCGAGACAAAAATTTTACCTAAAACGACAAACTCTATTTTAATAGAAATTTAATTTATATTTTAAATAGATGCAAATGAATAAAATATCTAGCTACTGCCACAATATTGAGGGTAGTCATGCAACTGTGTACCGCCCCCCCCCCAAGGGTATCATCAGGAGCTGTTAGACCGTGAAGTCTGCAGTGTCTACCAGCGAGTGGTGGAGACTGCAGTTACGATTTTTCACTGCAAGGCATACGTAGCCTTAGAGGGCGGACAGATAATTGTATTATACCCTCAATATTATGGAAGTTCAAATTCAAATTATTTATTCATATAAAAACGGTAAAACTATAAAATGAATCCTAGAAACTATAAAAGAACTTAGAAACTATTAAAATGTAAGGTGCGTGTACTAGGATAAACCTGTGTAACATGTGGCAGGAGAGCTTATGATATGCTACAGGTGAAAACAAAAATCTTAACAATATTTAACATTAAAATCTTTAAAAATTTAAGCAGAATTAAAATAACTTATTAGAAATATGACAATACCTAATTTTCTTATTTAATAATGGCAAGAGTTCGAAGTAGCTTGGTATTGCATTTCTTTTGTCTTTTTTCTTTAAAAAAAAAACAACGTTGCCCAACCCTAGGAATTTCTTCCTGTATCGTGGGTACGTTTACAGACATATAATCTCACATGCACACACACAACCAGACCCGGAGCAATTTTCTATAGATCGTACAAATATTTGCTCCGTGCAGGAATCGAACCTTGCGACACGCAGCGCAGCAGTCGGTCTCTCGACCACTGCGCAATGTTTATTTATTTGCAACAATTGTAATGAATTTCCGAAAGGTAACGCCTGAATCTATTGAATACTTATATTTAAATTAATTCTTTTAGTTTATACACAGAACTTTTATAAGGGCATTTACTAATAATGTATGACCTTTATCAAAATTCGTTTCTTCTAACGTATTACTTTCGAGAACCCTTAGTACGGCCCTCAGCTCATCTGTCCGTCATAATATCAGTGGTTACGCCGCCTCAACACTCACTATTTACTGAGATAAGTTGAAACAATGCTCATCACATTAGACGTGATGAATTAAGAGGTTCTCTTTGTTATTTTGTTTACTATAGCCGTTACGGTTTGATATTAATATATATTATTTAGATGTTTTCGTTTATAGAACTAATTCACAACAACTGCTCATTACAATTGTTTTACCAATAAATCACCAACCCCGGTAAAGGTTAATGGAGGACTGTGTGGTTTTAGTCCGTGAATGTCCAGTACGGCACGACATCCACAAAGGCTACTTATTCCCACTCCAAAACAAAGAGGGAAAAGGGAATTACCTACTGGCTTGAAACCTCCCGAAGATATCTCTACCAAACATCTAAAAATAATGCTGTACTACCTTAAACGATTCCATACAACCAAAATTATAAGAATAAAATTAGATGAAATGTTAAGAAGTATTAATTCACGATAAACCCGCAAAAGACATAAAATTTTATTTAACAGATAAAATAAAAATGTATTATCTATGGGGTGAATAGACAGATGCATCCACTAGGTCTTCGATGGCATAATACCATGACCAATGACAGTGCCAATCGTGGCAATTGTGCAAAATAACTAACAAGCTCGTGGGAGACGAGACTTATAGTCAAAATCGTGCAATCCATATTTATAAAATCTAGTTGACGACAAAATAATAAATTAATAACTTTATTTACGGTGTCAGACTTGATTATAAATATTAAGACTGACTGGAAATATAAATTTATGTTAAAATTATAATTAAGTATTGTCAACAGCACATTCCTTAGTTAAACCAACGAATTGTATGACATCGAAATCATTAGTCTAAGAATTAGAATTCAATAACTTTCAAAAAACCCACACGAAATTTATCTAAAAGCCGTGACAAAACGAACCAGCTCATAAAGAAAAAAAGTCACACAGTTGTCACTTAAAGCTCTGCCTATTCTATAACCATGAGATCCACAGGTGATACATAAAGAAACACATTAATTTCTATATTTTATAACATTATTTACGCATTTTAAGCAGAAACATCGATACAATGTCTTATCCAATAAGAGAAACCGTGGGCGGAATTGACCGACTTATTTTATTGTCATGCTGCATAATCAAGTTAATTAGGCAGACGAGCTTCTTTGTGGCAACAATGGAGCAACTAAAAGTCGCTTTAGGTTTTGAACAAATCCGTTTCACAATAAAAATTGCACTGTTGATAACTGTTTATCTACTACTTCTGCGTACCTATTGGTTACTTACCATCGAATTTATTGTCACTTTGTAGCACATTGCTCCTATGTTACAGCTTATCACTGATGAGTAAAAATATACGGCGCAATAAACTAGAAAGTGATCATCAATTCGTTGGTAACCGAGATAGCTAATAGGTATGCTGAAATTTTCGCTACTCATTTTTATTCTCTCTGTTGCCTAATTATTTTTACTAAATTTATTTTCAAGATATGTCTTTGAAAAAGCATTAACGCATGCTTAGCGAACTCTAAAGTTACAATATTAAATGGAAAAAGAATACGGTCGCGAACAGGATTCGAACCTGCGCCTCCCGGATAGATACTCCAGGCGCTCTGACAAACTAAGCCATCTCGACCTCTGCTCACCACCGCAAATTCTTCTTCCATATTTTTAACACGTCTTATGGCGACGTCATTGCAATCAATTCAGTACTTACAAGTGCCGAACCGACACGACTAACTTTGCAGTTAATACAATGTCGTAAAGAATGCAATTACCTTAATAATTCAAGATATGTCTTTGAAAAAGCATTAACGCATGCTTAGCGAACTCTAAAGTTACAATATTAAATGGAAAAAGAATACGGTCGCGAACAGGATTCGAACCTGCGCCTCCCGGATAGATACTCCAGGCGCTCTGACCAACTAAGCCATCTCGACCTCTGCTCACCACCGCGAACTTTTATTGCGAAAATTTATTTTTCCTGACCACAAGATATTTCTTCTATTTGAGACGTGTGCTAATGAAAAGTGGTGATCCTTTTTTAAATTGACAACCAATTAGCAATTCAGCATAAACATTTGACGAAAAATTTAAAAGTGAAAGTAAAACTGTTTTCATAAACTTAAAGAGTTGTTCACTGGTTATAAAAGAAAAATAATACAATTGTAAGCCTTTAAGATTATGTTGCCCGTCTATTCTTTACGAAACTTTTATAACATTACAACTTTTTATTAGTGAAATTTCGGTGCGTGCCTACGAGTGACGAATTACATGTCAAATCATTTTAATTGTATGATTAATTGGCTTGTATACATGATAAATAAAACTGAACATTATAATATATGACATACGGTTCGATTTAAACAAAGGGTTCGGTGATTTTGAAATTAATTACTTTGTGATCAATTAGTCTAAAAGAGAAGACATGACAGGATTGGATTCAAGTGATTGTGAATCAAAAATTATTTTAACGAGGTGTTTGTGTGTGTGTATCGTATGCTTTATACATGAGGGCTACGTGTGTGTACCAATTGTTATGACTTTTTGAGTGCAGCTAAAATATCAAAAAGATAATTTTCAAAACATTAATGTTGGATTAAATGTACTTGTATTTGATTGCAAGGAGTGATAGTCTGATTTATTTTACAACAGCATTTGATATTATTATTGTGGTAGTTCAGTTCATGGTTGCAATTTGATATTGACAGCGCCTTTATCTGGAAGCAGTAAGGATAGTTTTCGTAGTGCAAGTGTTACCAGTGACGTGCGGTTGACTGTACTAGCTCTTAAAAGACATGCTTGTTTTAATAAGAAATATATTTAATACAAATATTTCTATTGTGCACTTTACTTAACTGATTAACATAGGTAATATAAATATAAACAAATCGATCGAACTGTATTGAAATCGACAACTATATACAATAACAATAAGGTATCAGCATAAGATCCAGATCAAATTGGTGTTGACCATTTACCACTAGATAGGACAGTGCGTGGGAAGAAAACAATACCGTACTTATCTGATGACGCAAGTGGTGCAACAATGAGCAATAAACGGGCAACCGTCGAATAAATTCACGAGTATACGACTAATAGAGACTAAAAACACAGAATATTAATTTTGGGTCGAATATTCTTAGGGATAAAGTTTTCTGATAGTCCTTTTAGGTCATCTTTCCTCGCGTCGCCTCAAAATTAGTTGCACTCATACAGATAAATCTTCGAAAAGCATTAACGCATGCATAGCGAACTCTAAATTTATACATTTTTTTTGGAAAAAGAATATGGTTGTGAGCAGGACTCGAACCTGCCCCTCCCAGATAAATACTTTAGGCGCTCTGACCCATAAGCCATGTCGGCTTAGCGGTCAGACAGCGCCTGGAGTATACTTTTTCCACAAATAATATAACTATAGTTAACACACAATAATTTTTCACTTTACAGTTTCCTTTAGCGGTTAAATTTTTTGTAAAATGTTTTTATTTACCCTTTAAATTAATTGCATCGAAGCTCCTAAGGGTAGAACTAAAATGATACTTAAGGTATCATCATCATCCCCCTGCTCTTATCCCAATTTATTTGGGGTCGGCACAGCATATATCTGACATGCTGCTAATGTTTTGGCTATGTTTTATGACCGGCTTGACGACAATCTTCTTAGGGAATGCTGTCGTTGGTGGTAAAATTATAGTTAAGTTCCTAATAGTTTTTTTGTGAATTTAAACGTTTCTGATTTATTAGCTATCGTTTAAAATCTAACCGTTTATATAAATCATTTTACACTACTACTCACTGCCTTTTTCCCAACAACCTACTCACTACTACGCAATGCCTTTTTCCCAACAAACTACTCACTACTACGCAATGCCTTTTTCCCAACAGACTACTCACTACTACTCACTGCCTTTTTCCCAACAACCTACTCACTACTACGCAATGCCTTTTTCCCAACAAACTACTCACTACTACGCAATGCCTTTTTCCCAACAGACTACTCACTACTACTCACTGCCTTTTTCCCAACAAACTACTCACTACTACGCAATGCCTTTTTCCCAACAGACTACTCACTACTACTCACTGCCTTTTTCCCAACAAACTACTCATTACTACTCACTGCCTTTTTCCCAACAAATTACTCGCTACTACTCACTGCCTTTTCTTACACTACTAATCACTGCCTTTTTCCTAAGTAATTGTCCAAAAATAATGACAAACTCAAAAACTTATAATTAGAATTCTATCTTACAAAAACTTTTTTATATATTCTATATTTTCTTTAACATATGTTTTTAAACGAATCGATTTTTCTGACAGTATATTTTTTTGTTAGGCATTATTTTAATCACCATATTTTATGTTTTTTCATAGATACAATAATCATTTTGAGTAGGTACTTAAAGAGAACTAATAAGTGCACTTCAAAATGGAATTACGTTTGCATTCGTTAGTGCGCAATTACAATAAAAGATATAATTTGGAATTATATAGCGCATTATTTAAATAAGAACTATAAGTAAAAAATTACAGAATAACGTTTTTTCTTCCTCTTTTAGAAGGTTAAGCTACATCTGCGGTGCAAATATTCCAGGAGTTGTTTTTTTTTGACTATGTATTTATATCGAGGTCGTCGGTAGTTGAATTTAGTTCTGATAGTTTTGAAATAGGTATATATATTAAATATATTTGGGATAAAAACCTAGCATCAATTATGGCAATCGCGACTTAGCTATGGGAGGTCACTGATTCTGATCTTACAGGCTCTGATATCGGTGCATGACTGCATCAAAACTGTCGACTGCCTGAGCAATCCGCTTGCAATCGGCATGCAGCCAAGTTCAAATGTGATACGTCTTTATTGTTTTCAATCACCAATATTTAGTAAGCTTGCTGATCAATGCTCCCAAAAAAAATATATAACATGACATAGCGTCACGCCTGCATTAAGTACCTGAAGGATAGGAAGAGGTGAACAAAGTTGTATACCCACATTTCACCAATGCCAACGATCGTGCGCCAATCCGGGCTGCTCCTGAGAATTTGTTTAAAGAAATCCCAATAACACTTTGCCCAATCCGGTAATCGAACATAAGAACATACGCTCAGCAGTCGGTCTTGTGACAACTAGACCAATAAAGCAATTCAAATTCATATAGTCTGACATTGTCTTTATTATTTTATTAATAGGTACTCAATAGACGATGATGATGATGTCTCATGACTCAATAGACGTTTGCTTTTAAATGTCTAGTTGAAGTCCATAGTTGAGTCTCTTTCTTACGACACAAGACACCATCCTCTTTAATATACCTCATTGATTACACTCGTATTCTTGTTCGTTGATGTTATAGATGCAAATACAAATGAGTAAACCAACACATACAAACAGAAAAACAAAATACTGTGTAGGCCGAATGTCTTATTAGAAACATGTGTCACCCGTCAAAAGTGCATTTAAAGCTATTGTTCTAAAAAACCAATCGATAGCGTGGGCGAAAATATCTCTGCCTTAATTTTATTAAAGCTTAAGTGTACCATCAGAATTGGGACAGTCGTTGCAAGAATTGGTACCTAAACGAATGATGGTATCAAGCCTTGCTTGGACAGCGAGCTATCTGGGCAACTCAATAGAAATGTTTTAATGCAAGTTTCGCAGTAAACATTGCGTAGATTGCAAACCTTTCTAATTATTGTCAATTATATCGATTGGAAGAAAAACTGGCAAGCTTTGTGTGATCAAACATTATAGTGCAGTTAGTCAATGGCGGACCATGAGTTTTTGAGGCCCTGGGCGAATACTACTTGGGGGTTTGCCTTTTTATGTGTGGAAAATCTATCATATACGGTGAGCCGGACTCATACCGACTAAAAGCCACACAGTTAATTAATAATATTGTCCATGGTCTTCAATGGGGGCCTTTTATATCTACGGGGCCCTGGGCTGCAGCCCAAAAAGCTCTTATATAGATCCGCCCCTGTTAGTAGCTTAAGGTCACTCTCGGTGGAGGAGTGTCAAAAAAATATGGTAGTGTAACCATATTTTTCTGACCGCGACTTTGTCTACGTGGACTTCAGAATTGGATCCAGTCGTGATAAAAAGTTATCTATGTGGTAATCAAGGTTATAAACTACCTGTATGCCAAATTTTATCAAAATCTGTTCAGTAGTTATTGCATGAAAGGGTAACAAACATCCATCCTTCCATCCTCACAAAGTTTTGCATTTATAATATAAGTACGACGTAGGATTTAGCACCTGGGTTCGATTCTCGGGTCGGGCAAAGTGTTATTGAAATTTTCTGGTATAATAAATTCTCAGTAGCAGCCCGGAGTTTGGAATCGTACCATACTGGGACTTAAAATTGCATTGATGAAATGTGGGTGTACAGTATGCTTCCGTCTAAGACTTCAGTGACACAGGCGTGATGCTATGTTATGTATTGTTAAGCCATTTATGGCACCAGGTTAACTTCTTATACAGACAAGAAGATTCCCATCTTTTATTCATATAAATATATTACTTCCAAACGATAGCATTGGGTAGTTTTCTTTATAGCTCTATTTTTCCATAACATAGGTATAAAATGGCGAACGGTTGACTTTTCTCTTTAAAAAAACATTCCACATATACTTTTATTTTGTTAAAAGCTATAAATTTCAAAATTTACATACCGAATTGAGAATAAAAGTTAAAATTATTAGTTGTTTATCTTCTCGCGAGTCGTAAAAGTCGGGAAGGGTTACTGTGATACTTAAAACTCTAGTGGTATGTAATCTAAAACAGTAGACATTGATATGGCAATAAATATATTAATCTATGGTTTTGTGATGTTTTGTATTCCAGATATGAACTGAAAACATCGTTATATTTTAGTGCTGAGGTTCTAAACTCTATTTCTGGTTCAGACAAAGTGCTATTGCGTTTTCTGACAGAGAATTTTCAGTAGCCCTAGAGTTTGCTTTATTATTGAGTCCGGTAAAATGTAATTATAGAACAGTACACCTATCCCTAACCTTTCGGGAAATGTAGCCGAATGCTACGTTATTATTTTCTACTTGTTCAGAGGATGAGTTTCTCAGTGGCAACATATAACACTTTTAATTTAGGTACCTACAAACTCTAGCGATAAAGCAAAACGCAATTTTTATACTATGTTTATTCTTATGAGTAACTTGATTCCATAAAACTTACAAACACAAACTTTTTCATGTCTACTTATAGCTCTGATTACCCAGTTTAGATAAGAAGCTCGATAAAAAACAACATTTCAATCAATGGACACGTTTGGAAAATCAAGAAATGTGCCTAAGAAGCCCTTTTCTAGCATTGTGTAAAGTATTTTACATTATGTATGTGCATAAATTGTTCATAAATTGTTCAAGATAGCACCATTGAATTAGTTAGAAAATATAAATCTACATTTTATTGGTTATAATAGTTTATTCTGTAGTATTTTGAATGATATGTTGCATATAAATTATAGAATATTTTGGTATAGTAATAAATTCAGCCCTTTTCGACGTGGCCTGTATTTTTTTTTAATATCCATGTTGATTTTGGGAAAATAATGATATTGTCAAAAGTCGGTTGTTTGTCTTCTTGTGTGAAAGATAACTATTGGTCTTTTTGGAAATCAGATTGAGGGGCTCGTGGCTAAGTAACAGCCGCACAGATCGATCGATCGAGGTTAAGCTGCGCTTGCCGCGGTCGGTCTGTGGATGGGTGACCATCATTTCATACCGAGACCCCTCCGTGCCTCGGAGAACACGTTAAGCCGTCGGTCCCGGTTGTCAAATTAAGATCCATGACAGCCGTTACAGGTAGTCAGAGGCCTAAAAATCTGACAACCAGTCATACCACGAGATATCGTGTTACCCAGTTACTGGGTTGTGGAGGTCAGATAGGCAGTCGCTCCATGTAAAACACTGGTAGCTCAGGTAACTGGCAGCTTACTGCATCCGGTTTGGCTGGAAGCCGACCCCAATGTAATTGGGAAAAGGCTAGGCAGATAATTATATATATATAGATACCTAATACTAAAATTTAAGCGTATTTCTAGTGAAAAGACAGCAGCATTTATAAACTTTAAGTTTGGTTATGAGATTCCAAGGCCTAAGCTATGAAGGAATGTTTACTTTCTTTGTGTCAAAAATAATAAAAAATACGTACATCTTTTCAACAGCCTCCGAAGCAACAGGTTGTGTGTTCAAACCTGACATTTACCATTGTGACTTTTTCAAGTTAAGTGTGCATTCTTAGTAAATATGACATACGGTGATCAAAAACTTCGTGAGAAAACCTGGCACTAATGTTGTGAAAGGCCAACCCGCGGACAGCGGGGGACTGAGTGCCACCCTTAAAATGGAATCCCTACACGTATTCCCTACAACTCTGGTGGGAGGCTTCGGCTGGACTTCCGACCTACCGGACGAAGCCATGCTGTGAAACGACCTAGTCGTGTTTCGGAATGTAATCCGGTGCAACCGTAGTGGGAGACGGGTCTGGGCATCAACTCCCCAGCTATCGATCTCCCCAAATCTATCTAATCTACTTAGACTGAATAGATTTTTTCTGGATCTATGTGTTCTATCTTCAGCAACACCATCGCTTACCATCAGGCGAGTTGGTGGCCAAACGGAGATAAGTTTTCAATAAAAAAAAATCTAGCGTGGTGACGGGATGAGAGGACTTTGCCCTGTAATGGAGCCTTAAGGCTGGTTTATATTAATTACATGGTAGATATTAGGAATGTTTAGAAATAATAAGGCTACCTCATTTGTCTAGTGGTAGCAAGGGCATAAGGTTTGATTCCCGGGTCGGGCGAAGTGATATTGGGTTTTTGTGTTAGGAAGTTCTCAGTAGCAGCCCGGAATGTGCAATTTGATGGCAAGAGGGTCACCACCTATTACATAAGATTTAATAACAGCATTGGAGAAATGAGTGTGTACAACTACTGGTGTGTACACTTCATCCTACCACTTCGGGGAGTACAAGCGTGATGATAATGTTATGTGTTACCTATGTGAAAATAATAAAAAATAACATTATCACGGATTGTAGAAATGATTCATAAAAATGTTACTACTTAATACTTATAAGACAACCTAATAATTATTTGTGGTAAGAAAAATACGATCGCGAGCAGGATTCCAACCTGCGCCTCCTGGATAAATACTCCAGGCGCTCTGACCACTAAGCCATCTCGACCAAAATGTGTTCCAATGCAGGTAATATTCTTCTTTCCACAAAAAAAATCAACTTTTCAGTTCGCTACGCATGCGTTAATGCGTTTTAAAGATTAATCTGTAACTATAAGACATTCTAATACAGGTAAGGTAACTGTTAATTAGCAAATGACGTCATAATATCGAAGCTGATTCCCACGATTGGAACTTTTAACGTTTGTCACCATGCTTATTTCTCGAAATAAATATACCTAATAAACAAAAAGGCAGTTTTAGTGAGTCATAAGATAAACTTTTTTCATTCTTACTAATTAAAGGCAGACTTATTTATACTCTCGATGAGAACTTAAGGGGAAAAAGTTTTGAACATAATATAACTTGGTTGGCACTGCGAGTGAAAGATCGGATTCTATACACGGGTCACGGATTTGTTTCCCGGACTACACAATTATTTGAGTGACAAACAGATAAATTTAATGGGTCTCTTTGTGTGTGCATATATGTGGTGTGTGTGTGCGTGCGCGCGTGTGTGTATGTGTGTGTATTGATGTTATTGGGTTTTTCTACTAGAAAGATTCTTAGTAGCAGCCCAGAGTTTGAAATTGTGTTCAGTATTGTGTTCGGTTTATCGGTCTATAGGTTCACCACCTATTACATGGGACTGTAGAATAGACTAGTACAAGATGGGATTTAATAACAGGTTTGGTGAAACGTGAGCTTACACCAAAAGAATGAAAGAAAGAAAGAATTTTTAAAGAGTTTAGCTCTTAAAACGTTAACAAAATTGTTTTTCGATCACTATATCATTATGCCCTTAATTGAATGTACATAATATATTATGTTTTAGACTCGGGTCATTTCCATACAAATTACTACTAACAACTAAAAGTGGTAATGTACTCTAAAAAGTCGTTTTCCATAATTTATCTTCTGCTAATAATGTTAGTTACTTATGGTATCTTTTTCTACGAAAGCTTTCAGTTAAAGTGAGATAAATCGAAAAATATATATGATCTATATGGTTGCCTTGAAGAATATGCTCGCGTCATCATTTACATGACTATTTCAATAGCTCCTCCTTTTTGTAAAATTGATTTATAATGAAAAAAAAAAAACTTCGATCATTGAATCGCTAATACATAATTGAATTCTTTGGGCGGTAAATGATTGCTGAGGTAAAGCAACGCTTGACCATCCATCAGTAGATGAGTAACCACTGGGAACAATTTCATCTGTAAGTCTTTCTGCTTTATTCCTGGCTGTTATTATTAAATAACAGTCGCTAAGCCTAGAAAGAATAAATGTTGTGGTAGCCGAGCGGTTACGTACGCCTCTTGCAACCACAGGTAGTGGGTTCAAATCTGGCATGTACCAATGTGACTTTTTCAATGTCATATGTACAATTTAAGACATCACAGACATACAGTGAAGTAAAACATCGAGGGAACCTGGTGGGGATCTCTGTATGGGAAGAGGCCCTTGCCCAGCAGTGGGACAGTTATGAACTGGTTATGTAAGCAAGAGGCTTAGTGGTGGTTGGAACAACTCTTGATACTAGATTCGTTCAAGCACAAGCAAGAAGATCAATCTCATTAGATAATTTTAAAGTAAGTTTACACTTAATGCTACTAACTAACATTTTACCCGCCAGATTAGAGTCTCTTTCACAATTTCTTCTTAAGATCTACAAGTCACATTGACAAAGTTAAAAAGCCCTGCGCGGTGTCTCTCAAACTCCTACGCATGTAGTAACACAGACGTTTGGAGGAGATTTTATTCGTTTTGTTACGCCACTTAGCAAGTGACAGTATAATAATACTTTTTATATTTTGTTCGGGATCTCTGACGTCATAGTGTGACATGTCAATTTGTAGGTTATAATTCCCTTTTTTTAACTTATAGTTTTGTCTTTGAATGAATTTTGAATGGTCTTGGTAGAAACCGTTACGGTTAGTAAGATAATATTCTAAGATTATGTTAATATCTGTCAGTAGATACGCATGAATTAGTGTTAATTTAAAGAATAGAAATGCCTCTAATTAGATAAGTTTGTGGATTCACCCACATGGGGCTTTCATTGCGTGACATTTTTTAAAGATATAATCTTAATGTAAAGTGAGTAGGCGGTGTCTATATGTAGTTAGACTTACTATGTATATAAGTAGAAGTTTTGATTGACCTTACCCCAAATTTCTAATTTACCATTAAAGTCAAAATGACAACTATGATGATAATTACCTGACCATATTTGGTCCTGAACAAAGCAGAAACGCTCAAATGGTTTCTAGCGTCACCCATCAAACCTGCTTAACATATAATATAACATGCTTAACCTCAACAAATGTTTCATGAATTGAGATTGTAACTAGAAAAAGTAGTAAAACGTGCAAAGTATTCTCCCCTAACGAAGGTTAGGTTGACCACTCATTACAAACACATATTATGACGTACAATAGTGGAGATATAAACAAACCGCCGGATGTAAGCTAAATGAAGAGGACCCTAACAAGCGGATACAGGTAATAGAAATATTGATTACGATCCAACTCAACTAGACGGTAAAGCGGGGGTTAGACTTGAAGCAAACTGGGAGGTAGTTCATTGATCAGAAACAGAAACAATAACTGTAGATCAGTTTAGCGAATAAAAAAGTATATTGAAATAAGTCGGATGAAAATAAACAAAAACATAATTTCTGAGCTATCTGTATGTACTACTGTACTACTAACGACTGGTATTTAATAGAATAAGATATGAAAAAACTAGATGAAAATGATGGCATGAACTATAAAGAATGGTATACATAGTAATTATACCTTGTGATTTACTATAACATACTTTATGTATGTGATCGACCCACTCTCAAAATTTAAAGGAAAAAATAAGCCCTATAATACAAATGATCCAAGAGAAATGAACATCAAAATTAATCCAAATTTTCCCGCAAAATTTACAAAATTGAAAACACAGTACTTCCCCAACATACGTAAACAGAATCACAGTAACGTAATAAGCTTTCTGATGGACAAGGAAGCAAGAAAATTGCAGTAACATTTACAATGGTAATGGACCTCGGCAGCCACCTGTTTCCACAACGAGCCAATTTGGAACATTTGCTGAACACAAATTGTTTCTCTAGTTGATAACTTGATTTGATTATGATGGATGTGGCGTGTGGCTTTCATTACATTGAGTTTCAATTTTGAATCTGTCTTTGGTACTGTGTTTGTAATTCTGATGTGACTTCTTCTTCTTCTCTCTCATTCTCATCATTTACCGTCAGATGATTCTTGTCAAGCGGTAGTTTCCAAGTTATAAAATGTACATTGGGTCAGCTTTTGCGTCATAAAATAAAGTTGAGTGCTACCACATGTTCAGGTGGGGTTTCAGCTCGGATAACACATGTGAGTGTGGTTACTCTCCGCAAACAATGGCACATCTGCTGATTTGCCAAGCGTGCCCTACCACCTGTACATGCGAGGATCTATATAACGCCACAGGTGCCGTTTGTATGGCTAAGTATTGGTTCGACAAGATATGAGATGCCATTGATCGACACGATAAGAAGAACAAGGCCACTTGTTACCGTTGTTTGAAGCAACTAAAGCATTATGATGAGAAAACATATCCATCTACTTTCTTGTTACCATTTTGCCTACCGTGAGAAATAATTATGACATTTACCATTAATTATTACCTTTAGCGTAACAGACGCACATGTCCAATATCATAAAAATAGATAGATGTGTGCAATTTTAAAGCCTATTAAATTTCTCATTAATAACAAAATTATAGTCGGATATTAATATAATCAAGGGTCATAAAATAATGCCGTCTCCATCGTGCAAAGTCGTTTTATATCATCCGGGCCTCACTGTAAATGAAGATTCAGTTATAAACTTAGATTTAACGTTACCGCATAACATTACTCCTTGCGGTACCCCTACTACTTAACTGAGACCTGCTTAGACCATACAAAGATACCTAAAGTAGGGACCAATTTATGCTGGTGACTTAAGAATTATGACCACGCACTTTTGACCTACACAGTCCTTCTATATTCTTTATAATGCCGCTCAAGTTACGTTGGTCTCGTAATAGCTTGTATTGTAACTGTACGGGCCATACAAGTTTCTCTTGTTAACTTTTAATAACAGAGTTATAAGTGCCTGTGGAAAATTGTCTATATATCAAAGCGGCGTTGATTTGAGAAGTTAATATTATATAATTATTATTTTTATGTTGTTAAATCCTGGCCTAAAATTAACCAACGGTAATAATAGGAAGGTTGCATCAGCTTCTTAATAATTTGCGACTGGTTGACAATGAGCAACCAATCATTAACTGACCTTGATCGACTTATGTTGTGATTTCACATCTTTCAAGGCCTAGATGTTACTACATCTAGTGTTCATTACACTATTAAGAATTAATGATCTCTAGTATGTCAGTACGATGGTCAAATTAGGTCAAGTTATCAAAATCGTTAGGGATTTGGCCAAAACCTTCTTTCTACTACGATACATACACATACATAACATAAAATCACGCCTGTATCCCCCGAAGTGGTAGGCAGAGGTTACACATTTCACTAATGTTGTAATTCAGTCCCATGTAGTAGTGAGCTTATTGCAATCAACCGGGCACAGTAAACTCCGGGTTTCTAATGAGAATTTTCCCTCAATAACACTTTGCCTGAACCGGGAATCGGACCCAGGACCTGAAGCAGCTCGGCAGTCGCCTTTGCGACCACTAGACCAATGAGGCAGTTACTACGATACCGTTTCTAACATTATAACACATACATACATACATTTAAATAATATAGCTGTTTCACTATGAATAAGTACAGTCAGGACCACCAACATGTAAACACAAACTAGCGTGTATTACTAAGATAATTAGGTATGTAACACAGATAGAAGAACCATTCCTTCTACATATAGACATACATTCATAATGCTATATTAATCAGCTAACTATTTATATGGAGTTGAAAAACTGAAAATCCATATATTTTTGTGCTCGTAACTGTACAGCGTGACTGTACATGTAACATTAATTACTGACAGGTACCAACAATACCTCTAAAAAACTGCACTGAATTTGATATAGCCGACGGAGATGACAGTAGCTAAAAGGGCTGAGTGATTAGAGTAACCGATCTTAAAGAATCTATATCATATCCCGATGACTTTCTTTCTACATACATTTGTCTATGGTCAAAATAGCCGTGCAAAACCTTCTCTTCAACCTTTTGTCTCCCACACTCTCACAAAACGTCATCAATCAAATACACACACTTACAAAGATACAATTAACTTTTACCAAATGTCAATAACTGTTACCAGTCACAATCGGAGACCATCGAATTAATCCCCGACTGGTAGCCGGCATAACCACCAATTTGTAACCATGATTGATACTAATCCCCCTAGTCCGGGTGTCTGTCTGTCTGTCCCGAAAACTTACTGTTCTTATGTACCACGGTGATTTGACGAGTACCTCGGTCGGTAACTTGTTAATTGCAGCAGGTTTTTTCGAATAAGTATGTATGTTTTTATTGTTTCTGGTGCCGAGAAAGAAAGTTCACGGTAATTTCGGCTGATATTTGGAGTAGATGCTTAGACAAGAATCAATAAATAAAAGCTAATTTGAGTGAATAAAGTTTTATAGCCCTTCACATAGACAAACACAAACTCACAGTCCATTATTTATCGATTATGAGATTTTTAGTACGAATTCGTATAAAAAATATCTCGACAGACTTTGTTGTTTCTCGAAGGATAGTTACGAGAAATCCTTCTCGACTAAATCGGCTTTTTGAAAATACTTATATGCTGATATTATTAAAGTAGCACTAATTTGTTATCCTCAATGGAAGATACATAGTTAAAACAGAAAAGTGTAAAGGCGAGAAAAAGGAGCATATTGTAACATTAAGTAGTTAAATAAAATTGAAAGTTCCCTCGTTGAAAGTTAAAGTAAAACTAGAAGTTCAGCGTGTTACAAATAACAAACATATAATGTTACGAAATTCGGTAGTAATATACCAGCTTAGTGAATTATATTATTTAACATGGAATCTGTAAATCTCCAAACATTATCATAACTCGACGTTTCCACTGTCGTTATAATAATAGTACAACACACACATAATCGGTAAACTAATTAATAACACTGTAAGACAGGTGTATCTTAAGAATTTAATAATAATCTCCAATAACAAAAAACATAATTTGCGATAATGCTAAAACGTTTAACTGCTTTTATTTATTAATATTTTTTATTATTATAATTTTTATTACTGGACACCAGTTGCCGTAAAAAACGATTTTTAGAACGTCTAGACAAAAATGACAGGCTATTACATGAATTACAACTATGATCATGTACCTACAAAATGGTCATAAATTATATTAACGGTATAATATTAAATGTGGTTGAACGAAATTTTATTACATAAGTAATTGCGGCAAATAAATTGCAGATAGTGAGGGTAGATTTGTGTTCTTTTTAAATAATTATTAAGTTGTAATTATATCTTACCTTTATCTGTGGTAGGTTGACAGGTATGCATAAACGGGTTTCAGGTGACATAGTCATGTATTTTGATATTAAACTTTTTAAATGCTTGCACGGCTAATTAAACAAGTGATAAATATTAATTGCTGGGTTGCCCTTTGCACTATCGTCCAAAACAGCCTGTTTCTTAATTGTTCTATCATGTATTTGATACAAAATGAAAGAAATATGATTGTTACAAAAAAAATAATGAACCAATAAGTTAACTTAACATAGCATCACGCCTGTATTCCCTGTAGGGGTAGGCAGAGGTGTACACAGTTGTACACCCACAATATACCAACGCTATTATTTGTTCGAATGTAATAGGTGAGCCTATTGCCATCTACCGGACACAATTTCAAATTCCGGGCTACTACTGAGAATTTTCTAACAGCAAAAATGACTAACACTGTCCGACCCGGGAATCGAACCCGATACCTCATTCTCAGCAATCTCGCTTGGGACCAACGAGGCAGTTAACCAATAAGATATTAATGTGAGAAATTATGCAAGACTGAAGTGTAGAGTTCTCGTTATAAGGAGTTCAACTCTCACTTCGGATTCCTGATTTAGAAGAGTTACGTAAGCAGTCATTTTAATAGGACCTAAAGCTACACTGCGAAAAGGTCGACAATCGAGATGTGTCAAAAAAAACCATCTGGCACGATGATCGATACACAAAGACTAACAAACTCAATACATGTTAACTGACACCGCAATGTAAACAAAACCCCCGACATCATACTTTAAAATACTCGAATAATATAATCGTTCGCTTGTCAATTAAAAAGTCTTAAGCATCGATCTTTAAATCGATACACGTAGGAACCGATGCATCGATTCGAAAGGCCCATTCGTCTTTCTAAAGTGTCATTTGATTTTTATCAGTGAAGATAAGGTTGATGACATATTTTTTTTTAAAGTCAACATTGACATTTGACCTGCGTTTCGTGTGGTTCTTTGTTTAAAGTTCGATGTAGATTTTCTTTTGTTTGTTTAAATATCTTTTTTTGAAGGTTTACTTGAAGAAAGGTTTTGTTTTTGAGATTTAAATTAATACTAAGTATATTTTTTATGATTGTTTAGTTTATTTTTAATAAATTTATATAGTTATCTTTTAAAAGTTCAAATATTATTACACAAACCTTGCAAACTGCTTTTTTATATTTTTCGACACTGGGAATTCAACAGATTGGTTTGTGCCTTTACAGACACGGGTCGCTTTTCTGTGGGCATATAAATATTTGTTTCATGCTGGAATCGAAGCCGCGGCTCTCTCGATCGCTGCGCCAACAGAAGCAACCTTTTCGAGGCAGTTTCTTTGTGCAAACGTAATTTTATTGGGCCTAAGCCAGTGTCAAAATTATTTATAATTTTAAATTATTAAACGGACATAAGTTTTCTCTAAAGTTTTCATATATCTCATCTAAGAACTAATATTTATACAGAAATTGGAATACCATCCAACGAACAAAGCTCATTATTCTCCAAACTACGATGACATCAACATTTTAATTCTGTCGAATCATACTTGAGTTTTCAGAAATCAAAACCATATTAACAGGATGTTACAAAAATAAATTATTACACGTTTTTAATAAAACTAATCGTGTTTGTCATTGTGACGGTTATATTTCCCGGATGGTGGAGATTTCATAATTACATACTGTATATAATAAAGTGATGAAATATAATGTGCTAAACGATCGTAAATAAGACATTATTTTTAGCGAAAATAGTAAACATGGGATAGTTTTCTATACATTTTGTTAGCTTTAGTGCGACGAAATTATTGTGTTATAGATTTTGAATGAATAGCAATAGAAACTGTGGAAGTTTTATTAACCTACTTTCTGGTATTTGGGGTCGCGGTGAATGCAGTTGATGTCCCGAGAGTGAGGTGAGGATTCAGGTAGGACCGTGTTGTTTTTTGTCAATAAGACTTCGACATAGCATCCATATTGGTTTTACACTTAATAATAAAAATATATTACATTCTGTTTTCATTAAGTATGTTTTATGTTCTAAATTATCCTCATACAGATCAGGATCTAAGGTTTAGAATATTATATAGTTCTTAAGTAGTCGTTCGTATCTAAAATTGCGACAGCATACAGCTTTGTCACAATTCTAGATAAAGTTCAAATCGGTAATGGTATTAGTTTAAAAAAAAAAACATTTTTATACATTGTAGATATATTTAAAATAAAAATAAAATGTCACAACGACACCAATCAGCAGTCAATTTTTTTTACAATAATCTTGTTATATCGTAGAATTTCTACTATATCAAAAAATTAAGCTGCACACAAAAATGTTATTCAATTTCCAGAAAACTTGGTATATATGGTTATAAATATTTAAAATACGACCGATTATGGAACGAAAGTATTGCTTTTCAACAATAGAGCGAGCGAATAGAGTCATCTCTACGTCCAATTCGGTTACGGTTGTGAATAAATTAAAGTATTTTTTAAATATTTTCCCACATGCCTTGTGGAATGTGTATAAGTAATGCGTATTGTTCTGAATCTAGAGTTACGTGTAGTAGAGTTCGATAGAGCTGTTTCTCAATATGAGTTGTATGAGTAAGTTATAGAGAAAGTCGATATCCGGCACATATTAAATGTTAAAATATGTTCCCTTGCTGTTAAGTGAGGCTGCGTGATAAAGTTCATTGTTGACTCTACATTGTGGTTTTACAACTTTTGCCTAGGTATATTGCCCTATAATTTATATGTAATGCTACGACGTACATACTGATATCAAACGTAAAGTATCTGAAATATATCTTTGTAGTCATGCTCAAGTGTAATGATTTGACATCGTTTATCTAGAAGGATATTGCATGAAGTTAAAATTATCTGTAAAATTTGCTCAAAATGGTAGAACCGTAAGATTAACTTAACTATTACCGAAGCAAACACGGCAAACCATAGTACTGCATCCCATATGACCTAGTCCATACGGAAAGGGTTCTGACTTTGACTTCTGAGCAAAGACAAAAAAGAAAATAAAAAAATTTAAGCGATATACCTTATTTTTTTGGAACATTGCATTTAATTATTTCAATAATCATTCTGACTTCTATAAAAAAAAAGAATATTAAGACCAACACCAAGTACGTGTACAAGAAAGTTGGCAAAAACTTGCTATTTAAAAAATTCGGTTTCAAGATTCGTGTCCTAATTCATCATAAGTCACACAAATTAAATGTACAGGTGTAATACATGTAATATGTAATACATTGATACCTAGTTCGGTTGTTCGTCCTCAAAAACAACTTGTCAACCTTATGTTTTCTCTAATAAATCTAATTAATAAGTAAGTTAAGTAATTCCCCAAGAAACTATCGGTAGTACTGAGTACGCATAAATTGTCATGTATGTTAATACCACCAAATGAGTACCCAAGTGAAAGTCATCAGATATCATTTCATCATTAGATTTTAAAAACTGATACACATGTAATAGAAATTAAAACTGTTTAGTATAATCGTATCATAACATGAGCATCTATCATTTTGACCACCAACGCGGTACTAGGCAGGTCAATTATACTATCAGACAGTTTTTCAAATTTATTACCACCATTCGTATTGTTTCAATTAGAAATAGAGAATTAAATGTATTCTTGAGACGCCCAAATTACTATATCGCAGTGATGATTTAGAATAACTTTCTATTGTATAGGTAATTTATATGAAAATATCAATAAGTATTTGGCCCCGAAGCATCGAGGCATGATTCTCCGGACCGCCTATACCTTGTAACGTGGACCATTATTTTAGTTTTCGATTTGAATTTAAGTCGTGTTGATAATTTTACGGTACTTTCGCTGACCTTTTGTCGGTATGAATTAGCGAAGATATATATTATAAAACTGTTTATGTAAGAAACATCTGGAAGCTGCTTGGCTTAGTGGATGCAAATGCATTGGCATAGCGTGAGGTTTCACGTGTTGATTTTGTAGTAGACAGGGGTTTTAATTTTTGAATTGTATTTAAATGTCATCATGTAAAGTTGTTCGGAGAGTACAAGTTTGAAGCTTTATAATATCATGTTGTATATTTCTTTGTACTGCCTCATTGTTCCACGCAAATGCAAAAGTGTGAGGTCCTGGGTTCTTCTGTTCTAGGCTTTTCTGTTAAGAATTTCTCATTAGCAGCCTGGAGTTATGGCTGGTGTTATAATAATGTCATGAGAGTAATGGATGATGGAGAATAGGGAAACCAAAGTGAGATGGATAGATTGTGTGAGGGATGATAAAAAGGAAAAGAGAATGGACGATAACGTGAAGAATTAGAGGAGAATTGAAGAGCAACACATACCTATTGCACCGTCCCTAAGTGACTTGGGAGGAGGGCAGAAATAAGAAGAGGAAGAATGTCATCGTTGAAATGTGGCTATACAAGTTAATGATCTAGTCCCGAGCCGTATTTATAGAGCAAACGATAAGGAATATGCATAATTATTTAACAATACAGATTTTAGAAAAAATCTACTGATAAATAAAGACCAAACTGTCACTTGGAAACATTTGCGGGTTTCTCCGAACAAAACCTGCAATGCCCGAACGGATCTATGAATAAGTTGTAGGTTGTCATACGAATTCCTTTGCCAATTTTTGGGTTGGTTTTGAGTCCCACGCCGCACACGTGGCCAATTTGTCTGTTCACAAATAATGAAATGTATATTTTTTATTTTATTCGTGTTCAGTTTCAGCGGTAATGTCACTTACTTATATTTATGGTATGGGTATCTACATATCAACAGCTTGTTTAATACTTCACCTCTGTCTAATCCTACGGGGAATACAGGCGTGATATGTCAATCTATGTTACGTTGTATCGAAGCTTCTTTAATGATGTGCGAACAGAGATTGGAACTCGATACCTAGTTTTGTGTAACACAGTTTGTTAGGAAGTCGTGTCACTGTCGTAAATTGAACTACCGTCGCGAAATTAATACTCTGTTGAGCATTCACTAAATGTTAGTTGTCAATTGTAACTAATATCATGAAGAGAATCGATATTCTTGTTCGAGTGAGAAAGATATATCGATATTTCGATTTTATCATCGATAGAAATCATTGTCACGTGTTGGTGTTTAAAATTTATTAAAACATAAGCTGATCCGATAGACGTTGTCCTTTCCAAAAAGGGACACCAAATTTTGAAAATTTTCAAATAACTTTTCCAGTTTTCTTTACGTCAAAATCTTTCGGTCCATTTTCAATTTACCTATGAGCTTACCAATGAAGTGCGTATTATAAAGAGAGAGAGAGAAGTCTTGGCTGACTTATCAGCATCTCTATTTATTCATGCAATGTCAACTTTTATTATATAATTTTAGTTTATGGCTAAACATAATTTATTATTCATTACTCGAAGAAGCTCTAGAAAAATAACGTCCAGCGAATCTGCTGAAGAAAAAAGGTAAAAAGGAATATTAAAGTCAAACTGTCATCAACTATAAGGCTTTTAAGTTATTTATGCCTGACCAAGAGAGATGATTAGGCTACACTGTGTAAAAATACCGTTCGATAAGAGATCCTTCACACACACATGCACACACTGCCGACTTAAAGTCGGTCTTTGCCTGAAAGGTATAAATCCAAATTTCTTTTTTTATAAACATAAGCTATATAAACTAACTTAACAAAACAAACATTTGTGTTCCAAACGTTTTTTGGATTTAACTCGATCACCACTATAATTTTGCATAACAAATTCTAACACACCTTTGTCTAGTAATAATTATTGCAAATTTAATAATTGCGCTCTCAAGGTTTCTATCTGTGTACATAATATTTAATACACCTATATAACTTACGTATTGATACCCGTATGCAATACATCGGAGTAATTACTTTCATAATGTTCGCTACCTAAGTTGTTTCGTCAATGTGTGATGGCAATTTGCAAAATTATACCTTTTACAGCGGCAGTGATTAGATGTAACGGCTTTTATTAGTGATGCGACGCCTACCAGGCGATAGTCGGCTTTTGTTAGATAAAATCGACTATGCCTCGAAATTATCGGTTGTTTGTGTTTATAGGTGTATTTTTATGGGTTAAAGGTAGTTGTTTGTGATTAAGTTGGTAGTTTTTATGGGAATCCATCGCCTATTATAACGTCCGCATTCAACTGGGTCGGAAGAATAAACAACAGCATAGAGAGATAAAATAAATTGGCACGCAAAATTTTCAAATTCCAATTCATATACATTAAATATTATTCATTTTTGGATCGCTTTTAATGTTTTTATATTTCAATTCAAACTTTTACGTGTATAGAGTATACACGACAAATCTCAACTCAGCAACATACTCCAATAGTCAACTAATTTCCCATCACTATTATAATGTTTCGCCTTCGGGAATGATTTAGTCGAAAGTATTCAAATAACTAAGATTACATAGTGTATCGATTTAATAGCGCCCGATGATTGACAGTGCCCATAGTAATAAAATTAAAAGAGAACAATGTTTTATGGTTTTACAGATTTTTCCCGTACCAATAAAATATATAGGAACTCGGTTGATTGGAACTTCATAGACGTTAATTAAGATGAACTAACGCAACATTTTATGGGACCCGTCCCACCGCCAGCGAGCTAGCGACTGGCTATCGACTATTATCTCGCTCAGCTACCGTAATGTAACTGATTGAGATACGTATAATATTTTATGACTCACTATTTACCGGCAAGAATTATTGTTGCTCACTACTTTGTTGTAGAGATAAATAAAAACACCCTCAAAGATGCTCTCTTGGTGGTCAGAACACTCGCTGAGCCACACTCTGTAACTCGTTCATAGCTTTGCGACAAAACCATCCACTCGCTCCACGCTACTTGCCAACACATTACTAGAGTCTCGCTACTCGCTGATCGCTGGCGGTAGGACAGGTGCCTATTGAATATATTTTACATAATTTGCGTGAGAAAGAATGTCTGCTACCGACTGTGGTGATGTCGTAAATTTAAAAGAAATTAGCCATTTATGATTAGTCGTCATTATAGACCTAGATTTGGAACTGGTTAATTAAAAAAGCCAGGTGGCTTAAGCTTTCTTATGCAATATATATTATTTATAGATGCTAGTTGTTCTTTTTTATCATACATAGATCATCCAACTTTCACGCATTGGAAATATGTCTGGGATTTCAATCAAATTATATTTTAATTGTGAAATTATATTTTGATTGTGAATTTGTTAGTTCTTTGGCAACAATTATTTGGTTTGAAGGAGTACAGTTAGCATTGATAATTATTATCATTTTTAAAAACAATAATAAATTAATAATATATTCATAATTAATGGTCGTTCTATCAAAAATCTTAAGAAAAAAAAAAAAAAAAAAAAAAATACAACCGAATTGATAACCTCCTCCTTTTTGGAAGTCGGTTAAAAAGTATTTGTAAATACATACTGTTCTGTTTACCCCTAAGCTACTTAAGCCAGCAGCTTTTCCAATAGACACAAGAAAAAGTGGAACCTACCATAGAATGATGTAGAAACTACTTTTCCTTACCATTTTATAGTATAAGCTGTATTCAAAGTATTATGGCTTAACTAGTAAGAGTATAATGATGGATAATTACTATGTAGTATGTAAGCTACTGATAGTTGTCAAGAACTGGTTTAAGAAATCGTGGAACAAATCGTTGGAGACAGAAAACAAAGAAAATTTTATAGAAAAGAGAGGCTAACCAACTACAAGAGACTTAACTTGGTTACTCGCAGTCACCTGCCATACGTTATACTCTAAGTTCACTCGTGGACGGTAATGGCGGCGCGCGAGATTTATTGCAGTATTTAGCAAAATTGAGGGTAGTTAAAAAAATACTTTAACCTTTTACTTGAAATGAAAAGGAAACTGTTCTATGCTAATGATGTTTTAATTTAATAGGAAAACAGAATCGTTTAAATGTGAGTGAAGAATTGTACATCTCTGCTTAACTCTTTGACGATACAGGTGTTATATTATGTTATACTATGCAGTGATAAATGATGATAATTCTGCTCTTAGTGACTTTTAAGTTAGAACTTATAAAGATGATAAAAATAAGAGGATGAGATCTCAATTTGTTTATTAACCGTGATGATATTAGCAATTAATCTATATTTTAGGTATTATATAAATACTCCAAAAAGAAAGAAAAAACGGGTTTCAAGTCAATTACATTAGCTTCAGACAGACAAGTTAACAACATCGAAGAAAACAGAAGACTTTTTATACACTTCTTTCATATTATACATGCCGACGAGTACACTCTAGAATCTGGAATCTTCTGAAGATTATGGATGACTTCTACGCATGTTGAAGTCAGCCATCAAAGGGCTTTTAATGAGTTAAAATCTCGCTTCAATTGCGTCTACAGAGTCTTTTTTTTTCATCAACAACAAATCGCCAATCATCAGCAACAAATCGCTAATCATCAACGGAAGAAAAATAACGGGTTATTCAATATTAAGTTAGTTTTAAAAATTAAACCTATCAAAAAACACATAAATCTTTCAAAATCTAATTAACAGCTATTACAATATAAATTAAAACTGTATTGCCTTCGGCGAACTCTAGTTGGTGTGTCACTATCTATCAAGACCACCGGTGGACATCGTTGGGCAACGCGACACCTTGCTGGTGCAGAGGTGTGTAGAAAGTAAAGCCACAATGAGTGGAAACTCACGCATACCGCGGATTCAATTGAATCATTCTACCATTAATTATGTTGGTTTTTGTAGCGTCAGCAGAGGAATTAATTATAATTTGAAAAAGACAAAGGTGTATTTACATTTTTAATAAAATACTTATTGTTATAATTGTTATAAAAAAGAAACAGACATGTCATTCTCAAGTGATGATGTTTCAAACATTCGGTAATAGATTTTTATTAATATAGATATAGAAATGAAATGAAGTAGAAATAAATTTATAAAGAAGATATTGATAATTTTTTTATCACACTAGCATGTAGCAAAGACTTAAACTTACTTATTGGACTTAACTTATTGGATAAAAATACGGCCTCGAGTTGGTTTAAGCCTGCAATCCTTGGATGAGAACTATAGGTGCTTAATATCGAATTAGACTATCTCGACATCTGCTCGCTAAGTCGGCTTTTTGTAAGCAGAAGCATTATGTGAATATAAATCGAAGCCTTAAAATTAAAACATAAAAACATATGTATCGCCATACTGAATTCAAAGATGACCTTAATATCTATAAACTTTGATATGAAATCCTAATTGAAACGGTATTTAATCCTATTATTTATGTCACCGAAGATACCAAACACATCTGCTGGAGGAAAATAGGCCAAAACGCTTTAAAACAACACTAACCACCATAAAAAATCACATTTGATTTATGACTGCATTTAAAGTGGCAAAACGTAATAAAACTTAAAATAAAAATGGCGGCAAACATTTGACAGGTCGATGACGGAATGCGTAAAATTGTTGTGCAAACATTGTATTTCGTAGAGCATGACAAGTGGGTGTCAGATTTGTGAAAATAAATCCATTAGAATACGCGCTCTACGTAGTGTCGTCAATTGTCAGATCTTGATATATTTGTGTGCGTATATCTTGCGTACCTAGGTGTTATACAAACAAAATTGTAAGACCTAAGTATGCTTCACACATTTTCTGTGCAACATTAAGTCTATTTCTTTAGGTGTATAAAGGGGATCTATTTAAAAGCACAATACGTTTAAAAAAAAAACCTTAATTATTACTTCTTTTTTCAAATTCATATAAAAACAATCTTTAAAAATAAACTGGACTGTTGACATTTTTTGCTGTCTCTACAAAACTTATCGGTTATACCTATACTTGAGTGATTTTTAATTTAATTGTAATACTCGATTTTGTTCAACCGAGCGTATGAGGCAGCCCGGACGGACAGATGTCAATTCACCGCTAACTTTTTTATATAGATAATACTTTTATAATGTTTTTTTACGACACATATGAATGGTCGTCGGACTTGGCCCGCTTTTTGTCTTTTTATTGTCATGTGTAATGAATTAACGATAGACAAGAATTGATATCGGCATGTGAAATCGTTTGTACGTTTTTTATTGTAATACTTTAGTCACCTACTTAAGACGACATTAGGAAGATATTTAGTTAATGTTATTTTGAGATGGAAGCTTAAATTGTTAGATACAAAAAGAAAATGGAATTACTCTTTTGGTTTGTTCATTTATTTGTCAGAATTAAAAACCATTTGAGACGTTATATTGGTATCACTCAACATGCTATAAAATCAGTGTTTTCACAAGAAAAATTAAGTTCATATAAAAAATAACGGCAATATAAACAATACAATATAGTTACGATTTAGAGAAACTGAACTTCTAAACATGTTTTCCTTTTGTCTTTATAGAAAACTTTGTAATTATTACGCATAATGACACAACTAATTCTCGTATTCCTAATTGTTTCAGGTAAAAAGCCGTAATTGCCGCCTACAAGCTATTGCCGCTCAGAGGCCGCACTCTTACCGGTAATTTTCTATCAATTGTGCAGACTAAGAACACATTTTCATAGAAATTATCCGTACTACCTCCTTGGCCACTTTCACAGAGCCCCGTTCACACCGTTCCAGTTAACTCGCTTGACCACTTGCCTCAACCGGCACGGCAGTTACATTGTAGTGGATCACGATTGAAACACGTCATTATCTGTGACTTGTATTTAAAGACGGCATAATGAATGAATTAATTAGAATTTTATTACTAGGTTAAACAGTAAGTTCGTTTGGAAATGTCTCCAGTTCGTGGCATAAGGCGTGCCCAGTTGTCTCACATATTACCGTGAAGAAGTTAATGGTTTAATCTAAATTTTACGGCGTGTTTCGCTCAAATTTAATTTTAAAACCGGGCTCCCTAGGTTTTCGTAATTTCTACTTATACAGCTTAACTTCAAGCTCGTTTAATTTTATGGCTTAAGATTATTTGCAATTGCAGGGAATAAATAAAGTGCATACATATTGCAATAATACAAAGTTGTGATTTTTTTTAGAAAATTATATTTGATTTCCGTCTCGTATTAACGTCTCATTTCTTGTTGAGTAATAATCTTATTCCAAACAGTTTTTTATTTTTTCTAAACAGTAGTAAAATGAATAAACTAATAATTAAACTTAGGTACACTCCGAAAAAACAGAGAATTAATTTTCTCAAAACCAACTAAAACTAATTCGACTAACTCGAAACTCGCAATTCATCTCAACAATGCCGCGTTCAAACGCTTGCTCCAGTAACTAGTCCGCAAGCACCCGCGGCTGCGCAGTAATCGTCGACATCCGAGTTACGCGTTTGCGCAAGTCAAGCTTATACCATTTCCTTTGTGATTACGACACAGCAACGAGCAAGATTTTTCTCAACCAAACCAGTTGGCAACTGGAATCTTTGTAGATTTTCTAAGACAGGTAGTCTGTTAATTATCGTTATGATTCATGGGGAATTACGTGTTGGGGAAAGTGTTGAGTAAAAGGAAAATTATTTAAGTTTTTGTTCGTCTAGTGCTTATAAATAATTACTTAGTACATATATGACGTATCCTGTGCATTTTTTCCTATAAATAGGACAATCTCTTGATTGTGATGAATCGAGAAATACTACTGAAGAACTGCATATATTGAGCTATATTTGCTAGGGTATTATCAAGACACGTAAAAAAGTGCAAACATGGTTAAAGTGTCTGAGAAGAGACAGGCTGTTATCCCATCGCGCGAACGCCTTAGTAATTAGTAGTTAGGTAGTTATGCCTCCGACAAGATTTAGCAGGATATGCGTGAAGTTACAAGATTACTGACATGACGTTTATAGCAGTACATTCTTCATACATTCAGTTGCTTTGGAGAAATTTCACAATTATTTAACAATAATATTTTACATTGTGGTTGCGTTTAGAAGCATAACTCTCACATGTACAATCATTTAGACTTTGGTTCTAAACAAATGTTTGTTCCAAATGTATATCGAACCTGCAACCCCCAAACGTTTAAGTAATCATAAAAATGACATCAGTCGCACCAATCATCTATAGGTCGTTTTTGACAATAATGAAATTCCGAGCTACTTAAACACCAGTGACGAAAAAATTCTTAAAAATAACACCCATTATGAATACCACAACAATGACTGGGTCTAGTTAGTCACACTTACTTCTCAGTAATCGCTTTAATATTTTACTATCGTTTTCCTTCTAGAAATCTCAAAAGCTGACCATCGACCTCGTAAAACAAAAACCTATTGTCTGAGATAAAAAAACAAAACACAACTGGACGTGTGTGAACCGGAATTTTGTTCATCGTCCATTTTTACTTGAAACCTGTTAAAAACGTAATATCAGCTTGTGATAGGTTATTTTATACTGGATAGGATTTCTCGAAAACAATAAAGGATTAAGTGGTAACTATTATCAGGTTAATATTTTACCTTTTTAATCGTTTATTTTGTACATCATTATGGTTCTTTTAATTTTATTTGTTGGTTCCTCGCAATTTTTTTTGCTTACATACCGACATACAGTGTTGGGAATACCGTGAAGAAACCTCAACAAAAAACATAGTCAGAAATGGCCATCCCGCAGTGAACTAGCCTGGTGACCAATTTCCGTTTCTTTTACGTATGTACAAGATCTAAATAGAGCAAGACAGTTACAAGCTGGTTATATTTAGCTAGAAAAGCATTATAAAATTAGTAACTTTATAGGTCGTATTATAGCTTGTTACCAATGTATAGCTCAGTAAGTATCAATGTATACTTTAGTAAGTAACCATGTATAGCACAATAAGTAACACAGTGGAGCTCAATAATTCCTAAAAATCTACAGCTCACTGAGACAATGATGAGAGATTTACCAATAGTACTTACTGAAGTATAACTTAGAACTTGATACCTTAGTAGATATACCTTAGTACAAGTTAATGTGTTCGGCGATTGTGTGATGTATTCACATTTATGCGTAGGGCCGTAACTGCGGTATCTAGTGGCTTAAGTATAGGCTGTAACAAATTCCAAATTAATAACGATCCTCTGGGCAGCGAGAGCGCGTCTTCTGATACAGGATGGTGAGGTTTAGTTTTGAAATAAATTAAGGTGTTTGTTTTTATTGTCATTCTTTTGTCTGTAAATTGTTGTTATGGATAGGTACTATATAAAAACGCTTCTTTTAATGGGTACCTATTAAAGGAAGCGTATTTATTGTCGAAATTGAGCGGGTTTAATAGGATAGAGACCTACATACATCTCCAATTTCTTCAATTTAGGAAAAAAAAAAGTTTTTCTGTATTTATAGTTATTATATAGTAAGTATACTTACTTCGTTAAAATATAAATAAACTTACAATTTTAAAGTCACGTGACCATATCATAGTATTTTTGGAAGCTTCACCTACAAGAAAAATATAAGATTTTTTATTACTTTATTACTCACTATTGAGAAAAATAATTTAAATGCTACTTACCTAAGTTTATGCTACAGTCCTTCTGCGACCACGAACGCTGCAAAGTGTTCGAAATGTTAGAAAAACAAACCAATAATATACGCGATTAGTCCGGTCAAAAGTTGTTTTATTATAATGTTAAATGCTACTGTTTGAAGATGAAATAACTGTTATGTAATTTATGTTACTTTTAATAATGTGAATGAACAATAGATAAGGCAAAGGCAACACCTTGTATACAGCCAAGAACACCTGTTCGACCGGCCTATACGTATAAATAACCCAATCGTAGTGAAATTACTTTTGTCCACATTGCTAGAAAGCACCATTGCACCTTGATTAATAGACATTACACTTTGGTAGCTAGCATTCATTCGATTTACGATTAAGATTCGATGCAGCAATCGATTCCTATTTAGTGCGTTAAAAGCGATTTACGTAACAGAAGTCGTGAAATTTTAAATTCGGTAGTGATACTCCGATTTTGAATTTAGAATACCGTTTATTATTTATGAACGCTTGGATTATACACTTTATAGTGCGTTCTAATTTTTACATATCAAAAATATATATTCCATTAAATGTATCATCTCTTATTTATGTGTGGAAATCCATCATGGACGTTGTGCCGGACTCTTACCGGCTAAAACCACAAAATGTATAACCTTATAAAAGGAACAATGAATTATTATTATGGAGTGCCAATGTATTTAAACTTTACCTAGATCATAAACCCTTATTTAATAAACAAGATATATGTTAGGCCACAGTTTAAAGGCCTTCTAGTCACTTTTTGTATTCTAAATTACCTAATTCGAATTATGGTAAGATTCGTAATGCAATATGACATCATCAGCATCATATCAGCCTATCGCCGTTCACTGCTGAATATAGGCCTCCCCCAAAGAGCTCCAACCATCCCGGTCTTGGGCAGCCCGCTTCCATCCGCTGCAATATGACAACTTAGTATCATTACTAAAAGTCAAATTTTAAATAAAAAATCTGACCATACATGATCCGAATAAAGTTTTTTACAAGAATCTGACTAGAAGCAAAAATTGTAGGCTAACAGATAGACCTTGTTCTAAAATTATTTAGAACAAGGTCTATCTGTTAGCCTACAATTTTTGATCATGTATGGTCAGATTTTTTATTGAAAATTTGACTTTTAGTAATGATACTCGTTGCAATAATTTTATATCCAATCCGCTATTACCCTTCAGTATTTCACTTAAGACCAACCACAACTGCCATTAAGCAGCGATATATTAAGGGCAATTTACATCCGTACGCTTTAATCCAAGCACGTAGCTTATTAAAACATAATTCAAACAAAGCAACAATATAGCTATCTATAAAGGTCCACTTGCATTGTTTCGCGACACAAGATAAATCTTACTTTAAGGAGGTCGGTGTAACGTGACCAGGATTTAAGTATGAAGTGGGACAGTCATTAGTGAAATCATGAGAGAATTAATATTTATTATAAGCAGGAGTGTGAACTTTATTTGTCTTGTAAAGAATAACTGATGGTAGTTTATTTTATTTGAGTAAAACGTCCTGCGGTTAAAAAAGTATTATTTATCTATAAGACCTAACACAGCCCTCGCCTGTATTCCTTGTAGCGGTAAGCAGAGATGTACACCCACAGAGGTATTTAATGCCATAAATAAGTCCAATAGATAGGTGGTGCACTATGACCGTCGACCGGCTGCTGCTGAAAATGTTCAAACCAAAACACCCAATAGCATTCTGCCCGACCCAACAATCAAACATATTATAATAAGATCTTACCATCATTAGCCATGTTTACGTCTACAGCAGCAGGAAACAGCCTATAAATGGTACAGAAACTAACTAAAGGAAATGAGAAAAGCATTGTTGAAAATCATAAGGAACAAAACATAAATTTGGAGAAAATGCATTATTGAAATCTTATCCCAAGGCAATTCTTAATTCTCAATATAATACTCTATACAATGTATATCTCACTACTACTACCATTTACACACACACACACACACACGCGCGCACACCCACACCCACACACCCACACACACACACACATATGCATACATACATTACAGGCGTAATGTTTAGATATTAAATAAATAAAATTACGCATGCATCACCTAAAATATGATACAGTCACATTTCACTTAATAAATCACAATAGTTGAGGAACCTATTGCCATCTATCGGGCACAATACCAAACACCAGCTTCATAATGGCAGGTGATTAACAAAGCACTACTAGATTACACTTTCAACAACGTTCATCTGAGTTATCAAAGACATATAAAGCTTGCACAATTATTAAGCAATAACAGCTGTAGCTGTTATTCATTAATTTACATCACTGATGCTATAAAGTCTAATAAACGAACGTTTCTATAGTTACCAACATTTCATTCATTATAGTTATCAACATTTCATTTCATAAGAATATTTAAATAACTTAAGGTTAAAAAAATACTTGTTTTCTACACGTAACTAGGTGAAATATGTTATTAAAATATGATTTAATTAAATATATATTTTTTTTAATAAAAGCACGTAAAGAATTTTTAATAAATAAATCGGGTTGGATAAAATACAGTAAATATCCTACAGAAAATAACAAAACCGGCGACTCTGTTCCGAACAAATGTATCCGAATATCTAGTATCGGATCTGATCATAGTATCAGATCATTAACAATAGGCACCTGTTCTCTATTTGTGGTCTGTTTCGTTGACGTTCACCGATGTATCCTTATCGTATGGTTGATAAACAACCTAGTACCAGACTTTAAACCACCCGTAGGCTTCTGACATGGCTTTACACACATTCGAAAACGTCTCCCAGGTGTACTGGTTCCTTCAAGATCTTCCTTCATCGTTTTGAGTAACAGACTTGGCACAAAACAGAAAATAATGGCGAACTTTGATGTCGGAGGCCAAGATCCACTTCGGGTTGTTAAGCCAACGAAGTAAGTTTGACTAATATCTTAGTGTTAGCAAAATTACTTTTAATCGCTTGCGTCGCTCGGTACAACACTCTGTGGATGGGTTAACGCGAGGACTATTTTTATTTTTATCCGTCCATCTCCGTGCTTCTGAGGGCAAGTTAATCCATCACTTCAATTGTTCGTGATTGTATCATCACTATGGTGATTTCAGTATGCATGATATTTCACATGATCCAAATACCTTAAAAGTGTCAAGAAAGTTAACAACCATTTCAGGTATTTTATAGTTTTCTATAAAAAGATTTAAGAAGACAAGGAAGCCATTTATTCACAATAACGCCACAAGCAACAAGACAAGCAAAACAGAGGCCATAAGAGTCAACTACAAGAAACTGTTGTTTGCAAGACCGGCGGCTAACATGTCACCGATTATTTGCCAATCGTAAATTCTTTGCACCAAAAGATTCTTAGTTCCCACGCAACTACTAAAGCTACTTACAATACTGTTCACCCTAAAAAGGTAAACCGCGAATAATTAATCTATTTGTTGTGTATTATTTCATCTTCAAGGCTACAATTGATTTTATTTGAAAGGTAAGTGTAGCCCACAGAACGAGTTTATGGGTGACAGTCAATTAAAGTCACTTTGTTTGTCCCATAAATCATAGAATGATGAAATTAGATCTGATCGGCTCTGATTTAATTGAACGAGTATTGAGCAATCGTAATTCTGTTTGAAGATTTCTTGAATTTAAAGCTATGCTGGACATACAAATGAAGTATTTAGTATGCCTTATCATTGATTTTATTGTCATAAATTAAATTTAATTAAATTTAACAGTGACTTGAACGACCTTATTAAATTACATAAAATTATTTGAACTAAGCTAAGAAATTGATTTTACCAGAAAGTAAAAATTAAGAAGACAAAAGTTTCCCTTTTGAGTGTGAAATCTTTTTTTAATTACTTTGCTACAATTAATAATAATTGAGGATAGAGTAACAAGATATTAACTCACTAATTACAACAATTCCTTTTAATTTAATATGTACAGGTGGTCAGTGTTAATACACCTTCACTTTTGATTTACTGTTCACCGGCGGATGTGGTATTAAAGACAATTAAAAGTTATTCAATGTAGCCTTCTAAGCTTTATTAATAAAAAAAAAATTCTATGAAATTAAAATGTAATCTCAAATACTGGGGCTTTATTATGTATACTATACATGACGTCTTTAATTACTTGAAGATTCTCATCTCCATTTTCCTAATCAAAGCCAATGTACTTTCTTGTTAATAAATCAAATATCATACAAAAACGAGATTAAATTGCAAATTCGGTAAAAATTAGGTATTTCTGTTTTTGTTTTTTTTGTTCGCATATGGTTGATGGACAGCCTTGTGCCACACTTTAAACTGCCCGTAGATCTCTGACATAGCTTTACATGCTATCGAGAACCGTTCCGTTTTTGGGATATAGATGTTAAATAATAATAGGTAGTGGGTCATCTCTTTCACTGGCTCACCTATGGGAGTAGTCACGGACACAGCTGTGTATTCCAGAACCCCGGGAAAGGTTATTGCAGATGTTTAATCGTTCCACAGACTATTCGATATCTAATTAAGTAAGCTGATTGTTATCGCCTAAAAATAACCGCAAAGTTTTGAGATATTTATTAAGGGTCAAAATTTAAATACCGGTATGCCTAATGCCTTTCATAATCCAGTTCCATTCATAAATCTGCGTAACACAGGAAATAAACTTACCTACACTATAATGGCAGAGTAGTTGCTGATGGCTGCAATTTTTTCAGGACTGCGTATTCCCATATATTTGCGGGCGGGCGGCGGTGCACAGGTAATTAATTGCACGACTGCCTCAATATTGTGGAAGTAGCTAGATATTATATGTATTTGAATCCATTATAATGTACTCCGCAAGGTAACACCTGAATCAATTCAATACTTACGTACATTATAAAACAATATCGTAACATTTCGTAATGAGTCCACATGAGCAAGTGTGTCTCAATCTTGTCGTGGGCATTATCATAAATCTCGATCTACATCTACGTTTAAGATGTTAATGGGTCTTTCAATTTATTAATGCACCATCTATTCGTGGAATGTTGACGACCACTGGCGCACTAAGTTTCATTGTTATCTCGATTTTTTATAGTTATAACCTAATGAAATCTCTGGGATCGGGTTACGATTAATTGTTTGTGTTCATGTATTTATGGTATTTTTGGTTTACGGTGCTCCGACAGTAATGGAGGTCTTTTAGTTGTGGTTATGTATAATGTGTTTGAATCGCCTACTATGTTACAGTAGCACAGGTAATTTTCTGTTACGTGTGTGTTAAAGTAGATTCATTTACCTAGATTCTAGAATCTCAGAATGATTTTAAGCTTCGTATTATATTTATTCATAAATGCATAGTATTTCATTACTTTTTTAAGTAGGTAGTTGTTAACATGTTGCGGTGAATAGAGTCGCGATCCCGGGACCCCGGTAAAGGTTAGAGTAGGACCGGTGTGGTTTTTAGTCGGTAGGAGTCCGGCACAACGTCCATGATGGATTTTCCACACTTGAAAAAAAAAAAAAAAAAAATGTACTTGTTAACATAAATAGCTGCAACGAAGTCGTCGTCGAGCCAAGTCATAGCGGGACAAGGTAGAAAAATACTATATCAATTAGATATATTATTATCAGCGCTCAATCGTATTCTTCGGAAATCTAGGAAGGGTGTGGGTGAGGTCTACTTAACTTTGGACTTTGGAATGTAACAAGCTAATAGATACATATGTAGGTCTTTGTTTTCGTGTCATTAGGGGCTGAAATATCTATCGGTAAAAGATAATTTGGTTCAGGCGTGTTTCGGCGAACCATGGTATCGGCAAGGCGTGGGAGGTATCGGCCGACCATTCATTCTTTATTGCGTTATTCGGCGAAACGTGGTGTCTGTAAATAATGGTATCGACTATTAGTTTTTTCGTATTACCATTCATCGGTGAACCATGGTTTCTATAGACGATTGTATTGTTCAAGGGTCCTTCGATATATCGACCAAGAGTTCAATTTGTCCAAACCACCCGTACGCCTCACTCTTTACTTCAGTTGCTTACTCATATGCAGCATCTATAACCAAAAGATATAGATGACACTGTCTTGTTCCCCCAAAAATAGGATAAGAATATTTAATTAGCTACTTCAAAACCATTTATAAAGACAATCGGTCCTGTGACTGATCTCTCTCCGGTAGTGTCGGATTACCATCCCATCGGACTATGAGAGAGAAGGAAGAGGGAGTGCATCTATGTTTGTGCCTACACTTGTGCACTATAATATCTCCTGCGTACTTGGCTAGGTAGGCCACCGTAACCGAATTACGGTCTGAAGGAGTATTATTAAGTCCCATCTAAAGGACAAACTCCGAGCTTCTACTGAGACTTTCCTAACAGAAAAACTCAATAACAATGTTTCCGATCCGGGAATCGAACCCGGAACCCCATGCTCAGCAGTAGCACTTAGCACCACTAGAGCAACGAGGCATTTAAAAAGACGTAATCCTATATAAGCATTGTATGTTTGTGCTCAAACAAATATAGTAATTACGTGTAAGTTATGCGTAAATGACATTCTATACAATGGCTGTAATAAACTTTATGGTGTGAGATTTGTTACCTACGTGTATGAGATGTATGTATGTATTGTATGACTTGTATGTGATGTGCATGTGAAGTTGAATGCCGAGTGTTTCGACTTGACCTTCAATTAGTTACGCTTTGTTTGGTGGGTGTCTAGGACATGCAATTAAGAAAAGGATCCGTCATTTATGAGTAAACCATGTATGATTATATTAATATCTTAGGTTTTCGCGATAACTACACATTATAATGAAACAACTTTTAACTTTTTTAAATATGTATCAGAGACAACAACAGTTTATTTAAATTTATTTCAGTCTACCGTACATATAATTGATAAAATTCATAAAATACCCTGACACCTTAGTCTTCCTGCGACCACGAACGCTGCAAAGTATTCGAAACGTCAGGAAAAACAAAAACCAATAGGAACCTAATGCTACCTATCAGCACAATTCCTAAGTCCGAGCAGTTAGTAAAAATAACCAAAAAAAAAACAATAACATTTTGCCTCATCCAAGAATCGAACCCAGGACATCATAAACCGTGCTTACGACCAAATGGTATTTCCCCAAATAAATTTCTGTCTTCTTCTTAACGTATGGTTGATAAACCATTGCTGACTCCACTGTATCAACTTACTCTATCCCTCAATAAAGTCGTGAATATACCAGCGTGCTTGCGTAACCGCCTACCTGTGGCAACGTTTAGTGTCAGCAAACAAAGCTCAACAAACACTAGTCTGTCAGTCCCCATTGTTTGTGTTTAGGCAAGCAACGTGGGATGTATGATGGACATTACGCCTCTGCATTTGTGACTGAGTAGAATTGACCGTTCAACGAAATGAAGACCTAATATGTAATAATGTAATCCTAGCTTTTAAGGAGACCTCTAGAGTTCCTGCTCTAGCGTCTCTCAAAATATATGGCCTTACTTATTGCGGAGACACGTTGAGACTTGAAAGTCTTCATAGAAGCAATAGTTTAGACTAAAGCGCATATAGTTCCTGAAAGGAAAATGATTATTCTCATCTCATACAGAAATGAACATTGGTCACCATTCACCCTACCAGATTACTGATTTTTTAAGCCTTTCCCTGCACGCATCGATGCTATTACGGATACATCTTTCACTTACACACCCAGATCTTTAAAATTAATCTGTAGATCGTACCTACAAACATTATTGGACCATGCGGGATTCGAGCCTGTGCAGCAGCACCTCTTGATCACTGACTCAGCAGCGTCGTTCATATATTGGCAATTCCAAACCGTGTTGGCAAAGTATAAGAAAAAAAATAAAAACAGTCGAAACTATTATTGAACGACTGTGTGTTGGCAATTGTGGGCCCTCCGTTTTGAGAAAACACAGGAAATATAGCGCCTACCAATCACTCGTAATTCAATTCAGTACTCAAAATTCAATAACAATAATACTGGAAGAAGCTTTCCTTAGAATAACAACAATGCTATTCGCCACATCTGAACGGGCCGTCTTTCCCAGCGCACTCACGCGCAGGTCACAATTAGGGCTACCACCTGAATTAAGTATAGATACAGAAAAAAGTTTCAATGATGAAGCTTTTACGATGAATACTTTTTTCTTAGTTAAGGCTAGTCATGCGAGGCACGTCCGCTTTAATAAATTAATATTGACTTTGGCATTATTAATGCCAAAGTCAATAATAATATTCTTTTATTATGGATGTCCACATAGATGCTATGCCTATGAATCTTATCGACTAAAACCAATCCTCTCCTCACTCCACATTCATTCCTCCACACTCCGGGGTTTCCGAATCACAGCTATATTTAGCACAAGATAGCTAACAACCCTAGTCAGTACACACACTCGCAAGCTTTTGTCTGGCCAGTGCCGCTGGACAATAGCGTGATGTCATAGAAGGTACCGCATGCGAGTACGTACAAGGATTTATGCAGAAATATACATAGGTGTGATGGAAGTGGCTTGTGAATAAATTATTAGAGTTTTTACTAGGTGCATATGTAAATTTAAGATCTACATGAGTTTAGTTTTCTCGAAAATGATGTAAAGACATTTTTGAGATATAATTATCATAAATATTTTACCTTGTCGAAATGACCATGCGCTCTTACAGTTTCAGTAGTTTCAGTTCTTAAAAACAGTGAACAAAAAATCGGCACAGCTTACGTCTAGACCTAACCTGCTCCAGATGATCATTGTAATGGGAGAATTTTATTTTAATGGAGGAAAACAGAAACAGCCTAGTGATAAGTATGGCAAATCAAACGTTACAGATTCAACCTACTGACTTCTCAAATTTATTTATTACTTATTATCACTAGAAATTTTACGCTTAGAACGGCGAAAGAAAAGATCGGAAAGAAAACCAGTACATTTGAGAGGTGTTCTTGATGATGTGTAGAATCTGTCAATGGCCTACGTGATGCTTGAACTCTCACTCTTGAGGTTATTCATCAATCATACGATAATAATAAGAAGAAGAAGAATTATATCTTTACTGTTACCGTCATCAAAAACGAATGAACCACATTCCTCAAATCACTTCTACAAACTTTATGTCGGTAATGCCACACAAGTGCGCACGTGTCGTAAAACCAATGTTAGCGTGCGGCCCATTCCGTCACCTCACAATGCGGCCTGACGCGAGTTGTGTAGCCCGGTGGATTTATGTGTGCCTGGTACTCAAGCGCAGATTTATATTTGGTTAATTGATTTTGTGAAATGTACTTAAATAATTTATGTTGGGATATATGATTTACTGATATATGATACGTAAGTAGGCGTTTTACGTGATGAATTGAGATAGTATTTATAATTAGCTTAAATTTAAAACGCATTAGTGGTGCATTAGGTGACTGAAAAGTATCATCAATCGATACAGATAAATGTTCGAAAAGCAATAACGCATGCATAGCGAACACTAAAGTTACAATTTTTTGTGGAAAAAGACTACGGTTATGAGCAGGATACGAAGCATCTGACCACGAAGCCATCTCGCAGGTTTGAACCCTGCTCACGACCGTATTCTTTTTCCACAAACATTTTTAACTTTATCATCAATCTATTTTGGATTGAAAGGGAAACTTTTACTTAATCCTACGCTTTGAGAAAACAATAAGAGACAAAAACAAACTTTTCTTTAGTCAGGCCTTGTAAATCCTATCGCCAATTATTTACTACAAACTTTTTTGCCAACTCTAATGCTTACTACCTAAGGCGAAAATTTACGTGTAACCATCACCTCAGTATATTGCAGGCCAAAATGGTCATACATTTTAGCCAACAGAGCTACATTTTGACTATTTTTTCATTACATAGCAAAGCGAAGGAACGCCGTCGGCGGATTTTATTGTAATTATTTACCGCCGTCGGCGAAATCTTGCGAGCGCCATGACGTTCGTCTCGTGAGAAAACAATCAATCCCGTACGTATAACAAAACCCTTCCACTAAGTATCATGCGCATATCTAATCCGCGGAAATACATATACCTGAATAAATACATCCAAGGAGCCAACTCTTGACAGATGAATGAGCAATTGTGTTACGGTAAGACCATTTTGTTACTTTGTAGAAAATTGAATGTTATACAAATAATGTTGACAGTGTTGAGAGGGAAATTGTTTTCAACAATGTTGTGATAACGGAACGAAGTATGTACAGTAATTTTTGAATTGTGCTTGATCATGAATTCCTGGAATAACTTTATTTTTTCTCGTACTTCTACTGAATTCCGTAACAAATAATCGCGTTGAAGCTGAAAAAACTGTAGATAATTAATAAGACCTAAACAAAATGCAGATTTATACATACATACATATTGGTCTGTTTCCCATTGGGGTGGGCAGAGACATTGATTTCAAACATGCTACGACTTCGACAGACCTTCTATTATTAATTTGTCAGAAAATCAACACCGAAAGCCAGTTCAGCAATGCAAAATGCATTAACATTAAAATACACAAATCTATATGAAGTAGACTGGACGGATACCAGTTAGTGTCGAAATGGAAGCAGTCATTTTTCTACGGTTAAAATACTGATGATATCAGCAGCTTTCTTCCAAGCCTATTAGCCATATACCTAATGAGTGAGTGCGCTAACTGCATAATTATGCTATAGTGTTTCTCGACCCTTAATCATAATAGTTCAAATATCTTACATTAAGGAGGTAGGTACCTTCCCTAAAGTCCTTAAAATCGAAACGGTCAAATTAAATATTTCAAAACCGCTCAATCAAATTAACTAAAGACTGGCAATTTCAGTGTTGGCCAATATCCCAATAGTACCAATTACAATCTTTTCGAACCCGTAGACTGCTTCGAATCACAATGGAAGTACAGTCGTAACCAAAACGAGATGATCATCGGTAAACGAATAAAAAGTGTTTTAGTAATGAAAATTTTATTTTTATTGTTGTTCTGTAAACAGTGACAATAGAAAAGGGACCCGAGGAAACACTTTTATATTTTCAGATTTTTTATCAATCAATAAACCATGTGATTATTTTATAATGTTTAAAATTTTCATAATTTTCATAATTTTTTGACGTTGACTGTACAATGAACAAATTAGTTGTTCACTTGATCGATCGGACGAACTCAAACAATCAACCTAATCTGTTTATTGACTATGGAAAATCGCAAACTACCTCCATAAAAATGTTTGAAGTTGTGTGACAGGGTTGCCAGTAGGTATTGTTTGGATGGTGTTAGTGTTTTATGGGTAACAAGAAAGCAATAAGAAAACATGAAAGAATATCCCAGAAAAATGTGTATAAAATCATGAAAGATCTAGGTTAAGAAATTATTTAATATAAACTTAATAATGATAAAAAAATTAAATGTATTAAAGATAAATCTTTGAAAAGCATTAACGCATGCTTAGCGAACTCTAAAGTTATAGTATTAAATGGAAAAAGAATACGGTCGTGAGCAGGATTCGAACCTGCGCCTCCCGGATTAATTTAAATGTACCTAGTAAGTAAAAATAAAAGCCTACCTACGTGGAGTAAGATGTGAATAAGCAAAGATATGATAGATACGAAAAATATATTGAATCAAATACAGAAGAAAAGAGGAACAAGATTTAGAGAATATTTAAAAGTACTGCAAGCAAATAAACTGTCAGCGAACACACTACAGTAGAATTTCCATCCATAAAATAGTCAGCACATCACATCAATATTCTTGATGAAGTAAAATATTAAATCTTACAATTAATATAATACATGCGAAAGTTTGTGGGGATGGATGGATGTCTGTTAATCTTTCACGCAATAACTAATGGATTTGGATAAAATTTGGCACATGTATAGTTTATAACCTGAAACCAATTCCGAAGTTCACGCAGAAGAAGTCGTGGGCAAAGGCTAGTCTTTACATATTTTACGGGATTTATCCTGTAGGTACGTATAGTGTAATGTTAAAAAATTTGGATTCAAAACACAAACAAAATTATTAAAAACGCACCCCTTTAAGAAATCAAACATCAAAGGTTCACATTCCCACGCATATTTATATTCCTCCTTACAGTATATAAATGTATAGTATATATATAAATGTACCATACATTTGGCGTACACTCCAACATCAATAAAAAAAAACAACACCCGCCAACCCTGAAACGATCAATTTCACAAACCTACAAATAAAACCGCGGTAATTTCCCACAAAGTGCGCATCGCACTAATGATAGTTTATAGCGTAACTGTTATACGCGTGCGGAGCGGCGCGCGCGCATCCACCAATTATAATCAGGAGCGATCCGTTGGTTATTATTTTCATGCCCGATTTGGACGTGTCCGTTTTAATACGTCACGATTGTGATGAGATGTTTTGGGTTGATTTTTACTTTTTTTACCTTCTACGTAGGAAAATTCAAGTTTTTAAACGATGCGGCGCCGAAGACGATGTTTTGATTGAAGATGGTACGGATTTTGTGTTGCAAAATAGATTGACATAATTGATGTTTGAAGTAAGAGTGTCCCTGATTATTTTAAAAGACCATAAAATTGCATGATCAATTTACTTTTTTTTGTTATATCTGCTACGTCCTTTTCCTATATTGATGACGACGCGACTTTGCCTTCATTAATATTAGTATAGGAACAGAAAACTAGAGAGTTGTGACTTTTCAGATTTTCGTCTTATTTTGTAGTTGATAAACGATTGAACGATATTACAGTTTAACCGTCTGACATGACTATAATATATACCTACCACGGAGACCACTCTTACCAAACTTTTCAGAGATTGCTATGAACAAATACAAATAAATGCACCTACATAGAAAGAAAGAAAGAAAATTAAAATTAAAAAGCATTGATAGTTTGACCACACTAATTACAAATAATTTCCAGCGTATACGAATACATACCCGTTACGTACTGACGTCTAAACGATTGCCGCGCAAATCGAGCGGTATTTTTCATTATACTTCACAATCCAACCGGTTCCTGTCCATCCAGAGGCGTAGGACGTCTCTTATCTCTCAACCGACTTGAAAACTAGAATTGTCGTTGCACAAGTATATTTAGATTCCAAAAAGAGACGGGCAATACGATAATTTAAAGGACGTAGGTTTATTTAATTTATTTGCAGGATTGAGAATTAAAGGGAAATGCACATTCAAGTAATTCTGCTCGTAAAAGTCTTGTTAACTGATGACTGTGATCCTTGAAGGCTTCGTCAGTTAGGTATCTGTCACAATTTTATTGCATCTAATAATTAATTAAAAATAGTTAATTATTTTACTTTAAGGTAATTAATGTCTATGTGGTTTAACCTCAGACACATAATTCTTCGTTCGTAAGTCAATAGAAGCCTTCCTATCCAGATGCACTTCAGTAGCGAAAGCGTTTTTTTTTCGCCTTTAACCAGTAGTTGGCAGTAGTGAAAAATAGGACTACCACTAACTCAAGGGTCTTTATTTAGAAGCTATCCCAGTGTCAGAGTCTTTACAGCTATCAATGGGCCTCTGAATTTGCAAAGAACTGTTCGTAGGTCCCTGTTATAGAAATATAAGACCAAATTATTATAAACAGAAGATTTTTTTACAAGAAATGTACTGCGGTGCGCCTGAGTCAACATCATATCATTTTCCACAAAAAAATATAACTTAAGCATATCGGAATTTAAGCTATCGCTATTTGTATATATTTCATAAACATATTTTATCTTACGTTTCGACCAAATTACACCACCGAATTGCCGTGATCATGAGTTGAATGTCAAACCTGTGATCGGTGTAATTCGATCGAAACGCCGGGAAAGAAGAAGGTATTATAAAAGCCTTTTTATACTAAAAAACTATACAATTTATTTCTAAAACTGCGTAGCTATTGGCTATATCAGTTACCAACGACTTTAATGCGCCGATTGTCTTTAATATTTTTGCTCATCATAGACAATAGTTGTAACATACGAAGCAATGTACTACTAAGAGACCATCGAATCTATGGTAACCGACATAGCCAAAGTCGCGGCGATTGCTGCAATGTCCCCGGGACCTCGGTAAAGGTTAGAGAGGGAACGTGTGGTTTTTAGTCGGTAGGAGACCGGCACAATGTCCATGATGGATTTTCCACATAATCTATAATCCTATTCCTAATAACAGTTACGCTATTAACGCCATCAAATCTTACTCAATTGTTAGCCTGCCCTAACTCGCTTGAAGAAATCATGTTTATTAAGTTCTTAGTTTTTTAATGTCCATGTTTAATTGTTTCAGGTACTTTTGCTGGTATTTAATAGAAGTTTTCTATCATCCATCCAAACAGTGGTGATACGTGTTAGCAAAATGAGTCGTTGAAGAAAAAGTATGATCTCTTCATTAATAATTATCAATATGTAAATGCTACATTTCAGTTTGTTGTAGGCACTGTATGGGGCCTATTTTTGAGCACTGTCATTAAGTACCCCTTTTCAACAGACGAAAACAAAGTCTTCTGTTGCTCGAACCGATTTTTCTTATGACGATGAAGTACGTTTGCCTTGCCAAATAATTAACATACCATATCTATAAAGTTTACACAAAAAACATTTGATTTCAGTAATTTGACTTATAAACGAAATCTTAAATCATCGAGGACTTTTCAAAGTAAATACGCTGATTTGACAATTACCATCACATAGAAAAATAAATAAGAGAAAGGGTAACCATACTATAAGATAGGCGATAATAACCTGTCATTACGTAGAGCAGTTTATCAACCTCCAACCCACACAGGTTTATGCCAAACATGGTTTCTTTGACTAAGTACTGCTATAGACGGTAGTACCTTTTGTAATATTTGTTTTATCAATGAGGCCTACAATTACGCAGAGAACACGTTTCATAATTCACAACACAATCTTTAAACAAATGCATTTAATTTTTGACTTCAGTATCTAAGTATATCACTTCACAAAACATTATGCCAGATTACTAAATTAGGTATGCATTCTACTTCGCACCGCTTCCAATTAGTTATTGCAATTGGCATAATTTGACATGAACAAAGATCTAAATGAAATACCTAAACTTGAGCAACTTAAACCAATTTAAGAGATTAATTTAAGAGCAAGAAACGCGATGGACTCACTGTTACTTTCAATAAGCTGTAAATAAAGCTCCGTACTTACCGGTTTTCAAAGGTACAACACTCAGATAATCCCATCACCACTAATAGTACTTTGAAGTAACTTCCCACCACTTATATTAAAAGTTACGGATTACCAGCTATGCCTTTTCCCGAATAGGTATGCTAGGGTCGTTGTCCAGTGTAACCAGATGCACATATCAGTTTTTTATACGGATCAACTACCACCTGACCTCCACAACATACCTAGAGAAGATACCATCGCAAAAGTAAAAGAAAAACATATTTTACGTACTTATAATCAATTGCTAACTTCAAAAAAGAAAAATTTACATTAAACCAATTACGCTCCCAATAATATGTGCTAATTATTCTGTTGAAATATATTAAAGTTCTATGGAAAAAACAGCGAGCTGCGCCCGCGCATGTTCGTGGTCGTCCCGTAGTTGTTCGATTCGGATTAGCGAATGAGTTTACTGGCTATTAGTGCGTGATTTATGATGTGACTCGCAGCGAACGGGCCCGATGGACCGGGATGGCGCTGCGTGAGATCTAGGGGCCGATCAATATCGATATGATCGACTGTCGATAACGAGTAGTGGTAAAAGATGATCGATAAAATGTGTGATAGTGTTTTGATATGAATTTGGTGGTTTCAAGTTTAGAGTTCTTGTTGTGGTTTTACTAGCGATTTATTTATATAATAAGAGCATAATAAACAAAGAATATTTTCAAGGCAAGTGGTAACCAAATGAAGACCGTTGTACAGAGATATACACTTTAAAGCGATGCTGATGATAAACATAAAATAATTACCATGGCACCATCAACAAACGTATGAATATGAATTTGTTAATAAATGATCTGTTACAAAAATGTTAGTATATATAAAAATAACTACAACATTAAATCTATCGACTGTAGTCCATCCCTAGCAGTCCACCGACCGGTACAGGTGCGTTAGGTTCTCACCGCTGCGCGTACGCAACACACACGACGATTTGTCCGCAGATAACCATCTCCGGATCGCCACTTTATTTGTCGCTCGCCGCGAACTGACCAGAAATTAAAACGAGGCCGTATATCAATCCTACGGTTTCGTTTTTTTAAACTATAGTAAAGCGAAATCGTTCCGCTGTTTTTTTCGTTTTCGAAAGTAATAATTAGAAAAGATGTGCATAGTTTTTTCTGATAGTACGTTTTTGTGTTACATTAAATCAGAATTAGTTTTACAAAAACGTTTAAAATTAATTTACCATGTAAGCCTGACTTATTAGAAAAAAGAAAGTTTATGATATACAAATGAATTAACAACTTTTACTCAGATGTAATCTTTGACATTATCACTTCATTAGGAATCGTCTATCTCTACAATAAAAATCTCGGTATCATTAAAAAGATAAACATTTCAATAAAACGTATATAGAATTTAAAACTAAAACGACGCACTTATTAATCGACATCCAGTCGTCTGTCTCTATCATGTCTCTAATGACGGAGCTGTCAAACGTCGAGAAAGCACTATTAGCTGGAATGATTCAATTAAAATGAGTTATTGACCATCGATATTTATCGTACCACTTGCTTAAAGTAGGTACGTAACTATTCGAATTAGTTACGATGTCTTTCCCTTCCCTATCAGACCGGCGATATTTTTTTAATGTTTTTATTTGCATATTAATTTACGAACTAATTAATTGTCGTATGCATGTGCGGTTCGGGCCCTTTGATTTTTTTTATTGTGGTTAGACGGGAGTCATTAAAGTATGTAGGTGATTATAAAAGCGTCTTGAAAACGGCGAATATAATATAGGTATGTTTAGTAAAAGTGTCAGGTGGGAACCGAGATGATAATCTTTAATGTCATCATCAACTTCCGCTTAGTTTCGTCTCATACTTAAGAGTTTTGTTTATGCTGCTCATGTAATTAAAGCTTCGACTTATGAAAGATATAATTTAATTTAATATCGAATATTTTACTAATCTAATCTAACATTCATCTGAGAATATAATTTTTGGATTATAAAGTATAGAAATAAAAAAGTTTTCTCACGCTCAAATTCTATGGGATTACTGTTATGACTCTGGATACCGTAATACAACTACACATAATTGTGAAATAAACTGTACAGGTTTTATCCAATTTATCAAGTGTTCTCTATGGCGTATTTTTATGCAGTATATATATATTGTAACGATTTACTAAGGGTATCTACCTACCAATTTTAACTACTTTGACAGCGCGGTTGGCGCAGTGGTCGAGAGACCGATTGCTGCGCTGCTTGTCGCAGGTTCGATTCCTGCACGGAGCAAATATTTGTACGATCTATAGATAATTGCTCCGGGTCTGGGTGTGTGTGTGCTTGTGAGATTATATGTCTGTAAACGCACTCATCGTGGGTGGAAGAAATTTCAAGAGTGGAGCAAAGTTTAAAAAAAAAAACTTTTTTTTTTCTCTGCTTTTCTAATTTTTAATTCGGATCTAGATATGACTTCTACAATTTTTAGATCGATCTTTAACGTATTAACTAAATTAAGAAAACACGTTTTTTAATTAAAATATTAATACACCAGGTGATCTAAGCACCAACAATATTTAGATTTCATCTCTATTAATAATATGCGTAACAATCTGTTATCATTTTATCAAAATACTTGCGTCGCTACTTAAAACTAATTATGTTACTATACTCAAAGTTACAGGTTAATAAGCGATTACAATAGTCGATTTATCTTGAGACGTATCTTGAGATGCTATCTCGAGACTACAAAGCAAACATGGTGTGGATGACCAGACCTGTATATGTGACATTTATTCATAGTCTTGACTATGAATTACAATAAGAAATATTATAATTTGGAATTGTCACTTTTTTTCTGTACTGTAATAAGTTTTAATGGAATATAAGAAAGTGGTATAATTTGCAAATGAAGTATGTAAGATGATAACGTAAATTATTTAACCTATAGGAAAAAATAAAGAAGGTACCTACTATCTTCCCACTCCTTTGTTAAATGTATTAATTTATTTGTGCATGAATTTTGACATCTCTAAACATTTTCCAAATATATCACAAGACTAGCTATGATAATTACCCCATATCATAAGTTCACCACATGAATAAAATATTAAACAAAAAAAAAACAACTCACCAAAATTAACCATCAGAAAACATACAATTATTCTATTAATCAAACCACAACCGCTACTTGAAACCACAAAAATTAATCAATTTTATTTTATAAATATTAAACGATCGAATCAAAACAAGAATACGGCTGCCGACAGCGAAAACAATGTTATATACATAAATTAACATTAGAACCTGCACTATGGACTGGGCAGTGTAAAAAATTATGTAGAAAGTAGAATGACAACGCTTGCAAGTGGCCCCGGTTCGTTGATTAGGTGGCTATGTGAACGAGACTCAGATGTAGATGATGCTGGAAGAGCCCAGCAGGTTTATTGTAAGAGAGCGTAGTTGGTGGATGAAAGTGAATGACGTTTTGTTGTAGAATAGCTGGAAAGTTAGCATAAGGTTTACGTGTGGGTCGCAGTAAATACTTGTAATTGAGCTGATTGTGTGTTTACTTAAATTGATTTGGTGATAAATAAGATCGTTCTGTAAGTTAATTGTTTTTTGTTTCTATAATAATTTCTGAAAAGTCATCAGATTTTCTTTCATCTACTCTCGACTACTGAAGAAAGTAGTTTTTGCTTCGTGATATATTTCTGTTTCTGCTTTTCTCTATATGTCAAAGACTTTCTCATGTAACCACAGATCGAAAAATTACTTATATAAGAAGCTAACTTCGTGTTAAAGAGAATTTACGAGTTACAAGCGCCCAAATCTCAATGATAAAATATTTTTTATTAAATTTATGGGTGTCACACATGATATAATAGTAAAGGAACACCTGTAATAAAGCTGAATTTATCATGCCATATCTAGTTCGTCTTTATATATTGCACCTCCTTATACTGTTACTTGTAAACAGATATATCGAAGTTTAAGGATGTAACTGTTTACCCATAGCTAACATTGTATCTTGCAGTATATTTGCGTTATTATGGCAAAGTGGTAATTGCATACTGGGAGTAGATTTAAATAAAATAGATTGGACGTTGTTTTAATGTGCCTTTACCTTTATATTTTAAGATAATCAATTTTACTATAATAGCTATGTGACAATATTGAACAGGTAAAAACTTTATAGATAACAGGTCAGTCTACAATTTTGTAATATACACAATAGAAAACAATGCCTCAGCGGCATTTTATTGTTGTATTGTGTTTGTATTGCTACTTCTTTAAATAATAGTGATTTCCGTCCAATGAGAGCCAGGTCCTCCTTGACTAAATATTTCCTTTTTTTTTGATAATTAGGATAGATACGTAGTATCTATAGACCTATGTCATAGCGACTTCAATCCGTGCTTCGGAGGGCTCGTTAAACCGTGGTTCCCGGCTGTTGTTCAGCCAGATCAGAGGCTTGCAGCCGACCTGAACAACTGTTGGCACTAAGTTGGCTCCCAACAACACGAACGAAGAAGAAGCGAGTTGAAAGTTACTTGTGTAAAAGTTTAAATTTTTATTAAATAGATAATATATAACTGTATCTATTATCCAGCTAATAAATAATTTTGACCTTATAGAATTTCCACCTATTTGCAAATAAAAATATAATAGATTAGTTACGTTTTTCTTTTATCGTGTTTTTTTTTGTAAATACATATTTTTTATATAATTTATTATATTAGGTAGTAAGTTAGTTATCAATATGTTAAACACATAATAAGATTATTAATAAACATAATCTTAAAAGATAATAAATTGTTGGGTCATAATACTAAGCTTGGATGCCTTTTTAAGGTAAAATAAATATCATATTTTATATAAAATTTATGGGTGTCACACATGATTATGAAAATGATTGGTCAGAGGTCAAACCGTTAGGCCCTTTGCCGTCGAGTCGTTAGGAACAAAAAGCGTTAAAATGACGAAGCATAACATTATTAAATTGATTATTTATTAATTTAAATTGTACATGGAAACTAATTTATGTGAGACTTACTTACTGTTGTTTATTTATATATTTTTTTAAATAAGCGTATCTTGGTTTTCATTGTTTACTGTTTTTTTTTTTTTGACGTACCTGTTATTGGAAAACAGATTTTTAGTCTGACGGTTGGCATTTACAAACACTACGTTAATAGTTATCTTAATTTATAATAACCTAATTGTATACCTGATTATTCATAATGCGGGGGCATTATGTATATTGGATATACATAATGCCCCCGCTTTCGAGTATTTTAATTACTTTTCTCGACTTACTGACAATGTAACAAGCAAATGGAGTATCAGAATCTCCTTTATATTTAACTCAATAATAAAATAAAATTTGTGTGGGGCAACGTGTGGTATAAAAAATACTAAACTAATTTAATACTTACTAAATAAGACAGCTCAAGTTACTGTACTGAAATAACATATTAAATATATGCACTAGCGATATTTAACACTGTCACCCGTTGAATAGTTCGATGATCATTTAAAATAAACATAAAGATGCGCCTGCTCATAATAATAATTCAAACATTCCGTTACACAGATGTTAGTCCCCATTTAAATTCAGAATTCGGATTTTAAAATTATAAATAACCTCTTTTCGGCCTTGACCTCACCTTCAGAATATATTCGATTAATCGATACGAGAAGTAAAATATTCGGAATATCGAGAAAGTTGTGAATTGTCATTGATATTTTATGGGCCTACTGTTATGTTCGTTTAATGGTCTCTCGGCCAGTTTCCACGTGAATTTAATGTAGAAATTAATTAAATTACAGCTTTTCGTGTTTGATATTCATATAATTTGAATTTTGAGATTAGATATAGGTGCGAATTTTCTTATAATTTCACTATTTAATAGCACTTACAAACTGTCTATTTCATTGAATCGTAATAGTAAATAAAAAGGGTACGACTCCATTTATATTTGTGGGTAAGATGTTTATTCTCGAACGTTAAAATGATTAGGTACGCGATAGCAATAATATTGCCTTTGATTGAGTCCTTTCTTTCCTCTAGTTTTGAAACATAATTGTTTTTTTATGACCTTACAAATTCTATAACAGATGGTCAGTCTCAATGTGGACGTAGAATATTGGTGCTCAAATAAAGGTAGTGTCGGCACCTGGTCACTTCAAACAACAGCAGTAATAGCCTAGTGTTATGACCATTGGACTGACAAGTCAAAGGTCGCAAATCCAAGATACGCATCACTGTCTTTTTGAAGTCATGTGCGTATTATAAATTAATTATCACTTGCATAAAACAGCGAAGAAAAGATCGTGAGGAAAACAGCACACCTGAGAGATGCGTCGATGGTGTGTATAGCCATGAATGAGCCCTACGGGTGGTTTAAACTCTGACACTGGGTTGTTTATCAACCACACGATAAGAAAAAGAAGACTTCAAACAAAATCACCCATAAGGTGGTAACGCGGCGCTTGCGCTGATAGTAAGACATATGTTCTTTTTAAATAAATACAGAATATTTAACCCTAACGTTGCACTTGTTGATTGTACTTACAACTACATCAATAGCTGTACAAAAACAATTATTGTTATTCAAGTATAACCTTCCATATGCAAAATACCTTAATTATATTGCAATTCAAGGTGCCCCGGTCAAGCCATTGTTAGAGCGAACAAACTATTAATCACGTTCGACGTTACAATTATTATTATAACACGAAGCTATAATAATCAAAGATCTCCTAATAAGTTATTATCGTTGTGGTGCAAAAACTTAGATAATCATACATGTAGTTAGTGCTTTTGGTGGTACTTAAATTGCTTTATTTTTACACGACTGCCCAAAAAAAAGGAATGTTTGTGAGTTTCTTTATTCCACCATAACTTCTAAATGCCTGTAATATTTAAAAAATTGCAGTCGTGTATTTTTTATTTATTTATTCATCTTGTGAATTGATAGATATTTACTGATAAATCTTCGAATATCATTAACGCACGCATAGCGAACTCTAAAGTTATAAATTTTTGTGGAAAAAGAATATGGTCGTGAGCAGGATTCCAACTTGCGCTCCCGGATATTGGACCTAGAGTATTTATCCAGGAGGCGCAGGTTCGAATCCTGCTCACGACCGTATTCATTTTCCACAAAAAATTATAACTTGATAGATATTTATCTGCTACAAACTTTCACATCACTCTTTAATCTTGATATATAACTAACTCTAGGACAAAAATAAAGGCACCAAACATACTAACATCACTAACTTATAAATCTATAGTACCTACTAAAGCTTTCTACTCGCACAACTAAGGTCATAGTAACAAACATTAAAACCCGGTAACGTGCCTTTTTTGTAGAGGATTTACACCGGTAACATGACAAGTGGAATTACCGAGGCCTTACATCGGATGCCGCGGTTACTGACAATCTGTCATCGATATAACTGCTGACCCCCACGATTGTTTCATCCGTGATTGATGTGCGGACTCACTGAGCACCTGTCAGAATGATGTCGGTGTAATTTATAAGCGGAAAGCGGATTGTGGAGCGGTTTCGTTGAAGAATAATTTTTGAATAAAGGTAATATAATATGCGATATTTAATAGGCGAATTAATCTTTAAAGCGGGAATTGAAGTTTATTTATTTCAAAAGTTATACATTGTGATTTTTGGCAACATACACCCCAGGATGTTTTCTTGCCGTATGTCTTTGAGTAACATATCATATGTAATTATGAGATACATAATCACATTGAAAACGTCACATTGGTACTATCGCGGCCTGTGGGGTTACTCTTGAAAGTAATGCCAATTCCAATTCAATTCCAATATTAAGTAGACGCCTCAAAACAACGCGTAGTTTTAAAATAAATTTACGTACATTACATTTGCCTCAATTTTAAAGCATGTTGTCTTCATATTATCCCGAGTCTATATTTTTTTTTGTCATTTTGGCATTTAAAAGTTCAAACTGACATACTTCCAATGTCAATCGAGCGGAATAATTTTCAAGAGTAAGCCCACTGTTCCGCCTGACCACAAAAAAATTGTTTTCACGCCCCTTTATAGTGTCCGCCTATTAAGAAAGCGAGAACTTAATTAGTTGCAATCTACACTGCGCAGATTAGTGACGCATCACGTGTACTCCCTTTTGTGAATTTTAAGGACGATCTAATTTGACCTTGGCGAGGCTACACAGCGCTTCTATTTATTGAGCGCAAGCGAAAATGAACTTAGTGGTGGTCAGGCGGGAGTGTCCGCGATAGTACATGCCACATTTGAACCCACAACTTATGGCTCAGTAGGCGGGCCCATAACTAGCCCGCCAACATAAAATTGTTGCTATAAGTCATGCTAAATATATGCTTATTTGGAATGTATTAATAAATCTCTTTACCACTCCAGCCTTTCGCTTATAGTTTATACCACAACCGAAACCAGCGCGGCAACAGTGTGAAATCAAACATAGCCGAGCTAACAAATTGAAAATCATACGCTTATATATAATTTTAAACTAAAGCATGTAACTTGTCTGTGTCTGCATGTATTTTAAAATCTTGCGCTAATAATAATAATTATTATGATCTCTAAAGAAATTTGTACCCACTGAGTTTGGTAGAATGTATTATTATATAGTAATATCTTAAGTTTTCGCGATCACTATACATTATAATACCGCCTTTTAACCGGATTAATCGCCTCCTACCGGACTAGTCCTCCTGCGACCACGAACGCTGCAAAGTGTTCGAAACGTCAGGAAAAAAAAAAAACAATAATACACGCGATTAATCTGGTTAAAAGTTGTTTTATTATAATGTATTATTATACTTAGAGGAATGGATTTTTTATAACATAAGTTCACGCTTATCCTATAGTGTACACTTTACACGGACCTTTTAAAAATACGGACGTAGCGTTGCGCACGACATCTCACATAGAAGCATGCCTAGTCATCCAATTTCGCTTGTCATACACGAGCTAAACGCATACAAATACTTAAAACTCATCCACTCGGCGCCAGTACGCTGCGTGTGTGTGTGCGTAATCTATGCTTCGCTAATTGATCGGGTAAGGTTATATCCGTATTTTTTTCCTACGTGCTTAGCCTATTGGTATCTACAATTCCAAAGTCTGGCCAGCTACTGAGAATTTCTTAACAGAAATAGGCCCCATGCGTATTCGCGGCTCTTACGACTACTGGCCACGAGGCAGTAATTGTTTATACATGATTGCAGTCTTTGCTTTTAATGAAAGTGATGAAATTACTTGAAGTTTAATTATAATAACAGTAGGTGTACCTGTTATTGTAATTAAGCTTCAAGTAATTTACTGCCTCGTGGCCAGTAGTATGTATTATTATATTAAATGGAAAAAGAATACGGTCGCGAACAGGATTCGAACCTGCGCCTCCCGGATAAATACTCCAGGCGCTCTGACCACTAAGGGCCGATTTCACCAGTGAAACTAAACGCGATCAGTACAAGCTGAAGTCAGTTCACGCATTTAACTGAGTTCAGAGCTCCAGTTTGCATTACAACAACAAAAACTGAACGCAGTTCAAGCTGCACCCAGTTTAGGCTTCTGAACGCCCGAGTTTCGACGTTCAGCTTATCTAAACGCGTTCAAGAGCAGCCTTGTCAAAATGGCGGAATATTGTTTAACATAAAAGAGATTTTGTTGTTATTTGACTTAATTATGATATAACGCTATTGTATAAATAAAATGTTTATAAAACTGATAACTTAATAAAATTAAACATGTAAGTATAATAGTTATAATAAAATTTCCTATAAATATATCAGCACCAAAAATGCTTAATTTTGTAATATTTATTGTTTACATATATATTAATAAATATAAATTTAGGTTATCACCTCTCAAAATCGTTTAAATTCTTATTGTGACAACATTTACATTAATTAACCAAGAAAACTTCGTCTTCGTGAACGCGATCAAAATGTAGCAGGTAAAATCAGTTTGACGTTAACTGAGATCAAAATCAACATTTAAACTGGATCACGTAGAACTAAGTTCTGTTAAACTCGGTTTTTAATGGCAGCGGTGAAATCGGCTCTAAGTCATCTCCACCTTAGTGGTCAGAGCGCCAGTTCGCTAAACATGCGTTAATGCTTTTCAAAGATTTATCTTGAATTATGTATTATTAATCAAGCATTTTTCGAATACAGTAATTTTTAAATACCTAATTGATCAATTGTAAAGTTTCGAGAGAATATTTCTCAAAAACTATGTGTCTTGACAGAAATTTTAATTTTAAACTAAGCTGCAGTTAAATAATGAAAATTATTTCTTATAATACTATTAACAAAAACCATTCATATAAAAGCACTGTGCAATAATAACGTAATCATCGAAATATCGTTATAATACTACAAAAGATGACATTGTCAAAAGTTCATTGAACTTCGACATTAAATGTAACTTAATGATTTTAAAAAAAAAAGCTTAAAAGTTATCGTACAAAGGATTAGTGTATAAAAAACTTGAGTTTCCACTTTGTTAGTGTTGCTAATGACAATATTATTATAAGACAGACGTGTTTGCTGGCAAATAATGCGTTATTACCGATAACTTATTCTTGTTTTGTTAAACATTTGAAGCGTTGATGTCTTAGAACTAAGTAATCATTCATTGATTCGTGTACGGACCTCATAAAAATTACTGACTAAACAAAGTTTTATACAAAACTAAATAGATACTCCAGGATCTTTAGTAATTGTAACGGTCGTATATTTATTTTCGTAAAAATATGTATCTTAAGAGTTCGCTACGAATGCGTTAATACGTTTAGAAGATTTATCTGTATTTTGATGATTCCGTTTTTTCAATTGGTGTAATTGGCCAGTTCCAGTTGTGTACAATAAATAAACGAATGATTCTCAATATACCAAATCTGTGTTCGGCCTGCACAAATGACGGCGTCCGCCGATGGTACCATGATCTGCTGGGGTTGCGGTGAATACGGTCCTAGTATCCCGGTTTTGACACATAAAAAAGAGTATAATGATTTTAACCATGATCCATCTCCTTCATACATCGATTCGTCATTATCATCTCACATCGATGACATTCTAGAGTGTCACATTGGTCTAGTGGTCGCTAGAGCGACTCCTGACAGTGCTGACGTAAGGCTCACTACCTATTACGTGGGACTCAATATATCTATAAAATGTGAGTGTACTAAAGTTTTAATCTGCTTAATACTTCGGGGAGTGAAGTGTAATGTATCACTATAATTAGTTATAGTTACATAACAAGTTTTTTTTTTTCACTTTATTCATTTTTGAGGGACTTGTGTCTCCCGGATAAATTAGAGTTCACTACGCATGCTTTAATGCGTTCAAAAGATTAATCCGTATGATTTTTAATCACCTGTATAAGCCATATTTGTCCTCCAAGTAACGACTTTGTGTACTTCATAAAAACAAAAAATAAGACCTAATTGATTTGACATCATAAAATAAGATTGAAGCACGCCTCTACTCCCTGCAGGGGTAGACAAAGGTGTACACAGTTGTACACCCAATTTCACAAATGCCGTTACTAAGTAATAGGTGGTGAACCTATTACCATCTACCGGACAATTATTTTGAACCTATATAATAGATTTAAACCAATTCAATATTAACTCTCACTATTGCAAAAGAAATTGTTTTCGTAACTCATAAAGGCATGTACATAATTGTTTCATCGATCGCATGCGCAAGTGTAAACTATACTTATCGTCCCACGCGATCATTGTCAGAACTGATACAAAACTGGTCAGAAAACACAGGTCTATTATTACTCTTCATTAGTAACACCTACAAAGCGTATTAAAGAAACATTTAGGATAAAGTTATTATTAATAATAGACCTATTTTTGTAGTTACGTTAATAATTGTAACTTTAAATGGATTAACTCCTTTTTTTTCTTTTATAACCAGAGGCTTTATACGTAGAAGCTTTATATTATGGAAAATAATTAACTATTAGGTTCATATTTTAAAGACGTATATAAATAACTGGTTTTTTTTACAATCTTATTTAACCTCAATTATCGTTCACCGGTTACTACTCACGTGCATTTTTCGGGATTGTCCGAATAGTTTCGAACTCGAACGGAGCCCTTAGTCATGAGCTGAGCCCGCGGTGATGTCACAATTCAAACTCTATTTAACCTCTCCTATTAGTTAGTTTGTTATTAGATATGTTTTAGATAGAATATTTGTAACTGAATTTTAAACTAGTGGCATAGCTAGGTACAATGTACGATAATACTTAATAAAAACATCGAAAATTGATCTAGTTTTTTCATACCTGATATTAAAATCCATAGTTTCAGAGCTATGGTTATTTTTATCTAATAATCAATGGATCAATCTTAACAAAGAAATTGTGGGAGATCAGCAAAGACCGCGATAAATTGAAGGACTTGAGGAACCTTTGCCCAAAAGTGGGTCAGTATAATTAACATAATAGAAAACTAATAATTTAATTGATCAAAAAATTATATATTTATAAAAAACAATAAACATAATAGATAACTAATAATTAATTTTTAAAAAAATACATTAATAAATAACAAACTCATTTTCTTTTTGCCGACGCTACAATCGAAACTAGCGTCGATACAATCAACAAATCAGAATACAATCTGACAATTAGATTAACAAGCGTAAATTGCTCAGTCATCACGGGCCCATTGTTGCTGCGTACGGTACACCAATAAAAATTCCTTTTGTAAATCGGTAGCCTCACTGTTTTGTTGGCCGTACAGTAGGCAACGGAAATTTCATAGTCATTGGAATAAAACGTGGTTGTATTGTAGTTGTGTAGTTTGTATTGTAAGTTACACACAATTACAAGAATCTAAGTTTATTAAATTTACTTAGACGTGTTGTGATGTCTAATTTAATCATGGTCTGCGTAATACCATGTCATTGCCTTTTCTTTTATTACCTTTATTATATAAGATAAAATAATATTAAGTTTAAAGAAATTAATGGCAGGTATAAGTGGACGCCCTAGAAGGATATACACTGACCTTATAAGTGCTATCCTCCAAAAAGGTAAGGTGCGTAGTACTCGCAACCGCCGCGCATGTATGACCAGATGTATGAACGTGGATGAAGCAAAAGGCATATGTAAGGATCGTAGTAGGTGGCGTTCTGTAGTTTCTGCCTACCCCCATGGGAGAAAGGCGTGAGTTTATGTATGTATTTAAAGAAATGTTATATGTATGTGCTGTTGGTGTATTTTTATTAAATAAACATTTTTATTAAATAAATTATCAAATAGGTTGAGAATGAAAAAATAAAGAGGTAGCCCTTGGAGCAGATGAGTATTAGAGTGGAAACCGCGAATCGGTAAACGTAGCGTGGGACGCCACCCAGCTAGATGAACTGACGACCTGAAGGAAGAAGTGGGATAGGACTGGATGCTTAAGGCGGACTACCGAGTGTTATGGCGCAACGTAGGAGAGGCCTATGTCCAACGGCGGACTGTGATAAGTTGAGTTGATTATATAAAGTTAATAGTTGGTGCCCGCGACTACGGTCAGTCCAAAACCTATCACTCCACTGTTTAAATTTGGTTTCAGAAGAGTATTTCCAGGATTGCAGTTCCAGCCCCGGCTGATGGCTGGCAGACAAGCATAATGCAGTTTCCTAAAGAGTTTCAGTAAAGAAATTGAATACCTTGACGGCAATGACGTCACCAAATACGTAAAAAAAATGTGGAAGAAGAATTCGTGGTCGTGAACAAGGGTCGAGATGGCTTAGCGGTCAGAGCGCCTGGAGTATTTATATGGGAGGTGTAGGTTCCAATCCTGCTCACGATCGTATTCTTGTTCCACAAAAAATTATATCTATCTTTAGAGTTTGCTAAGCATGCGTTAGTGCTTTTCAGAGATTTATCTGTAGATCATAATGGGTTGAATGCGTCGACTGACCTCATCAGGTGAGGAGACCAGTTGGCGGTTGTTTTTAATCGTGTATTTAAAATTCATTATGGAAGCTATGGTGAATTTTACCGACTAAAAACATTACTTTCCTTCTAAAAGCTTTACCGGGATCCTGGGATCGCGACTGCGTTCAACACCCACAATTAGCCCGAAAATTTGCGAGTTACCCGTCTCTTCCCCGTTTCCCACGGTTTCCCTGCGATGTTCAAGCAACAAACATGTTACTATAATTACTATTTGCAAACCATAACCTGTTACTCGTCATAGTTAATTAAATTACGAGCTTAGAAACTTACGAGTATGTCCTACTTTAGATTCGATGTAGTTAATTAGAAAATATCAGAAATGATAAAAGGTTAACGTATTTTTTTTTCTTTTTCTTATGTGTTATCTGTTGGCTCGTTAATTACCAGACACAATAGAAATATATTGTTACGAAATACAATTTTGTACTAGTCCGATCATAAGAATTAAAGCTATGGTACCCAAATTTTATGATGGTTGGACTTGCAAATCAAAGTTTGCAAGTTTGAATTTAAGGCACGCATCACAATTAATTATAACTTGCTTATAACGGTGCAGTATAGCATCATGAGAAAACGAGCACACCTGAGCGATATTCTCGATGGTGTGTAGAGCCACGTCAGAGACGAGGGTGGTTTAAACTCTGACACTAGTAATATTTTAGGTTTTCGTGATCACTACACATTATAATAAAACAACTTTTAACCGGATTAATCACGTGTATTATTGGTTTTTGTTTTTTCTGACGTTTGGAACACTTTGCAGCGTTCGTGGTCGCAGGATGACTAAAGTGTCAGGCGTCTCAACAGTTTATTTAAAATTATTTCAGTCTACTGTATACATAATTCATAAAATTCATAAAATTATTTGTGTTGAACGAACGCTGCAAAGTGGTCGAAACGTCAGGAAAAACAAAAACCAATAATACACGCGATTAATCCGGTTAAAAGTTGTTTTATTATACTCTGACACTAGGTTGTTCATTAACCACATGATAAGTAGACTTATCCATTCTACTTCACACTTCCAAAATCCGATAACCAATCATCACAACCCATAAATTAGTACACAAATTGACCTTTTCATAATGAAAGTACAAACTCTCATTACGGTCATTACACGGGCAAGAGCGAAAATAATTTCGCATTCTAATCTTACGAAACACTAATAGGTGTAAAAGCGCAACTTGCTCGGGAATCGAACCGGCGACCTCTACGGGTCACGCGGCATAATTGATTTACGCCGAGGCGGACTATGCATTAACATAAAATAATGCTTGACCTCTGACACGCGTTTTAAAGTTTCTACACCATTATAATAGACGCTTTTGTTTTGGGTTCTGGTTAAGATCGATATATTAGACCTACTTGAACTGTTTGACTAGATCAGAGACTTTTATGACGTTGATGTATCAGTTTGTAAACGCTGCTGAACGTCAGGGGTTACTTGGGACCTCCACAATGTGAAGTTAAAAAGGATTTATCTTCTAACATTTTCACAGACACGACGGTGACGACTTTATAACAGAAGAAAATCTATTGTGTCTCGTTATGAGTCCGTGAAAGTGTTATCTAATCACAACCTATCACCACTCAAATATTTGACAAGGTTTTATATTATAAATGGACACATTATTATTATTTCGTATTTTTAAGGAATATGCCAAAGCATATTCATGTGATAACTTAAAACATAAACGGAATGACTGTAGTTCCGTAATTTATCTGTTTTGGCAACCTTCTATATAAAATAAAAAAAAGTTAAATAAAATGTACCTACTTGATATAATTGCAATACATTCGACTTTTATTTTCTCCTAAGTAACACTTATTCGCTTAAATTCCTAAAATCTATTTAGGATTTAGTAATACACTAACATTTCTCTAACAAAAAACGTGTAAATCCGCATTCGAAGTGTTTCACAGACTACGCAACACCGACGTGTCTAAATACGCTGGCTTGGTGGTCACTTGAACTTTTTTTACCCGTCAAACAATGCCTCATGACCTCCGTCCGCTGAGTGCCTTTGAATTATTGTTGTTTATTTTTGACGACTTTAACATCAGTAGTGTTTAGTTAACAATCGGTTGCGGATCAATCGATTACTTATCGTATTTATTTTAATCGATTTTATGGATACAGGTTCCATTAAATATTATGTTTAAGTAGTAATTCTATATCTAAACCATGTTTACATATATTTTTATGGTTAAGTTAATCTGAAAGAATAAAATATTTTTTCTAGTATTCTAACTGCCTCTTTATGAGATCGTTAATGCAAATAAATCGATAAAATATTGCTATAATGGTGACAAAATGGATTTAAACATAAAATAAAGATTTTATATTTCAGGTCTTATCATTAAAATAGATGATTTATTTATTATTATCGGGTTTGTTTAAACATGTATTTGAAAATATTGTTTAAAACAACTTGTATCGATTCATCTTGTATCAAATGCAAGACGTAAAGTAGGCGTAATTTATTGATTGTATCAATAATCTCTTTTACTATCAATTTAACATCATCGAACATCTTATACCGATTTTAATCTTTACGCTAACACAGTAATTGATATTAAACTCGAGAAAAGATAGTATCGATGTTGAATTATATGAATCGATTAATTCTTTTACGACCATCACTACACATAACATACGAGTATGAATTCAAAATGGATGATCTCATATTTTTTTATAGATTTGCTTAGACAGTAGACAACACCAAAATGCAATCATAGAATCATAATTAATCACTCAATTTTTTCATCAAATCAAATTGTGAAAAGGATAAGAAAGCTAGACAGACATGATATAAGATGGTTTTGACTATTTATGGCAGATAAAAAGTTTTGATATCAAATGTACTTTGTACATAAAATAAAATAATAATTACAAACGAAATTTGCCTGACGTATTTGAATAGGCATCGAAAGCTTAAGAATTACCAATTGTTAATTTTGGTTTTAGTGAGCGTAAACTTAGTTTTTACGAACATAATGACTGGATTCAAAGTCAAAGTCAAAGTCAAAGGTTTTTATTTCAAATAGGCAAAATTACATGCACTTATGAAACGTCAATTGATTTTAGTTGCACGGTTCCAAAAAGTTGGTCTTATGGAGAAGAACCGGCAAGAAACTCCATAGACACTCTTTTAAAATAAATATATAATAAAGCATAATGGAAATCATTTCATTTGGCAAAGAATAATTTGTGTTTTACATTTGTCCATATTCCGCAAAGTTTGTAGTCACTTCGCTTCGAAAATAAAGTAGTATTTGCCAATAAATGACAACGTGCTGTAGATAGGATCCGGGAACGGAGTTGTTGAAATAAATACTTTTTCAGGAGCAAAAAGACATGAGTGTCTCATTAGCATACAAAAGCGGCTGATTTAATATGAGTAGATTTTATTCGCGGGAAATGTGTTATTGGGTATTTCTGTTAGAACATTATCAGTCAGCGCGTAGTTTGGAATTGTATCCGGTTGATAGCTATTACATAGGACTTAATAACTAGGTCAAGTGTCGGTGTAAAACAGTACCACTCTACCTCATCCGTCAAGGATACAGGCGTGATGCTATGTAGAGTAAAAATAACTATATAGAATGTACTTTATAGAAATCTTTATTGTATAAAAGTAACTCGGATGGTATAATATATTATAATCTTCGATGATACACCTTTCACTACTTACATTAAGACGATACAATGAATAACTTACATAACAAATGTAGAAATGACCGAAATAAGGAAAAATAATAAAGCGCTAGCTTATAAAATGTATTGATTTATTTAACACTTCAGATATAATTTCTTACTACGAATGTAAAGCACAAGCACATTATAACCATCTTAACTGGCTAGAGTAATATTTAATTAATTTACAGTACTTACATGGATACCAGAATCGTATTTCCACTTTCACAGTTCAACAGCAACTGCCTTGCTAAAATGGCGCCGACCCATAATTTCAAATATCCCCACTTCCTTGTGAATTCAAATAGCCTATTGACACTTATTTCCGGTGGCGCCATTTTAGCATTTTAAACAGATCATAATAATCTCTGCTTAACAAAATATTTATATAAACATAAATGTGCAATATTATATTTAATTAAATAATCTATTAGTTATAAATAGCTAACATTCGGCCATCCAAGCATACCGTACGTCCTCGTACGGGTACACAAACACAAAAACACAAAAATAATAATAATGAAGAAATTTTACTTAAGTAACAACTTTCACTTCATGTCATCGATGAATATAGAATTCATCATTGTAAAGATAAACATATTTGTAAATTAATCATTCTTAAAATATCATAAATGATTTCAAATAGTAATTTCCTATATTTATTATTCACAATATACCTTATAATATATAGTACTTTAAATTAATATAATCATATTACTTTAAGACTCAACACAAGAAGAAGTCATATCAGCCCAGTGTCCCGAGTACCCTTGGCAACAGGCCCCAATACGTTCATAATATCCTTGGCAATACGTCCTGAATACTACTAGTAACAGGCCCCACTATGTCCTGAATACTAGTAGCATCAGGCCCCAATACGTCCTGAATACCAGTAGCAACAGGCCCCAACACGTCCTGAATACCAGTAGCAACAGGCCCCAACACGTCCTGAATACCACTAGCAACAGGCCCCAACACGTCCTGAATACCAGTAGCAACAGGCCCCAACACGTCCTGAATACCACTAGCAACAGGCCCTAACAAGTCCTGAATACCACTAGCAACAGGCCCCACTATGTCCTGAATACTAGTAGCAACAGGCCCCAATACGTCCTGAATACTACTAGCAACAGGCCGCTTAATTATTGTACATTCACTGAAACTGAATTATACATGAGAAATATATGTTCATCTACTATACAAATATCATAATGATATTATGACTAACCATATTCCATTTATTCACAATCATCATTTTCACTTTCATCGCACGAATCGTGAGGTCTACTAAAATTTAACCAGGGTTTTATTTTATCTATGGCTACAACAACAGAGTAGTGTTTATTACCTTTCCTTGTTAATGGAGTGTCTTCTATTTGAAACCTATCACAATCGTAAATTTTAGTTATCCTATAGGGACCCTGATATTTCGGTACAAGCTTTTTGCTTTGACCAGTAGCTGGTACTTGCCTCTCTACGCTAACCAGATCACCTAAACTATATTCCCGAGGCTTACAACGTTTTTTATCGTAAGATTCCTTAGACTTTTGTTGTGACGATTGAATAAAAGCATTCATGTTTTTCCTGATTTCTACTATGTCCTGACCATCAGAAATATCTGTTATATCATCAACTAGTTCCGTAACTATTTTATTTTCGCTATGTCCTATAAGTCTTTTTCCGAAAAGGGCCTCAGCAGGGGTGCGGTTTATTCCTTTATTAAAGGTATTATTCATACCCCACTGTACATCAGGTAACTGCTCGTCCCATTTATTATCTGCTGAGCCTATACACTTAGTCGTGAGGGAATCTAAAATTGTTTTATTGTAACGTTCCACTTGACCGTTGGCTCTGGGGGTGGCTACGGCATTTAATATGTGTTTGACACCCTTATCAATTATAAATTTCTTAAACATGGCGCTAGTAAATGAAGTTCCACGGTCCGATATCAGTCGCCTTGGGACTCCAAAAATTCCGAAATATTCCCGAAATACTTTAATTGTTGTAGAGGACTTCGTATTTCTAACTGGCCTTAAATAAATGTAGCGAGTATATGCGTCAATGATTACGAGTATATACATATTCCCTTTTCCACTCCGTACGAATGGTCCCACATGATCAACATGGATTGTATCGAAAGGAGTATCGACTTTATCAATCGGGTGTAGAAATCCAGGTTTCTTACCACCCAAGGATTTTGAGTAACTACATTCTAAGCAAGAATTCAAATATTTCTTAATGAAATTACGCATCTTCGGAAACCAATAATTAGCTTTAATTTTATCCAACGTCTTGTCAAAAGCAAAATGACCAATGTCATCGTGATTCTGCTTGACTATTTGCCAGCGAACTCCCTTCGGTACAACCCACTTGTCACCGCTAGCCGTTATCCTAAACAGTTTATCATTCTTCAGTTTGTAATTAGTTTTAATATCTATAATGTTATCAAAATTTGGATCTTTTAATATCCCAACAATCCTTTGGATCTCATCATCTGAACTTTGAATAGTGGCTAACCAATTGTCGTTATTAACCAACATTACATTATATTCTATTGGCAAATCTCTAATAGGGTTACGACTTAAAGCATCTACGTGGCACATCGATTTACCTGGTCGATATTCTATACTAAAATTGAATTCCTGCATTTGTTCCCACCATCGAGCTACACGCGGCAACATATCCCGTTTCTGGAAGGTAGCCCGCAAGGAGTTACAATCGGTAATAATTTTGAACGAAACCCCGATTAAATATACACGAAACTTATGCAACGATGACACAACCGCCAGAGTCTCAAGATCATAAGATGAATAATTTTGTTCCTCCGGCGTTGTTTGCCGACTGAAATACGCAACTGGTCTAAGAGCACTGTCATATCTTTGAAGAAGGATACCAGCCACCCCAATTTTACAAGCGTCAGTATGCAATTCGGTGGCTAATTTGGGATCATATAGAGCCAATGTAGGCTTACGCACTAGTTCAATCTGCAAAGTTCTAAAAGCACTCTCTTGATCTGAACCCCAAACCCATTTAACATCCTTCCTCAACAAATATGTCAGCGGCTTGGCTATAATTGAGAACCGAGGCACAAATCTCCTAAAGAAACTGGCCAACCCAAGGAACTGGCGGACATTATGGTGATTAACGGGAGTAGGAAACTTCTCTACCGCCTCTATCTTTTTCGACCCTGGACGGATGCCATCAGAAGAGATCTCAAACCCCAAGTAATCTACTTTCGAGCTAAAAAACATGCATTTCGATAGGTTCAAAGTGAGACCGGCTTCCTGAAATAACTGTAATACCGACTCCAACCGCGTAATGCCTTCATCAAATGATTTTGACGGAATGATGACGTCATCGAGATAAGCTAATGCCTCTCTATGACGTGCTGATCCTAAAATTTGATTCATCAGACGTTGGAAAGTAGCCGGCGCGTTCGCGAGGCCAAACGGCATTCTGTTAAATTCAAAGTGGCCGTCTGGAGTCACGAACGCAGTTTTATGCTTATCTTCTTCGCGAATAGATATTTGGTAGTAGCCAGATTTCAAATCAAGCGTTGTGTAGAGTTTATGGCCAGCGAGAATATCTAACTGATCATCAATCAGTGGCATAGGATAATTTTCTTTAACCGTCTTTTTATTCAAGGCTCTATAATCAATACAAAGTCTAAGATCTCCACTTTTTTTCTTAACAAGCACAATGGGACTTGCATATGCCGAAGTAGACGGACGAATTATATCGTTGTCCAGTAGTTCAGAGACCATAGTCCTAACCTGCTCTTTTTCTTTAATAGCTAACCTATAAGGCCTATAAACTACTGGCTCATTATTATCAAGATTGATTTTCATCTCCCCTACAGAAGTGCAGCCTAACTCGTCTAGGCTAAATGCAAAACAACTTCTATATTTATTCAACAAAGAAAGTAACTGCTGACGCTCAGTGATACCCAAGTCTAAACCAGTTTGCAAATTGAGATCGCTAATAACGTGATAGGAGGAAACCTTCTGAATTTTGAAGTTACGCTCTTCGCGTGCAACTCTCCCTCTAGCAATAAGTCTGTTTTTAAACAAAGTAATGGGCATCTTGCCCAGAACGTTCAGCACGACTTCCCCCGAGCCTGCCTGGATACGAAATAAACCCGATAGAACTGATAATGTCACTCCATTCTCGAATCTATATCCTTCATCAATAAATATCTCTCCGTCATAGCTAGGCTCTGTATACACTTCAACAATCGTAATTCCGGATATGATAGTATC